>CM038044.1:1200000-1800000 GCA_021397845.1 Areca catechu
CCCTTCTAGGACTACGTGTCCCGGTTTAAAGCCGCCACCTTGAAAATATATCATCTAGACGAGCTAGTCACAATGCTTGCGCTGAAGAGGGGGCTCAGGACCTCCCGTTTCACCTATTTCCTCGACAAGAAGCCTCCGAAGACTTACTCGGAGCTCCTCCTTCAGGCCCACAAATATATTCATGCAGAGGAGGCCGACCATACCAGAAGGGAGTTGGACGGGAGGCTACTAAAGAGGCAGGCCATGGGGGAAACATCTGGCCTCTCGGCCTCAAAGGCTACACCGACCCCGTTGCGGGGCCCAGGCCCAGAGTCGATCCTGCCAAGGAAGAAAAGTTCACTCCTCTCCTCGTCCCAAGAGCAAAGATCCTGATGTAGATCGAGAGCGAGCGCTTCCTACATTGTCCTCCCCCACTGAGGCCGTCTATTAGACGCGACAAATCCCGCTACTGCCGCTTCCACCGAGACCACGGCCATGATACTGAGGAATGCCACCACCTGAAGAGGGAGATAAAAGACCTGATTAAGCACGGTTATCTTAGAAAGTACGTGGAGGGAGGAGCGCCTCCAGTAGCTCGGAGCGAAGAGCCCCAGCAACTTGCCATTGACAATCGGCCCACTGAGAAGCCGGTGGAAATGATCTCCTGGAGGGCAGGAAGAAGCTCAAAAAAGGCCAGGGGGAGGGAAGGGAGTGATGATGTACTCCCCTACGAGAGAGAGGGGTTGGCTAGAGTAGATAACCCAAATAATGATGCTGTCATCGTAGAAATGATGATAGCGAAGCATCTTGTAAAAAGAATTATGATTGACAGTGGAAGCTCTGCTGACATCCTTTTTTACGATGCTTTTGCAAGGACGAACTTATCTACTGATAAAATAAAACCAATATTCACACTCTTAGTGGGCTTTACCTGGGATTCGGTTGGGGTCGAAGGAGAGATTACCCTTCCAATAACCGTCGGAACGCCATCTCAGCAGAGCATTGTGCTGGTGATATTCATCGTTGCGAGGCTTCCTTCGCCTTACAACGCGATTTTGGAACACCCCGAACTCAATCTACTTGATGCCACGATCTCCACCAGGCATCTTATTGTCCAGTTCCCAATTTCCTGGGGAACTGGAGAGATGAGAGGGTCTCGACAGCCAGTCCAGCACTGTTTACAGACCGTCCCGGGAGTGCGAGAGGCTGGGCAGAGTCCGGCCATTGACCAACCGAGACCCAACAGAGCTGGAGCCAAAGGACAGGCCGGTTGAGCCCTTGCTGTCCTTCCTTTTGGGGCAGGACCCCCTGAAGACTGTACAGGTGGGAGCCCTGCTGCCTGAGAAAGAGAGATCCCGCTTGTTCAGCTTCTTACGGGCCAACGTAGACATCTTCGCCTGGACTGCAGCAGACATGCCCGGGATCCCACCAGAAGTAATCACCCATAGGCTGAACGTCGATTCCAACAGTCGGCCAGTCCGACAAAAGAAGAGGAGCTTCGCCCTAGAAAGACAAAAGGCAATCGAGGACAAGATCGAAAAGATCCTCACAGAAGGCTTCATCTGTGAGGTACGATACCCTGCCTGGCTTGCTAATGTAGTGATGGTCAGGAAAGCTTCCGAAAAGTGGAGGATCTGTGTGGACTACACCGACCTCAACTGGGTATGCCCGAAGGAAAGCTTCCCGCTTCCCAAGATCGACAAGCTGGTGGATGCAACCTCGGGCCATAAGTTTCTCAGCTTCATGGATGCATTCTCCGGGTACAACCAAATTTACATACACCCGGAAGATCAGGAGCACACGGCATTTGTGACCAACAAAGGTACTTACTGCTACAGGATATGCCATTTGGTCTCAAGAATGCAAGGACCATGTACCAACGTCTGGTCGGCAAGGTCTTCAAAAATCAGATCGGTCACAATATGCAGGTCTATGTGGATGATATGCTCTCATGAGCGATCTGGAGTCGGACCACATCGCCGACCTAGCAGAGGCCTTCCATAACCTTCGCCTCTACTAGATGAAGTTGAACCCCGCCAAGTACGCATTTGGCATCGCGACGGGAAAGTTCCTAGGGTTCATGTCATCCAAAGAGGGATAGAGGCCAACCCCGAGAAGATCCAGGTGATCACTGACATGAGACATCCCGTCTCCAAGGAGGTACAGCGCTTAACCGGGCGCATCAAGGCGTTAAGCCATTTCATCTCGTGTTCCGTCGAGCGCTGTCAGCCTTTCTTCAAGGTGCTGCACAAGATGCACGACTTCACCTAGACCGAGAAATATCGGAAGGCCTTCGAGGGGCTGAAAAAGCTCCTCGCCTCTCCACCACTGCTGTCCAGACCGGAGTCCGGAAAGGAGCTCCTCTTGTACCTGGCGGTTTCACCGGAGGTGGTGAGCTCGATGCTGGTCCGCACTGATAAGGACGACTCCCAGTGGCCGGTATACTATACTAGCAAGCTACTCCGTGACACAGAAATCAGGTACACTCGATTTGAAAAGATTATCTTTGCACTCATTGTGTCTACACAGCATCTCAGGCCCTACTTCCAAGCACACCCGATCGTGGTCCTCACCGACCAACCTCTAAGAGCCATCATGAGCTGCCATGATATGTCGGGGTGCCTAGCCAAGTGGGCGGTGAAGCTCAGTGAGTTCGACATCACCTACCGTCCACGACCGGCACAAAAGGCCCAGATCCTTGCTGATTTCCTGGTAGAGTGCACCTGGGCGGTCGAGGATCTGGAGGAAACGGACGAGCAACCTGAGCCCAAGCAGGATTCAACCCCGGCAGAGATGACGTGGGTTCTCCACATCAACGGTGCATCTAAATGCCGGAGGGAGTGGAGCCGGGCTCATCCTCGCCAACTCTGATGGAGTTGTCCTGAGTACGCGCTACGCTTCCTCTTCAAGGCAACCAACAATCAAGCCGAGTATGAAGCGCTCCTCACGGGGTTGAAGGTGTCCCGTGAGCTGGGCGTAAAGTGCCTGAAGGTCTTCACGGATTCGCAGCTCGTGGTGGGCCAAGTCTCAGGTGAATATGAAGCTCGGGATCCCATAATGGCCAAGTACTTGGACAAGGTGCGCTCGTATACAGCGAACCTCCAGTAATTCAGCATTTCCCATATACCTCACGAGGAGAATGCTCTGGTCGACGTCCTCTCCAGGCTGGCGACCTTTCCAGATTCGTTACTAGGACATACCTTCATTGAATATCTGGAAACCCCCAGTTATGAGTCTACGGCAGAGATCCAGCAAGTCGCCTTTGAGGCAAACTGGATGGATCCCTACATCAAATACATTAGCACGGCGCTCTGCCCGAGGATCGTAAGGAAGTTGGCCTCCTCAAGAGGAAGGCCGTGCGCTTCGTGCTGATCGACGGGCAGCTCTACTGGAGGTCTTATTCCTATCCCTTGCTAAAATGCTTGAAATCCTCAGAAGCCGCCCATGTGCTCCAAGAAATACATGAAGACGTCTGTAGGAATCATGTGGGGGCAGGACTCTGGCTTATAAAGCTCTCTAGCAATGATACTTTGGGAGACCATGCAAGAAAACACCGCCGACTTTGTAAAAAAGTGTGACTGTTGTCTGCGTCACGCCTACATCCAACGTCAGCCGGCCACACTACTCATCCAACTCTTTGCTCCATGGCCATTCGTCCAGTGGGAAATGGACATTCTATATCCATTTCCTCTCGCGTCCGGTCAACGAAAGTACTTGATCGTGGCCATCGACTACTTCACCAAGTGGGTTGAGGCCGAGCACCTGGCACGGATCACCGAGGCTAAGGCCATATTTTTTTTCTGGAAATCAGTCATCTGCCATTTCGGGCTCCCTCACTCGGTCATTGCCAATAATGGACAGCAGTTCAACAATCAGGCTTTCGAAGAAATCTATGCTAACCTCAACAACCACCACCGCTTCATTTCGGTGGCGCACCCTCAGACCAACGAGGCTGAGGTAACCGACCGAACCATCCTGCAAGGGCTCCGCACCAGACTGGACGAGGCCAAGGGTCGATGGATCAAGGAACTCCCCGGTGTGCTGTGGGCCTACCACACTACACCTTGAACAACAATCGATGAGACGCCTTCAACCTCGTTTTCGGTGCAAAGGCTGTGATTCCAGTAGAGATGGGTCTGCCCACACTACGAATGGAGCAATACAACGAAGCTGAGAATCTGGCCCGCCTTCTCCTCAACCTGGATCTACTGGACAAGATGAGAGACAAAGCTCGACTCCGAATGGCAGCTTACCGGCAATGAGTAGCCCGCTACTATAACTCCCGCATCAGTCCCAAGACTTTCCATCCGGGCGACCTAGTTCTCAAGCGAGCAAAAGTATCCCAACCAGGAGAACGCAACAAACTCTTCCCGAACTGGGAGAGTCCCTATAAGGTGGTCGAGGCTCTACCAAGCGGAGCCTACTATCTCACTGGACTCGATGGCACCGGTTCACACAAACGTGGAATGCTAGCAATATGAGGATGTACAACTAATAATGTAAGGCTTCCCCTCAATTAGTAAAGTTTCTTTTTGGTACAACACTGCTCTCCACCTATGCAAGAACTCATCTGGCCGACTCCAAGTCCGACAAAGAAAACCAGAAAACTTACGAAGCCCTGCACTCAAAGCCGGGAAGCTTTCAAAGCCCCGTACTCAAAGCCAGGAGACTCCAGAAGCCCCGCATATGCCATCCATTCATCCCATTCCTCCGAACCGGAGAAGCAAGCCAGAAGACTCCAGAAGCCCCGCATCTGCCATTCATTCATCCCATTCCTCCGAACTGGAAAGGCAAGTCAGGAAAACTCCAGAAACCCTACACTCACCATTGCATGATCTTACGACCGGCAAGGAGAGCCAGAGTGTTCCCAGAGTCCTCTCGGCAGGTCACGAGGTTTCAGACTTGGCTGAAAACAGTCGAGACCTGGGAAGCCTCATGCTTCACTGTCATGATGCCTATCTTCCTATGATGAAAAAGATAGAAAAGCTAAGGGGAGAAGAGCAAGGCAAAGTTCACTGACCAAGTAAGGCTTATTTCTCATTATGGAAATTAGCCCTTCACAGTGTGAAAGATTCCTGTTTGCCAAGAAATACTTCAAAGCAAAAAAAAAAGAGAGAGAGAGAGAAGGAATAAAGAGGAAAAGTACTCATCAAATGGAAAGAAGATATTTCTATTCATGAAAATTCTTTACAATTGTAAAAGCTCCCAACAGGCCGGGAAGCCCTTCAAAAATTTCAAATACAGAAAGAACAGAAAATCCTAGCTAAGTCGAGGAGGCCGGCTCCTTCCGGATCGACGAGTCACCACCTCGGACGATGGCGCAGCCTTGATCGGTGGGGGGCCTCGACGGCGGTAGCCTCAGCTTCAGCCTCCATTTCGGACCTAGCACCGTTTTTGGCTCCGGCCCGGCCTCAAAAGCAGTCGACCCCGACGCCCTGGCGATGGAAGGCGGGTCCGGGAAATGTTCTCTAAGTCCTTCAACCCGAAGAGTAGCCTAGCCTTACCCCGGAAGTCGTTGAACCCCTTTTGGTAGGAGTCCAACACCGCTTCGGAAACCTCGTCTGCGAAGGCCTCCGACGTCTTGAATCGCGGGATGGCTTCGGCGGCCTCCTTCTTCGCCGCCTCCATCAACACAACTACCGCCATGGCCTTCTCCGCTGATGTTGCCGCCCGGGCCGCCACCTCGTCAAGTTGAACTTGGAGGGTCTGTACTTGTCCCTCCAGGCGCACCACCTTCATCGCAGAGCTAGCCTCCCTCTCTGCCAGGTGAGAGGTCTTCTCCTTCTCTGCCTTTAAAGCCCTGTCAAGCTTGGCAAACTTCTTCTCCAGCTCCGTTGCCGTCACTTGGGAGCTGTTCAGCTCGGCCTGGAGGGCCTTCACCTGACCCTCCAGCTTTTGTACCCGGGTGACCTGAGTCCGGGCTTTGGCCTCGGCAGCATCCCTTTCCTTGCGGAGGCGGTAGTCTCGCTTCATCAGCCCCAGGCATGAATCCCGAATGAGCTGAGTATCGACAACCACCTGCAACAGAAACAGGAAGAAGGTCAGCTAACATTCCAAAACTCAGCTGGAAAAGAAAATGAAGTAACTCAAAAGATAGCTTACCGATAGGAGTTGAGGGAACACCCCTGTAAGAACGTCCACCATCTACTGGCCGTCCTTCTCTCGACGGTCCTGTGGCTGGATGATGGCGTCATTACTTGCTCTGCCAGCTTCCCGTCCTTTGTCACTGCTGCGTCCGGAGAGAAGTAGAGCGACATCTTCTTCATCCCCGACCCCGATGTCGCGGATGGTTCTGTGGGCCCCGACATGGTAGTCCATGGGGGCACGGTAGCTGCGGGCCGGGTGCTGGCATCTCCACTTGTTGGTGGCGAGATCGGCCTCTCTACGACGGTGTCTTCCACCACTTCCACCGCCTCCGGCTGAGGTGGCGCTTCGGTTCACGGAGGGGTCGCCGGTGCTACTGGCATGACCCCCTCCTCGGGTCCGACCCCACTCCTGGGCCTGCGAACAGGGGGCCGGACCACCGGCCTAGGTGTAGCCGGCACCGCGGAGGGTCCCTTGCTGGGCCTCCGCTCCGGCTCCTCCCGAGCCTTCTTAGCGGGCTCCTCTCTAGGCCCCGCGGAAGCAACCCTCTTCCTCGACATTTGAAGGAGCTGCTCCAATATGAACTTCATCCCTATCGAAAGGAAAGAAAAAGGTCTTACCAAAAAAAAAATGGAAAGAAAAAGGTTAGTTACCTGCTGAAGCAAGATCTACTTTCAAAAGGAAAAAGCCCAGATGTCAAGCCATACCATGGGATTGGGCCAAGCTGACCCCGGCATTGATGAGGTTCCACTCAGTTAGCAGGTCCCGGAGAGCCAGGACCTTGGAGGTGACGAGCCGATCGTACACCTCCCTGTCGGCCGGCTTAATAGAAGACTGACGGTTGGGGGAGCGTCTGGGTCACTCCAAACCCAGTCCACCCCCTCAACCGAGGCAAACAGGAACCTGCTCTTCCACCTTTTGATGAAAGAAGGCGGATTCAGTTTGATGGCCCCCGGGCGGGGGGCCACAAACCACCACCGGTTATCAACCGGGTGGCGCTTCAGGATGAATAGGGCCTTGAAGGGAGAGAAACGGGCTATAATCCCGTGAAAATGACAAAGAATGATAAAGCAAAAAAAGGTCCTAACAACATTAGGAGTAAGTTAAGCTGGGACCAGACGGAAATTATTCAAGAAAAGAAAGAAAGGGTGGAAAGAAAGACGGAGAGCCCCGAAGAAAAAATCTTCGTATAGGGCAATTCGGCCTAGGCCGCTAGAAGTGACCCGCTCCTCCGGTCCCGGACTGAGAGCCGGATGGAATCCGGGATCCCATACGCACTCCGAATGCGGAGGAGGTCCTAACCGATCATCGCCGAAGCAATGCCAGAGGGACCAGTCGACTCCCTGATGGGAAAATGAGGGGGAACTGCAAGGGGCCCTATAACTATCCTCGTCGTATTACTATAGGCACTTCCTCCTCGTTATTCGAGGAAGGAGGCCTCAATCGTGACAACCCCGCCTTACCGGAATAATCCGGACGATGATGCCCTCTACCGGAAGGACTTATGAAGGTCAGAAAGGAGAAAACAAAGGGTTGAGACCTAGGGACCCTACACGAGATCCCCTTCAGCACACCACGAAGGAGGAGAAAAGAAGAAAGAAAGAAAGAGAAAGGAGAGGGCTAACCTGCTAGGACTCCGAACTATAGATCAAGAAGATAGAAGCGAGACTGATGAAGAAGAGCAACTCTGTGAGAACCTCGCCCTCCTTGCTCGAAAGTTCTTAAGGGATAACCCGAAAAGTACCTTTCAAAAGCTTGCAGACCCTCATCACATCGTACCTATCAAAAACATGCGTCCTTTCTTCTTCCAAGCCAACCAGAGCCCGTCACGTGTCGAGATCCGCTGGAGGCAACTCTTCGGTTCAGAGGCAACCGCTTCGGGCCCGGTGCAGCAATTATAACCCTCCTGAACGGGCTGACATGGTGTCACCTCGTTGGTGCGGAAGCACGATCTACAGGGCACTAGCGCTCAAAGCATTAATAGTGCAGGAGGAGCATCCTTCCACGTCAACATGATCATTACTCCCTTCGTCCCGAGCGCCGCATCATGCTCTGGGCTCGAAGTGGAGGGCACCTGGCATGGCACAATCGCTGACGTGGAACCGGCATCGGGCCTAGCTGGCTGCCATGCAGACAGAAGATGCCACCTGAATGGTGACCAAGTAAAGATCCGAGGTCGAGCCCCGGCCAAGGTCAGCTCCCATCCAAGGTCGAGCTCCCGCCATCCAAGGTCAACTCCCATCCAGGGTCGAGCTCCCGGCCGAGGTTATGTTCCCGAGATCGAGCCCCCGGCCGAGGTCAACTCCCATCCAAAGTCGAGCTCTCGGCCAAGGTCGTGCTCCCGCCATCCAAGGTTGAGCCCCTAGCCGAGGTCAGCTCCCATCCAGGGTCGAGCTCCTGGCCGAGGCGTGCTCCTATCATCCGAGGTCGAGCCCCCGGCCGAGATCAGCTCCCATCCGGGGTCGAGCTCCCGGTCGAGGTCGTGCTCCCGCCATCCAGGATCGAGCTCCCAAGATAAATCTTCCCCTGCCAGGGTCGAGCCACCCTCGTAACTGGAGTGTGCTCCCGCCTTCCAGAGTGGAGTCCCCCAATCGGGGTTGCGCTCCCGCCTTCCAGGGTCGAGCTCCCGAGATTAGCCCCCCCTCCTGCCGAGGTCAAGCCACCTTCATACTTGGAGCGTGCTCCCGCCATCCGAAGTCGAGCCCCCCGTCGGGGTCGCGCTTTTGCCTTCCATGATCGAGCTCTCGAGATAGAGCTCCCCACTCCTACCGAGGTCGAGCCGCCCTTGTGCTTGGAGCATGCTCCCACCTTCCGGAGTGGCCGCGGGCCGGGATTGCGCTCCCGCCTTCTGGGATTGAGCTCCCGAGATAGAGCTCCCGCTCTTGTCAGGATCGAAGTTTCCGCTAGCAGCAAAAAAGAGAGGATCAGGAGAAGATCAGACCATGGCATGGAAGCTTCCAGCTACCTGCAACCCCCAGGAGATGATACGTGCCCTGCCAAAGGTTCCAAGCGCTACAATGCGCCACCTGCATCCTCTATGTGATGCGCATTCTACCAAGTTCCAGGCCCAGTGGCACGTCGCCTGCGCCCACCACCGTGCAGCCGAGGCTCCAATTCCCACGACACGCCACCTATGTCTTCTCCAAGAGAAGTATCCCATTAAAGCTTCAGATCCTGCAGCATACCAACAGTCCTTCCTGGAATAGAAATGCTCCACCATAGCACGGGGCTCAGCGGCACGACGCCCGCACCTCCTATGAAAAACTGCTCCACCCGGAGGACAGGAGCTGCATCCTGCCAGCGAACGCCTCCAATAAAAAGACCTCCTTTTGAGGACCGGTCCGACCGGGGGGAGATCGTTGACAGAGGAAAACCCCACTAAAGAGGGGTACCGGGAAAGTGACGTCCCGATGAAGCCCCGGACCTGGTCTGGGCCATTTCTCCCATATAAAACGAAAGAAGGAACCTCCGACGATGAGGGGAGGCAACTGGTAAGACAAAGCAAACATGCAAGGAACCAGCGAAGAGAACCTCCCTACTCTCTAATTCCACTTCTCTTCATTTTTTCATCTCTAAGATCTTACTCTCACTCCTCTAAATGGAGAAGCTCCAGGGCTCTCCGCCACAGAGGTTCTATTCCTCTTGATCGTCCCAACTGACTTAATCATCGGAGTATTCCCACCGGAATTCTCAGCCGGGTCTTCTCCTTTTTGTAAGTTGTCTCGGCCAAGAAGCTAACCGTAAAAGAGGACCAAGCATCCGAAGGGAATCCGACGTATCTACGACACATCAGAGCTATAGGCCACGGCAATCTAGGCAGCAACAGTATATTTTTTAATGTCCAGATATTTTTACTATAATTAATATTCAAATTGAGTTTTGGACACTTCCGGTCAGCTCAAAACCAAAAGAAGTTTGGACAAATCCAACTGAATCAGTACAAAGCCTAATAGTAGTTTAATTAAGGTCAAGTTTGCTTAGGCTTTAATTGAGGTCAATTTTGTGCAGTACAGTCCAACTTATTTTCATGCACTTGGATCTATGTAGTTGCAGCATTTACTACTCCCCTTCTCCTTCCAAACACGAAAGTTTAGCTTGATCTAGCGAAATGAATGAAACTAAGCTAACTGGTATAAATAGATTCATTTCAGTTATTTGGATTGAAAACAACTTGCTTTGAACAAAATGGGCGTGCTCTGTTTTGTTTAGAATAAGTAACAAAATAGTGAAGCAACTTTACATTTAAGGTTTTGGGTGTCTCCTGTCAGATTTAAATAAAAAATCTGAATTACTTCGTCCCAAATTACAGACCATAGTTAGTGTTTATGTAGGACGATGGAAAAGATGGGAAAGAGACTCAAGCTAAAAGAGGAACATGATGTCTAATAGGTAAAACGTGGCCTTTATCGAGACTGCCTCGTGCATGTCATATTTTTAGGTCCACAAGTTCTTGAAGAGTAACCCCATCATGATTGAAGTTCCATACAGATCTCTACCTAAAATTACATGCAGATAATGAATTTATATCAAACTTTCAACTCCATTCTATTAGCTAATTTCATGAGGATTTCGCTTGCGTAAAAGATCGCATCAACTTTCTTCTTTCGTTGGCTTTTTCCCCAGCTACAGCTTATTCCTCTATATGACAAACATACAAAGAATGAATAAATAAATAAAGCAAAACAGGAGAACAAAATGAATTCTTAGATCTCAAATCCCAGACAGAATGGGGAAAAAGAAATTAAAGAAATATAGAAGGAAAGAGCATAATAGTACAAGGAGCGACGTGACTAGTATCTTAATCTGCTGACCTCAATGGATGAAGAAGGGGCTCTGCCCCTATGAAGGTAGAACAATCCTAACTGATCTCGGAGGAGCGGCATCCCCTCCGCCCCTCCCTCCCTATCCCCTCTCCCGCACGTCACCGCATACAGATTCGCGAGCTGCAGCAAACTCTGGAGATCCCCAAAGAAACGAAATAAGATTACCACTAAACGGTAGAATGAGACCAAAAGATGGAAAAAAAGATCGTCAAACAAGTTCAAACCCTGGAATCGAATCAGATCAAGAGATCGAGATCGAGGGAGATGAGTGGATCTTGATCGTCACCTGCTTCAGATCGCGGAGCAATGGAGGAGGAATGGTTCGGAGATCGAGCAAGAAGCATAGCAGCGTCATCGCTTCTTCTTTTCCTTCTCGTCCCTCTCTCTCTCTCAATTCTCTGCCTTCTCTGACCTCGGCGATCGGAAGCAGCGGAAGTTCTTCAGCTTTTCGAAATTTCAAATGCGGCAAATAAAGCGGTGCAGCCGTGCAAGTTTGTGGCCCTAGTACTGGGAGTTCGCCCAGGTGACGATTTTGCCGTAATAACGCATGTAACGGCAGTCTTAAAATAGTTAATAACGGAAAACGATGGACGGTGGTAATAAAATAATAGTATACTTTATTATTTCAATGATGAATTTTTCATTAAATATGTTTTTTGAATTGAAAATTGTTAATAATAATCTTTATATCTACACGTTATTTACCGAAAGTTACTTGAATATCAATAACATACTAGCTAGGGCATCTAAAATCCCATAAAATTATAATGCTTGTTATAATATTAAAAAAAATCACTACGATGACACGTAGATCTGGCCCTTCAAAAGAAGTCATATTATGAAATGCAAATCAATCCCAACTCTTAAATATATATTATTACTGCAGAATTTTTATCAAGCCTTTTTTTTCTTAACCTTGTGGATGACTTTGTCATTCATGTTTTCAATTCAAATGGCATCTTATATAGAAAATGAGGATTTCATCATAAACCCGGCGTTTTCATCGTACACAATTGATGTGAAACTAAAAAAACCCTCCCTCCTGACACCTATAATATATATATATCTTAAATTATAAAATATTTTTTCTTTTGGATATAGTCAATTTATTTAGATATAAACTGATTTTAGATGAGAAGTGCATAATATTTTCAAAAAAGAAAGAGATGTATAGAATCCTTTGTGTACGGGCAAATGGCCCAACTCAAATAATGACTCATGAATGGCATCAGTGCGGTTGTGGCCCAGCTCCATAGCTCCCAGGCTTAGCATCCTCGCCAGCAGCCTCTCGGACACGCGAGAATCCGACAAGAACATGGCACCGGCTATGCTTACAACACCGGGTTCTGGCTGTTCAGCACCGAGTGGATGGTAGCTGGCCAAAACCCTGCATTCAGGCAGAAGTGGAGTAGCCCGCGAGGGATCACAAAAACGTCACCTTCCTCCAGAATCTTCTGGAACGGCCGATTCTTGGTGTCGATGAAGCCGGCGATCACGGTGCCTTGAATCACGTACATCATCTCAGAGGCCCGGGGGTGGGAGTGAGGCAGGACCATGCCATCCATGGCCAGGTCAGTTCGGGCGACCGAGAGACCCAGCGTGTTCAGGCCCGGGAACTCGGCGGCGGTCACAACGTTCATGGATGACCGGTCGAAGTTGTCCGTGTCGCCCGCATTCTTAAGCATCGATGTCTTGAAATCAGACGGCACGATGGTTTCGGGATCCTTGCACAAGAACCGTTCATGAAGAGTTTTCTTTCACCCTGGGGATCCATCGGGCATGCGTCACGGAGAGGGATGCCGTCTGCAAGGCCTGTTGGAGCGGACCCACTGACTAATAGAAGGAGAAGGGAAGAGGAGAACAGAGTAGAGAGCTCCATGCCGTTTCTTCGATGCCAGAGTTGGTCTCCTCCTGGTCTGTCTTAAATAAACCATGATGAGAGGGTGGAAACAAAGGAATGTTTGTTGCTCTATAGGACCCTTGGAGTTCACTGCAGGATTTGCTCCAGATTAGTCCATCCAAAGAAGAGCATTGCTTAGAGATAACATATTATGGGTCTTTCTTTGACTAATCTATAGCTTTCAATCTCGGTTCTCAGCAAAACCAAGCTTATTCATTGCTTGCTAGAAAACCCACAAAGTGCTATAATCAAAAGTGGTGGAAGCAGCTGAAATTAATTCGTTACCAACATCCTGAGAGTAGCAAGCAAATTTCTAAGGACAAATGAAAAAGGAGAGCTAAGCAAGATTGCAATACCCGGGCTTTTCTTACACTTTCAAGGGCAATTCAAAACTTTAATATAGCTAACACCCTCGCGAGATATGTGCTGCTCCAAACACAAACAACGATAAAGACTGGAGAGAGATCCAAAATGGTGCCGACTAGAGATCAATAACATCAAATGAAAGGCATCATTTAATCTTCCACTAGTAGGATTAATATGCAAAGACATAGCAACAAGAGAAAATAGGAACAATTGAGGAGATGTGCATAACTTCAACATGCAAGTGCTGCAAGAAAACAACAGCATCAAGAAGATGAAGCTAACTTCTTGAGTGATCAAATCACAAGGAGATTTTAATTTCGATTTCAAGTTTCAGGTAATCATAAATCTGAATGGAGATTTTCCCCAAAATGAAAGAGAAAAAAAAAAACAATCACTTTCTTTTAATTGCATTGCCAGACACTTGTTTATTGGATGATGAGTGCACAGCATTATCACCCTCGTCACCGTTCTCACTGGACAGAGATTGATTAACTTCTTCAGCCACTGCAAACCCAGAGGAGTACTTTTTGATTTTAGAGATATGAGAATACTGGACACTATTCCAAGTAGAGGGAAAAGATAAGAGTAGATCTGAGATTTTTGGAGCTAGTGGAGGAAGCTACCGCAACACCAGCAAGGCTGCCAATAGATGTATTCTGCAGAATCATAGGCAGGCAGCCAACAACCGTAGGAAGAAGGAAATCAATGAGAAAACCAACTTTTGTGGCAGCCAGAGCATAATTGATGACATATGATGGCAAGGGTGAGAACCGAGCAAGGAGTACAAATCTCCAGCCATCACGTTCGACTCCTCTAGCAAGGAGATGGAAGTATTTGCTTCTCTGCACCCATCCCATTGCGGATTTTGAATTCCTGAAAAGTGCTCTGAACAAAACAAAGGGAAAAATACCAGTCAGGATGGAAAGATGCATAAAAACATATAGCGTGCCCATGATTGACTCAATAACAAAATTAAACAAAACAAAAACCAAAGAGTACTTACTGCTTGGAAACAAAGTTGGTGACAGGAAAAGGCTCTGCATTCTAAGCAGGCATTCAATTAGTATTTATACACACACATCATCTCTTAAGTAGTATCTGCTGAATTGTCAATAACCATGAAAAGCAACATGACACTTTGCTATGACGATATATCAACAAACCGGAAAGACATTGAAAGTTGTAGGGAGTCATTGTTTGTATATCCCTCTAGGTTACTAATAGAACTTTTAGTAAGGAGGCCGAAACATTATCAAAACTGAACGAAGAAAGCATTCTAATGCTTGCCACATTCAAGAACAAGAATTGGGCAAGGTAACGTTAGTTTGCTTGAATACAACAGGAGATTACAAAGCTCGCAATCCACTAAATGACATAGAAAGCCCACTCTTTTATGCCCTACATCCTTTTATCACCATAACATGAGCAACATTCGCACTCCTTATTCAACCAGAACCTTAAATAGGACGGTCTCATGGAGACCACAAAGTTATTAAGCCTTTTATCACCATAACATGAGCAACATTCGCATTCCTTATTTCAACCAGAACCTTAAATAGGATGGTCTCATGGAGACCACAAAATTTATTAAGCTGAAGTGAAAGGCATAGCCTATCACTCTTACAGTCAAATTACGCCCACACTACCTCGCCATTTAGACCTGTATCATAAACAAGTATCAAAACTCTGAAACATTCACAATAAGATATTGGATCTTCACCCACAAATCTGATCAACTTAGACCAGAGAATTTTAGAAAAAAAACGTGTGTAATTTTCCCATGCAAGAAAATTTTCCATTTCCAACTTTATAGTTTATAAATTATAATAAAACCATGAAACAGGATGCACACTGTGTGTTTTCAATTTGCCATTCAAATCCATACATGCATAAATGAATGTAATTTACACCACTACATATCTCGCATGTGTATCCCATTCTGTATCCAACTTACCCAGGCCCGACAATCACACAACAACCAAGCTTACTGCTTCCACCTATAATTTACTAGCAGTTCCATTAAAAAACTTCAGATGATTCAATTATCTTAATCATCACCACAGAGAAGAAGCCATCTCTAACGTTTTAACAGTGAGTAATGATGCTTGGTGCTGCAGTAAGAACCTTTAAAGAAGTAACTCCTATCTACTGTGTATCACAACCTACTGGATACTTCTATAATGTTGGTAAATATTAAAGAGAGAGGTGGTTTCATTGCCTTAATATTGGTAAATATTAAAGAGATAGGTGGTTTCATTGCCTTAAAACCACCAAAATCCGAAAAAGCAGTCTGACAATTGAACAATAAATTGTAACTAAAACAATAGATCTATCAAATGATAGATACATTATGAATTTGACCTTGTTATAACCGCATACTGACCAACTGCATGACAAATGTTACATGGTCAAGCTCACTTGAGCAATAGAACCTGCTCTGCACATAAGTCCAGATAATACACTCGCAAGCCACCAAACCATGGATGGACCTCCCACCTATATATGTATGCTGGTATGGAGATATCTTCAGAATCGATCTTTTACATCATAAAGTAAAAGTTATTGTTGTTGTTGTTATTGCTGTTGTTGGTCCATAACCTCTTTCTCGAGAAGGATCTAATCCTGAAATCCATGCCTTCTATCTAGAGAAATTATGTAATTAGGTAGTGTTGACGCTGAATCCTATCGACCGGATGGAGTGGCTCGCCCGCTGGTTCGCCATCGCTCGGAACCTGCAAAACAGATCCCCTGACCGGAAATCTTCCGACGGGGGACACTCCGATGCCAAAGTCAGCAAGAACTCAGAAAGTAGAATGGAAAGCTCGAAAGTAGAGAGGAAAAGAAGAGAATTCGAATTTCTGAGAATGAGCTTTGCTTACCTCGAGTGTCCCCTCTTATCTATATTTGTAGGCTCCAACGTAACTACTTACGGTTATAGGAGTTAGCAAATACAACATCCTCATAACTGTAAGTAGTGATGGTCGGAAAATTGATTATTTCGGCGTTATCCAATCTGAGGATTTCAACCATGTGGGCAGTTGCAACAACCAGAACAGACTTCAACCATTTTGGATTGGAAAAGCCCACATGTTTAATATGCCTCATTCTTTTTGAGGTAGGTCCGAAGTAAACTTAACATTCTCTTTAACAGCGCTCCTAAAAGGGAATGTTAACCATACTTCGGAAGAATTTCTTTGGAAATAACAAGGTTTAATAGGTAAACACTTATAGCTAACTTGAAAATAAGATAACATGCTCTTCGGACTATGCTGAAGGTATGATGCCGGAAACATAAGGTTGATAAACTTGGTCTTCGGACCAAGATAAAGATACGAAGCCGAAGATATGAGATCGTTAGGCTTACTCTTCGAACCAAGATAAAGATACGAAGCCGGAGACTTAAGGTTGTTAGGCTTACTCTTCGGACCAAGATAAAGATACGAAGCCGGAGATATAAAACATCCTTTTGTAGATCAGAATCTTCATCAAGTCCAGAAGATATTTCCCTTCATATATTGATTTGACTAATAAACCAAAAAAAATTGAAATTGGTTCAAATAATAGCCCAGTAATTAATTAAAATAAAATCAAGATATCATAACAGCTGTCCCCTACTCCCATGTTTGAAATGATTTAATTTCGAAAAATATGAGTATTTAAAATTTGTCGTTTAGTAGTAACTGGCAAGTAATGATGGCGCTGATTTCTGACACGTCTTTCGTAACAACTACTTGGTGGCATGAAAGACGTGGTGAAGACACATGTCGCCTTTTCATTTGCGGTTTCGAAAAAGACGTTTCGAATCTGGAAAAATTCTGAGAAATCTTTTTAAAAAATGGCTCTTATTTAATCGAGGCAAGACACCTGGCAATTATCTGAGACTTGATTACAGCTGAAAAGCCATCGTGGCCATTCACGGCATTTTACGTGGATCACAATCACCGCCTTATTAATGGTGGTTCTTAGAAAATCGTACCTACGATCGAGGCCGTTGATACGGCGCACGATCAAAGAGATCTCCAAACCGCCTCGAAATCCCATAACTTCACCTATAAAAGGAAAGAGAACTTCACAAGAAGAATTTTCTTCGCACCCGCGTTCCTTCTTCCTTTCGCTCTATGCAGCAATCCGCCATTTTCGTTTCTTTCGAAGGTAGAAGTCCTTCTCTCTTTCTTTTTATTTCTTTGCAATGTCGGAGTCCACTAGAAATCCTTCTACCAGCAGGGGTTTGCCGGAAGGCGAAACCAACAGGGAAAAAGGTTCGAGTAGGAAAAGGAGTCCGGAGAAATCTCCCAATACGGTTGCCAGCTCCCTGTCGCTTGACAAGATAGAAAGTGTTAGGCACCGCTTTCACATCCCACGAACTTTCAAAACAATCCTCCCAAAATCAGAAGAAAGGGTAGATAACCCTCCTATGAGATCAATTGCCATATACGAAGACCACCTTAAGGCCGGTCTTCGGCTTCCACTTCATCCTTTTTTCACGAAGATTTTCAATCTTTACCAAATAGTTCCGGCTCAGCTGACTCCGAATAGCTTTAGGAACATCTGCGGATTTCTAGTTCTTTGTAAACTTCGGAACGTGGAGCCGAGGACTTCCCAATTTACCTCATGGTGGATCATAGGTCCTCGACCAGGCCGAAGACTAATAAAAGGAACCCTTAGTGCCATACATGGGTGGAAACCCTGTTTTTTCTTTGATACTATACCAACCGGGGGTTTAACACTGAATGGAAAGCACCACGTTTGGATGCAAACGCTGGGAAGAGGGTTCTGAAAGCTGATCTCAAAGACTTTGAAACTTTATCGGAGCCAGAAATTTTCATGTTTAAAGAATTGCTGAAAGAAGAAAACCTTCATCGTGCCCATATCAGCGAAGTCCCGGTATTAGGTATAGAGATAGTGGTCTTCGGATTTTTCTTCTCTCCATGTTTTTCTTTTATATACATATGATGGAATCCTTTTGACTGCAGGTGAACCAATGAGGCCGAAGATTGATAAAGTTCGACAAGCTTCCAGGAAGAGGGCGGTGACAATTCCGGCGAAGTCCGAAGCTCGAAAGAAAGCAAGAGCTGAAGAGGGCTCGAGCACCCCTTCGATGAGGCCCACATCGGACGAAGAAATACCTCCCACTTCTTTGCTAAGTCCACCTGAACCTTCTAGGATTTCATCTTTGAGGAGGCCCCCTCCGAAGAGTCCTCGTCCGATGCCTCCTTCAGATCAACGAGATTCGGCATTTGACAGGGAGTCCCTCCTCGCACCCCCGAAAGAGAAAGGAAAGGGGAAAGCAAGATATCGCTCCGAGGACGATCTCAGGAGGAGCGCCCCTTCAGAAGGAGGCTGCAACGTGAATTTCACAATTTTTTCTGAAGCACAGGGCCTGGAGAACCCTGAGGTGGCCAGGGAGCTGATGAAGCGCACACTTCTTCCCAGAGACTGGGACAATACCAAGTCCCGGTGTATTGAAGACGTCTCCGACTCGGTATACTCATCTGCACTGAAGGTAAGCATCGGATTTTTACATTTTCACAGTATAGACCTTGTTGTTGCTAACTTTTCTGTTCGCCAATGCAGATGATCCATAATATTGCTATCATGGAAGAAGATATCTTTGATTTCAGAGACAATTACAAAAGAATAAAGAAAAAAGTGAAGACGACTGAGACTGAAAAAACAATAGTCGAGGAACAAAGGCAAGCTATGGAAGAGAAGCTTATCCAAAGTGACGTTTTTGTTCAAAGTCTAAAAACTAATATGAAAAAAATCCAAACAAAGAATTCTAAGCAAGAGGCAAAACTTAAGAAGAAGAAGATCCAGTCTCTGGAATCTTTACTTAAGGAAACCCATCAGAAGACAGAAGAGGCTGTCAAGAAGGCCAAAAAGGCCATTGGAAGGGTTGAATCATCAGCTGAAGAGATTCGATCATTAAAAGATCAATTCAGAAGGGTGGTAGAAGATTATAAGGCATCTTCGACTTTTGAAGACGAAATGACTGAAGCAGGGACCTATAGCTACAAAGGAGGCTTCAATGATGGAGTGAGAGAGGTGCAAAATCTTTACCTAAATCTGGATATTTCGAGAATTCAACTATTTGTTCTCGAAGATCCAAGTGAGCTGAATCACAGGAAGGCCCCTCTGAAGCACCAACAACAGCCGAAGAAGTGACTGATCCGATCGACCTCACCCAAGCTGAAGATACTCCCGCAGGGGGTGATTTGTAACTTTTTCCTTCTTTTTCTTTTGTTGAAAGAATGTGAAACATCTTCTCATCAATGAAAACTTATTTCAACGAAATTTCTTTGTGAATGTACATGTGGGTGAATGAAGATTTTTCCAAGTATAAAGTCCTCGGATTATAATATGATTGAAACCTCCAAAGTATAAGATAAGGTTAAGTCCTCGGACTTAGAGTAATATAACCTTTTAAGAAGTATTCCAAAATCTGATCCAAGATTATACTATATTGAATAACAATACCAGAATAAACATGATCATGAGATTTTAAGATGCCAAAGTCTCCAAATAATAATAATATCAAGTCGCCAAATAAGAATGCCAAGCCTTCGGACTTGAAAATACGCTAACTCTTCGGACTTAGGATAATTCCAAATAATTGAGACAAGAAATAATACCAACTCTCCAGATAAGAATGCCAAGTCTTCGGACTTGAAAATATGCTAAGTCTTCGGACTTAGATAATTTTAAATGATTGAGCAAGAAATAATACCAAATCTCCAGATAAGAATGCCAAGTCTTCAAACTTGAAAATACGCTAAGTCTTTGAACTTAGGATAATTCCAAATGATTGAGACAAAAAATAATACCGGGTCTCCAGATAAGAATGCCATGTCTTCGGACTTGAAAATACGCTAAGTCTTCGGACTTAGGATAATACAGATCATGTGGGTCATCCGCATCTTCATCATAAATAAGAGATTGATTAACCTTTAGCATTTTACAGGATATATCACTTTGATCACCTTATGCCTTTTAATTAAAGATTAAGATAGGCTGATTGGACCTACCTCGGCATTTCGTAGAGTAGATCATGAAGATCATTGTTATGCCTTTTAAAAATAGAATTAAGATAGGCTGATCAAGCCCATCTCAGTACTTTGTGAGGTAGATCACGGAGATATCCTCATGCCTTTTTGATTAAATGGACTAGTTAAGCCCAACTCAGCATTTCGTAAGGTAGATCACGGAGATCATCCTTATGCCTTAAAGAAAAAAATTAAGATAGGCTGGTTAAGCCTACCTCGGCACTTTGTAAGGTAGATCACGGGGATCATCCTCATGCCTTTTAGAAAGAGAGATGAAGACAAAATAGTTAAATATATCTTGATGACCTTAAATAAAAATCTTTATTGATAATATTTGCGGAGGTTTTGTACATTCCAAGGTCGAGGCAATAGAATACCTTCTAAGGTTTCCAATCGATAAGTCCCGGATCGAATAACCTCTTCAATTCGGTATGGACCTTCTAATATGGGAGAGAGCTTACCTTGTTCGTGGGTTTGGATACCTCAAACTTTCGCAGAACCAGATCCTCAGGATGAAAGATCCGTTCCTTTACACAAGAGTTATAGTATTTTGCAATTTTCTGCTGATATGTAGCCATTTTTAATTATGCTTGAAGTCGTGTACCTTGTAGCAAATCCAGGTCAACTCTTCGGCGTTCAGAATTTTCGGACTCTTTATACTGATCAATCCGTAGAGATTGCAAAGAGGCCTCTACAGGAAAAACTGCTTCAGTGCCATAAGATAGATGAAATAGAGATTCTCCAGTAGCTGTTCTGGGAGTGGTTCAGTATGCCAGAGAACTGAGTTCAATTCATCAGCCCACGATCCCTTAGCATCATTTAATCTAGTTTTAAGAACATGAAGAATGGTTTTGTTTGTCACTTCAGCTTCTCCATTACATTGAGGATGTCCCACCGCAATAAGCTTATGAAGAATGTGATATTGAGTGCAAAAATCCTTAAATTTCGGGTTATCAAATTGTCTTCCGTTGTCATTTATTATAGAATAAGGAATTCCAAAATGGAAGATGAAATTTCTCACGAAATTTTCAACCTTTGCTTCAGTGATCTGCGCCAACGCTTTGACTTCGACCCACTTTGTAAAATAATCAATAACCACTATGAGAAATTTTCGCTGCCCAGATGCCGGAGGAAATGAACCAAGAATGTTTATTCCCCACTATGCAAAAGCCAGGGAGCTGTCAATGGAGTTAACTGATTCGCAGGTCGTCTTTGTACATTGGAATATCTTTGACAGTGATCACATCTTCGGACAAATTCTACAGAGTCCTTTTGCATGGTTGGCCAATAATAACCTTGACAAATTATTTTGTAAGCCAAAGATCTGTCCCCCAGATAATATCCACATATTCCTTCATGTACTTTCCTGAGTACATAATCAGCATCGGACGGACCCAAATATTTCAGCAAATGCTGTGTGAAAGACCTCTTATACAATATTTCGTTCAGGATCACATATTGAGAGGCCATCCATCGAAGCCGTTTAGCTTCTAGCTTGTCTTTAGGTAGAGCGCCTTCTTTTAAGAATTTAAGAATAGGGTCCATCCATGAATGTTCATGTTCAACTTGACATACTTCAATTGTGGATTTTGATATGCTGGGATCTTCAAGATATTCCACATGTCTTTCCAAGGGAATCTGGTGCAGTGGTTACAAGTCGCGAAAAAGCATCCGCCCGAGAATTTTCCATCCTTGGTACATGAACAATCTCAAAATGCTCCAACCAAGATATCAGGCTTCGGACTTTTTCTAAGTACTAAATCATATTTGGATTCCGGGCTTCGAAATCACCTTTTACTTGATTCACCACCAGCTGTGAATCAGAAAAAATTGATTCTCTTAATCTCCAGTTTTTGGAAGATTCTAAACCCAGCAATTAGTGCTTCATACTCTGCCTGATTATTCGAAGCTTGAAAGAAAATCAAAAAGCATACTCAATAACTTGCCCATTCAGACCAGCAAAAATTAGACCTACTCCGCAACCATTGGAGTTTGAAGCACCATCTACATGGAGCATCCATACAAATTCTGGACCATCTTCAATACTCTCTTCTTCGGCTCTTAGCTGGCTTTCTTCGGATCTCTATGTACATTTTGCTATGAAATCAGCCAGAATCTACGCCTTCATTGTTGACTTGGACTGAAACTCAATATCAAACTCTCTCAACTTAATAGTCCATTTAACTATCCTTCCTGAGATGTCAGAACAACGAAGAATGGCTTTTAAGGGCTGATCCGTCAGAACCACAATGAAATGGGCTTGGAAATAGGGTCGAAGAAGCTTCGCTGCAACCACTAGAGAAAAGATAATCTTTTGCACTCTGGGTATTGGATTTCTGCTTCATGCAACACTTTACTAGTGTAGTAGATCGACTTTTGCAGGTGATTGACATCTTCTCGTACCAGCACCGAACTAACTACCTCATCATAAGCTGATAAGCAAAGGAGGATTTTCTAAATATTCTTTCAACTTGTCAAAAGCAACTTTGCAGTCTTCTGTCCATTCAAAATTCTGAGTTTGGCGAAGGACCTTGAAAAAGGATAGACATCTTTCTGTAGAGCGAGAAATAAATCGGCTCAAAGAAGCAACTCTTCCTGTTAACCTCTGTACTTCTATTTTGCAAGCGGGATGCCTCATTGACCGAAGTGCTTGGATCTTCTCTGGGTTAACTTCAATCCCTCACTTGGTATCCAAGTATCCCAGGAATTTCCCAGAAGTTACACCGAAGACACATTTGGTTGGATTCAATCTCATCCGATGGTGTCTGAGAGCATCAAAAGACTCCTTCAGATCTGCAATGTGATCAGACTCATGAAGACTTTTCACAATCATATCATCAACCTAAGCTTCCATATTTCTCCCAATCTGGTTTTTGAAGACTTTGTTGATGAACCTCTGAAAAGTTACCTCGGCATTCTTTAAACCAAACGGCATTACTTTATAACAGTAAATTCCTTTTTTTGTAATAAAGGCAATTTTCTCTTCATCTTTAGGATCCATTCGAATTTGGTTATAACCTGAGAAGACATCCATAAAACTTAACAATTGATGACCAGCCGTGGCATCAACTGACTAATCAATTTTTGGCAAAGAGAAACTATCTTTCGAACATGCCTTGTTAAGATCTGTATAATCTATACAAATCCTCCATTTGCCGTTTGATTTTTTCACCATAACCACATTTGCCAGCCAATTTGGATATTGCACTTCTCTTATGAAGTTAGCCTCAAACAGCTTATTAACCTCTTCATCAATAACCTTCTGCCTTTCTGGAACAAAATTTCTCTTCTTCTGCCGTACAGGCTTATAGCTGGGAGATACTTCCAAGCGATGTGTAATCACTTCAGGTGAAATTCCAGACATGTCCGAAGCTGTCCAAGCAAAAATATCAGCATTATCTCGGAGAAAGGTAATTAATTTTACCTTTAACTCTTCATCCAATAAGCTGCCAATTTGTATAAGTTTCGTTGGGTCGTCTTCGGATAATAGCATAAAGAGTGTTTTCTTCACTGGTTCTCCACAGTCTTCAGTTTCATCTCTTAGATCCAACTGGTCAAGTGTCAAGGACTTGGTCGTTTGTTTATTTTGAATCATCAAACACTGGTGAGCGATCCTTTGATCCCCCTCACCTCCCCAATGCCTGACCAGGTAGGAAACTGAACCAAAAGGTGATATGTAGACACTATAGCCCTGAACTTATTTAATGATGGTCGGCCAAAGATTGCATTATAAGCCGAAGATGTTCTAGCCACAATAAAATTAATGGGAAGGGTTCTTTGAAATTGTTCGGACCCAAAAGTCACGGGTAAGACTATTTCGTCTTCAACTCCAACTTGATTCCCACCAAAACCAGTTATAGGAATGAGAGACCTTCGCAATTCACGTCCAGATAATCCCATCCGAAGAAAGGCATCATACAGCAAAACATCAACTGAACTTCCATTATCAATCAAAATTCTTTTTACATCATATTTCGTTATTACAGCTGAGACCACAACGGGTCATCATGTAAAAGTTAGACACCTTGAACATCTTCATCAAAAAAAGTGAGAATTTTTTTCCTTGAACCTTTTAGGGATATTTTCTTCAGCTTCGATATTCCATGCGGCTGACCGATAAAGCATACCAACATTCCCATCAGTTGGTTTTTGGTGAGGCAGATCGGTTTTATCGGATATCCTTGGAAGAGTTGTTGCTTCGGCTTGAGATTCTGAACAGTTAATGTATTTTCCCAGGTATCCCCTCTTTATTAGGTCTTCAATAGCATCCCGAAGCTGAAAACAGTCCTCAGTGTTGTGGCCATGATCCCGGTGGAATCGGCAATATTTGCTCTTGTTCCTTGCTTTTGCAGATGTCTTCAGGGAACGTGGCCTTTGGACATAATTTTCCTTTTCAATTTCTAGCAAAATTTGTTTCCTTGACAAGTTGAGGGGTGTGTAGGCATCAAACCGGTTGCTATGCTGCTTGGATCTGGGGCTATGCCTGGGAACCAAAGCATTGTTGGAGGATGTGGGCATGTTCGGTCCCTTGGCATTTTTCTTCTTAGAAGAGTATCTCCCTTCTGCAAGTCTTCGGCTTGCTGCTTGCTCCTCAGCGACAGCATATTTCTGAGCCCTCGCCAGCAGTTCGGCGTAGCTCGTTAAAAATCTTGTCCAGGAAGAAAGTGAACCCAGACAATTTAAGGCTTTCTTCAAGGCAGACATGGCCACATGCTCATTCAGATTTGGTATTTTCAAATGGCCGAATTGAAACGGTACACAAATTCCTTCAAACTTTCTCCTTCATGCTGCTGGAGGAAAAACAAGCTGTCAGTGTTGCGCGGCATCTTCTGGCACGTTCTAAAATGTGAAACAAATTGTCGCTCTAACTCAGCAAAAGAATGAATAGTTTTTAGTGGTAGGCTCGAATACTATATTCGAGTAGATCTCTTCAGTGTAGCAGGAAAAGCAAGACAGTAAAGAGCATTAGTTGCTCCTTGCACCATCATATGAGTCTTATAACTCCCTAGATGGTTGAGAAGATCTGAAGTCCCATCATAAGCCTCTAGCTGTGGGATCTTAAAGTGCCTGGGGATAACTTCATCCATAATGCGATCAGAAAATGGAGGCTGAGAATTGAAAGCAATAACCACATCATTCCTCCTCAAATCCGAAATTCTGGCTATTTCTGCTTGCATTGATTTGAATTTCTCCTCAAATTCATGGTTTATCTCTCTCTGTCTAGCCCCTTCAGGTGCAAAACTTATAGAAAAAACAGAGGAAGAGCATCTGATCCTCTTCTTCCCACCATAATCCCCCGCTTGTCGATCTGGAGGGAAAACATTGCGATCACGAGATGACCGGATCCATGAGAAGCTTGGAGAGAGTTCTTGATGTCGATCTTCTTCTCTTTCAGGTTGATGGTTGGGCTGTGGAATAGGTGATGGACACTGCCTTTGAGCAGCACTTCTTGCAAGTTCTGAACCAACGCCGTCAAGACGTCTATCCTGTTTAGAAGAGCTTCAAACTATTGCTGCCCCACCATTATCATAGGAGGCTGCACTCCCTGATCTACTGGAGGATTGTTTGCTGGAGGAACATGCTGCTCCTTGCTCGTAGATGCGTTATGAACCTTTGCTTTCACCATTTTCGCTTGAATAGAGCTCTCCTTTGAACAGAGGAAAAAGATCTTTCCCTACCTGGCGCGCCAATCTATTAATGCTGAATCCCTGCCGGCCGGATGGAGTAGCTCGTCCGCTGGTTCGCCGTCACCCGGAACCTACAAAACAGATCTCCTAACCGGAAATCTTCCGGCGGGGACACTCCAATGCCAAAGTCAGCAAGAACTCAAGCAGCAGAATGGAGAGCTCGAAAGCAGAAAGGAAAGAATTCAAATTTCTGAGAACGAGCTTCACTTACCTCGAGTGTCCCCTCTTACCTGTATTTATAGGCTCCAACATAACTACTTACGGTTATAGGAATTGGCAAATGTAACCTCCTCATAACTGTAAGTAGTGGTGATCGGAAAATCGGTTATTTCGGCATTATCCAATCTGAGAATTTCAACTATGTGGGCAATTGCAATAACCAGAACAGACTTCAACCGTTTTGGGTTGGAAAAGTCCATATGTTTAATATGCCTCGTTCTTTTTGAAGTATATCCGAAATAAACTTAACATTCTCTTTAATAGCGCTCCTAAAAGGGAATGTTAACTATACTTCGGAAGAGTTTCTTTCGAAATAATAAGAAAAAATAGGTAAACACTTACAGCTAACCTGAAAATAAAATAACATGCTCTTCGGATTATGCTGAAGATATGATGCCGGAAACATAAGGTTGATAAACTTGATCTTCGGATCAAGATAAAGATACGAAGCTGGAGATATGAGATCGTTAGGCTTACTCTTTGAACCAAGACAAAGATATGAAGCCGGAGATATGAGATCGTTAGGCTTACTCTTCGGACCAAGATAAAGATACGAAACCGGAGACTTAAGGTTATTAGGCTTACTCTTCGGTCCAAGATAAAGATACGAAGCCGGAGATTTAAGGTTGTTAGGCTTACTCTTCTGACCAAGATAAGGATACAAAGTCGAAGACTTAAGGTTGTTAGGCTTACTCTTCGAACCAAGACAAGGATACGAAGCCAAAGATATAAAACATCATTTTTAGATCAGAATCTTCGTCAAATCCAAAAAATATTTCTCTTCGTATATTGAATTTACTAATAAATCAAAAAAATTAAAATTGGTTTCCCAGTAATTAATTAAAATAAAATCAGAATATCAGGTAGCATTCAGATCCTTCAAATCCTAAGCATCTTTTTCCTATTCTTTTTTTTATCTCCTCCTAAGCATCTTCCTCGTTTCCCCTTGTATTTTCCCCGTTAAGAAGAAATGAAACCGGGTGAATCAAAGCCTTTAAATAAGAATAAAAAATAAAAATCCCACCTGTCAAAAAAAAAAAAAAAATCTCAATCGACAACTCCTATCAACTAAAAGGCGATCCTTAACGTCATCGCTTCCATCACAAACATTACCTGGATCCTCTAATCCTACGCCGAGGACAGTAAAAATCCAAATTTTTTTCCCGTTTTCCATCAAATCAAAGAAGCACAGTTTCGATCCTTATCTCAGTAAGACAAAAATAGATCCCACAGATCATTAGACTCCAAGCAGAACAGAAGGTATGGAAGTGGGGAAAGAGGGAGAGAGAGTAAATAGTGACCCACCGTCCGATCCAGAAGGAGAGGGAAGCGCCGAGGACCTTGGCGGAGAAGACGCAGAGGACGGCAGGGAAGAAGCCGAAGAGGACGGCGGCGCCGGCCTCGAAGAAGACGGCATATGGGAGGCAGAGAGCCAGGGTCAAGGTGTGGGCCGCCACGTAGAGCGGGATCGCCCACATCCCCAGCCTCTCCGACAGATCCCGGAACGCCTGGAGTGCCGCGTCGCCGTCCCACACGTACCGCCGGTTCGCCCACACTAGAAGCGCCACCGCAGCTGCCGCATACGCGAACCCCTTCCCCATTTCTCTCTTCTCTCCGCCACCGCCGCCCTCCTCCTTGATCTCCCCTTGGTGGCCGCCGGCCGGAGAAAGATCTCTCTCTTTCGTCGCCGTCGTCTCCCCTTCTACGTGGAAAGGCGGACCACGTGATCCGGCCGGTATTTTGACTTGGGATTCGACGGACGCAATCGGTATCGGAGACCTAGGCTGGGTCACTCGCAATCAAGGATGCTTTGACCTTGATCAGATCGGTATTGTCTTATGGTTAATATTGTCATTCTGGAAGCTACGATGAAAAAGATAGCGCAAATTCTTCTGAGGTTTTTTTTTATGGAGGTCTAATACGATGCACAGGATATCAACTTGATGGCTTGGTAATCAGTATACTAGTCAGTCTGTGAGGATGGCTTTAAAATCTAATCGCTTCTCAACAAAAAAAAGATTTTGCTGGCTCGTCATGTTACTAAGTTATTTCTCGATCCGACCAGCTTGTTGGCTTTCTTTATGAGAGCTAGATATGGCACTATTTTCTTGGAGGAAGGTGACTTTGTGCTCTCCTCTCGAGGGTCAGTTATTTGGAAGGAGATCAGGAGGAGAACTTCAAAGATCTTTCACTATTTCAGATGGATGGTTGGTGATGGGAAACCTATCAGAGGGCTGATGTCTGGATCTCTGAAATTTCCCTTCATAAATGGCCTACATTTGTTTCCCTGGATTTGCCGAATTCCTAGATGGTCAGTGATCTTATCCTCTCGGGGACGCAGACCTGGAATTCTATGCTGATCTCTCGATATTTTGGGCAACCTCTGAAGGATCGTATACTATCCATTGCTTTACCTTTATCACCCTGCCAGGATATCAGAATTTGGGGGCCCTCCTCTTCCACCTCCGCCCCTTTATCAGACCTCTACTCTATCTATCATCTTTCTCAGCAGGGGACTGATCAAGTCGGCTGGATCTGGGCTCTCCCGGTGCACCTGAGGATCTGTCTCTTTTTCTGGAAGGTGATGCGGCGACGCCTGCCTACGAGATCCTTTCTTAGCTCGAGGGAAGTTCATATACCTCTATCCCGTCCATTTTGTGATGACCTGGAGGAATCCTTGGACCACACATTATTTCTTTGCTTACGGGCAAGATGTGTGTGGACTCAGGCTGGCTATAGTGCTCTATTGTACACGGGAGACGATGCAGTGGGAACCTTCATTCGCACCCTTCACTCTTTCCTTGCTTCCCGGAGCCTGCTAGCTTATCTGGCTTATCACTTGTGGATCACCCAGAATGCCATGATCTTTACGTTTAAGACTTGCTCACCTATCTTCATTATGGAAAGAGCTAGGGCTCAGGCCGAGAAATATCATGGATCGAGGGTAACATCGCCTGAGATCTAGGGCTCCGATTCTGCTCCTCGAGTGCCTCACCGGATTCTGGTCTCTTGGGAGCCCCCTCCTCAGGATTTTGTTACTATCTGCTTTGATGGAAGTATCAGAGGCCGGATGGCAGGAGCTGCTTTTGTCATTAGATCTTCGACTGCTGGCTTCATAGTAGTGGGGGGTTCTAATCTAGTCGAACAGACTGTTCCCCTAGCGAAGCTCTACGGAGCTTGGGTGGGTATCAAGTATGCCACGAGGATTCTTAACTTGGATCGCCTTGTCATTGAAGGCGATTCCTTTATGGTCATTTCATGGATCCAGAAGGCTATTAGGAACACTCCCACCCTCTTCCTTCTACGGGATATAGCGTTGATGCTCCGTCACTGCTCTGGGCTAAGCATCCACCACGTCTACAGGGAAGCCAACTCCGCGGCGGACTGGGCAGCCTCTTTTGTTGCACATCATTTGGGAGGGTTCACTATACCTCTCACAAGGATATGCCTGTACAGTTTAGATATTTTGTATGCTGATAGTTTGGGCTGTACTTTTTTCAAAAATATTTAATAAATTATCCGGTTTACCAAAAAAAAAAGGGGTTCTTTGGAAAAGACTTTGTGCATAACATGGCCCGTACCATAGTTTTTATTGTTTTAAATATATCCACGGTACCAAAAAAAAAAAAAGGTGCTTTGGAAAAGACTTTGTGCATAACATGGCCCGTACCATAGTTTTTATTTATTTAAATATATCCACGGTAGCATAATGGAACGAGAGCTAAGCATAATTAGTATTAATTATCATTCAACTTTTATTTGAAATTTTCGTCTAGATCAAAATATCCTTTCTTCCAATCTCTTGAACTAAGATGTCGTAGCTTTTGAACTAGGATGTCGTAATACTGTTTCAAATTTTAATTTATATTTTCTGCATGGTTATTGATATGGTGAGAAGCTGATATGTTGATGTGCATTCCTAGTCAGATGCCACGTCATAAAATCTGCCATGGTGGACACTCCATCTCAGACTCCTTTGACCGGGCTGAGCTCCCCCGGATCAACGAGGCAGCTCGTCAAAACCGATCTCCGTCCTCCGCCAGATTAGCACCAGCGAGCTCGGGGCACCTAAGCCAGAGCCGAGCGACTTCCTTCGCCAGATCGAGCCCCTCCGAGGCTGAGCCCCCTGAACTGGAGTCAAGCTCAGCCCTCCTCCATCAGGTCGATTTCCTCTGAGGCCGAGCCCTCTAGGCTGAAGTCGTGTGTCGCCCTCCTCCGCCGAATCGAGCCCCTCCGAGGCTAAGACCCCTGGACCGGAGTCGAGGTCAGCCCTCCTCCGCTAGGTCAAGCCCCTCCGAGGTCGAGCCCTCTGGGCAGGAGTCGAGCCCTCCTCTGTTAGGTCGAGCCCCTCTGAGATCGAGTCCCCTGAGCCAGAGTCGAGCCCAGCCTCCTCCGCCAGGTCGAGCCCTTCGAAGGTCGAGCCCCCAGAGTTGGAGCTGAGTCCCAGCTCTCCAGTCTGGCAGCCAACTTGGACGGTGCCCCGGAACATCAAGGGGGCGGAGCCACCTCCCCGAGACACTGGCGAGCGGCCCGAAGACCACCAGGAAATGCCCGTCATGTCACAATAACTGTCTGCGGCTATCGCTTACACCAGGAGAGGAAGAAGCTCCCTGACCAAGGTGCCATGCTCTCCACCAACCACCTGTACCACCCGAAAAAGGAAGCCAACTAGGAGATTTGAATCCCAGGGGTGGTGGCCTCTCGATCGAGGCACTGCCAGGCTTCCCGAAATAAGGCGACCGGAAGGAATGTCAGAGCGCACGACAGTTTTCCTTATCACGAATCAGGAAAGATATCACATCCATGGCACGGAATACTGCCGCACATGCCTGACAGCCTGGGGGAGATCCCAAGGTAGGCACTCAACGGCCATCGGGACTTAAAAGAACTTTCAACACCCCTAATGAAGAGGTAACGTACGCAAGTACTAGCTTAACCGAAAAGCTCTCATCCAAGCGAGGAAGGGAGAAGAAGCCATAGAAGAGGGCAGACCTAACTCGGCAATCATCTCTCCCAGCATACTCGTACCCCCACTCTTACACCACTCACTCCTCCTAGCATGGAGTCCATCAAGAGGGCTCGACCAGGAGGATCTGTTCCCCTGGATCATCACCGACTTGACCGTCGGAGTGACCTCGCCGGAATCCCCGGCCCGGGTGTCTGACCTTGTTTTTTGCAGGCTCTGAAACACAGGTCAACCCCGAGAGGCGAACCGACATCAACAGCAACTACGTGCCACGATGATCTTGGTGGTAACAAATTGGCGCGCCAGGAAAGGGGGCGGCACGAGCGAGAGATCCCAAAAGCCAGTCCCTCTACAAGCGGTTCCAATAGGAGGATGGTGACGACGCGAGCAAGAGAAGCTTCCACCAGCCATGCGGAAGACTCTCCTTCTCGAGGAAACCCACACGTCCCGAAAGTGGAACCACCCGCGCTACCTCAACCACCTTCGGAGGAATCTCAGCTGGTTGCTCTCGCCCAGCATATGCAAATCCTTGCTACGATAGTGCGCCAGCTCCAGCACTAGCAACAGTCCTTGGCTACCCATCAGCAGCCAGGAACCCTCGCAGCCCACGCTGCAGCACCTCGTAATAGCCTGCATTCCTTTCAAGGAAGGCCTTCGCAGCCGCAGGCCACCACCGACCCTCGGGGTAATCATTAGACTCCGGCAAAAAGACAACGAGCCGGGTCTGCCGACAGGGAGAGCCGCTCTCCGACCCTTGAGCAGGTAACGACCAAACCCCGTCGAGGTCGAAAAGGCAAATCTGCCCTTCATGAGCACCGTGCACCCATGTCACCTTCTGCGTCTCTCTCAGCAGAAGGTTCTACTGATGAGGCCATCAAGCGCACAGCCGAGAAGCGCCTGGAGGAGCACGAGCGCAAGCTAGCAGAGTTATCCTGCTGATTTGCGAACATGCAGGGCTCCGCTGACTAGCCAATGGGCTATGACACCTGATGTGACCGGATCGCTGATGTGAGGCAGGGATCCTGATGTGGAGCCCTCATCGGATGCCGTGCTGGATTCCCATCATGGGCCCCTTTACCGGGCTAAGCTCCCCGAGAGCAACGGGGCCGCCCGTCGAAGCCGGGCTCCGTCCTCTGCCAAGTCGGTCCCCGCCAGGTCAGGATGCCTAGGTCAGAGCCGAGCTCAAGCCCCACCAGAGGTAGACCTTTCGAGCCCGAGGTCAGGCCCCGTGGCCCGGAATTGAGCTCAAGCCTCCTCCGCCATGTGGAGCCCCTTCGAGGCCGGGTCCTCTGGGCTGGGCGCATCTCGCCCACCTCTGCCAGCCCGAGCTCACTCAAAGCTGGGTCCCACTGGCCCGAAGTCAAGCTCGGCCCTCCTCCGCACAGCCAAGTTGCCTCGAGGTGGATCCACTGGAAGCGGGCCCCACCTTTCTAGCTCGGCCCCCAACTCAAATAGAGGCACCAACCGCCAAGGAAGCAGCACCTCCCCTCCGAGGACAGTGGCAGGCCCCCCGAGGACCATACGACAGCACCCGCCACGTCGTCATTAATGCCCATGGCCGTCGTCCACACCAGAAAGAAAGGAAGTTCACATCAAGGCACCATGGCCTCCGTCGACCTGCCGTACGACCGGAGAATATCCCACCAGAGAGCGTGGGTCCCGAGACCGGTGGCCCGCCAATCGAGGTCCTGCCAGTCTTCCAGAAAAGGGACAAACAGAATGAATGTCAGAGGCATGTAGAAGCTTTCCCAGCTACCCAATAAAGGAGGCGTCCCGTCTACGGCACGATACCTCGTCGTACCCATCTAACAGTATGGGAGAACCCCAAGGCAAGCCAAAATAGAAGACTCGGCCAGAGTAAGCAAAAGGAAGGTAACACAACAACCATTTTTCTCAACAAGAACAACAATTTTACAATAACAATAACCACCACGAAGAGAAAGAGGAGAAGGGGGAGAGGCCAGAGAGGAGGGCAAGACCACCTCGGCCACCACATCTCCCAGCTCATACTCACACTCTCATACACTCCACTCACTCCTCATAGCGTGGAGCTCATCCAGAGGGGCTCGACCAGGAGGATCTGTTTTCTTGGATTGTCACTGACTTAACCGTCAGAGTGCCCCCACCGGAATCCCCGCCCCGGATCACTGACGTTGGCTTTTTTGCAGGTCCCGAGGCACCGGAGGCATCCCCGGCAGGCAGACGCGGAACACCCGATGCCATCAACAGCTACGAGCCACGACGATCTAGGCGATAACAACGCCCATCCCCCCTTCTCCCGAGAAATCCAAGAGGAACCGATTCCCAGCCAGTTCCGGATGTCGCAGGTGGATCCCTACGATGAGACCACCGACCCCCTGGACCACCTGAAAAGCTACAAGGCCCTCATGAGGGTCCAGGGGGCCACTGATGCTTTTCTCTACATCGCCTTCCCGGCAACCCTCCAGAAGGCGGCTCGAGTCCGGTTCACCCGTCTCGAGCCCGAAAGTATTAGTTCTTTCACTTAGCTGGAGCGAAAGTTCGTGGCCCACTTCGATGCCTATCGAAAGGTGCCACAAGAAACGGATAACCTCTTCTCCATCCGACAACAGGATCGCGAGCGCAGCCCTCTCTTGAAGGCCGACATAACTATATCCTCATTCAAATCCGGGATTTCTATGGCTGCTGAGTTGAAACGGGCCATGTAGTCCTGGAGGGTCTCCCCCTCCTTTTACAGCATGAGAAAGAGGCAGTCGGTGTTCCTCAGAGTCCAACTGTAAGTCCTGAAATGGAAAAGAAAAAGTTTCTCAAGCTGGGGGAAGGAGTGGATCGTACCTGGTCGGATAGCGGAGAACCACATCCGAGCGACCTTCTTAAGAGTTGCGGGGAAGGCAATGCAGTGGAGGGCATTGGAGGTGCCCTATACCATCATGTGGGCCTTGTAGGTGCCCAGATGGTCCAGCGGATCGGTGGTACCATCGTAGGGGTCCACCTGCGGGATCTTGAAGTGACGGGGGATCGGCTCCCCCATGATCTCAGCAGAAAAAGGCGGGCGTGAGTCGTATGCCTGCCCCCCTTCGACCTTTTGCCAATCAGCTAGTTCAGCAATGCGCTCCTTCATGCACAAGATCTTGCTGGTGTAGTCTCTCGGGATTTCAGCAGGATGCCGAATGCCATCAGGGACAGAGTCAGCGAAGGAGGGTGAGGCAGACCTCGCTCTCTTCCCGTCAGCATGAGCCCCCAAAGATCTTCGGGGCTCCGGAACAACATGAGAATGGGGCTAAAGGAATTATTGCCGTCGGCTTCCCTCAACGGTAGGTTAGTGGTTGGTAGCAGATGCTGCAGGTGGCTGCTATCGGTTGTTAGCCGCATCTTGGAGGTGTTGAACCGTAGTGGTAAGTGTATCAATGCGATTCAGGAGCGTCTAGAACTGCTACAGTCCTAAAGTAATAGTGGGTTCAGTGTCATCATTCTCCCTGGGAGGTCCCTCAGACCTGGACAAGGAATAACCTGTCATGACGGAGGTGTTCTAGGCTCTTCCCTTAGCCATTTTTCTTCTTCTTAACAGGTGGATTCCTCCTTTTAAAGAAGGGAAAAGACCTTTCCTCTAGTGCCAATCTGTTGCTACAACTTCTCCCGAACCGGGCTCAGACGGCTGGGCTAGAGCGCTCTTCTCCCGGTTCCTGCAAAAAGGTCCCCGAGGGCCGGTGGTGTTTCGACGGGGGACACTCCGATGCTTAAATTAGCAGGAGCTTGAGAGCAACAGAATGGAGGAATCAAATGGAGATAACGTATGGAGTATGAAGAGAGCACTTGTGCTTGCTTTAGCTTTCTTACCGCCCCGTGTCCCCTGGTTTACCTTATATAGGCATGGAACAGTGTCAAAATTCATCAGGGGTGAAGCCTGAAAAGACTGATCTGCCCTTAGGAGAATCTAGAGACTGGGCACGTGGCGCCAAGATAGGGCGGCGTCGTCGGAGTAGTGGAGTAGTGGTGCTGATGTGGCAAGAGTCTGTTATAACAGAATTCTGGTACCAGCTAGAAGAGGCTTCTGGAGTTATTGAGATCCTTGGAGTGGGTCGGTCGGACCTTGACCGGAGAGTGTTCGTCGGATCTTCAGCAATAGCAAGCCAGCTAGACCTCGACAGGAGGAGAGTCAACCGGATCCTTGTAGGAGCACCTCCGTCGGGCCTCCGATGGAGAGGGTGACCCAGACATTAGTAGAAGTGGGTCGTTCGGACCTCGTGGGGGAGAGCATCCATTGGAGCTTCAGCAGGAGAAGGTTGGCCGGACCTCAGCAAAAGTGGGTCGTTCGGACATCTACTTCAGTGGGTCGATTGGACCCTCGAAGGAGAACGTCCGTCAGAGCTTCCACAGGAGAAGGTTGACCGGACCTCAGCAGAAGTGGGTCGTTCGGGCTTTTACTTTAGTGGATCGGTTGGACCCTCGAAGAAGAACATCCGTCGGAGCTTCCGTAGGAGAAGGTTGGCCGGATCTCAACAGAAGTGGGTCGTTCGGACCTCTACTTCAATGGATCGGTTGGACCCTCGAAGCAGAACATATGTCGGAGCTTCAATAGGAGAAGGCTACCCGGATGCTCATAAGAGCGATCCGGTCGGATCTCGGCAAGAGTGGCAGTCCAGTTCAGTGATGAGCCGATTGGATATAACAACTAATAAATTACATATTCTCGCATATGGTATATTTTATTGATATGTTGATGTTGCATAATAATATATACTATGACTATTTGGATCATGCCGTGTTCTACTGGAGCGAGTGGACTTACTAACCAAAGCTTCTATTTAAAAAATTTTATCATATCCTTCTATAAATTTTCAATAAAACTATAGATTATTAGTCAAATTTTTATATCTGTGATAGAATAATTTTAATGCCTTTTTTTCACTGTCGAGTGTTATCATATTCTATAATCGGGTTTAAAGCTAAGTTAAGATTAATGGATCATATTAGAAATATATTTGCCAGCCTTTTAACATTGCTAATAAAACTTCTTCAAAATAATTTTCTTGATCAAATAAAAATTTTCCAATCCAATTTATCTTTATTTGTATATTAAAATTTTAAAAATTTAATATTAAATATTTAAATTTTAATTTTATTGATAAAGTCACTTTTTTTTTACCTTCCCGCTGCCTTAGATTCCCTGATGCCTATGGGTGGTTTTCTATTACCCGCTAGAAATATAATCTACAGTATTTTAGAAAAAAATTATACATTATTCTTAGTGAGTAAAAAATATACCGCACAACTTGATTGGATTACGCGTAAATCTCATTTTTCGAAGCACATTCAATGGACGTAGTTTTACTTTTCATTAAAAATTTTAAATAACAGAAATATCCATCTTTTACGAAAAAATTATGACATCTTGGATTATGACATCACATGATTTGGATTTTGATATCCCATGTCATAAGGCCAAGAAATATTTTCATCATTAAAAAAATAAAAAAAAATTAATAATAAAAATACTTCTTTGCATTATAACATTCTTATTCATAAATTTGGTTATAGTGTATCATAAAAGAGGACCTTCTCATCATTTAAATCATATTTAATGTATACAATTTATTTTTTTGTTAAGAATTTTGAATAACAAAAATATTTTTTTATAAAAAAATATGACTCCTGGTGGCTTGGTTATGACATCCCATATCATTAGATTGAGAGATATTTTTATCATTGAAAAAAATTTAAAAATTTTCAATGATGAAAATATTCCTCGATCTTATAGTATCGTATAAATAGGATTATAATATCTTGTTCATAAAATTGTTTATGGATGTCATAAATAAGAAAAATATTTTTATCATTCAAATTTTTAATAAAAAATAAATTCCAGGCATTACATGTACATTTCAATAACGAAAATATTTCTCTATTTTATGATATTGCATGATCAAGTTTATGAATAGAATTTGTAGCCTTGTTCACATAATATCATAAAATCAAAAAATATTTTTATTATAAAATTTTTTTAATATTTTTAATACTAAAAATATTCCGGTATAATATTGAATGTCATAATTCTATGGATATCATATATTCCATGAGTGCCATATTTTTTTATAAAAAGATGATATTTTGTGATGGCCTTCCTCTCTTTCACGATATCTGTAAGTTTCTTTCAATCTCTTAAAAGAATTTTGACTAGACATATACCGAGAAGCAAATTGTATAGTCGATTAGATTGCATCTTTTATTGCATAGTACATTGATAATCGGTCCTGATACCAGAATAATAGCATTTCAGAAATTTTCTGAAGATTTTTTTTTTTTTTTTTTTTTATCCGGTGACCGCCGTATTAAAAATAAATAAATATTTTTATCATCCAAAATTTTTAATTAAAAATAAAATCACAAGCAATGCATGTTAAACAAATGGGCCTTATGTGACGCTTACCCCTTGCGGAAAAGTCATCGTCATTCGAAATCGGCCCTCTTCATCGCCGGGCTGCAGTGCCATGTATCGCCGGGCTGCAGTGCCATGTCGCGTGGTCTCGGCGCCCCTCATCCTCTTAACGGTCGTCTTGTGCTCGCTCCCAACGTGGCGCTCACTGGCGGCAGCAACGGGGCATCACTTCGCAATGGTAACTCCCCTCCTATTCTCCTCATCTTTCGCTCTCTTAATCTCTTTTGATCCTGCTAAATTGTTGAATAAATATTCTATAAATTTCGGCTTTATACAGCCCTTTCGATGTAAATTTCAACGTTCCAGGACCACTTCTGCAATCCACCGAGTTTCTTCTTTGATTTCATAGGCATAGTTCAGACATGAAGATGGAAAAATAAAATCATGTCTGATGATGTTTGGATTGCTGAAGGAAAAAGAAGGGGGAAGAGGCCCAGATTAATTCTTTACTTTCCCGTCAAACAAGCATGTGAAATTGGGTTTTTTAAGGGAAAGGTACTTTTATCCATGTTAACCAAACTGGTCATACCCCGAGTGCGGATCTTCTGCTGCCATGTTACCATTTTCTTGAGACGAATGGCTTTGCTTATCTTCAAAATAGCGTGTGTTGAGGTGCCAGGTATGGGCCTTAGGGCTGAAATCAGATCGGATATCAATATATCCATATCCTTGTCCATATTTATTTTGTTTGAGGAATACAGATATGGATATAGATATTAATCAAATATAAATATTTATATCTATATTTATTTTAAATAAATTTGGATACAAATCGGATATTAAAAATATAGATATAATTATACGTATAAGTTGGATAATTGAACGGTATGAATATAGAATCAAAGATGTTACTAAGTTAAGGATAAATCAAGTTAATTTATATTAATTACTTATATTTTTTCTTAAATATTGATAAGTATTATATAAAATTAAATAAAATTATAAATATAATCGGATATTTGGATATTGATCAGATAGTTATCTATTAATATCCATATCTTTTTTTTTGGAGTTATAGTATGGATATTGATATTAGTCAGATGCTCCAATTTCTATTCATATCCGAGTAGTTTTGGATACAAAATCGGATCTAGTTGGATATTATTCATAATCATACTACCTTCATCCTTAATCATGGTAATTTGCTGAGATAGGCAATAATATGCACATTTTGAGATGGATGACATGGCCGCTATCCAGATTTGCACAGCCCTTTTCCCAACTCATCATACCCCGCCACCCTTTTTTTTCCCAAACAAGTAATCAGTCAAGAAATCTCATCCATCTATGCTTCTGCCTCCTGTCCATCACGTATGCCTAAGGCTAGTACAATACTTAATTCCTTTATGACTTTAGATAAGACTTTACAGGTCAAGAGATGCAATGGCTGATCTTCTTTGATTAATAGCAATAAGAGAGTCCATAGACCATAACAAACATGGCCCATCTGAAAAACCTGGTGTTGTTACTATTCTGTGTTACTAGTGTAGGACATGTGCTAGGATGAGTTGGATTCAAAAGGAGAGAGCGCTTCATGTCATGACAATCATAGTAGTTTCATTAAATAAACTTCATATTTAGTTAACTCCCTAGGTTTGGGCTTGATAAGCTTGCTCCTGCACAAACTTAGGAATTTGATAGGCGGTTGGGCAATCACCTACAGAATGGATAGGACTCGAGCATATAGTACAAACATCTTGTGTATATGTGAATGGGAAGTGGTATGTCTGACTTGCAATCATCGATTGAGTTTCTGAGATAATTCATCCATCTTGTTGTGGATGTCTATGAAATGGCCCATCTCATGAATTCCACCTCTTTTTGGTCCAAACATGGGAGTGTCACTACGGATGGCAAATGTGGTGTATGGAGTTTTTGCTAAGTGTCTCGAATAGCTGCCAGGACTCATGCTCTCTTTTAAGCATGAATGTCCCACCACAGGAAGAATCAACTATCTATTATGCTTTTCTGATAGTCCATCAAAGAAGCACTAGACTACTTGTTATTTGGATATCGCATGGTATGGATACTTACAGATGAAGTCTTTGAGCCACTTCAAAGTTTTGCAAAATATTGTTCCATTCATTTGAAAAAAATGGGTTATGGCTTTTCGGATCTGGTTCGTTGTTTCAATGAAAAAGTATTTTTTAAGAAACTCTCCTTGAAGTTGGTCCCATGCCAAAATGATCACCAAGACTAAAGAGTTTAGCTAATATTTGGCTTTATCCTTATGGGAGAATAGGAGCAATTTCAACGTGAGAGTGCATTGTCAAAGAAGTTTTGGATCTTGACCATAGAACAAATATCAAGAAATTCATCAAGGTGTTTGTATGCATCCTCGTTGTTTAGTCCATAAAAAGATGGAAGCATTTGGATAATGCTGGACTTAATTTCATATCGTACGGCTTCCATGGGTGGCACTGGGATACAAGGGTAATAGGTATGGGATGGAGTGAAGTACTCCCTCAATTGGCGTAGTGGATCAGTTTTGCTATGTGCATCCATAGTCTAAATTTGGGTTGCTCTAATGGTTCTCTTAATTTTTGCATCTAAGGGTTGTAGTTTTGGCTATAATGATCTATGACCAAGCATGCAACCACAAAGTTATAGCAAACCCTAGTTTATGTATTTGATTTTTTTTGGTGTTTTGAAAAGGAATGATACACGAAAGTTTTAAAGATGAGGAGCCTAGAGGATCCTAGATCTAACAAATAAATGAGAATGTTATATTTATATATTTTTTTCTTTTTCAAACAAGTTTTTTAACAAATCAAACTCTAACTTAGGGTTAGCCTAAATCTTGATAGCTCCTAACCATGTAAGTTCACCTACAAGCCCTCCAAGCTCAAGACTAGCCAATGTAATTGGCCCAGTTGGTGTAAGATTGTTGGGAGATTTTCCGTGCTTTCGCAACGGTCCTAATTAAGTAACTACCTTTCTTCGAGACTGAGTATGTGAACCACTTTCCTAGACACCGGTTTATTGGATAAGCTCAAACCCAATCCAATCTTTAATGACCTTATCTTAGTGAGCTTGAAATCCCTGGGGTTCAACGTCTAGTTCTTTTTAGGATTAGGCCTAGATTAATATAAATGCAAGCAATATTATTAAACCCGGCCCGGACATTAATCCGGATAAGATACTGGGTCATCGGGTCATCGGTTCAACCGTTGGGTCAATGGTTGAACCGGTGGGTCAATGCTCAGAATAAATTAAAATTTAAATTTCTTTCACTGTTTCCCATTAATTAAAGTATTAATTATTAAATATTTTTTTAAAGCTTAAACGGTTAAACAAACCTGGCCCTGATCCTTATTTGCTCACAACCTCACAGTCACAACTTAACGGTCATCCATTTTCACCCTCTTTCTGAATCTCTGATCTTTATTTGCTCATAGCTCACCAAGGGCGAGAGGGAGGGAGTGGGGGAGGCTGGAGGGGATCGGCCAAGGGGATAGAGATTAGAGATCCGGCACACCGGTGTGAGTCCCCGTCAATCCACAAAACGAGTATTGGTGGCAGCGACCGCAAGGCCGGGGAAAGCTCGAGATCAGATCATCGGGGGGTGGGTGGCTACTAGCTAGGGTTTGGCGATGGGGAAGCGCTTGTAGTCGAGGCGGCTCCCCTTTTTACCTGCCCCGTCCCGGGCGAAAGCTCGAGTCGAGGAGGGAGTGTGCAATCTAGAGGCCGACCGCTGAAAGAAACCTCAAAAAATAAAATCAATGACTCACCTGAACCGCTGAACGACGAACCGGAAGAAGAAGAAGCCAACAAGAATGGAGTACCTTCCGAAGTCCTTCATCCTTGCCCTTCTACCGCCGTTGCCGCTTGATCGCCGGTCCAAGAGGGAAGAGCTGAGACCTGAGAGCGGAAGAGAGGCCGCCGCTGTCGCCGCTTGATCGCCGGTCCGAGAGGGAAGAGTCGAGACCGGAGAGGAGAGAGGAAGAGGGATCAGGGGAACTGGGGATTGAGGAAGCTAGAAGATGGGAAGTCGGGGAAGACCGGAAGAGGCCCTTCAAGGTTTCGACGGTTCGGTTTTCTTTTTTCTTATAAGTTTTCACCGGTTCTCCCATTAATCGGTTTAGCCGGGTTCCTCCGGGTGCGATGGTTCATGGTTGAACTCGTCGGTTCGCGGGTTTTTGACCGGGTTTTGTGCACATACGGGTTAATTTCGAATCCGAATCGATTTTGTGCCAGGGTCAACGGGTTTCCGGTCTGACTGGCCGGGCCGGGTTTGATAATACTGAATGCAAGTAGTCTTGTTTGTGAGCTAAGAAAGGATGATCAAATCCCCACCGTATCTTGTTTAAGGGTTGTGCCTTTAAAGTATGTTACAGATATGCAATGCAATTCAAACAAGATGTCCACACAAAAGTAGAATATTTTAATTTTTTTCTATTTTTTGTTTCTCTATGTTAGTTAAGTATTATGCTATGTATATTTTTCTCTTTTTTTTCTATTTAAGTCAAGTCTGAAAGAAGTAAATTAGGTATAACTAGAAAGTAAACAAATAAAGCAAGTAAATAATTGCTGTATTTTCTTAATCTATTTTCACCCTAGGACAACCATACAACGTAACTTGCATTATGCCAGAGCAACCTTATGTTAGGGCAATCCTAGATTGATTCATAAAACAAAGAAGACTAAATTATTTTTTTCGAAACAACCGTACCAATGATCCCTGGCAATGGTGTCAAAATTTGATGCGTGTCATCATTAGCACAAAAAATAAGAGATTAACCGAATCAACTATTAAATAGAATAGGTTGAGTAGGGTTGATTCCATAGGGATCAATGGGCTGAGTTGCATTCAAAATAAAAATTAATAAGTGATTAATAAAGACTTTTAGGATTTTGAAAAGAAGTGAAATAAAATTGCTTGACAAAGATGAATAAAAGGGATATCGGATAGAGGTGGATGTTTCAGGATTTCAAATCCATCTTTGAATATAGATTTGTATTCAAAAGTAATTGTAATTACTACAAAGTACAAACTACAAGCCGTAGTGAAAGTAAAAAAAATAAATTTTATAATTTTGTTCCGAGCATAGCTTATCTCGCTGAGCACAAATCGTATCATTAGATCATGACCGGTCTCTACGTAGTCATAAGCTATTCAAGATCAAGCACCATAGAATAATAAAGGAAGATACTGTTTAAACTCAAATAAAAATCATAAAAAGTAATTTATGCTTGCAAAAATATTCAATATTATTCAAAGGAAGATTGCCTTACAAGTTTAAATAGCTGATTGCATGAAAGAAGGGTTTACAATAAAGAGCTTGAAAGAAAATACAAATCTGAAATCCAAAGAGTTCATCCACTCCCGTGAGGATGAGAAGTTCAACTGTTCATGGTCTGAAGCTTGCTAACCGCCAAGACTGCATCGTTGATGAAGAAGCCTAGGGAAGATGGCACAGCAAAATCTCCTTATATCACCTCAAAGATTCTTCCATAGCTCCAAAACCCCTCACAACTCTCTCTCTTCCTCTCTATATTCCTTTATTCTCTCCTTGATTGTATGATGATCCTCCCTGTTGTTCTCCCTGGGATCCTTTTTATAGGCTTTTTAGGCTCCACCCGAAAAACCTAGTGCCTTCTCCTCCCATCAAATCCTGTGCATTTATCTGACCCTTATGCATGTCTTGCACGTTCCTCTTCTGCGCCCGCTGCCCAGATCACTACCCACATGTTAACCAGTTCTTCGCCATAGGCCCACGCGCAACAATGCGCGATTCAAAGTCTCCCCATGTTGCAACCTGTGCTTGGCCCGTGCTCTGCCCGCTCTCTACACCTGGTTGACCAAGTCCTCTAGCCGCATCCCACTTGGCTTCAGCTTCCAATTTGCTTCAACTTTCACGTGAAAACTTTGCCTCCCTAACTCATTCCCACTTGCATTTAATGCTTCATGGCCTACTTGTGGCTAATGCATGAAGCCCACTTCAACTCACTCACATTGGATTTTTTCATGTGCCATTGTTTGAATTCCACATTCAAATCCCACGGCCATATTCCACTTGCAATTAATGCTTCCCTAAAGTATTAAAAGCTAAAATGTTCCCTACTCAAAAGAATTCCAACATCACATATTCTACGGCCCATTTTCAAATTGAAACCGTGTCATGGGCTACGTTTTGCCAGGGCCTCATTTTTGGGCTTGGACTTTATACAGTTGTTGGGGATTGAATCTTCGTGATTGTGAAACCTGAAAAAGAACATAAGAAGCATCAAATACTAAATAATAATAGATAAATGTTAAGAATTTAAATACTTCACATGTACTATCTATACATCTATCATGGGGTGTATTGTACTGTACCAATTCAGTACCGTTGCACGGTATAAGGGGTGTATCGATACTTGGTACGCCGAATCGGCTCTCATACTGGGCATACCGACACAATGATAGGGTAGCATCAATACGGGGTCCCGTACCAAGATGGACCTTGCACTATGAAAAGTATAGCAAGTCTTGGTGCTAATAATGCATATTGGCTGGATTGGATCTTGGCCCATGTTAGTAAACCCCTATCCCAAGGTTACCTTTCACATACTCATTCCATCATGTATGGGCCTAAGCTTGGCATAATAACTAATAAGTTACAAGAGAGCTTGGGTACAAATTGGGTTAGTCTAAATTAGTAACAAATTAAAAGTCTAAAAAGAAAGATCTTGTTCCCCCTATTGTCATGTTTATAATTCCAAATCTTTATCAATAATTTATATACAATCTTAATTAGAAGAATAATTCCTTAAATAACCTGTATCTTTACTTGTATGATGGGCTGTGTTGTCGCCTGGACCGTCATGGCCTGTAGCTCTGGCGCGGTATCGGGCGTCGCCCCCTTCGCCTGAGATCCTGCGCGCGTTCTCGGATCCCTGCAAAAGAAAGAGAGACTCGGGCCGGGAATTCCGACGGGAGCACTCCGACGATCAAGTCAGTGGGCGATCCAGGAGAACAGATCCCGCTCTGTAGATTCTGATGAGGTTTCCACGTTCGGGGGTCGTGTTTTTGAGAAAAGAAAGTGAGTGTAGGTTGTTAGCAGAGAAGGAGGGCTAGAGCAGGGTCGGCTGTGTCCGTGGGATTCTTCCGACGAATTTTCCGGTAGCCCCAGAGCGTTGCATCTGGCTTGCTCCCCCTTCTGTGTGCCAACCTTTACCTCCCTTACCCCTTGCTGATTTTTGTCTCTTGTTGCTCTCCTTTCGTTCGAAGGCCCCTCTTTGTTTTTGTTGTGGAGAGGCCGTGTGTGTCCTCCTCTTTGCTTTCCAGATGTTCCCCTTTTGGGGAGTCCCAGGGGGTGACATCTGACAGCATGCGGGAACTGCGCGTGAGTTCCGTTTACCCCTTTGAGGCGGGGGGTTATGTTGCTGGTTCTGTTGTTCTGGTAGGTCGTAATGTTTTGGGAAACTTGGCAGAGCACCGGCATGCAGGCGGCCGTCCCAGGGTCTGAATCCTCTGGCGCGGCCTTCCACTTGTGGGTGGTGCAGTCGGTAGACTGGGGAGCGCCGCGCCTTGACGGGAACGTTCCTTCCTGATCGGTGTAAACTGAGGCCTGGGGGGCCCTGGTGCTTCGGTGAGGCGCCCCCCTCCGTAGACCTCAGGCGGTGGGCTACCGCCTGTCAGTTGTACTGTCTCAGCGACAGGATCTCGGTGAAGGTAACTCTCTTTCCCGCCATGATTTGAATCCCTGTCGCCTTCCCTCCTACACTGGGTGGCAGCTTAAGCTCGGCCTCGGCCGGGAACTGACCTCGGCAGGGGACTCACTTCGGCTTCTTGCTTGGGCGCCAAGCTTAGGTGGCACCTCCATCTTCTGGCTGACAACTGGCGTCGAGATGGACTCACATCAGTGGATACAGCCGTATTAGTTATCCCCCACTCTCGAGCCCGGGAAACGATGCGACGCTCAAGGCGTGGAGAGTAATGATCATGCTGGCATGGACTGGGGCATCCCTTACGTCACCGACGTCTCCGTGCGCCAGTGCTTCGAAGACCACGCCTTCACATTGATAGGGGGTTTCGTGGCACTTCGTCTTTTCGATGGTGGCCATAAATGCTCCTCCCGGGTCGATGCGAATCCTCTGAGAATGAAGCGCGTGGATCGTCCAGTGCTGGCACGTGGCATCTTCTGGCTAGCCTGGTAATTAATGAGGTACGTACCTTCAATCGGTACGAGGGATCGACAGGATCCGTTGCAGAGAGGCCATCCCTCGCCTTTTTAAGCACAAGCGGATGGGCCTTCGTAGAATATCCTCTTTTCTCCAATACCTTTTCTCTTTGACTCTTCTCTCCTGACTTGTGCCAAGGGAGGTCTTCTGTTGAGCTTCAGGTCCGGGAGACTGCAAGATGTTCCTCCGGAGGCGTCCCGGTCGGAGAAGTCCGTTGAGCTCAAGATTCCCCTGAAGGAGGAGAAATTGGAGAGGCCCCGGAAGCAGGAGAGGTGGTTGTTTGTGTGATGGAAGCAGCTTACCTACGAACCTCCTGGGTGCGCCTGGTCATGCGACTGAATGAGGGGACGGCGGCGGTCGCAGTTGTCATAGAGAAGGCTGTGGTTGCCGTGACGCTATTGAGAGTGGCCTAACGAGGAGCGGCCGCAGCTAAGCTTGGAATCACCAGATTGGTGAAATCCAAGAAGGATGGCGCGATCGAGGATGCGTTGTTGTACCCCTTCCTCAGATGTTCACTCGTGGAAGGGTACCCGCATCCTCCAGGTGGAATCGATGCCGGGCTCTAGAGACCCGGCAACTTCCTAGAGAGAACGGGTCGGTAGAGGTGGAGGCACCGCCTTCCTTCTTCCCAGGTAGCTCACCTGAAAGGACTGGCGCTCTCCCAGCTGCTTCCGGGAGTACTGCCAGGGAGGATCTTTTCTTACTTATAACTTAGATCTCTGGGAGGCTTCCTGGCCTGTCGGGAACCTCGGTAGGATGTAAGGGACTTTTGATCAATGAAGGCTTTTGCTTTGACTACTGTGCGCTTCTCCTTCTTGTCTCCTCCTCCTTCTCCTCCATCTGAGCTGCTCTGAAGGAGGCCCGCCGGGCGCAACTGCGTGCTCCACGAGTGTGCACTTTGGAGGAGCTAGCTCGACGGGAAGACTTGGAGAGAAATTTAGCCTCTGCTGGAGTCTCGACCTGGGGGGAGCCAGCCCAGCAGAGGGTGGAGTCTGACTTCGGTTGGAGTCTCGATTTGGGGGGAGCCAACCCAGCGAAGGGACTTGAGGAATTGGGTTTCCGCTGGAGTCTCGACCTGGGGAGAGCCAGCCTAGTGGAAGGACTTCGAGGGATCGGGCTTCTGCTGAAGTCTCAACCTGGGGGAGGAGCCAGCCTAGCAGAAGGTGGAGTCTGACTTCGGCTGGAGTCTCGACCAGGGAGGAGCCAACCCAGCGAAGGGACTCGAGGAATCGAGCTTCAGCTGGAGTCTCGAGTTAGGGGGAGCCAGCCTAGCGGATGGTGGAGTCTGACTTCAGCTGGAGTCTCGAGCAGGGAGGAGCCAACCCAGCGAAAGGACTCGAGGAATTGGGCTTTCGCTGGAGTCTCGACTTGGGGGGAGCCAGCCCAGCGGAAGGTGGAGTCTAACTTCGGCTGGAGTCTCGACCAGGGGGAGCCAACCCAGCGAAGGGACTCGAGGAATCTGGCTTCCGCTGGAGTCTCGACCAGGAGGAAGCCAGCCCAACGGAAGGGCTTGATGGGACAGAGCTTATGATTGCAATCTCCATCGAATGGATCCTTGCGGGACCCAGTGATGTCGTTTCTTCATCGGTTTCCTGTTCCCAAGTCCTGACAAAACGTTGCACTTGGGGCTAAGGAGGTAACTGTGGAGCTGATGCAGAAAGGCTGAGATCTGGCACCATTAAATGCCGTGATCACCGCCACTTCGTGCACCGTGCCTTGAGGCCAGTATGAGGGTGCCACATCAGCGGGTCCGAGGAAGCATAATGGTGGATGTATGACTCTAGGCTATTTCTGTTGCATCGGGACGTCGCCTTCGGGCGATGTTGCCACGTGGCGCCTATCCGGCGGCGGGAGCGTTGAAAGAGCTTACGGCTACTGTCTGGTGGCTTTGAAGAGAGGGTAAACTTTTTCTCCCAGTCGCCTTTTTCAAAACTTTCCCGCTCACCGCCGGGTCAAAGCTTCTTCCTTCTCCCGGCTGTCTTTTTCCTTAACAACCAAGTTAGTCTCCTTGGGCCTTCTCCTTTTCTTTCGGCTAGGCTGAGTCTTCCTGTAGAGCTCTCAGGTCTCCTTTGCCTGTACACCTCCTTTTTCTGATCTCGGATGGCTGCGTCCGGTCGACACCACTGCTCTTCTGGTAATTTTGCTGGGGCAGGGCCCTCTCGGCTGAGGACTCCGTCTTCAGACGAGGAGGTCCCTCTCATCATCCGCAGAAACCTTCGCCCGACCGAAGTAATCATCAATGGGCCCAGGGGCCCTCTTGCTCCTTCCGTCTCTTCTGCTCCCATTGCTTCTTCTAGGTCTTCCCGTCCGACCGTGCCTTCGGGCATAGCTTCGACGATCACCAGGGAGGATCTCTTTGCAATCCGGGCTACCTACGGGATCTCAGATTCTGTCCGGCTCTCAGTTCCACGACTGGAAGAGCGGGTCACCTCTAGTGGCCCAGGTCGAATAGCCCTCTACGAAGAGTTCTTTCTCGAGAGCCTTCGATTGCCTTTCCATCCATTCTTTCTCTCTTTTCTGAGCAACTACCGTCTTGTTCCGACCCAGTTGGCTCCTGATGCCATTAGGGTCATCAATTGCTTCATTATTTTCTGACACTTTCATGGGATTGTCATCTGCTTCTCCTTGTTCAGGGCCTTTTTTATCCTGAAACGCCACCCGACCGAGGACGGGTGGTGGCGCGTTTATCCTCGCCCGAGGGGGATAAAGTTTGAGCACCCCTCTTCCATCAAGGGATAGAAGAGGAAATTCTTCTTTGCTTATGTCGAAGGGATGGATTGGATCTGGAGTGATCCGGACCGGACCCCAAACCGGAACTCCCAAGTTGAGGCCTCTGATCGGGAAGTATATGACCAGCTTATCTTCGATCAGATCCCTCCTCTTGAGGTTCTGCTGTCAGAGCAAAACTTGTTCGACGCCGGAATCAACCCGATCCAGGGGCGAGGTGAGTCCGGAGGGGTACCCCTTCTTCAATGAGCCCTTTTCGGCCTATTGCTGAACTTTATCTTCTTCTTCCGGCAGGTATGAAGTTGTCGATGCAAGAGCTTCTGGAGGGCGCCCACAAGAGAGGGCTGCCGTCCGGGCCCTGGAAGGCTCCACCAAAGAGGGCCCGGGTTGAGCCTAGCCAAGAGGCGTGGCCTGTTTCAGTCTCTGGGCCTGCGAGGCAAACGGTCGAAACAGTCCCTGGGCCTTTGGAGCAGCGAGCCTAGCTTCCGGTCCAAGAACCTAGTGCGGGCACGCTGGCCAGGCCGGCTGCAGCGATTGCGGTCCACCTTCTTGCAGTCATCGAGGTGGACGCAGAGGGAGAAGGGGAGGTGGAGCAACCGTCGCCGATGCCATTGCCTGCGACGACGAGCTCCCCACTGCCAGATGAGATGCCTTCAGAGGCGGTTCCCTTAGCGCCGAGGAGGGCTACTGTCCGGAGGGCAGCACTTGGGATGAGACCGAATTCGGTGGTCACCCAGGATCGTGCGCTTGCAGAGCGCATGATGGAGTTCGCGATCCAGTCGCATGACCGTCGCGAGAGGGGAGGCAGGATGCTGGCGGAGGCCCTTCTTAGCACTCTTCCTCTCCTATTCATGGTAGTCTTCTGCCTTTCTGTTGCTTCTGTCTGACTGCCAAGGCTAACATCTCTAATGGTGCAGATCGGGATCGACATTCTTCTCATTCGCGACCACTGCACCCAGTGGGAGCGGGAAAGGATGTCGCTGGCGGCTAAGGCCCGAGAGCAGGTTGATAGGGCTCGGGCCTTGGAGGAGAAGAATAGGATCCTCCAGGCCGAAGTGGTTGATGTCGAGAATCCGGTCAAGGACCTCAAAGCATCCTTGGCCCGAGAAAGGGATCGGGCCTCCCGTCGGGCGGAGGAGCTCAAGGCCGGCGTTGCCCGGGTGGAAGAGCTAATGAGTGGCCTCCAGGTGCGGCTGGAGGCGGTGCAGGCTCGGCTGTCGGCGATCGAGGAGAAAGCCGCTGGGGCGGTGGCTTTGATGGAAGCCGCCGAGGCAGTGCCCAGATTCAGTGCTCCAGCAAGGCGCCCCCCTCCGTAGGCCTCAGGCGATAGGCTGCCGCCTGTCAGTTGTACTGTCTCAGCAACAGGGTCTCGGTGAAGGTAACTCTCTTTCCCGCCATGATTTGAATCCCTGTCGCCTTCCCTCCTGCGCTGGATGGCAGCTTGAGCTCGGCCGGGAACTGACCTCGGCAAGGGGCTCACTTTGGCTTCTTGCTCGGGCGCCAAGCTTAGGTGGCACCTCCATCTTCTGGCTGACAATTGGCGTCCAGATGGACTCTACATCAGCGGATACAGCCATATCAGACTGTATTTAGTATATATTTTACCATACTTTTGGAATATATGTACCAAATATATATATATAAATGATTTAAAAGTATTGGACATACCTAGGTTGGACTATCATGCTCATAAATTGCTGGCCCAAGCTCTGATTCTAAATCAGGCCAATAGTTTTTACCCGAAAAGCTAAGCATGAACTACACAAGTATTGGCCCAACCTTCTTATAATGTGGGTTGGGTCGAGCAACCTATAGGCCAGCTTGGCCTAATGTACATCCTTACTCAGTACCCCACCAATACAGGTGATAGGCCCTGTACTAGATGGTACTTTCTAGGACAGCAAAAAATGTGTGTTTGTATTATATGTTAGATAAAGGACACGTTCTTTATTACCATTGGCTATGAAAAATCCTTTTCTCTGATTTAAATGGTAGATTCCTGCAACTTCTATTCATGCATGATATCTTAGTTCTCCTACTACCATTTCTAATCCTTCATACTAGTATGGGAGATTTCTTGGTGAGGCCTTCTTGCCCCTTATTCTACATATCACCATCTTGCCCTTTATTTTGCAGCAACTGCCCATTATTTTGCTAATAACTCGTTTCTTGCACCATTGCTCCTTGTTATGCTACATACTTACCTAGAATTTTCAATTTTCTGCTCTTCTTGTGCATGCAAAATAATAATTTAACTTAGGAGTTTCAGCTAACAGAAGAAGGTTTCATCATGTTGGAGAGAAATTGTGCAAAGTAATAATCGTAACTGCATTTACTCGAAAAAAGTGTTATTGTTCAATTTTGAAGATGTATTTCTGGAGTGAATTATGGTTGCTCGTGCAAGAAATCATTTCATCCTTCAGAAGCATAATATGGGTTTGCACCCATTTTTTCTTTTGTTAAATTATTTTCTTCATGATAATCATTGGCACCAAGTTGTGATATGATCAAGTTATGTAAGTTATTCAATAGATCAGGATTTTCGAAACCATGCCGAACCAGCCTGTTCTGCTCATACTGAACCATACCATGCCTGAACCAGGTTGGTTCAGCTATGAAAATCAGTTCCACAACCAAACCGATAGGAACTGTGCCTAATTAGGCGGTTTGGCATGGTTCCAAGTTGAATCAGGCGATTCAATATGTTCTGATTTTTTTCTTTCAAGGTAGCTGAGATGAGAGGAGAAGGCTTGGGACTTCTCTCTTCAAACTTATTTCCACAGTGAAAAAATGAGAAAAACATAGGAAAAATATGAAAAAATCAAAGATTAATTATAAAAGAGCTTTTTTCTATTTTGTTCTTGTAAAAGCCTATAAATATCTTGTTTTGTCCATATGAACATTGTGAAGTACTTGATTTTGGATAATCAATTTGTTAAAAATTTCAATAATATTCTAATCTAAATATATCAAACATGACTGATTTCATATCCTACTATATTTTTAAATTAATTTGTATTAAAAAAATATTATTTCTTAATTCTTGGGATAATATTGGTAAAAGTCAATGCATCTTATCTTGAAAGATTTACAATAATTTGTTGCTTATTTTTATTTAAAATTTTTAGTAGACTTTTCTATTATGATCACCATGGTTATTAAAATTTATAAGTTTTTTGCATAGAAAATACTTGCTTGCATATGATTTCTTGTTTAAATTGGCCAGTAGATGCTCACGAATATCCCAGCCTTGTCATTATTCTAAGAAAGTAATGTATCATTATGGTTATTATATGAAAATAGAGGAAAGCACAACTATAGTTATATGAAAATAGAAAGGCATCAACACATTTAGACAAAGAAGAGAGTATGAAAAAAATCATATTAGTCATTTCGCGCCATAATAGTATATTTCATAATAATCGTTGATTTAGCTATGACTATTATATAAAATGGAGGAAAGCACATTATATAAAGATGGAAAATCATCAAGACACTTGAGAAAATAAATAACCATGTTGGCTATTCATACTATAATAGATATTTGGAAAAACAAGTAATCATATTTTTTTCATTCTATCATATGAAAATTGAGGAAAGTATATTATATAAAATTGGAAAGGCATCAGCACATTTGAGAAAAAAAGAATAGTATAAAAAAAAATCATATTAGCTATTTCATATCATAATAGTATATTTTATAGTAATTATCTATGATTCATAATGATTTAGCTATGGCTATTATATGAAAATGGAGGAAAGCATGTTATATAATGATAGAAAGGCACCGTGATATTTGAGAAAATAAGTAAATACATTAGCCATTTCTTACCTTAATTAACATTTAAAAAAATAAATAACTATATTTTTTCTCATGCTATCATATAAAAATGGAAGAAAATTCATTATATAAAGATTGAAAGGCATCAACATATTTGGAAAAAAAAGGATCAGCATGAGAAAAATCATATTAGTTATTTCATACCATAATAGTATACTCCATAGTAATCATCCATGATTCAGGACAATTTAGCTATGGCTATTATATAAAAATGGAGTACACATTATATAAATATGGAAAGGCATCAAGATATTTGAAAAAATAGATAAACAGATGGAAAGATATCAATTTGGGTTTAAAATCATTTAAGAAATTCCAAAAAAATTGATTATGTAACCTAAGAAATCAAAAAAACTGAAAACAAAAAAAAATGCCAGTTTAATCGACATGCCTACCCGTACCATGTATTGGTATGGTACTGAACCGTTACCATGCCATATCGGCCGTTGACTAGTACGGGTATCTATTCAAAAAGTTAATGAAAGGTGGTGCAATCCCCCGCCCCCCCCCCCTTCCCCCCCAAAAAAAAGGAAAAGAAAAAAACTTATAGATAATGATTGGTTTGTGATACTTTATGGGAAACAGGATATAAACATGGGAGATTCCTTGAAAGCAAATAAGGCACAGGGTCTAAACAATATAAAATGTTACTCTAACTATTTTTAGTATGTTATTGTTAATTAATATTTTTTAACTAAAAGGAAAATTGTGTAAAATATTTGTACTCTAATTTGATGATTTGAGTATGCTGCATGATTTTATTATTAATTTATTATCATTCCCTGAATTACGCATAATTGAATGCTTGCTAGTATATCCCTTCAAGTTTTCAACATTTAGATGCCCTTTAGTTGTGCACAAATGTCTGTTTGATCAAACTCCTAATAGAATCTAGAATTCAGGGTAAACACTGGTTTTGGGAGTTGAGACCACTTGTTCTACTCATTTACTGCTTGTGCATGGATGGTGAATTGGTGATCCTCAACTACTTGGAAAAGCTTGTGAATGAATGAGAACTCAAGGATTCTTGGCACCAATTATAGTCTTCACTCCATCTGTCCTACTATGTGAACATCATCTTGCAAAATTCACATAGCATAGTGGAAAAAGAGGAATTTAGTTTCTATGGGAAACCTAAAAGAAAGCTGAAAATAATACCTTTGAGTTCTTTCAAAGGAACTCCAAATGACTAATATTGCACTTATTTATCCAAACATTGACATGTTAGATACGATCACAGTTCCTGCATGAACACAGGCAAACAGCAGCTTTATCAGGTGTTGGCAATGGGTAAATGGTTAAGCACTGAAATCTTTTGGTGATTACTTTGCTTTATTGGAGCTCAAGTCTTTAAGAAGGGCAAGGCAGTGATGGCCTTCATCCGGTCATGAAGGATTTGTGCAACTAATTGTTCAATAGTTTAAGTAATTCAATCCTCTCCATGGCACACCATGAATTGAGCAATGGAAAAGCTTGAGGACAGTGAAACAAGTCATGTTTGTCAGGAACTAAACAATATTTCATAATGGTTATTAGTTTCCAATCAGTGTTGCCTTGCTGAAACATAAAAAAGGGTTGCATGTCTAGTTCTACCAGATATTTTGGTGCCAAAGTGGAAAAGAGAACCTCTACAGTGCACTGGTAGAAATCAGTTTCCTGTAAAACTTCTCTAGCAGCAAATCCTCAATCATAAGTGCTTGAATAATTATTCTATTAATTCTAAAAATTTTAACAATATATGAAAGTCTCATTTTGAGTTAATTATTCTCCACATCAATTGCCATTTTATGGAAATCTTGTCATCTAGAATTCTAGAGTTGCTTTTGGAGCCTGCTCAGATGGCATGGATTTATTTGATAATTCAAGAGTTGAGGCATGCAAGCATGACTCATGCATTAAATTGTGTCTACAAATTCACTCACTTATGCATTTGTTATTGGATTTCTGATCATGACTACCACCATATAAATCATCTATAAAGTTGCACAAAAGAGATCGGGCCACTATTTCTAATAATTTCCTGTGTCATATGTCTTGTTACTAAGGTAATTATTTCTGTTTGGAAGGACAATATATTCTCTTTCCTGGTGTAACACAGGTGACTTCATCTAAAAATATTTTGCCATTCTCATCTCAGAAGGCCCATGCCCATTCATGTCTGTGTACTTCCAGAAACCATTAGTTACGGAAAGTAGGAAAGACTTTGAAGTTATTTATGTCCAGTCTTCTGCTTTTAATTTGACATTCTGCACATTTGTTCTTGTTCAGGACAGTAGGCAGACTCTTCTAGTGGAAGACACTACAAGTGAAGGAAATGACAGTGAAGTTTTAAGAGTTAAGGATGCTTTAAAGTATTTTGATGCCAATTTTTTCAATGATTCAAAGGTAATGATGTATTATTATTGCATAATACTCAATTTTTTCAATGATTCAAAGGTAATGATGTATTATTATTGCATAATACTACTCGACATTCTTTTTTATTTGTTTTGTGAACACCTAAAAATTATTTTTTGCTCCCTTTTAGGTGAAAGAAATGATGAAGGGTGCAAAAGAATTTAACATACCTATGTTCAGAGAGAACCGTAGGCTGGTTGCTTCTGAAGATGGAGGATTGCATAATCCATCAGTTTTGGTGTTCATTCATCTTGGGGCAGCAATATAGCACCTCATAACAATAGAAAATTCAACTATTCTCCTTTGTCTGGGATAAAGAGACCAAGTAGTGAAGAAGATATTGCATTCATGTCTGTAAGTTGATATTTAATGTGTCGGTTTCATTTTCCATTACTGGATATATAGGCTTTTTGTTGCCTGTTTTCCCCGCTCTACAATTTTAGTTGCCTTTTTAGCATGTTTAACCGGGTGCCTGCCAGGTACTTGAACTAGGAGAACTTATTAGGACCAAGCAAATCACTTCATGTGAGCTTACTGATATATTCCTTCGAAGATTAAAGAGGTGGACCCAAGTATTTCTTCTCCTCCTTTTTAACCCTTGTCTGAAATTGCAAACTTGCAGCTTGTCATCAAATTTAATATGAACTCCTCTATATGTTAGAAATTTTCCAACTGATGTGATAATTTGGAAATTCACTAGGTATAATCATGTTCTTGAAGCTGTGATTTCATTTACTGAAGAATTAGCGCACAGTCAGGCAACAAAGGCAGACGAGCTGCTGGCCCAAGGGACATATTTGGGTAGTATATAATCTTAATTGATATTCAAAGCCAATGTTCATCTCTCCTAGCTTCTTTCTCAAAAAAAAAAGGAAAAAGAAAGTAAAAAGAACCTTGTTTGCCGGTCTTAAGTGATGAGTTTGATGGAGTCTTGGTGGTTTTCCTTTGATACCAGTAATAGATATTCAAGTTTTGGCTTGTTGATGAGAAACTACCTAGGCTTGGAATCACCCTCCATCCACTGAAATGGAAACAATAATGTCCAAAAAATCACATTGCTCAAAGGCAATTTTTATTGATATTGGCCTGCTGGGATACAGTCCTATTGACTTGCAAAGTTCTAATCTGGAAATTTCTGAAAGGGAACACAACATTGATTTTTTCCTATCACCTTCTTGGAGAAAAGATGGATGGAAACCCAATCACTTGAATCCAAATCTCTATCTCTTTTCCTGTTTTTCTTTGAGAACAAAAGGGCAGAACGCCCAGACTTCCATCCTACTTGATGGTTTTGACTTATATTATGATTTGAGGTTGAGAAAATGTTTTGTGACATCAAAATGTTTGGTCTGAGTTGCAGGTCCTCTTCATGGAATTCCTTATGGACTGAAAGACATTATAGCAGTACCCCACTATAAGACCACTTGGGGTTCAAAAACGTTCAAGGATCAAATTCTTGACATTGAAGCTTGGGTCTACAAAAGGTTACTCTCAAACTTATGAATGCGTACTTTAATGTTGTGGATATATTAAGTTATTAACCGATCATGGTGTAATATATTAACGATGTTACAGGCTAAAGTCTGCTGGAGCTGTTCTTGTAGCAAAGCTTGTTTCAGGATCACTAGCCTATGATGACATCTGGTTCGGGGGAAGGACCCGAAACCCTTGGAATATTGCTGAATTCTCTACTGGTTCATCAGCAGGACCAGCAGCCAGCACATCTGCAGGTTATTTTGTATGATTAAGAGGCAGTTGTTGTGAACTGACCTCTAAGCAGCTAATTATGGACTAGATTTAATAGATAATTTAACGAGTAAATTGACGTGTACTATTTCTGGGACTGTAGGTATGGTTCCATTTGCGATTGGCTCCGAAACAGCTGGGTCAATGACTTACCCTGCTGCCCGTTGTGGAGTAACTAGCTTGCGCCCGACTTTTGGGACTGTTGGTCGAAGTGGTGTCATGAGCATATCTGAGAGCTTGGTAGTTGTTTTTTTTTTCTCAATTAGTACTTTTTATAATTGTTTATTGGTTAATATTTTTTAAAAAAATGCTTAGCTAAAAAGAAATTGCATATAACAGGATAAGCTTGGTCCTTTCTGCAGAAGTGCCACAGACTGTGCTCTTATAATAGATGCCATTAGAGGAAAGGATCCAGATGACCCTTCATCTCGTAATGTTGCTCTTGAGGACCCGTTTCAAGTTGACATCCAAAAACTAACTGTTGGTTATCTTGAAGATGCTGAGATGGAGGTGAGTCTTTTGCTTAATTTCATTAAAATTAATGTAATCTCTCTCATCATCCGAAATGGTAGCATACTGTTCCTCCTTTCTTTCTGCCAGGTTGTTCATGTTCTTTCATCGAAGGGTGTTAATTGTGTTCCTTTCAAGCTAAATTATACAGTTGAATCAGTCCAGGCAATTCTCAATTTTACAATGGATGTTGATATGCTGTCCCACTTTGACAAGTGGCAGCGCTCAGGACATGATGATGAGTATGAAGCGCAAGATCAGTGGCCAGTAGAGCTGCGACGTGCCCGTTTGATACCTGCGGTGGACTATCTACAGGTGTAACTCGCATCATTTTCTCTAATTCTTGTAGAATATATAATGCATTTCCTAAAGCTGATGAGTTGGTATCATCCAATTTTTAGAGACAACCATGGTGCATGGTGGGCTGTACAAAGTAATATACAGCTTATAAATGGTTTGAAGGATTCCCATAGATAGATAAACTGTAAATAATCCAGCTGGTGGCCTTAATCTATGTGATAGAGCTAACTGGCAAAACCTTTAATGTAACAAAAACTTAAGGTCCGGTTTAAGTGACTCATACACTGCTTGTTTGTTTCATTTTGATAGTGCAGCAGCAGTACATCATGTACATTATAATTCTTTTCTATTTTGTTGACATATAATATAATTATTTACAGGCACAAAGGGTACGAGGGCAGCTGATAAAGGAAGTTTGTGAGAGTTTTACTGTAGATGCATTCATTGGCAATGCAACCGATTGGGAGAGGGTCTGCTTGGGAAATCTTGTCGGTATGCCCGTAGTTGTTGTTCCAACAGGTTTCAAAAGCATCAAAGATCCACCTAAAGGTGGTACGAGAAGAAGAACCACAATAACAACAGGCATATATGCGCCTCCTGACCATGATCACATCGTAAGTCATATGTTGTGGAAATTGTTTGTTGGTATCAGTCCAATGAATGGTATAAAGGTTTAATCCTGTTTCAACAAAATTTTTCAAATAATGTTTCTTTGCATTTTTAGAAGTTGATATTGCCAAAGTAGAAACTGGCACCTGCTTGCACCTTTATGGATTTCTTGACTGCATGAACATGAATGCAAAGTTACCTTAGTTGATGCTCTCACTAGATAGCTTATTTGTTGAACAAAATGCCCTCCACAATTCTATAAAAATGGACCTGTTATAATTGTTTCTGCCTCCAACTAATTGATAACCCTTGCTCTCTCTTTTATAGCCCATAGACTCGAGACTGGAGCTTGCTCTTTATGATTTGAAAACACGAGGATTTCATGGATGTGATAAAAGAAAACATCATATTTTATCATTTTGTCATGTTTTTTGAATAAAGAAAATTTGATGCTATCGGTTGTGCTTCAAATTATATTCAAGTCTCAAAAACAACAAATTGGAATTTGTAGCTTGAAATAAATTGTTCTAAAGTTTAACCGAACATCTAAAATTGCAAGAAGTAGAGTATGATTATTTGGAAATACAAGTCACCAACTACAAGCAGGGATCCTCTGCGGTGCATGTTTTGTACTGCAGAGGGCTGGCCGTGCATGGTTGGATGGGCGACACAATGGCCTTCTCAGAAATGGATGGCTGTCATCCATTTCTCAACCTGCCGCATTTGGCATGGGAACAAGTTGATGGACCTCGGCCATCCATTTCCTAGATGGGTGATGTGTCGCCCATCCAAACATGCATGGCTCTCTGCAGTGCAAAACATGTACTACAGAGGATCAGATCTCTCCAATGCAGCCATAAAATTGGTAACTTGAATGAGTCGTAAAATTGGAAATTCAATGCATGATTGTCAAATAGCTAAATAAAGTAGCATTAGCATGTGGGAGTACACATTTGCTGATATTTGTTACCTGGTTCTTCATGTTTTCCAGGCTCTAGCATTAGCTATGGCATACCAATCAGCCACCGATCACCACAAACAACGGCCACCTATCGATGACCTTGGGCCAAATGACGTGGTTCCAATTCCTGGTACAACTTTCTGACTTTCATTGCCTAGTCTAGTGAGCTACTATTTTCAGCTGTTCTACGTATTCCTGGTCAGCTTGTTAACCATTCATACCTTATGAAGCATATGTTCTGTGGTCAGGCTCCTTGTTTCTGGGTGGAAACTTTTTTTTTTTTTTTTTGAATAAGCAATAGGGAGGGGGGGGGGGGGGGGAGGGGGATAAATCCTGGTATAGCTATTCCCATAGGCCTTTGCAGTCTTTTACCATTTAAAGATGAGTACGTTAAGATCCTGATCTCACTCATACCACTTATCATGGGCTCTAAAAATTTTCTGGATTTAATCGAGTCACCTACAGGATCATGCCTCGAACCCGCGACCGATTGGTAGTGAAGCAAAGTCTTTACCAACCGGGCTACCGTTTTAGCGGTATCAAGTGAAAACTACTATTCTGGCCATTAGGTTCGGTGATCGAGAAACTTGGCATTTTGTATATATATATATATATATATATATATATATATAGCAGCTAATTTTTGGCAATGGCGTAAATTGTTCTTTTTGAGACTCGGGCAAAATCCTGGTACGGTTCTATCAGCATACCATGGAAACTTATTGGGATTTCTTCATCCTAGAATTTATTCCTGCAGGCATGAATCCATTGGTGCATGATTCTGCGATGACCATGGACTGATGTCATCTTCCAAAATTTTATTGGTAGGGACATTATCGTGTTGCGATCCCTTCGACAATTCATGTTTATGGTTCCAGCTCGATCGTTGGTTGGCCAGGTCTTTTAAATCTTTGAGAAAATCCTGAATTGCAAGTAGGATTGTACATTAATGCGAGTACACGTTCTTGAACAATGCTGAATTGGTATGTTACGTTACAGAGAATATTTACTTACTGATAGATGATACAAAACGAATGTTAAGGTATCAAACAGCTACTTGATTTGATTGTGGGCCATTGATTTGCTTTGTTGTTAAGATCATTGCATGCGTGATAAGACTTCTGTTTGACTACAGCATGCTCTTTTATTTTCGCATCACTTAAAAACATTTGATTCTAAATTGCTGGTTTGGTTTGTGCTTTTGCCATAAACTAGAGTGGCCATTAGCTGCAGAAGAAAAGCTCTTCCGTGTGCCCGGGGTCCAAATAAAGTGGCCCTACTAACTATTATGATGATTACTTATTCAGTCTTGAAAAGTAATCAGATCATCAATTATGGAGCACTTGGATTATCGATTATATCATTGATTAGAAAGGAGACAACTAAGACGGCTACATCACTGACTAGTTATTACAACTTAGACCGAGAAGCTACAAACAAGTAGGCCCGATTAATAGGACACCTCCTTGCACATGTTCATCAAGTACTCGCTTGGATTTGATAAGTTGCCAGACTGCCCGAAAAATGAGCTTAAACAAGAACAAATGCGCAACATCCCATATACTTCAGTTGTTGGAAGCTTAATGTATGTTCAGGTTTGCACAAGACCGAACATTGTATTTGCAGTGGAAATGTTGGGAAGATATCAAAGTAATTCAGGTTTGGATCATCGGAAAGCTGCTAAGAAGGTCATGAGGTATCTTTAAGGAATCAAGGATTACATGCTCATGTATAGACGAACTGATTACTTGAAGGTAGAAGGTTACTCGGATTCGGATTTTGCTGGCTGTGTTGATTCTCGGAAATCAACATCATGATATATATTTCTATTGGCCGGTGGAGCCATATTGTGGAGGAGTGCAACGCAAACTTTGACTGCTATCTTTACTATGGAAGCAGAGTTCGTTGCTTGTTTTGAGGCTATATCGCATGGTGTATGATTGAAGAGTTTTTTCTCAGGACTTAGAATTGTTGATTTCATTGCTATGCCACTTAAATTGTACCGTGACAATTCAACTATTATATTTTTGGTTAAAAATCACAAGAGTGGCAGTCGAAGTAAACATATCGACATTAACTATTTAGCTATAAGGAAATGTATTAAAAAAAATAAACTGGTCATAGAACATGGTAGCACTGAATTGATGTTAGCTGATCCTTTAACTAAAGGCATGCCAATTAAGAATTTTAAGGATCATGTAGTATGAATGGGAATTAGTCTCGTGATATAATTTAGTTGTATGGACAACTATTTGTGTAATATAACTCTTATTTAAGTTGTTTGTTTATTTCTCATTTGGGTATACATATTATTGTTTGACTTTTGAGAAATTTTTTAAAAAATGGACTCTAAATAAATAGAGAGTTTATTCATTAAGTTATGTTGTCACATATGGATTAGTGGTAAAGAAATTTAATGCATTGTAATACATGAAAAATAATACTTGATTATAGAGGATCTATTGCCATGATTCATATATTTGTTTTTTTTTTTAAGTGTTGGAGACTATGGATTAAAATAAAATATACGGACCAAGTGGGAGAATGTTGTAACCCATAAAATGTAGTCCTATTTTATTTTATTTAATTACTACCTTTTCGATTAACATCCAACCACATTACAGTAATCATCCATTAATTAAGGAAGTGATAACTACATCTGTTTGATAAATTGGGAATAGGAGATGGAGGGGAGTTTTTTTTTTTTTTATATTTTTGAGAAAGGAAGAGATTCCTTTCCGAATTATTTTTTACGGGAAAAATATACAAAAACTTTACAAAAGAATTGGATCCCTAATTAAGAGCAAATTCTGAAGGTATACACCATCAATTGTGCAATTGTTCATTGATCCTAGTATTTAATATTTTATTTTGGATGTATACAGTATATCTGTATGCAGTTGATTAATTTTTTCATACTAGAACTTGGATTTCTCAAAACAATGATCGCCTCCTTCCTAGTTTTCAGTGGTTGAAGTGCGGAACATTTTCTTCCAGAGAGAACCATGAGTTTGTAGGACATTTTCTTTTAAATAAGAGTCTTCGACCATAAAAAGTTTGAGACAGAAAACTTTATTCATTGGCAAATCTGGATTTATGCTTTCTTTGGCCATCATAATAGCATATAAAATTATCTTTCTGACAAATGTGATGGTATTTCTAGCTTCCATTAGTATGAAAAATTGCTGGCTAACCAAGATGATCCCGGATCCCTTCAACCACCAATATAAACTCGGCAGTACTGAGGAGCTTGGGTTTTAGATTGTGCATTGCTTTTTGCACGAGGAATAGGGACATCGCAGTGCACACCCATCCTTCATGGTCTTAGGACTCAACTACCGATTTATTAATGGAGAAGGTGGAGAAGGCAAGCAGAGGAACAGCAATATTTATGTGTTAATGAGCGCGGATCCCTGCAATGTTGCTATGGACGATATACGCCGGTGTCATCGATTTTGTGAATCTTCTGATAACGGTGCAGTTCGAGTAAGGCAACTGTGACAATTACCAATTTCGTTTGCGACGACGAGCGGGAACGGCAGCAGCGTGGAGACAGTAAAGCACATGAAGACGATGAATAAGTACCGATAGCTGTCAGGATGCAAATGAATCGAGTTGGATCGAATCATGAATGATTCTAATATAATTTGATTTTTTGATCTACTCTTAATATTAGATCCAGATCAAATTCACTAGAAAATTGAATCATGTTGGATTTATAATTATTAGAATTTTTAACCCAACGAACCATTCAGATCGGATCCATAAATAATCCTGTTCTAATTTAAAATAAAATATAATATCAGATTTCAATTATTATATAATCAATTATTATTAATCATAAGATAGATAACAAATAATATTTTTTTAAAATAAATTAAGATATAAAAATAATTATAATTCTATTTCTATATTAAAAATAAGTTTATATTAATTTTAAATTATAATTTAAATCTAAATAGATATGATCATAATAATATTAGTATATTCGAGTTGGACCGGATTGGATCGTAAATCTATATCTAATTTGAAAAATAAAATGGATCTAAAATCCAATCCAGATCTATTTCAACTCCACCGTGAACACCGTCTCTATCTCCCCCTCCTCAAATCCTCCATGATTGTTCTCATCATTCAAAAACCTTATAAATTTCCAAAAATGCTTAACAGCAAGATCCATCAGCTTCGATCCAAATGCTGAGACCGGACTCCTGTTAAAAACCTGGTAGCATGGTAGATAGTAGTAGAAATTAAAAACATGGTGCCCGGAAGAGGCGCCGATGAAAATTAAACTTGAAGAAGGCGTCGGGGGCGGCAGATGGCGGTGAGGATGCCAACAATGGCGGAGACGTAGCCGACGGAGGTCGTCGACGTAGGCATCGAGGGTGGGTGGCGTAGCATCGGAAGTAGAAGTGGTTGGGGTTGATTCTTCCGGCACAGATGAGGTCATAAAGGATAATGCAGTAGTTGCGGTCCAAGTAAGGGATGGTACGGTAATTGCGGTCACGGTAAGGGATGATACGGTTCCATGCCGATTGATCGATGCCGATGTCATGGGACAGCACCAGCGCTGGCATACATGGCAATGGATGCCGCCAGCATATGAGGCAACGGTGACAAAGAAAAATATTTTGAAGAAGGGCACCATCGTCATGCCATTAAATTTTTTGAATATTTATTCCTAACTCGGTACGGATGTTATCTAAGGTAGCCATATATACACCGACAATATTAAATAAAACTTTTGATAAAAAATTATTAGAAAGAAATGAGATAAAGGATGATATTAAATAATTTTAGAATTTAAAGTTGTGATTTTGTAGTTCATAGGTTATTTAAAAAATTATTTTAATTTAAGGACAGGGATTTTTTTCTGCCTCGGATTCGCCTCACTTTCATTATCGTGTACTCACTCCAAAGACGTCACCGCTTCGCAGCCCATCGCGTTGTAACGGCCCTTGTCGTCGGATCTAACGACGCGAACCCGTGGCCGAAACGGTTTTCGCTTTTTACCCGTATCTGTTTTAGCACTAACTACCGATAATACCCCTTCCGTCGCATCAACGATACGATACCATTCTCCCTCGACGCGACCCGGTTTTTATCCTCCGCTATTTTCTCGAGCTCTCACGAAGATAAAGGAGATAAAGCCTGCTTTTTATTTCGCGTTGCTTTATTAAACAAAAACCCCCACCATCACCTTAAGCACAAATTGCCGCCCACTACATATGCCATGGTTAATTTTATAACCCACGTGCCTTATGGGAGAATAAAAGGCTACCCATCGGCCAACTTTAGCTAAGCTCATGATATCTTGTTGGACTTTTCGCAATCCGTATAAACGATAAGCTTCATATGTAATCTAGCAACAACTCATGTTTTTTATAAAATCTAGATTGTAATTGATATGGTATTGTTACAACGTGTCTTCATGGTCTAGCTCCATGATGGCTCGATCCTCCATTAATATGATAGAATCGGCCAATCAACTCTTTGAATATGGTATCCCAAAACCAAGCTCCTGGGATGTGTATCCAAGGCATCCAATATATGAGTCATTGTCGGGCTTCCAAGACTAAGCTCCTAGGATGTACATTCAAGGCATTGGAGGTGGGCATTGGGTATCAGCCAGGGTGTTCTCGATATCAATCTCTTATGATGCACATCCAAGGCATATGAGGAACGAGTCCCTACCACGCTATTAAAACCAATCTCTTGGGATGTGCATCTAAACCATAATAGGTGTGAGTCCTTGCCGAGCTCTTAAGACCGAGTCGTATCTAAGGCATATGAGGAGCGAGTCCCTACCAGGCTCCTGAGTCTGAGCTCTTGGGATGAGCATATGAGGCATCTGCATTGTGAGTTCCTACCGAGCTCTTGAGATTGAGCTCCCAGGACATGCATCTTAGGCATCCGATGCACGAGTCCCTACCGAGCTCCACCGAGCTTCCGAGATGTGCATCCAAGGCGTTCGAGGTAGATATCAAGCATCAACAGAGGTGCTCCCAAGATCGAGCCCCTGAGACATGCATCTGAGGCATATGAGATGCAAGTCCCTACTGGGCTCTCAAGACTGAGCTCTCAGGATGCACATCCAAGGCATGCATCAACCGAGGTGCTCCTGAAATCGAGCTCCTGAGATATGCGCATCCTATGCACCTAAGGCATGAGCCCTTGCTAAGCTCTCGACACTGAGCTTCCAGGATGCACATCCGAGGTATTCGAGATACGAGTTCCAGGCTGAGCACTCTCAAGTTTCTATACTATCAGATGGCATGGAAAAAACTCAAATCTCCCTCCGCTAGTTGGTCCATAATAATAGAATGACCTCTCTAACCATGAGATATGTATCTCAAAATCCCAACAAACTCTAAATGTATACCCAAATCTCAACAAACTCTGGGCATGCAGGCAGTAATCCCAACAACTTTCACAGGCCCCGATTGTGATAGGTGCCAATCCTTATAAATACTTTTTCTTGGGGGCACTCTTGGTAAGTAGAGATAAGGAAAGTTTTATCAAATGTCAAGTCTTAATTCATGATTATAGGAAGATAATTGAGACTTTAACTCTCCATCCCCTTCTTTCTCAAAGAGACAAACACAGACTCTATCTCTTTCTCTATACTTATTTTCATCTAAAATGTAAGAACATGCAGTTGCTGGGAGGAGGGTGGTGAACCCTTTGGTCCTTTGTGATCTTCATCCTCCCGAGTTCTAATGTCCACAAAATGCACGAGCAATCATCCCCAATGGCCATACTCGTGCAGCCGAAGTCAACACTCCAAGGATTCAGCCCTCACCCCACAAACTAGGAGTAACCTTCTGAGTGTGCAAAAGAAAGAGGGAGGAAGCTTTGCCAAAATGGAGGGGCACAAGGCCTCGGAGAACTGAGCTCCACTGAGTGATAAACTCATTGAGCTCCCCTAGGCCCTAACTCTCTTTCCATTTCTATCTCTCCCTTTCTTACTATTTTATTGCATTATAGAATCTCTCCTATTTGCCACTACAGACTTAAGCATCAAAGGGTCCCCCACTAGCCCCCTTGGTGGGTGGACTTCTCCTTTTTGTGATGTTTCAAGGCAAACCAATCATCGAAGCAAGGATCCAGTCACTAGCATCTATTATCATTAGCATCTTGAGATTCTCTACGTGCTCTCAAGGTCCCCGACACCATCTCTTGCAGGCTCTCTAGCTTGTTTGCTACATCATCCATCAGGTCAAACCGATTCCCATAGTAATATAATGGTGCTAGAGGAAGGCATTGATGAGGGACGGGATTCTAATATGATGCAGGATGATATGCAAGGGATGAACATGAAGAAAATCATATTAAAACAAGAAAATATTTTTAGATTTATTTATGGTTTAATTCTCGAAACTAGATAATATTATGTTAGGGTTATCCTGTATCAATAGCATCCTATCCACATGCTAGATTAATCAAAGAAAAAAGACAATCAGGATCCTAGATCTAAGAAGGCCTATTAAGAGCATGTTCACCTTCAAGAAATCAGACAAAAAGAAATGGAAATTAGGTTTAACATACCAGGCAATGATTTCTAATTGCTGTGGAAGAGATCACTCTGCTCAGATCGGCGCCTGGATGATCCGGTCACTTTCCCACGGATCCGTCGACTTTTTATTAGCTTCGTTTGGAGGCAAGGAAAACGTCATACAAGGGACGTGGCACCGGAGGAATCCTGCAAATGTCAAAAGTTAGAGGCAACCAAGAAGGAAAAATTAAGAAATTGGAGATCAAGTTGAAGGATGATTGGAAGATGGAGTTGCAAGGGTTAGCAGCCATGGAGGAAGCTTTGGGCGTCTGGATCTTGGAGAGGGCTGTTGGTGGGCATCTTAGGGCTCTTGCTTGGATGGACAATGGCTAGGGTTTAGTGAAAAAGAGGGGAAGCAGGGTGGCTAGGGTTTGCATACAAGAAAACTAAAACAAGTTTCACACCACAATTTGCCAGACATCACTTAAATTGTATTCATCAAAAAAGAGTTATTACAAGAGCGAGAGGGTGGGGTATTTATAGATTCACCCAGGTCCCTTTCCTTATCTAATTAGGAGTACAAGTCTTTGTAGACATAAAACTCAAAATAAACTTGGACTGGAAGACTGGTCTCCTGGTAGAACTAGGCTAGCTGACTCCTGGTAGAAGTGGGCTGGCTGACTCCTCCTTGGATTGAAAAGCTTTGCTTGGGCTTGGGCTAGCTGGGGCACCACTTGGAATGGGCTTGGCTGGGGCACCAAGGTATGAATGGGCCTGGGGGTGCCAGCTCCAGATGGGCCAAGGTAGGGGCGCCAGGCCTGGGGCGCCAAAAGCTGGAGGGCCAATCCCTGGGGTGCCATGGGCCAGGTGTCATGGGCCATGGGGGGTGCTAGAATTCTTGTGGACTTGGGCGCCTCCTCTTGATGAGCTGGGGCTTTATTCTCCAGGGTTTGGGCAGCATGAACAAGGGACCCGGATGCTATGCTGATGTCTTGATGCAGTCCAATAATCCTCCTCTTGAGCATGAAAGTTACAGGACTCGTATGACTGAATTGAAATTGGGTGGACTTCTTAACTGGACTAACATAACTTACAAATGAACTCAAGTAACAAGACTCAATGGACTTAACTTATTACAAAACTTGGCTCACTTTGATACAAGTGACACAGTACTATTGAACTACAGGACTCGAAAAATTTGGACTTCATTACAGGACTTAGCAAAATTGACCAACACATGACTTAGAGAACAAATTGAAGCTTGAAGTCTATGTCTGATCTGATGTCCCCATCAATCTCCCGGATGGGAGGAACTCGACCCTGTCGAGTAAGGTTGATCTAGCTCTGGTACTGCTCTGAAGGGTCTGGTTTGAGGCATTGCGGATCCTCTCGGTGATCCACGAATCCTCAGATCTCGGTTGACCTTGCCAACGAACCAAGTGATATGGAAGCCTGATCCGGGTACTAATGGCTTGGTCGTCCAGGAAATGCTCAATCTTTCCTCTCATAGGCTAAATTGATGATGGACAATCAGGATTGGTTCGCTCTCAAAGAAAGGGTCAGGCTCAAAACTCACTGGGTATCATTGCTGGCTCCCTATACTCTACTAAGTCTGAGATATTGAAGGTTGAGCTTAATGCCTAATAAGGTAACTCAGGCACTATGTCCAACTTTCCTTATCATTTTGATGGATCCAGCTCTACGAGTATGTAGCCTAATCATCAAAGATTTTTCTAGCGAACTCTTACTCTTTTCGGGATTTAACCATGTTTTTGTAATCCTGCTTACGTTAATCTTATGATTAATTCATCATGTAGATCTCTAATCATGCAGTGCAAACACCTAATGCTAACACTTATTGATATACAGACTCGATTAAATCCTAAACTACGACTATGGGTTTAACCCTTTGTCAGGAGGGTGACATGCAGATGAGAATGGTGCATGGACTCCTACTAAATGCCATAGGGTTCTCCATAAGTAAAACGCAAACATGATATGCTCAATGAATGAATGCAACATGCAAACTTCTACAAAATGCAATCTAATAGTGAGAAAAATATAAGAAATTTCAGGAAAGGATAGAAAATAAGATGTGGGTTCAGGGTTAGTCTAGCAGGATAAGAAATAAGAAGATGATTCAGGGTTAATCGGAAAGAGTAGAATACAAGAAGGGGTTTCAGGGATGAGTCCTAGACTAATGAGGTTGACCTTATGTGGTTGAGGTATACCTACAGGGTTTGCATAATGGAAGAATGGGTCACTAATCTCAGGGAAGAGATCTACAATAGAAACTATAGGAGGGGATTCTTTCTGAGAGTACTGATTTAAAGAGATCAGGTCTTTAATAAATTCTTTGGGTTCTTGAATTTTAGGACTGGGCTCTATAATTGGACTTTCTTCTAGTGGCTCCTCAGGTATAATTCTAACAGTAGGGTTGGGTTCCTCATGGTCCTTTTCCTCTAACCGTTCTTCCACTACAGCTTGAGTGTGGTCAGGATCAACTAACTCTGGGTTGGTTTCTATCTGGGTATGGTCATGGTCAACTAATTCTGGGTTGGCTTCTATCTGGGTATAGTCATGGTCAACTAATTCTGAGTTAGCTTTAGTCGGGATATCTACTGGGTCAACTAATTCTAGGTCTTCTACGGGTATCTCTTCTTCTTCTTCCTTATACTCATCCACTAAGCTCACATCAGCTTCATATATCGTCTCTTTAATGTCAGCCTTGTGAACCAAAGGGGTGGTAGGAGGGGATCGGCTAAGAAAAATTGACCAATGTCTGGGATAGCAGGGATGGGTCGACTAAGGGGTTCCTGACTAATACTAAGCTCATATCTAGGGATACTAATCCTATGGGATTCAGGTCGATTGTGGAAAACTTGATTGGCACTAGGCTGATACCTAGGGGTTATGGGTTCCTTAGGCTTATAGGACATGGGCTCCAAGTATGGGTCAGGGTATTGGGTTCTCCTAGGATTGGGTGGTGTGGGCAAAGGTGACTCAAGTTTAGGTCTAGTATGAATCTTACGGGTTCTTTCTAGGATTCCTAACAGGTCATCTAACGGATCAAACCTATGATCCATTTGGTCAAATCTATGGTTAATTTGGGCAAGCTGATCAGTGATGGTCTTCATAAAAGTCTCAAAGTTGGATTCCATGGTAGAACTGGGTTGGGGTTTAGACCAATGGTATTGGGTTCTTAACCTAGTGGTCATGCACTCAATCAATCAAAGGGTTATGATGCAGTCAAGCACACAAAGGTTAACACGTACTAGGATTTGCTAGACTAGAGCCAAAACCTAAAGAGTTAACTCAACTTACATTCGACACAGCACCTAATCCTTCCACTAGCCAGGTAAGAAGTGGGGTGGTGGGAGGCTCCCCCTGCCTGTGACAGGATCCTAATTAAAAACCACTAGTCCACTTAGGATATTTGCCACTGGACCTCTAGCCTTAGACACCAGCTTTCAGTAATAGGTGATGGGTTGGGTGCACTAGTTCCCTCACTAGACTCGGACCCGATCTGTTGGTGTCCCTAAAACTATTAGGTTGCTAGTTAATTTTAATTAAGACTTGGGTTTTGATGCTAGATGGTTGTTTTGGGTCCAGGACAGGTGATGAAATCCTGTCCTGATTTGATAGAGTAAAATTGCCCTTAAGATTAGTTTAATGATATGATGCAGAATCGATGAACCCTAATGCAATATAGTAACAAAATAGAAAATAATCTTTTTTTTTATCTTTTTTATGAGGTAGCAATTTAAATTTGAGTTGGTTAAGTTATCAAACAAAATTGGCTTGGGTTTGGGGGGGTTTGGATGTAAGTTAGGTTTGGTTCAGTCAGATATGCAGAATTCACAGAAACTAAAATTATGGATCTATTTTGATGCAAAATTGGTATGGTTTTCATAGCAGAAAAATTCTAACAAAATTACAAAATAGAGAATGACATGTGGGGATGATTCCTACCAAATTTCATACAAAGAAAAAATGATATGATGATGCAAAACCTAGGGTTTCTAACTGGGTGCAGAAAACATAGAATTCTAGTTAGGGTCTCTAAGGTACATATTTTTTTAATATTTTTTTATCTGTAAAATTAACAAAAAATGCTGAAAAAATAGATGACTCAACAGAGAAAACGTGATGCAAATTTCAGAGAAAAGCAATATGCCTAAGTTGATGAAACAGATCAAAACTCGGATCCCTAATGCAGATGACAGGATGCAGATTTTTGTTAGGGTTTTATTTTTACTATTTTTTGTTTATTTTTGGATCTGAAAAATCCCATAAAAATAACATGAAAACATATGACAAAATAGAGGATATTCATCGTGAAAACCAGAAAAAAATCAAAACATTTGATGGGGGAAACGGTCCTATATTTTGAGGGATTATGCAAAATTCAGGATGCAGAAATCTAAACTAGGATGCAAGAACATGCCCTAAACCTGCTCTGATACCAAAATTGATGAGGGACGGAATTCTAATATGATGCAGGATGATATGCAAGAGATGAACATGAAGAAATCATATTAAAGCAAGTAAATATTTTTAGATTTGTTTATAGTTTAATTACCGAAATTAGACAAGATTAGGTTAGGGTTATCCTGTATCAATTAGCATCCTACCCACATACTAGATTAATCAAAGAGAAAAGACAATCAGGATCCTAGGTCTAAGAAGGTCTATTAGGAGCATGTTCACCTTCAAGAAATCAGATAAAAAGATATGGAAATTAGCTTTGTTGAGTGAAGAACTCATTGAGTTCTCCTAGCCCTGACTCTTTCTTTCCCTTTCTATCCCTCTCTTTCTCACTCTTTATTGCCTTACAAAATTTCTTATATTTGCTACTACGAAATCACTGTCTTAGGCATCAGAAGATCTCTCGCCAAGCTCCCACCCTGATGGGTGAACTTTTTTTTTGTGATGTTTCAAGACAAACTGATCACTGGAGTGAGGATCTGGGCATCGATGTCTGTCATCTTTGGCATCTCGAGGTCCTCCGCATGCTTTTGAGGTTCCTGACATTATCTCTTACGGATTCTCCAACTCGTCCACTACATCATCCACCAGGTCAGACCAACTCCCAGCGACAATGATAATCATTAATTATAAGATATACCTAACTAAATTAGATTTATTAGAAAGATGACCATTGTTATGCTCTATGATTGGTTAGCCTATATGTGAATTTAAACCAAGAATATAGTGACAAATATAGTTAGAGCTCTATTATGAATTGTGCTCATAAAGGGTAGTGCAAGACCCCTTCTAGTAGCAATGAAGTCCTAAAGATATTTCCTATCAAACTCATCATTCACACGACCCGGTTTATATTTGCTGCTATTTTTTTGAGCTCTAATAGAGATATAGGGTCCATTCTTTGAAGGGTAAATAACTTACATGGAAATCTCTATTCTTTTGAATAAGTGTTTTCCAGGTAATACTTAGACAGTAAAATAATTGACCCATATTCTTTATGCATTGAAAAATAACTCTAAAATCTATTATCCATGTTCTTTTACATTACTACTTTTTCAAGTAAGTTGCTAAGATCTATCTATATTTTCCATAATATTTTTATTATATATATTAATTTATATTATATAATATATAATTTAATATATCATAATATAATATAATATAATATATTTATTATACTATAATATTATATATTATATACTATATTATATTATATATCATATAATATATTATACAATATTATTACATATCATATAATAATGATAAAATATTTTATAATGATAGATTGATTATAATAATGTAACATTATTATATCATATCATATAATTTAATAATATAATCATAGTAATTTAATATATTATAATAACCAATATATTATTATAAATATATTATATTAGCATACTAATATATTATATATTAATGTATTGATTATATTATATATAATATAATATATAAAAATATATAACATAATATAATATATATTATATTATAATGTACATTATATCATTCTTATATTATTACTCTATGGCTACATTATTATTATTATTATTATATGGTTAACAATATATTAGAAATAAAATAAATAATTTATTTTCCTGGTTCATGGAAAACTAACTTACTTACATAGAGACTTCCCTTTCTTTTAGTGGATAAATACTATCCATGATAAATTAATTTATCTATCTAGAAAAACATAAAAATATGAATACATTAGTCAAAGAAAAGATTAATTAATATTTTAAGATATTTATCCATCGATGGAGCTATGGAGATAAGGCTTATCTTTTAATTTTACGTTGCTTTATTAACTAGACCCCACCATCACTTTACTAGAGCAGTCAATGAGTCGTGTTTGGATCGGAACCTAGATATCCAGACCAGGACCCGATCATAGTTACTTAGACCCATATCCGAATCCAAATATCTAATGGGTCCAGCATTGAAGTACCAGACCCGAACCCTAATGAATTCCAAGTATCTGGACCCAGACCCGGGTCCGAATACCCAACAGGTCTAGCATTGAAGTAGCAGATCCAGATCCTAATAGATCCCGGGTATCCGACCCAAACCCAGGACCTAAAGCATAGTCGAATATCATAGGAGAAAACATACCTCGAGGCTCGAGCACCGTAGACTGCTGCCACGCAGTGCTGCTCCGGCCAATACATCGCCGGGACCTGCTGCTACTAGCTCTTCGTGATTTAGAGGTCTTGGAGCTCCTAGATATCTATCGGCGTTGTCTTACTCGTACACCAAGTCCTTGTCCGCAGGGATGCCGGAGAGGAAATCAAGACCAAGCCCTTGTCCAAGGGTGGCACCAAGCCCTTGTCAAGGTCGAAGAGGAAATCGAGACTCAAGGATGCCACCATGGCCATGGGGGCGGGCGAGCTGCGGCAACCGAGGGGCAGGGGGACAGTGATGGAGTTGAGGGCATCGAAAAATTGAGGGATGGGGGGGTTGTGCTTAGGGTCTAGGAGGGCGATGGAAGGGGGCAGGGGGTTGAGGGGGAAGAAGAAAACGCAAAGACTGATGGTGGGCTTGGTGGCAGAGCAGTGGAGGCTATCGTACTCGTGCACCATGTGGCCGAGGTCCTCATCATTGGTAATGAAGATGAGGTCATCGAGATTCTCGAGCATCGCAAGTTGATGGGAGACGACATCGGTGGCCGATGGGGGAGGAGACGGTCGGTGACAGCATGACACCATCTACTCGTGGTGGAGAGGAGGGGAGCCACCAAGGCAAAGAGGGAAGGAGCGGGATTAGGACCGGCTAGGGCGATTGGTGTTCCCTTTAAACAATTAATATTGATTTGAGCGGTTAGATCAAAAAATCTAACGATTTACAATAATTTTAATATACATATTGTTAGGATATGTCGGTTCAAGCATGAATCAGCCGCCGGTTCGATTGCTCATGCACTCCCTTCTGAACCAGACACTTCGATCCGGAGCGCCCAGAGGAAACTGAGTGAATGGGCAAAGCGACGATATGATCTTCGGCCTTAGCTGAAAACATGGTCTTCGGCCTTAGCCGAAGACGCCGGCCTGAAGGAGAACGGTTCGAAGACGACGCCGACTCCACCCTACGATTCATCCTGAAAAGAACAGCTCGCCATGAATAGCAGAGGTGTCTTCGGACTAGCCCAGGAAAAACAGGACGAAGACACCTCTCCAGTCCAGCAACGGCCCCTCCTGAAGAAGAAGCCCGAAGGCAAATCTCCGACCAACCTCAAACCCACGCGAACGTGGGTGCAACAGTTACGATCAACTACCTGGCTATCACCTCCGAATCATAACTATATCAAAGTGGCCACATGGCCATTAACTCCAACCGTAACGCCTCCAACCTGATCGGTACCTCTCGACAACCGTCCACGGTTACAGGCATAAAAGAGTCGATTAGCCCCCGTCTTAACCGTAGGATGGAAGACAAAATTGCACGTTGAACCAGCCAATATAAATACTGGTAAGAGGGATCATCCATTATAAATACTGGTAAGAAGGGACACTCAAGGTAAGCACAGCGAGGCCCTGGAAAAATAAGAGTTATTTTCCTCGCCATCTTCCTCCTCTTCAGAATACTCTCATTCTGTTGCTGGAACCCGTCTTTGACTTAGACATCGGAATGTTCCCCGCTGGAGAACATCCGGTCAGGAACCTGTTTTGCAGGTGAATCAGGGGAGCAAACCTGTGATGCTCCGCCCGATTGAAGGGGATTCTACGTCAACACACACATATATATATATATATATTATTTATATTTAATCAGGTCCAAAATTTATTGGATCTGGATATCAAATATCCAAATCTAGATTCATTTAACCATGGTTAAATGGGTCCAGACGTGGATAAATAGATCCAATCTTAGTACTAAATATAGATTCTTTAGGTAAATACCGATGGTCTAGACGTGGCCGTTGACCGCTCTACGCTTTAAGCCAAATTTTGCAGGCCCAACCATATTGGACTACATATTTTACCATCCAAGCTAGCTTAGTGTCGCCTAGAGAAGGCACACTCGGAATCCGGCACAATTCTGTGGCAGGGTAGCACCGATGGTTATTTAGTAATTTTGTCAAGAAACTAGGGTATTTGTTTGCTTTTTGCCCTTGTTTGCCTCCTCCCCCTCTTCCCCTCTCCGATTTATACCTCCTTTCCGGCGGCGTCCTCCACGAGGTGTTCTCCGAGTCCGAGGATCCCTACTCCTCCTCCACCTCCTCTTCTCTCTTGATTTGGTTGCGATCATAGTAGAAATCGGAGCATAAGCGAGACGACGGGGCGATCGAGCTTTGATCGGATTCGTTCTCCCTCTTCTGTTTACTAGAAGATCCTGTCTCCTTTCGAGATCGGATCGAGGTAAGCCCTTCTCCAGATCTATGTCAGTTACAATTGGGATCTGTGCTTTTATGATGAAAAAAATGCATTTTTTGCGTTCTGTTGTGGAAATTTGGGTTATCCGCGCGAGGTGGTCTCCGGATTAGAATTTATGCATCGATCTCTGATCCGGTGGTCGATCTACTTCCATCTGTTTCAGTTTTTTTCCGCCATTTTTTTCTTCAAAGCCAACAAATTGGGTCCGTTCTTTTTCACCCTCGTTCCAGTTGCCCGTCCCTTATCTCGAGTTTCAATGAGGTTAGCTTGAAACCTCTGCGTTTCAATTCAATTGAGATCACTCGCAATTTTTTGCTCAGATTGCGGTAGACTGTCGTAGATCCATACAAAGACCGGGGCTGTATGAGATTTTGGTGATTCTGAGAAGAATTTTGTTGATCATAAGAAGATTTCCATATCCTAAATTTGTGTTTTTTTTCTACGCTTTCCTTTTGTTTTCTTGCCTTTGAAACTTCACAACTTTCTGTTTCCTAGTTGTAGAAAAAGAAAAAAGAGTTTTAAGAGTCATATGCAACAATCTCTATGTTCTTATTTAAGAAAAATAACAGTTTATATATTCTTCTCTTTTACTTAAATGCAGTACGTAGTAATGTATGAGATGAACTTTTGGTTAGTTTCTCTGGTGATTTTTTGTTAAAGAACAAGATGTCGTGGCAGAAGGTTGGAAACTTGAAATAAGAGTTAAGCTATATAGGTATATATTCCTTGCCTTCTTCTGATGTCGTCCTGTGTTTATCTGGAACAGGTCTTAGCTGTTGGCATGGCATCAGCAGCTGGTGCAACAGGATGGCTGAGAGGGAGAGTGAAAGCTGTTCCTTCTGGGGATTGCCTAGTGATCATGGGAAGCACAAAAGCAGAGATCCCACCCGAAAAGACCATAACTTTATCTTCTCTCATTTCTCCAAGATTGGTATGTGTAATGGCACAACATTCTCATCCAACATCAAGTAATTTTTCAAGAAAACTTGAGTCATTGATGAAATTGATTTTGACTGAATGAAAGTGGGCTTCTTCTGAGATGGAAGCTTGGATTTTCCTATGGCCATTTTGGCTTCACAAAGTCATGATTACATTACCATACTGAAATTTCATGACAGGAATTTATTGATGAAGACTATTCTTTTCATGGAAATTTATATATATCATATGACAAGATAGCGTTGAAGAGACTACTTTTAGAACAATGGCAATGACCATATGATAAAAATTAGGAAAATGTAAATTTGTAGTGTTCAAATTTCAAATCCCATAGTGCTTGTGTTTCTGGTATTCCTTTATATTATACTTATGGACTGCTATGCACTAATTTGTTCTCATTTCATCAGAGAATCCTTTTCTGCTGATACAAGTATTTTGGTTTTATATTGCATCATGTTATAGGCCCGTCGAGGTGGAGTTGATGAACCCTTTGCATGGGACAGCAGGGAGTATTTGAGGAAGCTCTGCATAGGAAAGGTCTTTCTTTTGAAGCATATATATGTTTTTTTAGTTCCAAACATTTCCAATTTTCTTTCAGAAAGAAACATCCAACTGGCAGTATTAATTTCTATAGGAGGTCGCCTTCAAGGTGGATTACACAGTTCCATCAATAGGGCGAGAGTTTGGTTCTGTTTTTCTTGGAGATAAGAATGTTGCATTTTTAGTTGTTTCTGAAGGATGGGCAAAGGTAAGACTAACTAGTGTGCAACTTGCTTGCTCTCATAATCTTTATACCAGTATCATGGTTGATATTCAACTTTTGTGCTCTAAATGCTTGCATAAACAACTCTGGCCAGGTAAGGGAGCAGGGCCAACAGAAAGGTGAAGCAAGCCCATACTTATCAGAACTGCAGAGATTGGAGGAGCAAGCTAAGCAACAGGGTTTAGGTCGTTGGAGCAAGGCTAGTATTCTTTCTTCTGTCATTATGGTTGTTAGGTATTCTATATAGGAAGGGATTTCTTTATTCTCATCTTTCCTCAGTAGATAGGCTTAGGAATGCTTGTGCTATTGCAGAAAGAATGGCAGTATACCTCTTCTTCTTTTCTTATTCAAGCATGCACGTTAATGTGGTCTAACAATTCTTGACATTCGAGTGTCTTCTTTTTGTCTTGAAAACTAGCTTGTTGCAGTCTAAGAATCAAGCTGGCTCTGTTCTGCTCCTTGCTCATCAAAAAGCATGCTTTATGACATTGTGATGAAGAGAGGATGTAGAACTGGCAGTAATTCTTTTTTAAAAAAACTCTTACGCAAATCATTGCAGGCACCTGGTGCTTCCGAGGCATCAATTAGAAAACTACCTCCTTCAGCCATTGGAGATCCTGGTAATTTGGATGCAATGGGGTTGCTGGCTGCAAACAAAGGCAGACCCATGCAAGGTATTGTTGAGCAGGTCCGTGATGGTAGCACTGTGCGTGTCTACCTGCTCCCAGGTTTCCAATTTGTTCAAGTTTTTGTTGCAGGAATCCAGGTAATGCTCCACAACCGAATGAAAATATTCTTCTTGATGCTGTTCTTATATTGGAGTCTTCTTTCTTATGCAAATACTTTTACTTAAAAGCTAACAGAATCTTGTAACTCTTCACAATTAGGCTCCTTCCATGGGAAGACGATCTGTGAATGATGTCATTCCTGAAACTGAAGCTACTACAGATGATGCAAATGGAGAAGCTTCGAATGAAACTCGACCGCCACTAACATCAGCACAGAGGCTTGCTGCCTCTTCAACATCATCTACTGAAGTTGCACCAGATCGATTTGGGAGGGAAGCCAAACACTTCACAGAGATTCGTGTTTTAAATAGAGATGTAAGCCAGTTTCCTGTGACTGGTGCATTCTGCTGCATAATTTATTTTCTCTCACTTGCTCTCAGCTTTTTTTGGGAAATGCCAGGTAAGGATTGTGCTAGAGGGTGTGGACAAGTTCAGCAACCTAATTGGTTCAGTATATTATCCTGATGGTGACGCTGCCAAGGACCTTGCCCTGGAGCTTGTGGAAAATGTATGGTTTGTTTTTTTAGGATGATATTTTAACAAGAATTAATGCAGACAAGCAGTAATGCTTGATTCTTTGGAAAATAGAAAGGAATAGTTAATCAAGACTTGATATGGTATGATGATTTTGTTTACACCTCACGTTTGTTCTTTTAAAGTTCATGTATAAGGTTTTTTTTTTTTTTGCTTTTAATAATTACCTAACACTACTGTAATTTCACCTCACCTTGGTGGAAATATGGTTGTTTGATCATTAAAACCTTTTCTAATTAAATTTTTTCAGTGTTGCAGTCCCTGAAAGAAAAGCTTGAGTTGGTTAGGAAGTTCATCGCATTCAAATATTAGCTCACAAGTCACAAATGGCTTTACGAACAATGGTTCCATGTATTCATGCATGATTAATTGATCCAGACATTGCCATATTTTGAACAAAATAAATGCACAAAGACATTGTAATAGCAAAGTTAATTTGGATTGATGGTTTTATCAGACTGCAGTGTGTATCATGTAGGACTGTCAAACAAATGAGCTGTCAATGAGAAGCTTATGTTTGGTTCAAAATGTAGCTCAAATTTGGCTCATTTAATCCCTCAAATAGCTGAGCTAGAGCTAGGTTTGGCTTGCTAGACCTCTCTGCTTGATTAAGCTTAAATTAGGAATAAATGGATTATTAGCATATCTTGTGCATTATGTAAATAAGGAAAATCAATTTTATGTTGTAATAATCAAAGAAGACTGTAATTTATATTTATTAGAATGTTATTTTATCTAAAGCATTGAGGTATAATGGTGGAAAATAGCTCAAAGTATATGAAGGCTTGAGGGAACTCAGTCTCTCACTAGATATCTTATACAAGCTGTCTGTAAGCAGCTCAAGTTCAGCTCAACCAAATCTTGTCATTTGAGCTCCACTCAATTATAAAACAAGTTGAGCTTGATCTAGGCCTTTTTCTAGCTTGGCTTGCTCACAGCACCCCCCATACCCCCTTTATTGTCACCCTCTTGTTACATAAATTGTCAATAGTTTTGGGTATAAGTTGGCATATTCTTATTAAGCAGCACCAGTGTGGACTCTGAATCCGTGATCGAAAAGTATGCCTTTATAACAATTCCTAGAAGTATAACTACAGGCTATTATTCATGATATCTAACTGGTGCTTAATCCCTGATCTTCGAATATGCATGGTCCAGGTTTGTCCAAGTATGGCTGACTTTTGTTCACATGGGACTGTCATTTTTTTCAACAGCCTGCCTATTAGTTTGCTTCCAAATTCACCTCATACAAGCTCCTTATAAAATGTTTATCTGACATGAAACACACAATGTATTAATATCAGAACCACTTGGTCTTGTCTTTCTGAAAATCAGTATAAAAAAATGCTTGCGTCTCTACTTCTCTCATAACCAATACGTTTCATGTAAGAGGAATCAGGTCGCTGGTTTTTTTTTTTGGGATGCTGGGGATGTCCATGATAGTAATCGATTTTTTTTCTTTTTTGAAGGTTTTTTTTTTTTTTTTTTGGTTGGGGGGGGCTGGGGGGGGAATGGAGAATGAAAAGCATTGTTCTGTGCCAGATATTGGGTTGGGCATTTTGAAAATTTTTGATCTTCTTACTTCAAGCCTGGTTATCAACAGCCACGGTCAGTGAACTCTTGCACTGCTTTTACATCTCCTGAATGATGAAGAACTATCAAACTTACAAAGCCTTTAGAGCTATACACACTGCTGAAACCAACTGCTAAGTTATGCTTGATAATATATGAAAGCTTTGTAGTTCTAATGAATACTTTACATGTCCATGACTTTAAACTGCATAACTGCTCACAGCCTGTGCTTTATATTCATGCTTAAGTTGTTTTATTAGACCTAATATTCCCATGTGCGCTTTCATACTTAACAATGCACATTTGAGAAAAGACAAATTGTGTTCTTTATACGTATTTAAATGCCCGACAAAGCTCCTTTAAGAAGATTAAATTCTATTCTTTATTTTTATATAGTATGTTTTTGGTTGCAATGTTGTTTTTGGAAAGTTCTACAGTTGTCTGTCTTTTCAAATGTTCCATCTTGGTCTATATTTTGTCATTATTATCTTGTGGGTAAGGCTATGATTTTGAATCTGACCATGTATCATTAAATGTTTTGTTGCTTGGTAAATGTTGATTCCAAATGAATATTTGGTAACTAGCTGTATTTATCAAACTTTCTTAAGTTGTTATGTTTTGCTACTGAATCTTGTTAATGTTACAATTCTTTAAGGCTTTTAAAAATTAAAACTGTGTTTTCTAAAGAGTCATGTTGAGTAACATTATTCCCTTTCCTGCACAGGGTTTAGCTAAACTTGTGGAATGGAGTGCTAACATGATGGAGGATGATGCCAAACGGAAGCTGAAGGCTGCTGAGCTTCAAGCAAAAAAGGATCGCTTGAGAATCTGGACGAACTATGTTCCCCCAGCATCAAATTCAAAGGCAATCCATGGTCAGAACTTCACAGGAAAAGTAAGTGAATGTTTTGATTTGAAATTCCTTTGATCATGTTACCTTACAACGATTAGTTTTTGCTTGCATGTAATTTTCTGTAGGTGGTAGAGGTCGTGAGTGGGGACTGCATTATTGTTGCAGATGATGCTGTCCCCTATGGCAGTCCTTCAGCTGAGCGACGAGTGAATCTTTCAAGCATCAGATCCCCTAAGATGGGGAATCCTCGCAGGGATGAAAAGCCAGCACCCTATGCCCGTGAGGCTAGGGAATTCTTGCGTTCTCGTCTTATAGGCCGCCAAGTATGTAGCTGAGCTTCCAATGTCACACTGGAATATTTTGGTAAATATGTTTGAACAAATTTTATTCTAATTCATTTGTTTTCAGGTGAACGTTTCAATGGAATATTCAAGAAAGGTCAACCTGGCTGATGGACCCAATCCAGTAGCCATATCTGGCTCAGCAGATTCTAGAGTTATGGATTTTGGGTCGGTCTTCCTTGTCTCTCCATCAAAGGCTGAGGGTGATGATACCTCTTCTGCCCTGTCTTCTGGAAACCAATCAGCAGGGATAAATGTTGGTGAGATGGTTGTTTCACGTGGTTTTGGCACTGTCATCAGACACCGAGATTTTGAAGAAAGGTCGAACTATTATGATGCTCTGCTAGCAGCTGAATCACGTGCCATCAATGGAAAGAAAGGAATTCATTCTGCCAAGGATTCTCCAGCGATGCACATAACAGATCTGACAATGGTTAGAAGTTAAAGCATCTTTTGATGCATTTGAGTAGTGTTGAATCATATGGTTGGTTAATTTCTGATTCTTTTTAATCCAGGCTTCAGCAAAAAAAGCTAGAGATTTCTTGCCATTTCTGCAAAGAAGTGGAAGGCTTACTGCTGTTGTCGAATATGTCCTCAGTGGCCACCGATTTAAATTACTGATACCTAAAGAAACATGTAGCATTGCCTTCTCCTTTTCTGGTGTTAGGTGCCCTGGTCGAGATGAGCCTTTTTCAAATGAAGCTATTGCATTAATGAGGAGGAAGATATTGCAGCGTGATGTCGAGGTGCTTATCTTTTCTCTTCTGACTATTAGTAAGCCCCTTAATATTAAAATGGGTGGCCCAATGCACAAGGCTCCCACCGTTTCGGGGCCTGGCAAGTATCAGATGCATGCAGCCTTATCCCTACATGTAGGGGAGGCCATTTCCAAATTTTGAACTTGTAATCTCTAGGTCATAATAGAGCAACCTTATCATTGTGCCAAGGCTCGCCCTCTAGTAAGCCTCTTAATATTATTTTATCCAAATTCCAAATTTTGCTTTCCTTTGTGCAGATAGAGATAGAAGCAGTTGATAGGACAGGCACATTCTTAGGCTCCTTATGGGAGTCTAGGATCAATGTGGCTGCAATTCTTCTTGAAGCTGGACTGGCAAAGCTCCAAACTTCTTTTGGTTCTGACAGGATCCCAGATGCCAACCTCCTTGCTCAGGCTGAGCAGTCTGCAAAGCAACAGAAGCAGAAAGTAAGCTATGATTAACAGAATATCTGTCTTTGCAGATTATTAAATCATGGCTCTTATTTGTTTTCTTTCCTTTTTCTAGATATGGGAGAACTATGTTGAAGGACAAGAAGTTGCTAATGGTTCCACATCTGAAGCAAAACAGATGGAAGTGCTCAAGGTGCTGTACAACAAAGAATAATGCAATATCTGCTCCATGCATTTAGTTTCAAAAATTGACTCCATCTTTTTGGTATCTGCATGCAGGTGGTGGTTACTGAAGTCCTGGGTGGTGGAAGATTCTATGTCCAAACAGTTGGCGAACAGAAGGTGGCTGCCATACAACAACAACTTGTTTCATTGAACCTCCAAGAACCTCCAATAGTTGGTTCTTTTAATCCCATGAAGGGTGACATCGTTCTTGCTCAGTTCAGTGTAGATAACTCCTGGAACAGAGCTATGGTATGTGTCAAAGTCAGACTTCTTGTACTTCCAAATATGATAACTAAGGAACCACGGCCTGTTATTCTTTTCTTTTCTTTTCTTTTCTTTTGTTTGCTGTAAAGGGAGGAAACAAACCATTCATTCATTGAGCTCGCGAATCACAAGAATACAAAATGACAGTGACTGTCCACTGTGGAATCAAAACAAGAAACTACAATCAAACACAGGTCCAAAACAGTCTCCTGAAACCCAAGCCCTATTAGAAGATGTTACAAAACCCATCCAGCACTCCTATTCCTCTACTGAAGACTAAGAATCTTCTCATGAGCAGATTCAAAGTCTTTCCTCCACTTAGCAGGCACCAACACTTCCCATGGCTTATGTCTTTTTTGGCATTCTTTTCCTTCTCATTCAATATCTAGAATATCTATACCTAGTGGACAATGGGGTTCAGATTGTGATAGAAGTTTTATACTGATGAATGGTTACTGTAGTCTTGCTGGGGTTTCGCCTGCAATATATATTAAAACAAGCATCCAATTTCTTGACTTATAAACTGCATCTCAGGAACTGTTACAGGCACATAAACAATGCCAGTGTGTAATTGACCTATGAATTATGTTGCACTTTTTTATTTACTTAAATTGCATCATGTGTTTTTGGCAGTTTGTGGTGTATTTGTAAATTTTTCAATTTGGACTCTTTATTCAGGAAAATAATAAGTTCCTCAATAAAAATGTCTTCTTGTTTATTAACAGACATGTCATTTGAAGATACAATCATCTCGTGTTTTAATTTCAATGCAAAATAGCATCTCATGTTCATTTATTAACAGACATAATGTACTGTCAAGAAATATTTTTTGGAATCTTATCTGTCTTCTCTATAATCATTTTGTCTATGTTTGCGTCCACATGTACTAATCAAGGATATAATTTCAAATCATCATGGTGTGTCTTTGATGTACAGATTGTCAATGGACCACAAGGAACTGTTGAATCACCAAAGGACAAGTTTGAAGTCTTCTATATTGACTATGGAAACCAAGAAATGGTTCCATATAGTCACTTAAGACCTCTGGATCCTGCAGTCTCCTCAGCACCTGGTTTGGCTCAGTTGTGCAGCCTCGCATACATTAAAGTCCCTAATTTAGAGGATGATTTTGGTCAGGAAGCTGCTGTGTATTTGAGTGAGTGCACTCTGAACAGTTCAAAAGAATTCAGGGCTATGGTCGAGGAAAGAGATACTTCTGGTGGGAAAGTAAGAGGACAAGGAACCGGAACCGTTCTTTTTGTGACTTTAGTTGAAGTGGAAGCTGGATCCAGTATCAATGCTGCCATGCTGCAGGTTTGAACATCTGACCCTATTCATCTGCAAGAAGCAAGAGAAGAGATTGTAATCCATCTTTGATTCATAAAGAAATCATAATCGTAACCATCCAGTCTTATCCTATGGCTTGATAGATCCATATTCAGCAAACATTCCTGTCTTGGATCACCTCTGATTATTTCAAGCTTCTTAACAAGAAGCAAGAGAAGAGATTGTTATCCATCTTGGATTCTCAAAGAAATTATAATCATGATCATCCAGTCTTATCCTATGGCTTGATGGATCCATATTCACCAAGCATTCCTGTTTTGGATCACCTCTGATATTATTTCAAGCTTCTTCATTTTGTTTTCTGTCAACCTATGTCCATGTTACATTAGCTCTTTCCATCCTTTTCCTGAATCATTCCGCACAAACTAAAGAACCTTCCCTAAGAGAGGCCCCTTAGGTCTTTGTTCTACATACCCATACCATTTCAATCAGTTTTCCATCAGATGTCAATCTATTTCCGGTTAAAATGGGGAAATTTTTTCCTTTAAGATTCTAATTTGGCTTAATATGCTTCTTTCCTAAGATACATTACCTAAATAAACACTGTATGGTAGAAATTCTCTGGTAACCATGTTCTGTTTCCGCATTTTCTCCTTTGGTACTTCACTAGTGTCATTATCTTGAAATGTTTGAGCAGGAATTCCATAATTTGTCCAATTATTTTCAAATCTTCTAAACAGAAGCATTGATTATTCAATTCCTTGTTACCAGTAAAAGATAGCATGGTGGGTCACTAGGCAGTAGAATGTACATGTTATACATAGTTATATACTGGATTAAAACCCATGAACAGCTTAGGGATCTGCATGTAGCCCCTTTTCCTATGAAAGATGGAATGATGCTTGGGTTCTTGTAGTATTGGTTCCAGTCAGCCTCATACACAGCTTACCTTTTAGATTTAGAAGTGAAGACGAAAAGAAATGGTTTTGATTCACTTAGGAACCAGCAACAGCATTTTCTTACTGCATGATACTACATAACCAATTTTTATATGCATGTTCTTTTCTGAGGCGATCATAATTTAAACGTTTCTATCAAAATGGATTTATCAGGCTGTGACACACCTGCTGTACGTGCTTTAGAAAATGGATACAAACATTGTTAGCTTTTTTTACCAGCAGAGCTTGTGTTAACTTCAAGCTTTGGTCTTCGCTAGTGCATGAATATTCAAATTGAATGTGCGCGCTTTCCATTATATGCTGAAGTTATTTTGGAGCTCGTTCGATGACTCAAAATTTTTGTACACAGGAAGGACTTGCTAGACTAGAAAGAAGGAAGAGATGGGAAACTAAGGAAAGACGAGCCGCTCTTGACAATCTGGAAGAGTTCCAAGCTAAAGCAAAACGAGAGAGGCTCGGGATGTGGCGGTACGGGGATGTTCAGTCCGATGATGAAGAGTCAGCTCCACCTCCAAGAAAAGCTGGAGGTCGTCGTTAGAAAGAGGCTGCCATAACTGGTGGTGGTAAGACACCAGATTCAGAGATACAGCAGGAATTTTGGCTGAGAGTTTGCTGGGAGAACCACTTTTACCTCTAGGTGGTTAGACCTGTTTCCCCTTTAGACGTTAAGCGACATTGTTTTTTCCCATCTTTAAATAAAGACAATCCCCATTACCATAATTTTTGAATGTAGGTGTTTTGTGCTCCCTCGAACTTATTTATTGTTGAAAGTTGTAGTACTTGAAATCAATTGATAGAGAAGCATCTTATCTAAATTTAAAGCTCTGTCTTGGTGAATGATGCAAGGAAGACTCAAATTAATCAAGATTTTGGATAGTTTTGTCTCATATATATAATGATGTAACAAGGTTTAGATAATTTTCATCCACCTTTCCCTCTATTCTTTTGGTGGGACGACAATGGAATAACGATCGACATCGGTGTACGTATGGTGCCATGCATTCATGGCAGAAAGAATGGATTCGTTTAATAATTTTCAAATAACAATTAACAAATCTTACAAGTCTTGTGACCTCTGTAATATTTCAATCACGCTTTTTGAAAATTATTACTCGATGGAGTCCTCTCGGTAAAACGATGATCACAACCATTTCGCGAACCTTTGTTTTATGCTATTGTTCTATTTTTTCTAAAATTTATTTTTGAATATCACTCTACTCCATATTATTACACAGTTTTTATACATTTGCCATGATCTGTACGATTTCATCGGATGGTGAATTTGTCCTATAAGAGTACTATAACTAATATACTGTTGGGAGGATGGCTAAGATGGTCCTCTTGTCTTTAAATCCAAATTTAAAATCCGAATCATTAAACATAATTTATATTATAAAATGTTTAAAAATCATAATTTATTCATTTATTTTAGTGATTTTTAATTTATACAACAAGTAGATGGCAACATATATAGATGATTTTAATAGCATGATACTATATTTTAGTATGATCTAATCATCAAAATTTAATAAATTTGAATTTACCTGTATTTTATTATGGTAGATCATGCTCCATAAAATGGATTTTCATTTTATGTGCTCCTATCATGTATTTTATTATGTTAGTGTAATTATTATAGTTCATTTTTTTACCGAGTTGATGCATTGTCAAAGAACATTAAAATAGCATATGTAATGTATATCCAACCATTTATATTTTAAATTTAGATGATCTAACATTGATTTGAAAGTGAAAGGATCATCTCTGCTACAGTATATCAGCATCACTCATCATGTAATATCATTAGTTTATTTTATTATCTATTATTTGAATATAAATTACTTTTTTATTCGAATAGTGATGTATGATAAATGATATAATTCTCGAAAATGGTTTCATGCTGTTTCTATTTTGTTAAAATGGAATTATATCATGCATCAGGCTTTGGGCTAGAACTCCTCAAATAAAACTATATTTTTAGAGAGAGAATCTCTGACATGAGGACCACATGAAGAGGTACTCCTGATGAAATTAAACTGAGGTTTTTAGTGTTGCTCTTTGAGAAAATTTGTCTTAGCGTCATGGTCATGGCAGTTGTTGTAGGCACTGTTTCAAGAAAATTAATTAAGAGACACCAACAAGGCCAGTTAGAACTATAACTTCTGAATTTATGGTGGCGTAATTGATGTTCAAAAGTTACAAGACGCCATTGCTGACAAAGGAGCTAGGGTCTAGAGAACCAAGTTTAGGGGCACTACTCCAAAAAGGCGTTTGTCCTTCGAGACAAAAGAAACCTTGGACCATCAGTCATATGCTTAGAAGAGCAGTGGTATGATCCATGTCAGCTTCTCATTCCTTATTGTTAATTTAAAATGCAGTGGCTACTGGTATTTGCATCTCATGATGAAATTTGCCTTTGCCGGCCACAGCTAAATCGGTATCTGATTGCTAATACTGAAAAAAGATGAGTTAGTTTGTGGATAGAAGTACAATGATGATGAAAAATGAAAAATAATCTAAACATATATTTTTTTCTTTCTTTCAGGAGACACAAACCAAGAAGTCTCACCCTTATTTTAATTATTCAGAATCTTTGGTTGCTAGCTAGCTAATATCCTTCTAAATTGTTTATATGTTAAGCATTCACATCATATGCGATGACCCATGCATTCATGTAATGATGATTTTTTTTTTTTTTTTTTTTTTTTTTTTTTTTTTGATCTCTGTGTTGCTTGCCACGTCTATTTTCCATCCAATATTATACAACATGATAATATCTGATTGATGTACGGGTCATTTTTACATTTGCGTTGTGCACGTTCCATGACACGTGATCTAGTGCCAATCCATTGCACCAGAAACTAGGAGCTAATAAAAGTCCTGAGAATCGAATAAATCTATCAGTGAAAACACTACATTATAATTTCGAACGGGCGTTTTGTCTTACGATATAAGATTCCCTTGATAATACTTTTATATCGTAGATGGACCAACGCCCGTGCCCGTACTCTTGTACGTATATGGACCTCAGGATTAGGAATGTATTCTCGTTACTTTAAACTATATTTCTCGGTATTTCGTTTCGGTTTTTCTTAGTTCAAAATCTTTCTACATCGAAACAGAGGTGACGGTGAATCCTAGAGACTCGACAAATTTGCCACCCTACCGTCGGACCACGGCTAAGTGAGAGGAGAGAGAGAGAGAGAGAGAGATTCCTTTTGTACCCGTAGGAGTCGGATCTAGCACGGTTGTCCACGACCCTATACCTTACCACCATGCAAGCTTGGGGTTGGAAAAGAGAAGGGGAGGGGAATTCTAAAAGATGCCTCTGGCTTTGGAGTTTTGGACGCCCAGGACGCACGGGTTTGGGTGTAAAACTTTGGATTTTGTCTCGTATGCGTGATCGAATCCTTTTCAAAAAGTTTGGTGCGTTCTTCGAGGGTCGACTTCGGCCCTCGTGCAACGCGTCAGGAGGATAAAGTTTCTCATCCGGGTCTTACTCCATCTCTGCGGCTCCAAACTTTCTCCGATGTCTTGAGTGGGCAAAGATCGAACTTTAGAATTGGAAATGAGGGGAGGAGACTCCACTCTACCAAGTCCCTGTTTCTTTTCAACCGTTTCAAGCCGGTAAAACTAGGCTGAGCCGGGCTTTAGGTTGTTTAGGTTTGGATTGATGAGTCCAGTTCAGGCACAGCTATAACCATTGAAGCTTGCCTCATCATCCATGCGCTTTAGTTGTTCATGAGCCTGGCTATCCTGATAATTTATATTTTTTACGAATTACCTGACATTTGTGTTCGATTTGTTTATAAGCTAAACTTCGAATGAAGCTAGAGTCTGGCTTCCTTTCTAAACAAACGAACACGAATAAAGTTTCTTTACATCGAGCAATTCATCGACAACTTGGTTTATTTTGTAGCCCTCCGGCAGACATCCATTTGGTTATACATGGTGTCATCAAACTAGTTGACTCGATGTTCAGATTATGATGTAGCATGGTCCAGTAGACCTGTGGAGATGTATATATATTTTTTTAAAAAAAATCACCTTCCTAAACATGAATCCCTCGTTGGATTATCCATTAGTTGCTTTAAGATTTGTACAAATAAATGATGATAGAATTTAGAAAGCTTTAAAAATTATAATAAATGTTCCGAATTATGATCGTACCTTCATGTAAAGAAATATATATATTTTTTTAATATCATCCTTGTTGGCGTGGTATTCCTGGATCGGCCGATCGGAGCCGCTGCATCGCAGGACCGCTCCATGGTTCACCTGCAAAATAGGTCCTTACCGGAGTTGTTCCGGCGGAGACACTCCGATGTCTAAGTCAGTGACGGATTCCAGCCACAGAATGGAGAAGGTGTCGAGAAAGAATGGAAGAGAAAAGGCTCTAGGGGATTGAAAGTGTATGTGTACGAGATTGTTCGCATACCTCTCGAGCTACCCTTCTTATCCATATTTAAAAGATGATCTTCGGTCTGTGGCCCGCTCTTTTTTCGGTGATCATGGGAGTCCATCTCTTCCATGATTGGCGATCGTGGGTTGTCAATGAACGGTTCCGGCCAGATCGGAGGTGTGGCTGCAGGAGTTGCGCGCCATGATCATGGCATGATGAGTGTCGATTGTAACCGTTGGTTACAGTTTCCTTTCTGGAACAGATTGTGGTTCAAGCTTCGGGTTTCCCTTGCATGGACCGAAGACTTGGTATTTTCCGAGGTCGGAGATCGTGTCTACGGCGAGAACCGAAGTACGTGTCTTCGGAAGTCGATGAGTAGTTCAGACTTCGGCCGAGACCGAAGGTGCTACATGAAGGACTGGCCTTCGGATGTTGTAGTCCGGTGTGAAGCCTTGGTTGTTTGCAGTTGGCCTGTCCTTCGCTTAGTCCGAAGTCCGTAGTCCGGAGAAACGGGCTTCGATAAGTCGAATCAAAGTTTGATTTATAGCTGAACCGGGATATCCCAACAATCCTCGTCAGCGATGCATCATATAAATCCAAAGTGTTCTTGACTTTGTCATTCATCAAGTTGCACCAATCTCTAAACAATGATGGCAGATTCTTGTAAAACGGAAGGTGATTTTTTTTTTTTATTTTTTTTTTTTTTTTTTGTGCATGAAATATACAATCCCTACCCGGTCTAACAAGGCTGGAATGCTTGACCCAGCACATGAACCCAGACCAGCTGTACAACGCGGACCGGTCCCTTACGGGGGAAAAAAAAAAAAAAAGCCGGACCGGGTCAACCAGTTTCGACCCTTCTCCACCGCCACCCACACGTGGATAGAGATGGTGGAAACCAAACTACAGCATTCTCCGGGCGTCATCCGGCGCTGTAGAAAGACCACGGACAACTTTCTAGAGATTCGGATCCTCGAAATATTTAAAAAAGAGATCGGATGGCGCCGAGAGACCGAAAGACTTTGAAAAACTCGGTCAAACCGTCAAACCTGCCACCGGTACAAAACCAGAGGTCTAAAAAAAAAAAAAGAAAAAAGAAAAAAAAGAAAACAGATCCTCCACCCACAAAACTATACTCTTATAAAAAAGAATCCACCGCAACAAGGTCCATGATATATACGCTAAAGATATGCTAAAATTTCTCTTCTGTACAGGATGGTAAAGCTATTTAGATCTAAAAATACCTTTAATTCCTAATCGGATCTCAACCTCCCTTTCTCCCAGCACCTCTCACTCCTATTCTCTCTTTGTTCTATTGTTTTAGGAAGCAAATGGTATTGTTCTGTCTACCTCTCTCTATACACATATAAATACCACTTGAGAGCCCTTAACAGTTCTCCTCCTTCGCTCTATTTGTTCCCACCCTACCTAAAATCCCTCCTTCTCTCTCTCTCTCTCTCTCTAAACGAGTTCAAAGGAGCAGCTATATCTTATTCTTTCTATGAGGAGGTAGATAGATGCGATGGGGATTAAGTCCTTAAGCCTCCAGATGATCCCGTGGTGCTTCCACGTGATTGGGGTTACCTGCCGGCCCAGCCCGGCGCCGATCCGGCTGGTTGGCTCCGACGGCCGGGTGCAGGTGTACCACCGACCGGTAGCGGCGGCGGAGCTGATGAAGGAATACCCGCTCCACCTCGTTTGCCGGTCTGACTCCTTCTTCATCGGCCAGAAGGTCCCCGCACTCGCCGCCGGCGACCGCCTCCAACCCGGCCACAGCTATTTTCTCCTCCCCTCCCACTTCTTCCACTCCGTCCTCTCCTTCGTCACCCTCCTCTCCTCCCTTCCCAGCCTCAAGGGAGTCGAGAAGAGAACCATCGTTAGGCCGTTCGACGTCCAGAAGACGGCGGCGGGGGCGCTCCAGATAACGGTCTCGGACGAGTTCTTTCTTGCAGATAAGACGAAAGAAGAGGAGACAGAGAAGAAGGGGAGGAGGCTTTGTACGACGGAGGCGTTGGAGAAGGAGTACCGGCGGCTGGTAAGGTACAAGTCGGCGAAGTGGAGGCCGAAGTTGGAGACGATAAAGGAGGCTGCGGCGGATAGGAGGAGAAGGGGGGTGGTGGGATTTGGAGGGTGGTGGAGGAGGAGGAGGAGGCAGAAGAGGGCCCACTGCTGCAAGGAAGCCAAAGCTGGGGGTTTGTAAGGAGGACAAAAGAAAAAGGAAAAAGAGGTATAGACCGTGGGAAGGCGTCGAGGGACTTCGGTTTTTTTTTTTTTTTTTTTTTTTTTTTTTATGTGTGCAATAGTTGCATATAGTCTAGGATTATAAAGTGTCTGCAAAATGATGTGCAGAGTAGGATTCTAAGAGCAAGTTTAATACGGAAATATTTTCATTAGATTTGTGAATTGTGATATTTGGAAAAGCTCTCTCTCTCTCTCTCACACACACACACAGTTTTGTTCATGTATTTGTGTGTACTTGTCTAGAAGGCGGGTGGTACTGCTGATGATACTTTGATAGAGATCGAAGAAGAATTGTAGCATGAACTTGTCTTTGCTACAAATACGTTAGAATGATAGGACGATTGAAATTTTGGATTGGGTTATTAATATGTTAGTAGTCAAGTTTAAAACTGATGGAAAAAAAATAAATTTGAGTCAGGTTATAATTTTAAAAAATAAAAATCATTGCTTTGAATACATTGAAAGTGTAGAAATCTTAATTAATTGATAATTATTTTGTTTTGATTTTGTAGAGTTACAAATGGGTCACCTTAATATTTATTTCGTATTAAATTAGCATACATGGTTAAATATTTTTTAGTTTGGTTTCTGTTCATTTAAATCAAAGCCCATTACTCTCCTTGCTAGTATTTTTTTGCTATGCAATTTAGTGGACTAGACGAGGGAGATGGAAACCAAAGATGGTCATGGAGATGGAAACCAAAGATGGTCATGGAGATGAAAACCAAAGGATTATCGTTAAGGCGTAGTCCAGTTGATTGAAATTTTGTTTTATAATCAATAAGTCATGAATTTGAGACATGACTCTGCGAAAGATTCGATTAAATTCTAAAATTATTCTTTGAGATCCGTGGTTGAGTGAAAAATTAGAATTCTTTTTCTTTCCCGTTCTGACTAGCTGGTATCTTGATGATGTCGGATTGACGTACTCATTTTTGAATGAAAAAAGATTACAAAAATTTTATATTTTGAATCAAATATTTTTGATGGGATGATGAAAATCTACGGGAGTAGTTATACTAGATTTCTCTCTCCTATTTTTTTAATTAAAAAAATTCAAAGGATTATCTCATCTCATCCCTTTTGTTGGAATCTCAACATTCTATTTCAGGTTACGTGCAGTGTGATACATCTCTGTTGAAAGGAACGAGGGCCATGCACGAGTGTAAATAAAAGAAAAATAAACCGAACAAACAAACAAAATCAAAAGTGAAGTTTTTTTTTTGGATAGAAATTCATTTTACTTTTTTGGTAAAATAAAAATTCATTTTATTTCAAATCAACATAATTTTTTGCGGCAGCTGTCTGAGTCTTACCTTCGTCAACGGGAGCAAGGGGTTGGTGTCAGCCGACAGCTCACCCTCAAGTCTCAACCCAAAAGAAAAGCTGGTACCGGTCCCCTCCCACCGAGAGCAGCCATTCATTCATTCATTTGCAGGACGCCAACGCCAGAACCCTTCAAGAACGAGAACGCTTGGGCCCATCGGATTCTCGTCCGATTCGGTCGAGTGGGCGGAAATTTTGGTATCGTTCGAATCGGGTGTCCCGGCGTAATCGGGTATATTCTTTTAATTTTTCATATCGAAATGATAAATATTAAAATATTTCCCATCTTTCATGGTCGTCGGGCGGCAGACCTTCCAATGGGCTTTGCCCCCCCCGATAATGGGCTGGACGATAAATGTTAACATATCTCCAAAATCCGGCTGGATCTATATTGGATCCAGGACGCTAACTGAATCCGATTTCTCCAAGTAATCTTGGATGGAAAGTCTCTTTGGGACATCCAAAGCATATTGGGCCTACAACCATTTGCAATTAGACACAGTATCAGTGGACAAACTGGGGATTATATTTACACCAATCAGCTCTTAACATATGGTAAGAGAGACTTCAGCGTAGCAGGAGCCCTGCAGCATTACTCATCTTGGATAATTGGAAATGGGCACTCCCGGTTGCCAAATTAATTCACAGATCACAGGATGGGTCACGGGTCAACATCACAGACCATCTTATGATGAAAAGACACTTGCTGCATAATTAATGTCTTCTAGCTTAGGAATGCCATCGCTCTTAGGGTAGGGAAATTCACAGTTCAAGCGAGGTCATGGACCATGGAGCAAGGGAGAGCACCAAAAAATTCACCGACTTCATTTTTAGGCAGCATGCTGCCTGTATCCTCTGGTACCTGATGAAACAATTAATCAAGTAGTTGGCATACTGCAGGTGGCAACTTTGGGACTGTTGCCGTCAAGATCGTCATGGTCCGTAGCTCGAGTGCATCGGGTCTCTCCCACCGGGCACTCGGCCTCCGGTCTCGTGACTCGGCCACCTCTGTCGGACAGACCTACAAAATAGGGGAGACCTGAGCTGGGGATTCCGGCAAAGACATTTCGACGATCATATCAGCGAGACGATCGAGGGGAACAGAAGATCTCTGAGATGGAGAGCTTGGGAAACTCTCCGCTTCCAGAGGATGATAAAAATAGAAGATAATGTAAGAATGAAGAGAGTTTGTTATCTCTTACCCTCCTTACCTCTTCATGCTGGTCTTATGTAGACAAGCGGCTCTTGTCGTTTGGGAAGGCGCACTGGTCTTGGTATAGACCTATGAGGCTATGGAGGGTTGGTGAGCCTTCCTCTTCTGGGAGGTTCAGAGAGTTGGTGAAGGAGTGCAGTGCCTTGGATGGAGCACTCCTTCCTGATTGATGTAAAAAGTGATCATGGAGACTTAAATAGCCCCCCTTATGAGCGGTGCACTACAAGACCTGTAGCAAGTTTGGCAGGGATGGTGATTTTATATGTCGAGGCTGCCATCCAGGCTTCCTCCGTACCTGCACTTTGAAAAGCATACCTGGAATAGAGTTAGTTGGATCGTGGCATGCGAGGTGAGACGAGGCGGGCGGAGGCTCTCTGTAGCACAATTCGAGGTATGCAACGCGAGGCTCTTCCCGCACGCGGACCGAGGTGCATGGGCAGGCAGTCTTCTTAGGCGCACGGACCGAGGTGTGTCACCACTCACGCGGGCAGATTTGGGCACACATAACTCCATCAGAGAAGGGCACTGGCAGCGCCAAGGTCGTGCCGAACTGGGCACGCGAGCGTGCCGAACTGGGCGCCACGCGGGCGTGCCAAACTGGGCGCTGAACCGTGCCACGCCTTTGCGGGCGTGGCCAGACCGGACAGAGGCGTGCCGGACAAAGCCGGGCGTGCCAGACTGGACCGGACCGGATGGAGGCATGGGCTGATCTGGACGCGGTCAGGCTTAACTGTGAGCCGCCAGAGTCGATCGGGCGCGGGCGCGATGGGCGCGGCCGGACTTGGCACGAATTGGAGCAGAACCATGCCACACCGGAGGAGCAGTCCGGACGGAGGCTGCGTGCCGGACTGGACAGAGGAGTGGGCGGAGCCGAGGTGCGGCACTTCGGGCGGACTGGGCACCGGAGTCGGCGGAGCCGAGGCCCTGGCCTCCCGCAAGTGAACTGGGCGCTGGAGCGGGACACGGTGCCGGACCGGAGCGAGCGAGCATGCTGGAGGCGGAGATGCCGTGGTCGGAAGGACTCCATGCGGGCAAACTGGGTGCCGGAGCGAAGCACGCAGAGCCGAAGCGGGACCCGACACCTGACCGGAGCGAGCGGGCGCGCTGGACCAAGTGGAGCCAGAGGCGAGGATGCCGTGGTCGAAAGGACTCCACGCGGGCTTGGTGCCCTGGCACGGGCATGCCGCGCTGGGCTGGAGCGTGCGGAGGCGCCAAGCTGGGCATGGCTGAAGCTGACCTGGGCGCAGACTGGGCAGCAAAGAAGCAGGACTCTGTTCATGACCGAGGTGGAGAAGTACATGGCCGAGATGGGGCCGAGGTGGAGAAGTACATGGCCGAGGTATCGACCTAGCCAATCTCCTCTTAGAACAAGTAGACCCACCGTCTTCTTTGGATGGGAGACTTGGAGATATCCGGGAAGCACGTGGCCGTGTCAGTCGCCAAGGAGGATGTTGTGTCAGGGCTGAATGAATTTTATTCATACTGTAACATGCCCCCACTCCCTAAGTCCAAAACATCAACATTTTGGATAAAGGGAGTATCATTATCCATTCGGCTCTGCGCCTTAGCGGGCTCTGTAGTGGCTGCAAGAAGTCAGTCGCTAAATGGAACTGAACTTACCGGAGGTTAGCCGTCGATCTTTAAGAGCCTAGATGAAGGCATCGAGTCTAGCCATCCTCTTCATGAACAGGGAGTAGCCTGCAAAACAAAGCAGAAGGTGGTGTTTCTGAAACTTACTTGCTCGTAGGTACTTTGACCGAAGGTCAGTTGCATTATGATGGTGCTAGCATTTCAGTCTGACACCTCTTTGACTGGACAGAAGAAGGTGCCATGGAGGAAGAGGTTGGTGAGGTGCATAACTTGGATGCACACATACATGACCGGGCATATAGTCATCATGGCCAAGCTCAGAGTATCCGTCGGAACCTTTGATGAAGGCATTGAAGTTGCAGGAAGATCCAAGGAGCATGAGCTTGGCCTTGGATAGGAGCTCGATTTCAGCTTGGCGACTTGAATTTAGGGCTTTAGAAGCTTCCTGGCTCTTGATGTGGGACTTTCGGCATTTCCCGTCTTGAGGCGTCGGGGTTTCCGGTCTTTAGGTGCTGTGGTTTCCGGGCTTTAGGTGCCGGGGTTTTTGGTCTTTCGGTGCCGGGGATTCTGGGCTTCCATCTGGCTGGATTCCAGGATGTTGTGCCAGAACTGGGTTCCAGGCTTTCATCCGTACTGGACTCTGAAATTTTATGATAGAACTAGGTTCCGGGCTTCCATCCGAACTGGACTCTGGGATGTGCCGGAACTGGGTCCGGGCTTTCATCCAGACTGGACTCCAGGATTTTGTGCCGAAACTGGGTTCCAAGCTTCCATCCGGACTGGACTCCAGGATGTTGTGCCGGAACTGGGTTTCAAGCTTCCATCCGGACTGGACTCCGGGATTTTGTACTGGAACTGGGTTCCAGGCTTCCATCCGAATTGGACTCTGGGATGTTGTACCGGAACTGGGTTCCGGGCTTTCATCCGAACTGGACTCCATGATTTTGTGCCGGAACTGGGTTCTGGGCTTCCATCTGGACTGGACTCCGGGATGTTGTGCAGTTCCAGGCTTTTATCCGAACTGGACTCCATGATGTTGTGCCGAAACTGGGTTCCGGGCTTTCATCCGGACTGGACTCTGGGATGTTGTGCCAGAATTAGGTTCCAGGCTTTCATTCGGACTGGACTCCGGAATGTTGTGCTGGAACTAGGTTTCAGGATTTCATTCGGACTGAACTACGGGATTTTGTGCCGGAACTGGGTTCCGGGATTTTATCCGGACTGGACTCTGGGATGTTGTGCCAGAACTGGGTTCCGGGCTTCCATCCGAACTGGACTCCGGGATGTTATGCCGGAACTGGGTTCCGGGCTTTCATCCGGACTGGACTCCGAGATTTTGTGCCGAAATTGGGTTGCGGGCTTCCATCCGGACTGGACTCCAGGATGTTGTGCCGGGACTGATTCCGGGCTTCCATCTGGACTAGACTCCGGGATGTTATGCCGGAACTGGGTTCTAGGCTTTCAACCAGACTGGACTCCAGGATTTTGTGCCGGAACTGGGTTCCGGGCTTCCATCCGAACTGGACTCCGGGATGTTGTGCCGGAACTGGGTTTCGGGCTTCCATCCGGACTGGACTCCGGGATGTTGTGCCGGAACTGGATTCCGAGCTTCCATCCAGACTGGACTCCGGGATTTTGTGCCAGAACTGGATTCCGGGCTTCCATCCGGACTGGACTCCGGGATGTTGTGCCGGGACTGATTCCGGGCTTACTTCGCCAGACTCGAAGTCGGACAGACGAGCTCCTGTAATGATGAAGAGTAAAGTTGCACCAAAGATGAACTTTAATTATTGAGGATGGATTCTTACATCCTTCACAAGGTGGCAGAGCCACTCGTTCGGCATGCTAGGAGGTGAGCCGCAAATGGTTGGACCTCCAAAGCTTCCCATGAACATTTACGGGTGAGAGTCAAGTGGTAGATGCGGGGCTCAGTAAAGAGCTTGACTTTAGCTCGGCTCCATTTGACTTCAGCTCGGCGGAATCAAGGGGCTTGACTTCAGCTCGGCTAAACTAAGGAACTTGACTTCAGCTCGGCTTTATTTGACTTCAGCTCAGCTGATCTAGGGAGCTTGATTTTAGCTCTTAACTTCACCGGACTTGGAGTCAGACAGACAGGCGTATTCCTGTATTTGTGAAGAACAAAGTTGCACCAGAAAGGAACTTTAATTAAGGAGAGATTCTTACCTCCTTCATGAAATGGCAGAGCCGCTCGTTCGCCATGCTAGGAGGCGAGCCGCAAATGGTTGGACCTCCGGAGCCTCTCATGGGCATCTCCGGACTGTAAGTACAGCAGATGCCAAACTGTGAGTTTCTCGATAGATGGCGGAACTTCTTGGAGTCTTCGCGGATATCTCCGGACTGTGAGTAAGGTAAGAGCTGAACTGAGAGTCATGCGGTAGATGCGGGGCTCCGTTCTTCGGTGCCAGGAAGCTGGGCTCCTGATGCCGGAACGGGGTCCGGTCTTTGATGCTGGGGTTTCTAGCCTTTGGTGCCGGGGGGCTGGACTCCGGGCTTTTGTGCCGGAGGGTTGGACCCCGGGCTTTTATGCCGGAGAGTTGGACTCCGGGCTTTTGTGCCAGAGAGTTGGACTCCAGGCTTTTGTCAAGAATTCTTGCGGGCAGTGACTAGCTCTAGCAAGTCGTAGTGGTTGCCCTTGATGGTGGTACAGGAGCCTTTCCTGTAGAACTGAAACACAGTTTTTCATTTTGCAAATACAGTGGGAGGAGTTACCTGTTGAGTTCCGATTGTATGAATAAAATAAAGATATATTTCTCCCTTGAGAATGCCAGAATTAAATTCGCAGACCACCATCTTAGAAGAGAATGGGACTCCTTTGCACAGACGAATAGAACTCGGTTGCATTGGGGAGCAAGGCTCTGTTGCATGGGAGGATGGACCTTCGTTGCATGGGAGCATGAGGTTCCGTTGCATGGAAGAGTGCTCTGTTGCATGGGAGGACGAGACTCCTGTTGCATGAGAGAGAGCTCCGTTGCATGGGAGGATGATGAGACTCCTGTTGTATGGGAGGGAGCTCCGTTGCATGGGAGGATGAGACTCCTGTTGCATGGGAGGATGAGATTCCTGTTGCATGGGAGGGAGCTCCGTTGCATGGGAGAGAGCTCCATTGCATGGGAGAGAGCTCCATTGCATAGGAGGATGAGACTCTTGTTGCATGAGAGGGAGCTCCGTTGCATGGGGGAGACCTCCGTTGCATGGGAGAGAGCTCCGTTGCATGGGAAGATGAAACCCCATTGCATGAGAGAAGGTGAGACCTCTGTTAAATGAATTCCTCCCCTCTCTACGGTGGCCAAATCCTTCCTCTCTTCTTTTCCTCTTCTTCTTTCTTCTCTTTTTTTTTTGTCTTCTTTTCTTGTTGAATAGGGCTCCTGGAAGGTAGCACCGCCTGGAGGTGGCTCCATCTTTGGCTTGCTGCCTGCTCAACTTCACAGCTCAGGATTTTTTTTTGTGTCGAGGTCGCTCCTTGGAGCCTCGAGAGAGAGGGAGAAGCTCTCGTGCCCCCATCCCTGTGCCCCCGATCTACCCCTTGGGGACTAAGAACAAAGATGGAAACCGTCATCCCACCCTGTTGAGGAGCATTGGTCTGCCCCCTTTCCCGGCGCACCAATCTGTTGCTGCCAAGATCGTCGTGGCCCGTAGCTCGGGTGCGTCGGGCCCCTCCCGCCAAGCGCTCGACCTCCAGCCTCATGACTCGGCCACCTCCATCGAGTGGACCTGCAAAATAAGGGAGACCTGGGCTGGGGATTCCAGCAAAGACACTACGACGATCAAGTTAGTGGGACAATTGAGGGGAACAAAAGACCTCTGAGGTGGAGAGCTTGAGGAACTCTCCGCTTCCAGAGGGTGATAAAAATGGAAGATAATGTAAGAATGAAGAGAGTTTGTTATCTCTTACCCTCCTTACCCCTTCATGCTGGTCTTATGTAGACGAGCGGCTCTTGTCGTTTGGAGAGGCGCGCTGGTCTTGGTATAGACCTATGAGGCTAGGATAGGCCTGTGAGGCTATGGAGGGTTGGTGAGCCTTCCTCTTCTGGGAGGTTCGGAGAGTTGGTGAAGGAGTGCAGTGCCTTGGGTGGAGGACTCCTTCCTGATTGATGTAAAAAGTGATATGGGAGGCTTTAACGTAGCCCCCCTTGCGGGCGGCGCGCTACATGACCTGTAGCAAGTCTAGCAATGACGGTGATTTTATGTGTCGAGGCTACCATCCAGGCTTCCTCCGTACCTGCACTTTGAAAAGCGTACCTGGAATAGAGTTAGTCGGACCGTGGCATACGAGCTGAGACGAGGCAGGCGAAGGCTCTCCGTACGCATGATTCAAGGTGCGCAATGCGAGGCTCTTCTCGCATGCAAATCGAGGTGCATGGGCAGGCAGTCTTCTTAGGCATGCAGACCGAGGTGCGTCACCACTTATGCGAGCGGATCTGGGCACGCAGTATCCCATCGGAGAAGGGCACTGGCAGCGCCGAGGTCGTGCCGAATTGGGCATGCGGGCATGCCGGACTGGCAACCACGCAGGCGTGCCGGACTAGGTGCCACGCAGGCATGCCGGACTGGGTGCTGAACCGTGCCACGCCTCTGCGGGCGTGGCCGGACCTGATAGAGGCACGTCGGACAGAGCCAGGCATGCCGGACCAGATCGGATGGAGGCACGAGCTGTTCTGGACGCAATCGAGCCGAATTATGAGCCGCCGAAGTTGATCAGACGCGGGCGCGATGAGCACAGGCGGACTTGGCATGGACTGGAGCAGAACCGTGCCACACCGGAGGAGCAGTCCGGATGAAGGTGCGTCGGACAGAGGCTGGTGTGCCAGACTGGACAGAGGAGCGGGTGGAGCCAAGGTGCAGCCTCCCGCGGTAGACTGGGCACTGGAGCAGGCGGAGACGAGGTGCGGCCCTTCGGGCGGACTGGGCATCGGAGCCGACGGAGCCGAGGCCCTGGCCTGCCGTAGGCGGACTGGGCACCGGAGTGGGACCCGGTGCCGGACCGGAGCGAGCGGGCGCGCGAACATGCCGGAGCCGGAGGCAGGGATGCCGCGATTGGAATGACTCCACGCGGGCGGACTGGGTGCTGGGGCGGAGCACACGGAGCCGGAATGGGACCCGGCGCCGGACCGAAGCAAGCGGGCGCGCAAGCGCGCGGGCATGCCGGACCAGGTAGAGCCGGAGGTGGGGATGCCATGGTCGGAAGGACTCCACGCAGGCTTGGTGCCCTGGCACGGGCATGCTGCGCTGGGCTGGAGCATGCGGAGGCGCAGAGCTGGGCGCGGCTGAAGCCGACCTGGGGCTGAACTGGGCACAGACTAGGCAGCAAAGAAGCAGGACTCCATTCATGACCGAGGTGGAGAAGTACATGGTCGAGGTGGGACAGAGGTGGAGAAGTACATGGCCGAGGTGGGGCCAAGATGGAGAAATACGTGGCCGAAGTGGAGAAGTACATGGCCAAGGTGGGGCCAAGGTGCCGACCTGGTCGATCTCCTCTTAGAACAAGCGGACCCACCATCTTCTTTGGATAGGAGACTTGGAGATACCCGTGAAGCACATGGCCACATCAACCATCAAGGTGGATGTTGTGTCAGGGCCGAATAGATTTTATTCATACTGTAATAGGGACTATCACCATAATGGCCGCCAGCGCTAAGCAAGAGAACATGCAAACATATGGTAGGAACAATCCTTCTTATTAACGTTAATAAAGTATGAACATCAAAAACAGAAAGAAACCGAATAGATCGATTCATGAATGGATCAACAAAAAGTGCAAGAGAACATGAGTTTTTTTAAAAAATAATATTTTTTATTATATATTTATAAAATTAGTACTATCCTAAATATATTTATCAATCCTTTTTTTTTTTTTTGGTAAGACAAAAGAGATGGGGAAAGAGATAAATCCCGGTGTAGCTACCCGGCGGGCCCCCACCCGACCAGGTAATGTTTGATGCAAGATGTTCAGATTCGCGCAGTCTTTCTCCACCTAAAGGATATGCTCATATTCGCGCAGTCTTTAGTCTTTTCCCACCTAAAGGATAGGCTCATATTCGCGCAGTCTTTCCTCACTTAAATGTGAGTACGTCAACCTGACACCACTAAAATGCTGGCTAGTAGAACAAGGATAAAGAGGAAGATCCTGGCCTCTCTTACTCACACCAACGATCGTGGGCCCTAAAAAAATTTCTGAATTTAATCGAGTCATCACTGGGATCATGTCTCGAACCCGAGACCGGTTGGTAGTGAGGCAAGGCCTCTACCAACCGGGCTACCACCTTAGCGGTACAATCTAGTTATTTTTTAACACATGAAAAGTATAGAGACGAAAAGGATTTTTTTTTTGGTAAAATGGATAATTCACTCAACAGTTCCGGAACGAATACATCCAAAAAAATCGGAAAAAACAAAATCTCGAAAAGCTGAAGGAGTGTCACCCAGATGAGTCCATAACACATGATCGAAATAATTGGCAACATAAGAGGCCACCCAATCCACCGTGTGTTCACCTCCCGATAGACATGCCTAACGACGATCGAGGAGTATTCACGCAACAATAAAGCAATATCACGGATGAGATGATTGAAGGTATGGATCTGATAGCCTCCATAATCCAGAAGATGACAGTGGATCACTCTCAATGATGAAGAGATCTACCTGTAAGATCCCACGGGCATACCGAATGCCCATCCAAGCAGCCCTGAGCTCCACCACCGGTACAGTAAGGTCAAATAGATGGCAACCCCCAGCAGCAAAAATGCCCAGCCCAGACCCCCAGATAACAAACCCAGCCCCTCCCTCTCTACCTCTAACACACCCATCAAAGTTTACCTCGACGACCTCGGAGGAGGGGGCTCCCACGAGATGAAAATCCTCCGAGGCACTCGAAAGGCAGAAACAGAACCCCAGGTCTCCGTGGTCGTCGTAGTCATCAACTGGTACTCCTCCATATGGGCCCAAGCTCTTTCAACAATAATCCTGGTGGTGTACCTTGAGGAACTAAAGACCATAGCATTCCGGGAAAGTCAAATATGATAAGTAATATAAGCCAAGAAAACTGAAGGGGGTGAACAGTAGTCGACCTAAGGAGGTCCAAAAAAGTATCCACCGAATCTTCAGCATGCATAAAAAGATGATCATACCCAGCTGTCCTCCAAATGTGCAAAACCCTTGGGCAAAGGAATAGAACATGCTCAATAGACTCAGCATCCGCACCATAGGTCGGGCAAGAGGGGGGCAAATGAATACCTCTAGCACTAAGAAGGAATCTCATCAGGAGTTGTTGCCATGCAACTTTCCACAGAAAGACACACCCTAAGATGTACCCCCAAAGACCAAATCCATCCAATATCAAGCCTCCTCTGTGATTCTGGACATAAAACAAGATACAACTCAGATAAAGGAACTCTAGATAAAGCAAAAGACCTCCAAACCTTGACATCGATGCAAGGGTAAACAGGTAGAACAATAGATAGAACCCTCCATCCCAGGATGTCCCCAAATATTCAAGGCACTCTCGAAGAAATCCAGCGGGTGCCATCAAGAGTCAAGAGATCAGCAACAGACATAATTTCAATAACATCCATAAAAATAAAAATAGGCCACTGGGCTAAAGGAGCATTCGAGATCCAAGGGACATTCATGAAATTAACCAATCTGCCATCCCCAATCACCCATCTCATATGGCAAGTACCATCAGAAACCCTAGCCCACATCTCTCTCCAGATCGCAGAACTATGCCAAGCAATGCAAGGAACCCCCTCCAGAAGCGTAGAAAGAGGACCATAATGAACTCTCATCGTATAAGTCCACATGCTTTCCGGACCCAACATCAATCTAGCAACATGTCTTGCAAGCAGAACTTCCCTCCTCTGTCAAAGATTGAGTACCAAGACTCCCCTCCTGGATCGGTTGACAAACCACATTCCACCCCAAGAGATGATGAACTCCTTGACAAGCATTAGAAGAACTCCATAAAAAAGTGCGGATGGTTTGCTTAACCTTGAGAATCACAGACTTTCGAATAACAATATTAGAGAGCAAATACACTGGACGAGAAGTGATGACTGACCGAATCAAGATTATCCTATCTATGGAAGATATGGTTTTACCCTGCCAACCCTCCACCCTCTCCTGAACCACCTGCACCATCCTATCACAGTCCGCCTTACAAAGTCTCCCTCCATAAATGGGAACTCCCAGATAACGAAGGATACCATTATGAACAGTAATCCCAAGAATATCCCTGATCAATCGCTATAGCCGGATAGGAGTCTTCGGACTAAAGCGAACCTCCAATTTCAAAAGGTTGACTCTCTGTCCCGAAGATAAACATACCGCTCAACAACCATCCTAAAAACCCATGCCGAAGTTGGAGAGGCATGATCCAGTAACAAGCAATCATCTACAAATAATAAATACGAAATCAGGAAAGTACTAGGAGCGGGAAGATACGACTAGAGTGCTGACACCCGCACCGCCGCTCTCAAAGCTCGTGATAAAGAGTCAGTACAAATAATAAATAGATAAGGGGAGAGAAGACAACCTTGACGAAGACCAACATTTGAGTAGAAGAACTCAGAAGGAGTACCATTAATAAGAATAGCAAAGGAAGGCTTGATAATACATGCCATAATCTGAAAAATCCAATCGCGATGAAAACCAAAGTCTCCCAAAGCACTCTCCAAAAAATACCAGTGCATTCGATCATAAACCCTCTCCATATCAAGCTTGATGGCCATCAAACTTCGACTAACAGAGGCTCTCCGAAGATCATGCATAAATTATAAGAATATTGTCAGAGATGCATCGACCCCCAACAAAAGCACCATGCTCAGGAGAAATAAGATTAGGGAGAATAGGCTTCATCCCATTATCATAATTTAGCACACAGCTTATATAAAGTATTGCACAAACTGATAAGCCTAAAATGACTCGGCTCAAAAGCATTAGAACACTTCGAAATAAGAGTAACAAAGATCTATTTCTAGCTATCAGGCATCTGACCGGCAGCAAAAAACTCCTGCACTGCTGAGACAACATCCCGCCAAATAATAGACCAATATCTCCGAGAAAACATGGGAGAAACTCATCAAGACCCGAAGCTTTATCCTTATCCAATGACCAAAGAACGGATCGAATCTCGTCCACCGAAACTGGACTAAAAAGCCCACAGTTATCTTCAGGAGAAACCAGAACCTCGGGGCGAGGAGAGTAGGAGAGAGTTCCCTCCAAAAGCCCAGCCCACCTTGATCAGAAGAACATCATGATCTCCCTCCTAATATCATCAGCATCCTCCATCCAAGTCCCCTCTGAATATAGCAACACTCTGATCTGATTTTTATGCCTATGGATAATAGTAGCCTGATAAAAGAAACGAGAGCTCTTGTCCCCTTCCTTTAGCCACTAGACTCTGGATTTCTGTCTCCACAAGATCTCCTGTTGACTAAGAAGAGCATGATGCATGAAAAGATTACTTCAAAGAGCAGCCATTGCAGAAGACTCCAAACCCCCTTCCCTATCCTCCTCCTCCTGAAGCACCTTAATAGAGCTCTCCACAGAAATCAAAGTAGAGAAAATATTACCCACCTCCATGTTCCACCAGAGAAGACATCACTTGACTAAGGACAACCTGCAAGAAATTCAGTACCTCGCATCATCTCAAACTAGCAACATCCACACCTCCCTTACAATATCCCAGGATTTAGGATAAGCCAACCAAAACTTCTCAAACCTGAACAAAGCATGGCAAGGAGCCGAGACAGTAGTAGAAAGGAGGACAGGACAGTGGTCCGAGGCAATTCTGGCCAAATGTTCGGTGCTCATGATTTAGTTAGAGCCAGTCCAGAGTAGCAAAAATCCTGTCAATTCACTCCCAAAACCTAGCCCCACCAGACCGATTATTGCACCAAATAAAATGGGGACCCGCAAACCCCAAGTCCACCAAACCATTAGCTTGTAGGAACTGGAAAAACTCTCTAGAAACAACATCCTCCACAAAGGGTCTTCCACCTCTCTTATCTTCCGCACTAAGAATACAATTAAAGTCTCCTGCAACCATTGAACGAATGCCCTACTCAATCAAAGCAGAAAGCTCTTGCCACACAATTCTCCTTTCCTTGTAACTTGTGCAAGCATAGATACCAGAAAACATTCAAGTAGGACCATAATTTTTAGAGATAACTATGGCCACCTGCTGAGAGCTATGATGAAAAATATCCACTTTAGCAACCCCCTGTGCCAAGCCACAACAATGCCACCTGACAATCCCTGGAACTCTACAGCATACAAATTCCAATTTTCCAAAAGACGCCAATGGAAACGATCCAAAGCAAGTCCACACAGTCCAGTTTCTAGCAAAATACATAAGTCAGGATTATACAATTGTCCCAATCTATGGAAGGTAGAATAAAAAGAGGGCTTCCCCGCATCCCTAACATTCCAAACCAAGACTTTCATTGAACAAATAAAGTTACTTGGTGATGCTATCGCCCAACTATGCATCCATGGTCTTCTCCATTCCAAATCCCTTCCCCTCTGCAAATGATCCGACTCCAAATAGAGCCAACTTCAATTTCCCCACCAGCATCTCATGTCCTTGTACACCTTCAGTACTTCTAGTGCAGCCCTAGGAGACACCAGATTGAGGTTCCTAGCTAACACTAGAAGAGATCTTTGAAGAAGAAGCACCACCAGCCTTGGACCGAGGAGGACAGGTTAGAGCCGACTTCACTTCTAAACCCAGATAAACTTTTCAACTAGCTCTCTGTGCCTTCCTCTAGGTCATTGGATCCTTCACTTCTCCTCTAAAATCCCCATCCCTTCTCATTGATACTGTTGGCTCGGTCAAAATGATTTCCTTTGATACCCCCTCAGACACTAAATTACCAGCAAAGAGTGAACCTATTGAACTTCCACAACAGTAGTAGAACTGGGTCGACCTGGTACCCCAGTAGCAGACTCCTCCAGCCCCTCCCCTCCAACCAAAGCAACCTTACCTTTTTCCCTACTAAGTTCACATCGAGCCCCTTTCATGGTAGAGGCAACAAGCACCTCGGGGACTAGAGAACTAGTGATGGACTGAGATCTTTCAGCAACATTAGAACCCTTGCCCCCCAGAAACCCCTACCATACAGTGAAGAGAAGAACTAACTTGGTTAGAAGACCCATTCGATGAGAACGAGACCACCGACAAGGAAGAGCTCCCACCGACGATCGGGATAGAAGACTTGGTGGGCTCCAGCCTCTCTTCGACAAACCGACTCCATAATCGATCATGTGCAAGTCCCTTGGGCCAGATTCGTCAGGTAAGCCCAATTCCATTTTATCTCCCAGTGGGCCAAGAATAGCAAATCCAGCAGTACCACCCACCCCACCAGCATGTTCCTCCTTGGTGATGCCCGGCGATCGCCAACGATCCACCTTCATCAGTTTTTGTCACCCATTAGAGTCCGGCGGAGAGTTGGAGGACAATGTGGTGGCCATCGGTGAGGTCACAGGCGGAGACAACGAATAAGGGTCCGATGATGATGGACCTTGCCCCTTATCTTTATCCACATCTCTTCTCCCTTTCATCGAGGCTCTGGGAGTCCTAGGTTGGCAGATTCTAAAGGTTACAAGCCAAGGACCAAACTTTGGTCTGCCCCCTTCTCCATCCCCCTTGCCCTCTACTGCCATGGAAATTGGGATTTCCAACCCTTCCTCCCACTAACAAAAACCACATTATTCGGTTATAATGAGTACTCAGCACCGACTGAAGCAAACTCCCCCTTTGGAAACCGACAGCACTCGCCGGAGTGACCCAACCTCCCACACTAGTAGTAAACATGTGGAAGATTTTTATACATAAACTACTGCCAAAATGTTCCCTTCTTTCCCCTAATCAGGATGCCAAGCTTGAGTGGTTTCCTGGCATCAATTTCAATCCTCACACGAGCATAGCCCGTCTTCTTCATGGAATTAGTGAACTCATCAATGGACGACGGCCTCCCTGCTTCCACCGCTATCGCCAAAATGGTCGTGGATATCCAATATTCCAACGGCAGCCCCGGCATCCTCATCCACACCACCACCTTCTGGATTGCCCTCCGACCCGAGTTAAAATCCGGCTCCCACTCCTTCATCACCAGCAGTTGACCGGCGACAAACCAAGACCCCCCATTCTTCACCAGAGAACAATCCCCTTCTGACCGAAGTTGAAGAACAGGATGGTCCTTCGTTAAAGAAAAAATCTTAGGATCATAATGAAGTTTTGATTTAACCCTTACCTCCTTCAAAATCCATTCCACCGGAACCCTCCGGCCCAGACTCCTCACAACCACCGCCACTCCCTCCCACTACCAGTGGGAAACATCTATTATCGTCTCTGGCAACTCCAGAACTTTGGAGAAGAAAGACTGTAACTTATCAATCTCCTTTTTGGAGATCTTGTGCAATGTCCAAGAAGGACCCCGCGGCTAGCCTTGGATGACCCGGGCCCATGGACGCTCGCCATCCCCTAAGCTAGCACATCCTTTGCCGTCATTGCCTCGCTAAACTCCCTCCTTCGCCATCCTCTTCCAACCTATTCGACGAAAGAATCCAAAAAGAATGGAACAAGCATGAATATCAAGCTAGAGGTTTGACAACCACACTCAGCGAACCTTTACGAGGGGGCTTTGAAAAGTACACTGAGAAATCGCATTGAAATCAATTTTCCACTTCAAATTTTAATAAAAAATAAAATTAATTTAAAATTTTAAAAATTTTAAAAAATATAAAATATAATAACATGATATTATAATAATATATTTTAATATATTTTATATTATAATAAATATTTTATATTCTAAAATATAATAAATATATTATAATATATTGAATTATATATTATATATTATAATATATTATATTTGTTGATATACATGCATCGATCATGAAAGTAATGGCACCATGCCAAGTGCCACCGGCGCGGCATGATGGAATCGGATGTCCATTAAGCGACGGGACTGGAGGGTGATGGTGTCGATGCGAGCCTGGGCACCCGGTCACCCACCTGTCAGTGCCCCTTGAGATCTAATTACATTGTATGATGGGTCTAGTAGCCAAGACGACGCGCAACTCCACCGTATACGATATCCGTCGATATGGCTAGACTGACAGAGGCTACCGAGATAATAACCACCACTCGGTGTGTCGATGATATCTAGCATTGTATACGTGCAATCGCTTGATCGCACCATGGGAGTGTTCCCGATGATCGTGCCGTGCAATTGATCTGATCGTCACAAAAGTGTGCGACTCCACTGCACACAATATCCATCGGTGCGATAAGACTGATGAAGGCCATCATAATGGCAATCACCACTCAACACATCGATAGCATTCGAGCTTGTGCATATGTAATAACCCGATCATGTTGTGGAGGCATTCCCATCGATTGCACCTTGTGATGGATCCAACCGCCATGGTGGTGCACAGCTTTATTGCATGCGACGTTTGTCGGTACAACACAACCAACAAAAACATCCCATATTAAAATAATATATTATAATATAAATAATAATAATATATTATTACTTATATATAATATACTATATTATTATTTTAACAACCAATATATCATATATTATATTATAATTACTATAGTATATTATATATTATATTATAATTATAATATATTATATATTATATATTACTTGGTATATCCTAAGTAATATAATATAATATACTACCCATATTATATTATATATTTGTTGCGACAGGTATATATACATCAACAAATATACTATATTATAATATATAATATATAATATTTTATATATTATAATATATTTATTATATTTTAAAATAAAAGATATTTATTATAAAATAAAATATATTATTATACTATCATATTATTATATTTCTTTTTTTAAATTTTAATTTTTTTTATTTTTTAAAAAAATATTTTTTTTATTTTATATTTTTTATTAAATTTTAAAATAAAAAATTATAAATTGTATCTATGATTTCAGTGAGAAATACAACCTGCGATTTCAATTGCAAGCTGAACCTACAATTTTAATTGCAGGTTGTATATGCAATTTTAATTGCATATTGTACTGTAATTTTTTCATGTAATTTTCAAAAACCCTCCCCTCCGTCCATACTTTCCAAGATTGATAAATATGTTTGGAATGGCAGTAGTTTCGTAAATATCAAATTAAAAAATATTATTTAAAAAAATCCATAAAAAGACCTAAGCAGCGTTGAAAAAATTTCATAATTACTACTGACATAGCATGAACGCAGAGAATAGAGTAAAAGAATGGAAAACAAAGATGGAAGAAAAAACACACAAGAGACGCCTAGCCTAGAGATTAACCATCCGCACCAAAGAAACAAACAGTGGAGACAATATTAGGGTCAGATCGCAGACCAATATTTCAATTTTATTCTGGTAAAAACAGACTAGTATTTCATTAACATGATGCTGAAAACTGACAATCCAAGAAAATAAATTCGGTTGTCAACAAGTAGAAATAAACCATTTAAAGGCAAAAAATAGATAGCCATTAATCATCAATATGTTGAAAGGCATATAATTTCTGAACTAGTAATGTTCGACAGATATTTCTAGAGATGATCAGGTAAAATAAGGTGCTCAGTCTCAAATTACATTTCCACACGCAAAAACTACCAATCAAACTTTTAAGCAGAAGCAGAGAATGCAAGGAAAAACGCTCCTCGTGAGATGGATTATAGCCACAGAGACAATAAGAATCTCATGTCCTAAAGCTTAAAAAGTGCATATAAGATAAGGAGCGCACTCAAAATTTGGACCTATCTACCCTATGTCTCCCTCCTGGTCGATCTCCTAGGGCGTGGGGCTGATGCATCCTCCTTCTCGTTCTCCTCTTCTCTCTCAGCACTGCTTCCAGGCACATCAGCAGCCTCAGTAGCTGCATCATTCTTGGTTTCAGTGGTAGCTTTAGCTGCAGCCTGCACAGGTGAAAATTTGTTTCAAACGAGTCTCATCTCACGAATTGGAAAATTGGAAGACAGTGAGGTTCCATGGCCAAGATAAAAGAACTTACCGCAGGTTTCTTTCCACCAAAGAGAATCTTGAAAATAACTGTAGCAACAACCACCACAACGGACATCAGGATTCCGATGGTCAGGTTTGGTTGTTTCTCTCCCTTCTCAATGACATCCTGCCAAAGAAAAGGTTGGGTTCCAAAAATTACTCAGAAGACATCACTGGGAATGAAAAAAATTCATCAAAAAGGAGAAGTTATAAGATAGATCAAACATTTTGACATTCCCAAATTTACTGTATGAACACAAGGAACTCGGGCAAGGTTTCAGATTGAAACTTATGAAAATCAAATCTTATACTTACAATTATCTTGATCTTGTATGCCCCCAGGAAAGGAATGTCGGCTATCCTGTAAAGACCGTCGAATATTTTTTTCTGGTACACCAAAAAATTGTGTTAGAGATAGATTGAAACCAAGCATAGAGGAGATTACCGGCTAGAAATGACAAGGGAAGAACCAACAGCCTAATATAAAATGGCATAATAAAGCAGAAGAGAAAGATCACCTGGAAACCTGAAAGCCCATCTGAAATACCAGCAGCTGCCTCTTCCGCCTTCTGTTTCTCTTTCTCAACTTCATACTTGGGCTTCCATGTTTTCTCCCTGTATGACTCAGCAACCTTCTCATCACTGGCTATAAGAATATGGCCAAACAAAACGCCATCCTGCATCGTCCAGATCTCAATACCGATAGATGCAATTGGCTCAAAGTCAGGCATGTCCAGCTCAAAATAGTCAGGATTAGGTATCTCCTGTGGCTTCCAGATACCCTTGTAGTCTGGGTTGTCAATTAAAGGAGCATGCCATTTCCCCTTGTAAGCTGGATTCTTCTTCATTGGCCTCGTCCACTCCCCACAGCCAGGTGCTGCTTCACACTTTGGGTTGTCAATCTTAAGTGCCTCCCATTCTCCATCCTCCTCATCATCCCAATCTTCAGGTTTGGTGGCTTCAGGATCATCAATTTCCTCAGGTTCATCATCCAGCCAACCTTCAGGTTTAACAGCATCCTCATCTTCAATCTCTGGTGGAGCATCCTCATCCCAGTCATCAGGCTTAACAGCATCTGAATCTGGAATCTTAGGCCTCTCATCCCAATCGTCAGGCTTCTTATCATCAGGATCAGGAATTGTCTTGGGTGGGATAAGTGCTGGTTCAAAATCATCGGCAGATAAGAGGTTTGCTTTCTTCTTTTCCTCACCATCAATCAAGATCCTCAACTCATTATCGGGTTTCAAAACAGCAGTGTACACATGAGTGAGCTTGTCAGATGGGACAGATGGAGGGTATTTGAGATGGTGCTCAATAAACTTCCCATTCTTGGGATTCTTGTGTTTAAGGATGAAATGCACCTTATTTGTGGATCCACACTTGTCAGGTCCAAACATAATGGTATAGGGAGAGTCATTATCAAACTCCTTGGGATTCCATCCAGCCTCCTGAGGGCGCAGATACTTCAGATATGCACCTCCACATTCAAGTCCATTCTGAAATCGAGCTTCGTACTGGAGGACAGTGGTTCCATCCTTGAGCGTGACTGGCTCATCAAGTTCTTTGACTATAGCAAACTTCCTTGCCTTCTCACTCACAAGAAGACCAAAGTCTTCATGTCCCTCACTCTTGGAATGTTTCCATACACCTGAACAAGAAAATATCAATAAATGCAGAACAGAGCAGCTGGATGCCAACAAATTGCCTTAGAAACATAGCAGTTGGAAGACAAGATGTTCGGAAGACTATAAAATAATGGAACAGTATACAGTATGCAGCATTGATTCCTTTTGTGATGCATGAAAACCACACAGCAGTTTATGCAGCTTAAGCAACAAGATTTTATGTTATTACAAGCTAACCTAATAATGGTAGACTCAATTGTTACCTTATTTGCTACAAGGAAATGCTAATAGTTTAACAAGACAAAAAATAGCAGCATTTGCAAAACTACAATTTCTTCTGTGCATGCATGCAGAATGGTTCTTAATCCTTCTATTACTAATTTGTTAGAACAGTTCTTATTTAGCTGTGCTACCCCTTGAATTTGTTATAACGCATGCAGAACAATTCTTACTCAGCTGTGCCATACCCTGAATTTGTTAGAATGCATCCATTACTAATTCTTTTAAACATGCTACCAACAAGAGCATACACCAGCCAAGATGATGATTGTAGTTTTGATAATTACACATGCCAGAGTTCAACAGCTGCAAACAATTCAGGGTAGAGATTGTTCATCAGGCAACAACTATACTACCATCTGAAAAGGCAACAGTATAGGGTCAATTGCATTTCCGTGAATGCATTTTCTATAATATGCATGTGTATAACCACAAAAGTTTGAGCACAGATTATTGTTGAAATAAGTTGCACAAAATTTAAATTAAGCCTATGAAGCCAACTAGCTTCTACAAGTTACACCCTTCTACCATAAATCCCTCTTCCCATGGGACATGGTGGGCACCCACCAAGTCGGCTAAAATTGTCATCCCTACCCCACCTCTTCCTTCCCAAAAAGAAAAAAAGGAGAGAGTGAGAAAGAGAGAGTGTGTGTAAAAAAAGAGTGTACATAGATTCGTTGCAGAGGTGAGAGAGGAATGGTGGATCTTTATCATCCATGTGAATTTCATTAAATAGGAAACATAAAAAGAAAACCAAAAACTTCATCAGATAGTCAGATCACAGTCATATATTAAATATCAGATGCTACTGGAAAAATATGGACAGCCACTTCTTTAATCACATGTACCACATACTAGGTCCTAGTGAACCCATACCAACAGCCCATAGTCAATATGTCGGAGCCCAAATTATTAATTTAGGTTAAAGTATAATAACAGATAGGAAAGATCTCATTAAACCAATCATATGCTCGCTTGTGGCCTAGCTTCATTGTCTTCTATCTTAACAAGGTTAACGGGTTTTTTAACTATTTTCTAGATTTACATGTCATTTTATGTTATTAGCTTATTATATGTTAACTCAATATTTTGCATTAGCATATCATACAATATGAAGATATATAGATACATTGGCCCGAAAAAAAGACATTCAGTTTAAAAGACAATTAACCCCACCCAGGAATCCGCAGAACTCAGTATAGGTCAGTAAGCTCAGAAAACATTCAGTCAGCCTGCAGGTATAAATAGAATCCTTTCTGCAAAACTAAGAAAATAACAGACCACCAGCTGACCAAAAGAACTTAGATTGTGAGGGGGAAGGCTTAACATAGAAAACACAAAACAGTTGAATAATTGTTTATTAATATAAAAATAATCCATTAGATCCTGTTTGTAAACCAAACAAGGAAAACTTTTCCATGCAAAGCTTAAGAAGAGTTCCTAGTGCCATCATCCTCTGACACTACCATAAATTCATTTTCAAGATCGTGAAGATCCAAACTCAGCTCACATCCAATAACAAGACAAAAAACACTGCAGTGGTTGTTAATGTGATCAACCGAGCTAGATTTTTTTTTTTTCAATTTAAACACTTTTGCATACGAAAAGTTGGTTTAGCAAAACCTCTTCAATAGCCAGAGCAGTAAGGAGTTTAGCCTTTAAAACTGATAATTTAATAAAACAAAACTGTCACAAGTTGACCAGGCAACAAGGCAAAGAGCACTTCATTAACCACAATTTTTTTTTATTCACATGACAAATATGATATTTAGAAAATACATAAACACTTACTGCCCAAGTTCAACTAAATTGTGCAGCTAACATGGGGTCAAACCGACTTGAACAGGGTACACAACCTCCACATACCATATAGGCATCTTCAACAATGGATGAAACTAGCATTCCTCCTTCTAGAAACAATCCAGCACACAACCTAGCATTCATTCTGACCAATTTCATCCAGACCTCACAATAGCATCAACAAAGTCTGGAATCTTGAAAAAGGAAAAAAAAGCATATTTTCTTGTATGGTAGAATTAGCATGATAGTGATCAACCTAAACGAACAGACCCCTTACAAGAAATAAAAAACTACCTCAAGCACTATAATCTGTAGAAATTGTTCCTGGTATGGCAAACTCACTTGTTTGTATATTCATTAATTAATCAAAGCAAAGGTAGGTACAGGACAATTTTATCAGTAATAGTTCGTGTCACTTATAAAACTATCTCAATCTCCCATAGAAATTGACCCAGTGTTTGCACATTTCATTAATTGATCAAAACAATGGAAGGGTGCACAACAATTTTTATCAATAGTAGTTCACATTGCTTACATCAAAGCCATCATATCCTATACAGCTCCATACCTAGATAACTTATTTTGATAAGTCTCTCTCCCTCTCCCTCTCCCTCTCCCTCTCCCTCTCCCTCTCTCTCTCTCTCTCTCTCTCACACACACACATACACAGACGAAGACACAGACACAGAGACAGAGATGTATGTATATGTATATAACTACTATAAGGCACTTGAGAGACCAACCTAGAGCCACTTAATTCTAGACCCTAGAGTTCACTAGCTTCTACTGCAATTATAATCCCAGTCTTACACATGGCATTATAAATCTATAGCTTGCTTATCTGAACACACACATAATGAAAACTATTTGACACGTCAATAACTGTTGGATCAATGGTCGGGAGACAATGAATACAAACTATGAAGGCCCTCCAACGATTTTCCTCGAAGTGGTATGAGTGCCCTTTCCTTATTTGCTTTCCATATAAACACATCAGCAGTGATTCAAATAATACCTAAGTCTAAAGTAGGATCAAAATATTTATACCAAATAAAATGGGGAAAAAGAAAAGATATCCTTCAACCGTAGACGTTGGAAGGCCCACTACTGAAAATAAAAATAAAATAATAACGACGACGATGATGATAATTTTGTCGTAGATCCGTTAACTGACACTAGCGACTGTCAAGTCGATCAAACCAAAAAGATAAGATCTTTAAACATTTCTACTCCTATCGGAAACTTAATGCTCGCATTCAGTTAAGGTAGAGTCGTAGAGACATCGATCGGATCTGGGAGCTATACCTTTGTATTCCTCCTTCTCTGACACGATCCACCGCCCCTCGAAGGTCTCGTCGAACGATTCGTAGAACAACTGGAGCAAAATCCATCGATCTTCACAGATTATAACTCCAGACACTCAAAAAAAAAAAAACATAACGCCGTGTGCGAAAAAACAAAATACCGGATCTGACGCCCGAATCCGGAGCACGAAGGACGCGATCAAAAGCAGGAGGAGCCGCGGCGCTATCTGCCACCCTCCCATCGTCGCCGTAGAAGGAGACCAGGTAGGAGGGGAGAGTTGGAGATCACAGGATCGGATCAGAGTGAAAACCTAGCCCTGGTTCTCGATCTGGGGTTCAGATAATTCGAGAGCGGAGAGAGGGTCGAATCCGGAAACGGACACGGAGCGAGATATTAACGAGAGAAAACCAACGGCGGAGATGGGCCGATAGAATTCGCTCTTCGGCACCCTTCCCCGTCTAATCCCACCCTCAGGCGAAGCCAAGAGCGACCGCAATAAAACGTCTCTGGTGACTTGCTCCTTCCAATCACACCGGACAACACGTCGATCTGGCCAATAGTAAGACGACACGTCAGATTTCTGGTGGCATGTCCAGCCGACGCTATACGTACTTGGCAGAGTTGGTGCCCAAGGGTCCAGATCTAATAGCTAAGCTTTTCCAGAAGGTTGCTCCTTACATGATACCATTATAACATTTCAAATTTTAGCAATGAATAACCATCATAATACTATTGATTTTTCATAATAATTTTTAAAAATAATATAACATGATACAGCTATATCTATTGACGTATAGTCCATCTGGATAGAGTCCATCTAGATACCAGTTATCAGCAAGCAGATGGAGGTACCACCTAAGTCTGGTACCCGAGCAAGGAGCCGAAGTAAGTCTCCTGTCGAGGTCAGCTCCCGGTCAAGATCGAGCTCAAGCTGCCACCAAGCGAAGGAAGGAAGGTGGCAGAGATTCAAATCACAGCAGAAAAGAGAGTTGCCTTCATCGAAACCCCACCGCACAGGCGGCAGCCCGCCGCCTAAGGCCTATGGAGGGGGGGCGCCTCACCAGAGCACGAGGGCCTCCCAGGCCCCAGTTTACACCAATCAGCCCATTCAAGGCGCGGCGCTTCCCAGTCTACCATCTGCACCATCCACAAATGGAAGGCCATGCAAGAGGATTCAAACCCTGGAGCGATCGCCTGTATGCCAATGCTTTACCAGGTTTCCCGAAACGTGGTGACCAACTAAAACATCAGAGCCAACAACATAACTCCCCACCTCAAAGGGAGAAACGGAATCTCACGTGCAATTCCCGCGTGCTGCCAGATATCACCCCCCGGGACTTTTTCGAAAGGGAAACATCTGGAAAGCAAGCAGAAGGTCACACATGGCCTCTCCATAACAAACAAAAAGGAGCCTCAAAATGAAAGGAGAGGAGGAGAGGCAAAAACCAGCAAGGGATAAGGAAGGTAAAAGTTGGCATACAGAAGGGGGAGCAAGCTAGATGCAATGCTCTGGGGCTACCGAAAAATTCGTCGGAAGAATCCCATGGACACAACCAACCCTGCTCCAGCCCTCCTTCTTTGCTAACGCCCTACACTCACTTTCTTTTCTCAAAAACACGACCTCCAAACGTGGAAACCTCACCGGGATCTATGGAGGGAGATCTGTTCCCCTGGATCGTCCACTGACTTGATCGTCGGAGTGCCCTCGCCAAAATTCCTGGCCCGGGTCTCTTTTTCTTTTGGAGGGGTCCGAGAATGAACGCATGATCCCAGGCGAGGGGGGCGGCGCCCGACGCCGCACCGGAGCTACAGGTAACGATGGTCCAAGCAGCAACATAACAAAATATAATTTTTTACAGTAATAATAAAATATTTTAATTATAAAATAATTTTTAGTGTCAATATTAAGAAAATACTATAACATTATATATTTTTATGCTACTTTTTAAAATTATCACTAGAAATATTTATAGTAATACTTTTTTCTAAATATTATTAAAATTTTATTATTATAGACTATTTTTGTTGTTAGATGCATTCTACTGGATGGTGTAAAAAGAAATAAATACGAAAAAAAAGTTTAAGCCAGTTTACTTTGCACATAAGGCCCTTTAGAAGAGTGACCCACTCTTCAAGAAATGGAAGTTGGTTTATGGTAAAAAATGAAAAACAAGTATGAAAGCATCAATGAGGCTTTTGTTGCTACTAGACTTCTGATCGAACGTTGAGGTTGGCTCGTTTAAAATGGAAGTGGCAATGGTCTCTGTTAGATATACTGGACCTACAAAAGAAATTCTTGATTAGAGTTGGTTCTAATGGGAATTCTTTGATACTCATGCTAGAAATCAATGAATAAAGGGAAGGAGTAAGTGAGAGAGAGATGGGAGCATACCTAGGTCCCCTTTGGCCTCTTTTTATAAGTGGGAGCTGAGGAGCCATGCAAAGAAGGGAAGACTGGGCGGTCACTCTCTATCTTATCGAGTGATATGCTTGTTGTTTTCTATCTTATCTATCCATTGTAAGTTGTTAGCGGAGTCTCAAGATTTCTTCAATCATGCATAAATTATGTAACAAATCAAATACCTGCCCAAAATGGCAATTTAGGTCAATTTTGAAAGCATCTTGGGTAGCTTAGGAATGTAAAGGTTGGCTTAGTCTGAGGTGTCTCACACATCAACTCATCCGAGGTAAGATTTTTCTCCTTGTATTAGATGTCCTATACTCTCGAGTCTAAGCTAAAGCTAGGTCAAATGAAGAGAATAGATCGATCCATCTTTATCGATTTTGCAAGGGACACATGTAACGCTAAAGCTATTCCTTATAAAGCATTGCATATCTTGATTGGCAATCCATGAAAGGTCGGTTCAGCAAATTAGAGAGTAACAAGTATTGTCCATCCAACAGGGATAGTCAAACTAATGATTTATCTACATCATCCAAGGTTTTTATAAATAAGGTTTCCATCCTTATCGCTTTTTACCTTTACCATTCTATTTATTCAGTGATGGGTGATTTCTAGCGAGGGCTCGGTTCTTTCTCTAGCAACACTTTGGCAACTCGTCGCCAATCGATTATAGGGCATCCCCAGTTTGGCAACACCTTCGATCCTCCCAATCCCCTTACTTTTTGGCTTCTATTCAGTCATTTATCTTTCTTACTCTTCATCCCCTTTTTTTCCTTCCCCTGCCTTTTGCTTTTCCTTTTATTCTGTATACTTCCCTACCTCGAGATGGGTGGGTCACTGAGCTCCATGGGAAGTTGGTCGTCTGACCGAAACTAGCCTCGAAGCACCTATTCTTCCTTTTCCTTGGGGTATAGTGATAGTGATACGAGACCAAGGCCAAAGAGGAATCCTTCGTCCACCCAGTTCTAGTCAATACTGGATGGCGACAACCTGGAGTTGATTCAAGCTCAATTGTAGACCCCATCTATGTACCGATTGGAAGTATTACAAGAATATTTCAGATATCTTGGATATATGTTTGAAATGTAGGTTTAGAGGTTGCCGACCCATTTGCTAACCTATCAGTCATGCCAAGGCAATTTTAAACTTAGTTATTGTCAGCTTCTTTTTTTAGTATGCCCTTTGTCACATGATTAGTCTCCGCAATTTCAAACAACCAATCACCCAGTACATAGAAATAGCCATGCCATGCAGATGAGATGGATAGCAACTAATTTTCTCCTCCATGAGGAGTATATAAAAATTAAATTCTATGCTCGTAATAGCATGACTAACAGTCCGATACTCTCAAAATCGCATGATTTCTCGGTCATCTGCTATAAATAACTAAAGCCCCAAGAATCTAAGTAAGCAATTACTTTTGCTCACTATTTCTCTTATGTTTCAGATAGCTAACTTAAGTATCGAAGGGTCCTCGCTGGAGCCACCCCTAGCTATAGACTGTTTTTGCTGGTCACTCCAGCAGCAACTTCCACTAGTCAAGCTTCTTTTCCGACCTCAAGCTAAAAATCTGCAGCAACATTATCTATGATTAACACCTAAAATATATAGATTGAATTAATATATAATGAATTTCCAGACAAGGTCCTTCACTCTGGCTTTGGTAATGCGGGCTAGCGATTTAGCTTCAACCCATTTTATAAAGTAGTCGATGATGATAAGTAGGAACTTCTAGTGATCCAATGCCCGTTGGAAGGGATCGAGACATCGGTACTATATACTAGCATATCGTTAACATTGGTCACACCTTTTACTAGATCGATTGCATCTTATTGTAAGGTCAGCCAGTAATATCCTTGTCAAAATATCTTGTAGGCCAAGTACATGGCCCGTGGATAGTTTTTGCATATCCTTTCATATACTTTCTATAATATGTAATTAGCTTCAGATGGGTGTAGGCACCTGAAAAGAGGTAAGAAGAATGGCCTTTTATACAACTTGTCTTTATAGAGGACATAATGGGGTGCTTATGTCTCAACTTCCAAGGTTCCTTTAGGTTGATCAAGAGTGCTCCATCTTTAAGGTAGCAGACTAAGGGATCAATTTAGTTTGGCTCATCATCAACCTATAGCATCTAAGTGGGCTCATGTGCTGGACTTCTCTAAGATTTCAAAGTAAGACTCATTAAATAAGTCGGCCAGCATGGAGGTTGAGAGATTGGACAATAGGTTGGCCCAAGAGTTTTCCAATCTTTGAATTTATTAGATGTTGAAGTCATCAAATGCCAAGGATAGGTCATTCATTTTTTGTAGATACTTTATCATATTCTCCTCCCATGCCATGTATTTATCTTGGATCTGGCCAATAATGAGCTACGAGTCACTACAGACCTTCAAGCATTATACTCCCAGCCCAGCCCTACTGCTATTTTGAGTCCGTAGCCAAAGCTTCATATTCTATTTCATTATTTATAGTTGAAAATCTAAAATATAGGGCATACTTAATGACTTCCCCCTCTAGGTTGATTAGGATTTAACCCCGCTCTTGATGATCCATCCACATGCATGGTCCAAAGCTTTTTAGACTCTTCTCTCTTTGGAATAGGTTTTATAGGTTCTTTCTCTAAAATGGTACACTCCAAGCTAAAGTCTACGAGCACTTGTACTTTGATAGAAGGTTAGGGGTTAGAACTTCACATCGAATTCCAAGAGATCAATTGCTTATTTGGCTATCTGACCCGAGATATCTAGTCAGTAGAATAGTCTTCAAAGGCTGCTTATTGAGAAGTACCATAATATGGGCTTGAAAATAGAGATGGAGCTTCCTCGCCAAGGTGATAAGCACAAAGATCATTTCCCCGAGTCTTGAATACTTTGTCTTTGCACCGCGAAGGACCTTAGTGATGTAGTAAATTGGCCTTTGTATTTGTCCTTTCTTGCAGGCAAGGACCGAGCTTATTACTATAGATGAGACTGCTAGGTAAAGGTAAAGCTCCTCACCTAGCTCTAGCTTGCTGAGAAGTGGAAGTGAGTCAAGTTACTTCTTTAACTTATCAAATGCCTTTCGGCATTTGTTGGTCCATCAAAAATCTTTCACCTATTTGAGGGTCTTGAAAAAAGGAAGACACCACTTAGTTAACCTAAGACAAATCGATTAAGAACATCCAATTTACATGTGAGGCATTGGACCTCCTTTATTGATCTAGGTGGATTCATCTCGTGCATAACTCAAATCTTCTCAGGTTTAGCTTCAATACCTTGTCATGAGACTTAAAATTGAGAATTTTTTTCTAAGATAACTCCAAAGGTGCACTAGGTTGAATTCAACCTTATTTGTAATTTTTGAAGAGTGACAAAGGTCTCCCCAAGATCATTAATGTGATCTCTCAAAATTTGGCTTTTGACCAGTATGTCGTCCACGTACACCTTCACGTTCTTGTTGATTTGATATTTAAAAATCTTGCTCACCAATTACTGTTAGGTCGCACCTGCATTTTTTAGACCAAAAGACATAATCCTATAACAAAAGAGATCTTGGTTAGTAGTAAAACTAGTATTTTCTTCATCCTCGAGCACCATCCAAATTTGTAGTCAGAGAAGGCATCCATAAAAGTTAGGAGCTCGTGATCCAGGGTTGTGTCCACCAGTTAGTCGATCCGAGGCAACGAATAGCTATCCTTCGAGTATGCCTTGTTTAGGTTGGTAAAGTTTATGTAAACTTGCCATATCCAGTTCGCCTTCTTAACAAGAACCACAATTGTGAGCCAATCCTAGTAGGTCATCTCTTAATGAATCCAATGTTAATGAGCTTGTCTACATTTTCGATAATTGCTGATGGGGACCCGGGAGCCCAGCCACCTCAACAGCCACGTGGAGTCCCAGCACCCTCCAGGCATATCAACTCCACACGCCATCAAGTGAGAAAGGAATGTCAAGTGGATAAACATGAATCCCTTGATTCATACCAAGCAACTAAGGAAAGATGTGGTCCACCCCAAGCCCAAGAGAGTAGGTGTTTGGTGCCCCACATGGTCCCCCCTTGGTCCCCCCATTCTTTCCTTATTTTTCTTGATTTTTTTTGGAAATTGTATAACACCTTCCATGTTTCCAATCAGCAAACCAGGAAGGATTGTAGTGTATCATGTTTATTTTACTTGCTTCCTAAGTAATTGGTCCCTATATAAGGACCCCTCTATTGTATTGAAAATAATGATGGATGAATAAAATTTATGGAGTTCAGTGTGAAGGATCTGTGTGATCCAAGGGTATCTATGTGATCCCTGTTGTTTTATGTGCCCAGGGTATCTGTATGATCCCTGATTTTTTGTGTGAGAGGGTATCTGTGTGATCCCTGATTAGCTGTGTGCCCAGGGTATCTGTGTGATCCTTGATTTTCTGTGTGAAAGGGTATCTGTGTGATCCCCAGGGCATCCGTGTGAGCCCTTTGCTATGTGCTTGTCCTCCTAGGTAAATCTGTGTAAATTTCATTTATCTTCCTAAACCCTTTGCCCTCTTCTTTCTTCTTCTAGGCAAACCCTAATCCCCTGGTGACTTCTCAACTCGCCTGCGATCCAACCCCGATCTCTGTCCCACATCAATTGCTCTCCGCCACTCTAGGATGAAGCTTTGCTTTTTCTCTTTGATAGGTTGGCATCTAGGACCCACATTCAATCGATGCACTATCATCTCGGGATCTATGACAGGCATGTCAATAGTCGACCAAGTAAAGACATCAGTGTTTTCTTGCAAAAAGATGACAAGGTGATGCTTGGTTATCTCGTATAGGTGCAATCTGATCCAAACTATTTATTCCTTGCTTCCATTTCCAAGAGGGATCATGATAAGGTCTTCCATGTTAGGTTTTGATGCCTCAAATTTAGCTCCATAGGTATGTGAGGTTGATAGATAGAAAACCCATGAAGAACGGCCCATGAAGGAGCAGCCCGCAAGTGCGCACAAGCCCATGTAGCTGTAGGCCTAGGTGCATGCATGGTGCAGGTAGTTCCCCTATCATTTTGCATGGTCCATGCATGGTCTATGCACGTGGATACGTGCAGGCATGCGAGAATAGGCCGGTCCATATGCCTGCACATGTGGCAGCCTAAGCACAATCCATGCATGGTTCAGGGACTAGTTTTAGCTAGTTTTAGATCTATTTTGGCCAGTTTGGGTTGCAAACGCGAAGCAAATGCATCCTGGATGTGGCAAACATAGTTCTGATGGGTTTAAGAGTTTGTTTTTTTAATCCAAATTCAGTCTTTGAGGTTTATAAAATAGGCCAAATGGACCAAGAAACTTGTATGATGATAGAGAGCCTCCTTTGATATTTTTTGAGAGCTTTTTGTATGGAATTTAGGCTTCTAGTTGAGATATCAATGTATAGAGATTATGAAGCGGCAAGCATATGATTAATGTTTTGAATATGGTTTGTAGAGCAATGAAACCTAATTACACTAGCATTGTACTCATCATAATAAGACTTAAGGATTATAAGAAATTGGACTTTTACTTGATTAGACACAATCCTAAACTAAGAAGGAAGAAGATCTAGACAATAGGGGCTAATGATTGTGGACTTACCTTGATGAGCTTTCCAACCTTCTTTTGATTCATACCTTGAAACTACCAATGCTCAGAACTGAAGAATCTGGATAACAGAGATCAGAACCCTGGACTTGGGGCTTCAGCTTGTTTGTTCTTTGTTAAGGTGAACCCAGCCCACAACTCAAAGACTTCGAAGGACCCTGCAATGAAGATCAAAGTTAAGGAAGAAGGATAGGAACATATAGAAGGGATGGAAGAATTGATGAACTAAGAACAGAAATTTGAGTAGATCTGGCCGACTCCAATGCCTTCACTTGAGCTTGGAAGATGCTTTGCTAGGAAAAAAGAATGGCTTTGGCGTGGAGGAAGAGGATGGAAAACTTTCACATAAGAAAAAAATACAAGACAACTTCTACTTCCAAAATTTCAACTTCAATTTTCATTCATTCCCAAAATCCATCTCTTTTACAATGGGCGTCCAAGGCTTTTAATAGCCTCACAAAGCTAGCTTTTGAAATTTAAAAACTTCCCAAATCGAGGAGGATTACAAGGGGGGTTGGAGGATTTGGTGGAGAGTTTGGAGGGATGTGGGGGGGGTTGGAGGATTTGGTGGAGGACTTGGAGGGATGTGGCCAACCTCCTTGAATTTGAATCTTCCTTGTTGGCGCCCAAAGGGTGATGAGGTGGCTGGTGAAGTGGCACCTGATGACGTGGCATGGTGAGGTGGTCTTCTACTTGGATAAGAATGACATGTGGCGCCCAGTGGTCCTAGTTGATGGTCCTTTTCTCTTGCTTGGTTGATGTGTCTTCTCTTCTTCATGTGGTCAAATTCTGGGGTCTAGAATTTGAGTCTTGTTGCTAGCTTTCATGGCTTTAAGACTTGATTAGACTTAACTCAACTGAATTAGACTTAACTCAACTGAACTGACTTGATTGACCTAGACTTTAAAACTTGAAATGGACTTACAGGAAATGAAATTTTAAAAGTAATTACAGGACTCAATAAACACTCTTGATTTGAAACTCAAAATTAATTACAGGACTCTTGAAAAGGAAATAACTCTTGAAAATAAAATATTTTTGAACTAAAGGATATAAGGTAACCTAATTATCTTCGATCCAAATTGGGATAAGGCTAACCTTGTTGGAGTGAAGTTTCTTTCAGCTTCTGGTGTCCACACCAATTCTCCTGGGGTGGGCAGAACTCGACCCAGTCGAGTATGGTTCAGTTTTGCCCTGGTAATGCTCGAACAAGTCTGGGTTAAGTCTTTGCAGGTCCTCTCGAGTAATCCAAGAGTTGTCGGACTCAGGTCGACCTTGCCATTGAACCAGGTATCGCTGATAATCCTTATTCCTGGTAGTAATGATCTTGTCATCCAGGATTCTCTCAATCCTCTCTCTCTGCTCAGGTAAGGTTGGTGGTGGACACTCGGAAATATGTTCACTCTCAATGAAAGTTTCTGGCTCAAAAGGCTCACTAGGTATTAGTAGTGGTTCTTTGTATTCTACTAGGTCTGAAACATTGAAGGTTGTACTAATACCCATATCAGGTGGAAGTTCCAAAACATATGTATTAGGCCCTATTTTCTTTAAGATCTTAAAAGGTCCCGCTCCGCGGGCATGCAGCTTCTTTATGGTTCCAGGGGGAAACCGTTCAGGGTTGAGCCTAATCATCGCATAATCCCCTTCACAGAATTCTTTAGCCCTCTTATGTGAGTCAGCTAAGTGTTTGTAAGTTTCATTGCTCAGGTTGATCTTATTACTGATTTCTTTATGTAGATTTGTGACATGCTGTGCAAAAGACTCAGCAGACTCAGAGACTCGTGTGTGAATAGGTAGTGGGATTAGATCTAAAGGCTTCCTAGGCTTGCAACCATGGACTATCTCAAAGGGACTTTTGCCCGTAGATCGATTGACCGAACTGTTGTAAGCGAACTCAGCACGTGGCAATAACAAATCCCAGTTTCCTAGACTTTCTCCCACTAGGCATCTCAGCAAGTTCCCTAGACTTCTATTTACAACCTCGGTTTGTCCATCAGTCTGGGGATGGTAGGCAGTGGAGAATTTCAGTCTGGTTCCTAATAGGTGCCAAAGGGTTTTCCAGAAGTAACTTGTGAAGCGGACATCCCTATCAGAAACAATGGTTTTTGGTAACCCGTGGAGTCTGACTACTTGATCAAGAAAGAGTTTGGCTATCCTAGAGGCATCGGAAGTTTGGGTGCAAGGTATGAAATGGGCCATTTTTGAAAACCGGTCGACCACCACAAAGATTGAATCATGTTTTCGAATGGTCTTGGGTAATCCTAGAACAAAGTCCATGCTTAGATCCTGCCATGGACACTCAGGTACAGGTAATGGAGTGTATAGCCCGGTATTCTTCTTTTGTTGCTTTGCAACAGCACATGTCCTACATCGGGCTACAATGTTTGCTACTTGTTTCTTAAGACCTGGCCAGTAAAATTGTTCCTCAACAGCCAAGATAGTCTTGTTTCGTCCGAAGTGGCCAGCCAAACCTCCTGCATGTATCTCCCAAACTAAAAAATCTCTTAAGGAGGTTCTTGGGATGCAAAGCCTATTCTCTCTAAAAAGATAACCATCTAGAAGGGTATAGTCACTATGATCACTAGATGGTCCTTGATGCAAAACCTGATAAATTTCATCAAAATCTGGACAGGTTTCGTACTGCTCCTTAAGTCTTTCAAAACCTATGACTTCAGTACTGACTGAAGTTAAAAGTAACGTTCTACGACTTAGGGCATCAGCTACTTATTATCGGTTCCTGATTGATGCTTTAGGACAAACGTATAGGATTGGATGAACTCTACCCATTTGGCATGCCTAGGGTTTAGTTTCTTTTGGGAACTCAAAAACCTAAGGGCTTCATGGTCTGAAAATAAAACAAATTCTTGCGGTAGGAGATAATGCCTCCAATACCTTAATGCTTGCACTACCGCATAAAGCTCCCGATCATATGTGGAGTATTTTTTCCTGGCTTCATTCAATTTCTCACTAAAGAATGCTACGGGATGGTTCTCTTGACTCAGAACTCCACCAATACCTACTCCCGAAGCATCGCATGCTACTTCAAAGACCTTAGAAAAATCGGGTAGTCTTAAGACTGGTGCTTGGGTCATCTTATCTTTGATGTGAAGGAAGGCCTTATCAGCTGACTTCGTCCATTCAAAGTGGCCCTTCCTAATACAATCCGTGATAGGAGCAACTATGGTGCTAAACCCTCTAATAAATCTTCGATAAAACGTAGCGAGGCCATGAAAACTTCTTACTTCATGAATATTATTGGGTGTTGGCCACTCTACAATTGTCTTAACCTTCTCAGGGTCAGCGGATACTCCTTCAGGGGTCACAACAAATCCTAGGAAGATAACTCTAGTAGTCATGAAAGCACATTTCTTTAGATTGGCATAGAGGTTATCTTTCCTAAGTGCTAAACATACCTGCCTCAGATGTTGTTGATGATCTTCTCTAGTCCTACTATAGATAAGTATGTCGTCAAAGTAAACGACAACAAATTTTCCAATAAAGGCTCGTAGGACTTGGTTCATGATTCGCATAAAAGTGCTAGGGGCGTTTGATAACCCAAAAGGCATGACTACCCATTCAAATAACCCGTCCTTAGTTTTAAAGGCAGTCTTCCATTCATCCCCTGGTCTGATCCTAACTTGGTGATAGCCGCTCTTCAGGTCAATCTTAGAAAATATAGTTGCACCGGCCATCATATCTAACATATCATCCAAGCGGGGGATGGGAAACCTATACTTCACCGTGATTTTATTTATGGCACGACTATCAACACACATTCTCCATGTGCCATCTTTCTTAGGGGTAAGTAAGGTTGGGACTGCGCATGGACTCAAACTCTCCCTAATGAATCCTTTCTTTAGGAGTTCTCCTACTTGACGTTGTAATTCTTGGTGCTCGGTAGGGTTCATTCTATAATGGGGAAGGTTCGGTAGGGTTGCTCCGGGGACTAAGTCTATCGCATGTTGTATATCCCTAAGAGGTGGGAGTTGGTCGGGCAAGTCATCGGGGAACACGTCTTTGAACTCCTCTAGCACTTGACTGACTTCTTGAGGTTGTTCTTTTGAAAGAGGTTCTTGATGATCCTTAATGGTTAAAATCCAAACAGGTGATCCATTTCTAATTTCTTTCTCCATTTCTCTAGCAGTGATCACGTTTATCCCCTTTTTCTTATCACTCAATTGGCTTGATCCTCTCTTAATGGGGTTCTTAGGTGGAGAAGAATGGATTACAATCTTCTTTCCATTATGAGTAAACGAGCATGAATTAGAACGACCATAGAGTGTTACGTCAAGATCGTACAACCATGGTCGACCTAAAATTATGCTACTTACTCCCATTGGAAGTACATCACACCATACTTTCTCCAGGTAAGATTGGAACTGAATGGTTACTAGGCACCTAGACTTAATGGAAATCGTGGTTGAGTCTATCCAGGATACCTTATAGGGATTAGGATGGGGTACGGTGGGCAATCCTAGGTTTTTAACTGTGTTGGTGGATATGGCATTGACACAGCTACCGCTATCTAAAATGACTTTGCATACTTTCTCACCTATCTTAATGAATGTCTGTAGGATGCTAGTCCTACGCCAATCTTCTTGGGTTTTAGCTTGGGTGAGAATACACCTAACCACTCCTAACAGATCTTGATCTACCAGGACTTCCTCATCCTCATACTCTTCAGCCAAGTTCTCATCTGCCTGGTATACTTCCTCCTCAAATTCACCTTGGGATTCTACGGCTTCCTCTTCTACTTCGCCTATGTGTAGGGCTCTATTAGGACAGTTGCTAGAATAGTGACCCACTTTGTTACACTTGAAACATGCGTTTGGAGTTCTTTGGGTCTCAGGTGTTTTTCCCTTGTCATCTCTACGGGTCACAGGCACATTAGGATTGGGTCGGTTGAATCTAGGCTGATTGGATCCTGACTGCTGATAAGGTGCACTAGTCCTAGGGGCTTCGGGCCTACGATAGACTGGACCTCTATGGAATCTCTCAGCATCCCTAGCTATTTGATAGGCCAATTCTAGGTCATGTACCTCTCGCATGAACAATTCTCTTTGAATTTCTTCCCTCAGTCCGGCTCTAAATCTAGACAAGGTCACCGACTCAGATTCATCAACATTGCACCTCATAACGAATTCGTCAAACTTCGCTATGTACTCTGCAACACTCCTATTTCCTTGAGTAAGTCTTTGCCATTGATCTAGGAGTCTTTGGTGGTAGGACATAGGAAGGTATTTCTCCCTAAGCCTAAGTTTCATAGCTCGCCAGGTCACTATGGGCACATCACCTCTCTGTCTAGTGAGTCTCTCAATGTTTCCCCAATATAACCTAGCTTGGCGCACAAGTTTAAGCTTTGCAAACTTACACTTGCGCTCTTCACTCATCTCAAACCAGTCAAAATACTGGTCCATCTCACCTTTCCAATCAATGTAGATCTTTGGATCTAAAATTCCATCAAAGGTGGGAGCTTCTAGCCTAATGTTCTTCATGGTTCGGTCATCTTGATCAAAGTGAATTGGGGTGGGTCTCCTGACATTGGGTTCATAGTTAGGCTCATGATGGAATCTCCTTGGGTTGGGCTCGATGGTTTGACCAGGGTGGGGTCCTCTAGGAATTGGATCATAAAACTGATCTTGGGGAGCTCTCCTAGGGTTTGTTTCATAGAGAGGGTTTTGATATGGAATCCTTCTAGGGTTCAATGGGGTCTCGAGTTCAGGTGCAAGACTTGGCTCAGGCTCAGTCTGGGCTTCATGATTGCTTTCTGGGGTTCTCGCCTCTAACTGATCCAACCTAGTAGTGATGTGGGCTAACTGCTCATTCATGTCTTGGTTGGTTTGTGCCACATTCTGATTTGTTTGGGCCAATTGCTCAGTTAAACTCTTAGTTAGTTGGGCCACTTGATCATTTAGGCCTTTGATCAAATTCCCTAAGTTTTGGTCCATGGCTACACTTGACTGGGCTTGGATTGGTGAATACGGTGTTCCTGCTCTAGTTGTCATGCATGCAAATGGACTCAAGTTCGAGCTAAGGTTTCCTAGACCTAGAGCATAAATTAGAAGTCTAATTAAGTGAACCAACTAGCTAGTAGTACTTATGGGACTTAGCCAGGTAGGTGGAGGGGAGTGTAGGTCCCTGATTGCCAACCTTAGACATCAATCTGAGATTGGCCAGGTAGGCGGACCAAATCACAAGCCCTGATGCACCAATCCTAGACACCAAGCCAGTAAGCACACACCAATTAGCTGACACAGTTAACTTGACCCTAACCTGAACCCAACTTGTTGGTGTCCCTAACCCACTAGGGCAATTAACGTTCTACTCAATTTTAATTAACGGGCTGGGATCGATATGTTGGTTGGTGATTTTTGGGCTAGGGACAGGTGATGAAACCCTGACCCTATGTCAAATTGATGCCCTTAATTTGATTTCTCATGAGATGAATGAAATGCAAAGGTGCTGCAGAAGTGTGTTGCAATTTGAAAGTGGTGTGGAAAACGTGATGAAAAAAATGTCCAAAAATTCTGAAAAATTCACAAAGGATTCCTAACTTATATGTTTCAATGTAGATGAAAGGAATTTTAAAACTAAAATCTATACTAATCTAAGCAGATCCTACAAATGAAGATAAATAAAAAGCACAGAACATAACCCTAATGACAATGTCGAACTGCAAAATTTTTATTTTTTTTATAATTTTTTTTCTGATGATGAAATTTAATATGGTGATATCTGACTTAAAAAGGAACAAGAAAAAAAATATTTCAATAAAAAATCAGTGACTTGCCTTTGGAGCTGTAGACGGATTACAGTAAACAGATGCAAATTTTCAGAAAACAGAACCTAATCAAACAAGTGCAATGGCTTACCCAAAACTTCAATCTAAAAACTCACGTCCGGCCAGGGGCTCATTATTCCCATGGGTCGTGACAGTGTACTGGAGTACACCCGCTCAGGAGGCGTGAATTTTAGATCTTGCTTGGATTTAAAGAAAACTATTCTACCCTAATGCAACCATGCTCTGATACCAAGATGAAGCGGCAAGCATATGATTAATGTTTTGAATATGGTTTGTAGAGCAATGAAACCTAATTACACTAGCATTGTACTCATCATAATAAGACTTAAGGATTATAAGAAATTGGACTTTTACTTGATTAGACACAATCCTAAACTAAGAAGGAAGAAGATCTAGACAATAGGGGCTAATGATTGTGGACTTACCTTGATGAGCTTTCCAACCTTCTTTTGATTCATACCTTGAAACTACCAATGCTCAGAACTGAAAAATCTGGATAACAGAGATCAGAACCCTGGACTTGGGGCTTCAGCTTATTTGTTCTTTGTTAAGGTGAACCCAGCCCACAACTCAAAGACTTCGAAGGACCCTGCAATGAAGATCAAAGTTAAGGAAGAAGGATAGGAACATATAGAAGGGATGGAAGAATTGATGAACTAAGAACAGAAATTTGAGTAGATCTGGCCGACTCCAATGCCTTCACTTGAGCTTGGAAGATGCTTTGCTAGGGAAAAAGAATGGCTTTGGCGTGGAGGAAGAGGATGGAAAACTTTCACATAAGAAAAAAATACAAGACAACTTCTACTTCCAAAATTTCAACTTCAATTTTCATTCATTCCCAAAATCCATCTCTTTTACAATGGGCGTCCAAGGCTTTTAATAGCCTCACAAAGCTAGCTTTTGAAATTTAAAAACTTTCCAAATCGAGGAGGATTACAAGGGGGGTTGGAGGATTTGGTGGAGAGTTTGGAGGGATGTGGGGGGGGTTGGAGGATTTGGTGGAGGACTTGGAGGGATGTGGCCAACCTCCTTGAATTTGAATCTTCCTTGTTGGCGCCCAAAGGGTGATGAGGTGGCTGGTGAAGTGGAACCTGATGACGTGGCATGGTGAGGTGGTCTTCTACTTGGATAAGAATGACATGTGGCGCCCAGTGGTCCTATTTGATGGTCCTTTTCTCTTGCTTGGTTGATGTGTCTTCTCTTCTTCATGTGGTCAAATTCTGGGGTCTAGAATTTGAGTCTTGTTGCTGGCTTTCATGGCTTTAAGACTTGATTAGACTTAACTCAACTGAATTAGACTTAACTCAACTGAACTGACTTGACTGACCTAGACTTTAAAACTTGAAATGGACTTACAGGAAATGAAATTTTAAAAGTAATTACAGGACTCAATAAACACTCTTGATTTGAAACTCAAAATTAATTACAGGACTCTTGAAAAGGAAATGACTCTTGAAAATAAAATATTTTTGAACTAAAGGATATAAGGTAACCTAATTATCTTCGATCCAAATTGGGATAAGGCTAACCTTGTTGGAGTGAAGTTTCTTTCGGCTTCTGGTGTCCACACCAGATTAAGAGTGCATGTTCTCATCTTCTACCTGTGGATTTCTCTTATAGTGAAGCTGTATGTCCCATAAAGGTTGGCCTTTCGAGCATTCCAGATGATCTTGATTGTATCTTTATTTTAGTATTTTATTTTTTTTTCTCTTCCTCTTTTCTCCTATGATATCAACATCGACATCAATATTGCAGTCTTGGACGAGGATCAATATTATGCAATATAAGAGATCCCCCCAATAAGTAATATCAGAGTTCCAAGTTGTTTGGGTTTTAATCATGTTGATCGAGATTAGAGAATATGGAGAAAATAAGTCTAATCAAAGTGGAGATCAACTATTTTGATGAAAAGAATAATTTTTTCTATGATAAGCAAGGATGAAGATGTGCTCCTTCAATAAAGGTTGATTGATACTCTTATATAAAAGGAAAGCCATCCACCATGGAAGATTAAAGTTGGAATTAGCTACAGATGCACACAATAAGCATGATATACTTACACCTGTAGAATGCCACAGTGATCCATGTGCTGAGCAAGACTTCTCCAATGATAATATAGACAAAGCTTAAGAAGATATACATGATAAAGTCGCTCACCAATGCTCTCTTTCTTTAAAAACAATTCTACCAACTATGAATTAGCGAGGAAAAAGGTATATAATAGCATCTGAGTAACTTTAAAAGATCCTCATCAATCTTCTTGGTATTGGCAAAAAAATTGAGGAGAAGACTAGGGTGCTAGTCTTGCTATCGTCATTTTTCTCATCCTTTGAGTCCTTGATGAATACTTTTCTAGCAGAAAAGAGTACCATCAATATGAAAAAGGTCACTGCAATACTATTTCAGAATGAGATTCTTAAATAAGAGAACCGAATTTTGAATTCAAGTGGCAACTCAACTTTAGTAGTAATTAGAGGTATATGTGGCAGAGGACAGAGTGATAGAGAATCGCGAGGAAGGTGATTTAGGTTTAAGTCAAGGGATACGAGTATGATTAGATGTTATTGTTGTGATGAATTGGGCTATCATATTATAAATTATCCACAACTCAAAGATCGGACAAAGGCTACTATGACAGTGGTCCATGGTAGAGGTATCCACTTTTCCTTCTCATTGAATTTTAGATTTTGTATGTTTGTATCATGTTTATTATAGAGAGAAGCTATTTGACTCTTTATAAAGTAGTGAGGTCACTATTCATATATCAGATGGATCGAGCTATACAATTAAAGACATTGGGATAATTAGCCTTGAAGCACATAATAAGCAGAGAAAAAATTAGATAAGATCTAATATATACTTAATTTCAAGAGGAATCTGATTTTACTAAGCATACTAGATTTAAAAAGCTATAGATGGATAGTCAGTGATGGAATCGTAAAAGTTATGCATGGTAATAAAATTGTCTTACATGGGAAGAACTGTGGAGGATACTATTTCTTGGCAGGAAGCTCAGTGCAAGGTGGAGTTTTGGGAGTAGGTGAATTGTGCACTAGATGAGAAACTTAGGAGAATGATAAACGGCATCACAAAGAAAAGTTTTCTATTATTATAAGAGAGTTTTTCAATCAGATTTGAAATCAGGTAGAGCATAGTACACGATGGAAATAGGATCAAGCGGCCTAACACAACTTCCATGTTTGTCCATTCACGAGCAGTCAGGCATTTTCTCCAAGATATGAGGGCGAAATTACTTAACAACTCTTAAAAGTTATGTGAAGGCCGAACATCGAGTTAAGGTGAAGATTGTTAGGTTTTGAAACCTTGAATTCGGTTCCACGGGTATGTAAAGCCCACGAACAAAAAACACATGAATAATGGCCCACAGAGGAGAGGTCCGAAGGCATGCATAGGCCCGTGCAAGCACATGGCCTAGGAATGCAGTGCAACACACAGTCCACACACCGTGCATTTTGCATAGTGCAGGCAATTCCTTAACTATTTCATGCAGTTTATGCATGGTCTACGTGCATGGACGTGCACAGGCATTCAAGGACAAGCCGATCCACATGCCCATGTACTTGATGCAGCATGTGACAATCTAAGCACGGTTCACACATGATTTAGGGGCTAATTTAGCTAGTCTTGAATAGTTTTAGTTGGTTTAGGTGGTAGACACAGGACAAACGCATCCTGGACATGATGGGCACGATTATGGTGGGTTTAGGAGTCCATTTTTTTATCCAATTTCAATCTTTAGGATCTATAAAATATACCAAATGAGCCAGAGATCTTGTATGATGGCAAAGAGTCTGCATTGATATTTTTTGAGGGCTTTTTGAATGAAATTTGAATTTCTAGTCTAGAGATTGATGTATAGGGATTAGGAGCGTGTGTTCTCATCTTGTACCCATGAATTTCTTTCATAGTAAAGCTGCAGGCCCCATGAAGATAGGCATTTTGGACATTCCACATGATCTTGATTGTATCTTTTTTTTATTTTTTGTTTCTCTCTTCATTTTTTTTTCTGTGATATCAACATCAGTATCGACGTTGCGATCTTGGACGGGGATCCATATTCCACAATCTGAAGGATCACCCCTACATTTTATAGAATCTCCATGTTGGACCGTTTGGATAGTCTTGCTTCCTAAAGAGTTATCATGTAACATTGCCATGCCAAGGCTTGATCTTTTCAAATCTTATCGATCTCATGCTTTGTTGGAAATCTCACTAGCAGATGGTATATTGAGACTATGGCTTGGATTACATTTAATTTTGGCTACTCGAGAATGAAATTGTATGATGAAGAGACTTGATGACCAGGAAATTGAGCTACACCATAGCCTGTCATGGCTTCCAACTTGTCATGGCTGGCATGGTAATGACCCCCTTAACAAGTATGGCATCCTCAAAATATCCGATGAGCATAAAGTCGAGCCTTCCCAACCAATTTGAGGCAAGATCCATTTTAGAGAATGCATCATAAAATAATATATTGGCTGAACTTCTATTATCAACCAAAATATGATGTACATCATAATTTGCAATGTTAAGTGTTTCCGCCCGGATCGCCGTGGCCTGTAGCTCTTTGCGTGGTTGGGCGTCGCGCGTCCACCCGCCTGGGAATGCCCCCGGAGCCTCGAGACCTGTAAGGAAGCAACGTTAGTAACCCGGGCCAGGGATTCGACGGGGGCACTCCGACGGTCAAGTCAGTGACGATCCAGGGAAACAGATCCTCCTGGTCGAGCCCCTCTAGATGAGCTCCATGCTAGAAGGAGTGAATATAGTGTGAGTGAAATATGAGGACGAGCTAGGAGTGGTGTTGGCCGAGGTGGTCTTGCCCTCCTCTATGGCCTTCTTCCCTTGTGTCGCTCTGGTTCCTCTCTTGAATTGAAGAGTATGTTCTGGGTGTTCCCTCGAGTTAGATGCCGATACCTCGTTTTCTTACCCTGGCGGGGTTTTCTACCTTGGTTTGCTTTGGGATCTCCACTACTGTCGTGTACGGCGAGGTACCGTGACATGGACGGGACGCCTCTCCTGTTTTGACAGTCGAGGAAGTCTCCATAGATTTCGAACATTCTTTCTGCCTATCCCTCTCTTGGGAATCTTATAGGGCCTCGATCGGCGGGCCGTCGGTCTTGGGACCCGTGCTCTTCGATAGAGTCTTTTTTCCGGTTGTACGACAGATCGGCGAAGGGTATGATACCTTGATGTGAGCTTTCCTTTTCTTTCTAGAGTGAGTGACGGCTGAGGGCATTAATTGCGGCATGGTTGGTGTCGTACGGCCCTCGGGAGCATTATCACTGTCCTCGGAGGAAAGGCATGGCTCCCTTGGTGGCTGGTGCGTTGGTTTGGACTGAGGGCCGAGCTGGAGGGGTAGGGCCCATCTTCGATGGACTCGCCTCGGTGCTGCTCGGCAGGATGGAGGTGGATCGAGCTCAATCGCGGAGGGGCGCCTCGTGGTGGAGGAGGCTGGGCTCGACTCCTGACCATGGGGCCCGACCTCAGACGAGCTCAGCACCGGGGTGCCGCCCAGCCCAGGGGACCTGAGCTTGGAGGGGTGCCTCATGGCGGAGGAGGCTGAGCTCGACTCATGACCACGGGGCCCGATCTCGAGGGGTCCGCCTTAGGTGGGAACTCGGACTCGACTCCAGCCTAGGCATTCCGGACTTGCGAGAATGGACCTGACGGAGGACGGAGCTTGCCTTCGGCGGGTGGAGGTGTTGCTTCAAGGAAGCTCAGCTCGGCAAAGGCGCTCATGTTGAAAGCTTGTCGTGGCGTCTGATGGGGACTCCACGTCAGCTGCCTCATGCCATGTCAGCGTTATGGCCACATCATTTGCCCCCCACGCCCGAGGCCCATTGGCGCGCGACGCTTGGGGTGAAGGGCGTAATTATGGCACTGACGTGGAAAGGCGGAGAAACTGGGCACAATAATGGCCAAAATCGGCGGTGCCTCGCTCTGCGGTCTTATGAGCTTGTGGGAGGACACCACGTGGCCATGCAAGAGGGGGGGCATCGAGGCGGGCGTGGAAGTCAAAGCGACCACGGTCGGATGGGTGCACGGGCCCAACGAATGGTCGACACGCGGCGGGCGCCTTCTGGGGGGTCGCAAAGGTACGATCGGGCGTAGGCGGCTTGGGAAGGAGGGGTAAGTCTTTTCGAAGCTTACCCTCGTTCAAACTTTGCACGCCCAGCCTCCCGCAGGAGCATTCTCCCTTTTCTTCCTCCCTTTCGGTCGCCGGCGACTCCCTAGAGTTCTTGCAGGTTAGCCCCCCTTTCTTCTCGTCCTCCAGGGGTCATCTTAGGATTTCTCTTGTCCCTTTCTTTCTTATTCCTTCTTTCTTTTCTCCATGGATCGCTTCGGTCCGGAGTTCCGTCCCTCTCGTCAAGCCGAAGCCGGACCCTCCTGGCCGAGGACTCCCTCCTCCTCCGACGAGGAGACGGAGGCGACGAGGTTTGAGTTTAGTAGGCGGCCCGCCCGAGGCCCAGTGATCATCAAGGAGCCCGGGTCTTCTCCTCCTATTCCTCGAGTCCTTCCTGAGCCTGAGCCTTCCCGGTCGACGGGTCCTGGAGGGATTGCTTCGGCGATTACCTCTGAAGATCTGCTGGCAATCCGGGAAGCCTATGGGATTCTCGAGTCCGTCCGTCTCTCCGTTCCTCGTCCGAGGGAGCGGGTGACTTCTGGTGGTCCTGGATGGATCGCCCTTTATGAGGAGGCCTTCGCTGGGGGCCTCCATTTTCCTCTTCACCCCTTCTTCCTTTCATTTCTGGCCAACTACCATCTTGTCCTGGCTCAGTTGGTCCCCAACGCCATTAGGATCATCTTTGCCTTCATAGTCTTGTGTCACTTTCACGGGATTGTAGCCCATTTTTCCCTTTTTAGGACTTTTTTACCTTGAAACGCCACCCCACCAAGGAGGGGTGGTGGTCCCTCTCTTCCCGCCCTCGGGGAATAAAGTTTGTCCTCCCCTCTTCCATTAAGGGATGGAAGAGTAAGTTTTTCTTTGTTTCCATAGAGGGGGTTGACTGGGTTTGGAGTGACCCAGATCGGTCCCCGAATCATAATTTCACAGTCGAGGAGGCCGACGTCGAACTGTACAAGCAGCTCAGATCGACGGAGATCCCCTCGCTCGAGGTTTTGCTGTCTGAACAAAATCTCCGTGAGGCTGGGGTGGGCCCGATGCAGGAGTCGGGTGAGTACCACCTGGCCATCCTTTTTTCTCTTTTTTTTTTGGTCTGACCTTATTTTTGTCTTGGTGCAGCAATGAAGTTCTCGATGGACGAGCTGCTCTCGTTCTCTAAGGAGCGGGAGCAGGCCACTGAGGTTGCCAAGCCAACATCGAAGAGAGCCCGAACTGAGGACGGGGCGAGGCCGGTGCAGGCTAGGGTGGACGCATCGGCGCAGGAGTGTAGACGGAAGAGGGCGGGCGAGCCCGTCCTTGAGCCTTCCGGGCAGCGCGAGCCGGTTGCCGTGTCCGAGCCCGAGGTGGTTGTCCGCGTGAGGTTAGCCATCGCTGCCGCCAGGTTAGCGCCCCCCACCCCAGAGGTCGCCAGCGCGGAGGAGAACGGGGGGGTGCAAGAAGTCAGGCCGGCGCTCCAAGTCCGGTCCGATGTGGTGCCAATCTCCCAGTTGGCATCGAGGGAGCCTTTCTCCACCGAAGGAGCTGAATCGGCGGGAACACAGGAGAGGGACTACCGCCGAGTCCCTTTCGGCTAGGCCCAAACGTGTCCTTGGTGAAGGATGCGAGCCTAGCAGAGCGCATGATGGACTTTTCGATCTAGTCATGCGACAGGTACGAGGGGAGTGGGCAACTTCTCGATGATGTCATCACGACGTCATTCGCCCAGCTATATGCTGTAAGTAGCTTTCCCTTACCTTGACATCTTTTTGCCTTCTTCTCTTTTAGTTTGTTGTTGACTTGGCTCTTCTTACTGCATCAAGGGCGGGAGCTGATCCTCATAAGGGATTACTACCGCAACTAGGCTAGGAGGGATAGAGAGCAGGGAGCCGAGCTCGCGTCCCTCAAGGCTGAAGTAGGCCGGAAGGATGCGGAGGTCCGGGAGGCTGGCTAGAAGGTGAAGAGCCTCCAGACCGAAGCTGCTGATGCGGCCAAAATAAGAAAGGAGCTTGATAGCAAGCTCGAGTCCAAGCGGGCTCGGTTGAAGGAGCTTCGGGCTGAGTTGGAGGCGGCTAGAGAGAGGGCCACCTCCGCTGAGAAGAAGGTGGCTACGGCCGAGAGGAGGGCTGCCGATGTGGAGGAGAAGGCCACTCTTTCCCATCATTCCACTGAATCCGCCGAGAAGGCACTGGCGACGGTCGTCCGCCTATCCGAGCACCTGAAAGCGGAGCTCGAGGAGGTCCAGCACCAGGCTGAGGCTACAGAGAAAGTAGCTGCTGATGCTGTGGCTGCTTTCAAGGCAACCCCGGAGTACCTCAAGGACTTCCGGGAAGCGGCGACGGACTCCTTCATCAAAGGGTTTGCATACTGTCGGTCCCAATTGCAGGGAGTTCTGTCCGAGGAGCAACTGGCCGCGCTCCACGTCCCGGAAAAGAAGGCTTTCTCTGCAACGATGATGGTGGCAGCAAAGCAGGGAGCTGCTCCAACTAAGGCTCGAGCTCCAGCGATCTCGGAAGCGCCCGGCCCCAGGGAGCCGACACTGACAGCGGCAGGGGCAGCACCTGCACCGTAGTCGGAGGCAACTGATCTGACCCTAGCGGCCCCAGCAACTGAACCTGCTCCTCCTGCAGAGGTGGAGGAGGGAAAGGTCCCAGCAGTGCGCCGCCCGGGGAAGGAGCCAGCCCCTTAGGATAGGACCTTTCTTCTTTTTATACTTGTACCTTTTCTCTTGTCTTTTCTTTTTTCTTGACCGGGTCGCCCGGCCTGTTGGGGCCCGGAAGATAGTGTAATCAACTCTTTCAGTAATGAAACTCACTTTTGCAATCATGGTGCCTCAATTATCTGCAATGTGGAATGTCCCTTCTCTCTCTTCTCCTCCCTTTCTTTGCTTCTTCTTCTTTTTTGGTGCAGGGAGGTCCGAGAGAGGAGTCGAGGACTCCAACTGGCATGTACCCGGTGTTGAGCTTAAGGTCATGCCGGTGATGGATGTTAACCCTGGACTCAGCTGCTTAGGGGTATAATTCAGTGGTCGCCGTCTTGGAGCTAGGCTTGGCGGCGTTGGAGGCTGAGATCCATGGTGTTGGAAGTCCAAGTCTTGAACCTTAGTGTCTTGGAGCCAGTCTCAAGGACGTCGACGCTTGGGGATTGCGGTGCTGGAAATCTGAGTTCTAGGCCTTGGCGTCCTGGAGTTGGGCTCGGAGGCACTAAGTGCCTGGGGGCTTTCCAGGTCCTTCGCCAGGGAGCTGGGCTCGCCGGTGCCGGAGGGTCATCCAGTCTTTGTGGAGGGTCATCCGATCTTTGATGCCAGGGAGCTAGGCTCGCCGGTGCCTGGGGGCTTCCCAAGTTTTTGTGCCAGAGGACTCTTCTTTGGGCTTTGTTGCCGGGGAGCTAGGCTTGCCGGTGCCTGTAGGCTTCCCAGGTCTTTGATTGGCGACGATACTGCCCAGCCCACGGGACCTGAGCTCGGAGGGACGCCTCATGGTGGAGGAGGCTAGGCTCGACTCCTGACCACGGGGCCCGATCTCGAGGGGTCCGCCTTGGGTGGAAGTTCATGCTCGGCTCTAGCCTAGGCATCCCGGGCTTGCGGGAGCTGACCTGGTGGAGAACGAGGCCCGGCTTCGACTGTTGTCGCGAGGCCGAGCCCGGGAGCATGGTGGCTGGAGATCTGGTCTCCGGGACTTGATGTTCTGAGGTCATGCTTCAAGAATTATCGTCTTGGAGCTGGGCTCGAAGATGGTGATAGCTAAGATGATTCCCTTGCCCGGAGATCTGAGCTCTGGTCTTGGGTAGGCATCTTGGAGCTGGGCTCGAGGACGTTGATAATTTGAGATGATGCCTTGAAGCTGGGCTCGAAGATGTTGAGTGCATGGGAGCTTCCCAGGTCCTTCGCCGGGGAGCTGGGCTCGCCGGTGCCGGAGGGTCATCCGGTCTTTGATGCCGGGGAGCTGGGCTCGCCGGTGTCGGAGAGTCGTCCGGTCTTCGTTGCCGAGGAGTTGGGCTCGCCGGTGCCTAGGGCTTCCCAGGTCTTTGGTGCCGGAGGGTCGTCCGGTCTTAGATGCTAGGGAGCTAGGCTCGCCGGTGCCTGGGGGCTTCCCAAATCTTTCGCCGGGAAGCTAGGCTCGCCGGTGCCGGAGGGTCGTCCGGTCTTCGTTGCCGAGGAGCTGGGCTCGCCGGTGCCTGGGGGCTTCCCAGGTCTTTGGTGCCGGAGAGTCGTCCGGTCTTGGATGCTGGGGAGCTAGGCTCGCCGGTGCTTGGGGGCTTCCCAGGTCTTTCACCGGGGAGCTGGGCTCGCCGGTGCCAGAGGGTCGTCCGGTCTTCGTGTTCTTGCAAGGCAAATAAACCGTTGCACAGGAAAATGACCTTTATTTCAAGAGGAGGGAGAACTTACACTATTGACAGTAACTCCTCAGATTACAAGCATCCCATATCCGGGGGGAATCTGGTTCCACCCAGGTCCTCGAGATAGTAGGCCCCCTGTAGAAGGGTCTCGGCCACTTTATAGGGGCCTTCCCAATTCGGCGGGAGTTTACCGCGCTCTCTAGGTTGAGACACCTCAGCTCAGCATAATACCAGGTCGCCAGGTCGGAAGGTCTTCAACTTTACCTGGGTGTTATAATGTCAGGCGACCCGTTACCGGTACGCTGCCATCCAAAGCCAGGCTCTGACCCTCGTTTCTTCGAGGGGGTCCAGGTTGAGGAGGGGGTGCACCGAGCTCAACTAGAATCACTATCTCCGCGTTGAAGATGCTCGGAAGCTTTTCCACCCCTTGCCCCCCGGGCCTTCTTAGGGGCGCACCCAGTCTCCCAGTGTATCATCCCCACCGGCTTCTCAGTGGGGCGATTATCGACTGCTGGGACTGGTGGAAGGGTGACGAGTGCCTAGGGTTCCAACTGAGATATGCCCCCCACATATCTTCCGAGATAGCCTCTCTTGATGAGCTCCTCAATCTCCCACTTGAGGTCGTGGCATTCCTCGGTATCGTGACCATGGTCGCGATGAAAGCAACAGTACTTTAACTTGTCACGGGTGGCAAACGGCTTCAATGGCGGTGGGCATCTCAGGTAGGTCTCGCCCTCGATCTCCATGAGGATCTTCGTCCTTGGGGCGAGAAGGGGAGTGAGATTCCTTTTAGGGATAGGAGTGTTCCTTGGCCCTGGTCCAGGGTGGAAGCTCCGAGCTGATGGCGCCGGCTTCTATGCCCCAAGCGCCTCGGCAGGCGCGGGCCTCTTCAGTGGCCTTCTGTCGAGCTCTCGTCGGGCACGATCCACCTCCTCGGTGCGAATGTACTTCTGGGCACGAATGAGGAGCTCGAAGTAAGACTTTGGAGGATTTTTGTCGAGCGAGTACGTCAAGCGGGAAGTCTTGAGCCCTCGCTTCAAGGCCAGTATGGCAACCGGCTCCTCCAAATAGTAGATCTCCAGGGCGGTAGCCTTGAAACGAGCCGCGTAATCTTGCAGTGGCTCCTGATCCTATTGCCTGATGGAAAAGAGGCTGTCCGCCTCGCGTGGCATCTTCTGACAGGCGTCAAAATGAGCCACGAACTTCTGCCCCAGCTGGGCGAAGGAGTTGATGCTGTCCGGCTCGAGGCGGGAGAACCATACTCGAGCCGCCTTCCGGAGAGTAGCGGGGAAGGCAACACACAACAAAGCATCGGCGGCTCCTTGGACCCTCATGAGGGCCCGGTAGCTTTCCAGGTGGTCCAGCGGGTTGGTAGTCCCGTCATAGAGGTCCACCTGCGGCATGCGGAACCGACGGGGAATCGGCTCTGCCTGAATCTCTTGAGAGAAAGGAGGACGGGCTTCATGGCCCATTGACTCAATAGTGGGGCTAGGCAAGTTGGCGAGCCGGTGAGACAGCTCTGCTAGCTTGCAATCATGCTCCTCCAAGCGCTTCTCCGTCATACGCCTGATGGCTTCGTCCATGGATCCCTCCGCCGAAGGAGACGGAGAAGGTGACATAGATGCATGGCACCCATGACGGAGGGTCCCGCTTTTCTTGCGTCGGTGGGGTCTGGGTGCCTCCCGTCCGAGGTTTGGTGAGCAGCTTACTATGTCAGCAGAGCCGGCGCGTTGTCTTTTCGCCGGAGCTTGATGGCCGTCCCGGTTGTCAGTGGTGGCCTGCGGCTGCGACGGCCTTCCTTGGAAGAGCGCAGGCTATCGCGGGGAGCCGCGGCATGGGTCGCCGGGGTCCCTGGCTGCTGATGGGTGGCCACGGACCGGTGCTGGTGTTGAAGCTGGCGCACTGCCATGGCAAGAACTTGTATCTGCTGAGCAAATACGGCCAGCTGGGCTTCTGGTGGAGGTGGCTGGACCAGAGTGGGTGGCTCCACTTCTGTCTTCGATCCGTGTGGGTTCCCGTGAGAAGGGGATGCCTCCGCATGGCTGGAAGAAGCTCCCCTTGCCCGGGTGGTCACCATCCTCCCAAGGGACTAGCTAAGCTGGGTTTGAACTGGATCAAGTATCGTTCTGCCCCCCTTCCTGGCACACCGATCTGTTGCCGCCCGGATCACTATGGCCTATAGCTCTTTGCGTGGTTGGGCGTCGCGCGTCCGTCCACCTGGGAACGCCCCTGAAGCCTCGGGACTTGCAAGGAAGCAACGTCAGTGACCCGGGTCGGGGATTCCGGTAGGGGCACTCCGACGGTCAAGTCAGTGACAATCCAGGAGAACAGATCCTCCTGGTCGAGCCCCTCCGGATGAGCTCCATGCTAGGAGGAGCGAATATAGTGTGAGTGAAAGAAGAGGATGAGCTGGGAGTGGTGTTGGCCGAGGTGGTCTTGCCCTCCTCTCTGGCCTTCTTCCCTTGTGTCGCTCTGGTTCCTCTCTTGAATTGAAGAGTATGTTCTAGGTGTTCTCTTGAGTTAGATGTCAATACCTCTTTTTCTTACCCTGGCGGGGTTCTCTACCTTGGTTTGCTTTGGGATCTCCCCCTGCTGTCGTGTACGGCGAGGTACCATGACGTGGACGGGACACCTCTCCTGTTTTGACAGTTAGCGAAGCCTCCATAGATTTCTAACATTCCTTCTGCCTATCCCTCCCCCGAGAATCTGACAGGGCCTGATCAGCGGGCCATTATCTTGGGACTCGTGCTCTTCGGTAGGGTCTTTTCTCTGGTTGTACGGCAGATCGGCGGAGGGTATGGCGCCTTGATATGAGCTTTCCTTTCTTTCTGGAGTGAGTGACGGTCGAGGGCATTAATTGAGGCATGGTTGGTGTCATACGGCCCTCGGGAGCATCGTCACTGTCCTCGGAAGAGAGGCATGGCTCCCTTGGTGGCTGGTGCGTTGGTTTGGACTGAGGGTTGAGCTAGAGAGGCAGGGCCCAACTTCGATGGACTCGCCTCGGTGCTGCTCGGTAGGATGGAGGTGGACCGAGCTCGGTTGCGGAGGGGCGCCTCGTGGTGGAGGAGGCTGGGCTCGACTCCTGACCATGGGGCCCGACCTCAGACGAGCTCGGTGCCGGGGTGCTGCCCAGCCCAGGGGACCTGAGCTCGGAGGGGCGCCTTGTGGCGGAGGAGGCTGAGCTCGACTCCTGACCACGGGGTCCAATCTCGAGGGGTCTGCCTTAGGTGGGAACTCGGACTCGGCTCCGGTCTAGGCGTTCCGGACTTGCGGGAACGGACCTGGCGGAGGACGGAGCTTGCCTTCGATGGGCGAAGGTGTTGCTTTAGGGAAGCTCAGCTCGGCAAAGACGCTCATGTTGAAAGCTTGTCGTGGCATCTGATGGGGACTCCACGTCAGCTGCCTCGTGCCACGTAAGCATTCTGGCCACATCATTAAGAACTACAACTACTCTATCATTATGAAAAGACTAGACTCCTTGAGCCTCTTCCTTGGAGAAGGTAATGACTTCTTTGACTATCTACTTCTTAATTGATGCTGCGAATGGCCCAAGTTTGCTGCCATGTAGCCGACTTCCCCCCTGATAATGGTGCTTATTATCTTGATAGCAGGTTAGTTTTCTATAGCTTATTTCTATCGAGTTGGTTGGGGTCTGGCTTGTCACTATTTCTTCTGACGTCTAAGGAATCCATTAAGTCACCCGCATCGTATGAGTTCCACGTTCTCATTATATACCTGGATGCGTTCTTTGATATCATAGATGTGATCATGGTGATATAGTTGGTATTTATTTGAATAATGTTGGATCAGTGGGCATTGCATCCTCCTTGCTCTTGACGGCTACTCCATTATCTCCATTAGTATTTGTCCGGGGAGAATTCAAAGGGGCAAGTAGTGAACCTTCTCGATGGCGAAGCATTTTGCCAACCTCGAGGAGGGGTCTTAGATCGCTGGCTTTGAGGTGGTGACCTAGATGTCACGGTATTTTTGCTCGATGATCCTCCCATCTCAATACTTATTTTCTTCATTTCTATCCACTCTCTCTTCATTCTTTACCTCAAAAGAGGTACCATGCAACTCATATGCCTTCTCGGTGTTGGCGTGCTTCTCTATCTTAGCCAATATCTCTATAAAATCTTTTGAATACCTTTTTCTCTAGTGAGAAGAGGAATTAGTATATCCATAGTTTGCCTTTTAGAGTAAACATTGTGATTGATTGGTCAAGGTCCCGCTACTTTGAGAGTGGTTGCATTGAAGTGGCTTACATAAGCTTGAAGCAACTCTCCTTCTCTCTGCTTAATGTTCACTAATGAATTGACCCGTGGTGTTGCCTCCTACTACTAACAAAGTGCGCAGTGAATGATTGGCTAAGTTGCATAAAAAAATGAATGGAGCTTGGTTTCAGACTAGAATACCAGTATCAAGTTGCCTTTTGTAGGTAGAGGGAAAAGCTTGGCATAAGATTCTATCAATGGTCTCATTTGACATCATACATGCCATGAAACTTTCTAAGTAATCTATTGGATTAATTGACCCAATGTACACTTCAAGTTGGAAAAATCTTCAAGTGATCGGGGATCGGATCATTCATAATCTTGGTGCTAAAAGATGGGTCAACGTTGAAGCTACACTCACTATCTTGAATCGGGGCTTGGTTGTGCAGTGCTTTGATCTGCTAGTTTATCTCCTGAAATCTCTGATCCACATCAGCATCTCAGGTAATATATGCCTCGGAGTGTCAAGGCAAAGAGCGGCCCATGGTAGAGTCCCTCTTGGACTGTGGAGTTGGGGATTACTTCCTTCCTTGGTTGGAGATTTTAGGTTGGCCGAATCAACTTTACCTCTCCTGCTTTGAACTATGTGGAAGAGGCAGAGATGGTGCTGGTTGAGGAGTTTCCCATGGGGCTTCGTTGGTTTGTTGCATTACTTGGACTGCACCAATAAGAGTATATACTTGTTGAATGAGCAGGTTAAATTGATAGAGGGCCACCCCTGCAGCAGGTTGAGAGGGTGGAGGTGGTACTTGTTGTTAAATGGATGCCTCGATGTTGGGCACAATCTTTATGGTAAGGTGCTATACTTTGACGGGCCTCGAGATAGTAGTGTTGGAATGATGTAACGAAGTCCCTTTGCATAGTGTCGGGGTAATTTATTGTTTGTTCTTTCTAGTGAGTGGACTTGGCCCTTTCTCTTGCACCAGTATGTTGCTGTTGAACTTTCGGTCAAGCACTGATGTTAGCTCATTTAAAAAGGAGGTGACAATGGTTGCTGTTGGATAGCAAATACCAGACTTGTAAAAGAAAATTCCTGACCAGAGTTGGTTCCAGTGGGGATCCTTCGATGTTCAAGTTAGAAATTAATGAACATAATAGAAGGAATGAGTGAGAGGGAGATGAGAGTTTATATGGAATTCCTTTTTAGACTATATTTATAAGTGGGGGCTAAGGTGTCGTAGAGAGAATGCAGGATCGGGTGATTACTCCTTACCTTATCGAGTAAGATATACTCAATGTTTTCTACCCTATTTGCTAGTTGCAAGCTATTAGTAGGATCTTGAGATTTCTTCAATCATGTATAAACTAAGTAACAAATTAAATATTGTCTCTATTCATGATGGTGGTTTAGAACAATTTTAGAAGTACCTTGGGTTGGTCAAGGCCGTAAAGATTAGCCTAGTCCGAGGTATCCCACATATTGACCCATTTGAAATAAGATTTTCTTCCCTATATTAGTTCTTAGTATATGATATGGCGACATCCGCTGACGTGGACTGGAGTAGCAATAACCGCTGATGTGGAGCCTACGGACGGCCATGATGGCAAAGAAGCCCACCACCTGAACAAGGCCGCATGACAAGAAGCCAAAGGGACCACCCCGTCGATGTCAGCTCCCAATCGAGGCAGGGCTCATTGGACGAGCCCCCCATCTAAGGTCAGCTCCCGGTTGAGGTTCGAGTCTGCCTCTCCAGAAAGGGACCGTCATGCCGAGGTCAGCTCCCAATCGAGGTAGGGCTCATTGGATGAGCCCCCGGTTTGATATTAGCTCCCGGTTGAGATCGAGTCCGCCTCTCCAGAAAGGACCACCCTGCCAAGGTTAGCGCCCGATCGAGGCAGGGCTCATTGGGTGAGCCCCCCATCTGAGATAAACTCCCGGTTGAGGTCGAGTCCATCTCTCCAAAGTAGACCCTCCTACCAGGAGCATGGTTTTCCACCAAAGGCGCAAAGAGGGGGGAAGCCAGAATTCAAAAAAAAGATAGCGGAGTACCTGGCCACCCCGACCCTTCGAGAGGTGGCGCATACCCTGCCATGGGGGCAGGCACCCCCCTGTGATGTGTCGTGTGCACGATCTGCATGATCCAGATAATGTCAGGCTCCTAGCCTTGTAGTATGCTGACATGTCGATGACCGCACGATTAGGAGACTGCAGCTTCCGTGACAGGATGCCTGAATCTTCCAAAAAATGGCATCCCCCTACGGCCCTATGCCCTGTAGCATCCGGATGGCCTCCACCAAGATGGCAACATGCCATTCTGGCTGGAGTCTCAGGCACAGAACCGGCCCGACAGAGAGAGAGAAGCACCAGTAGGCAACGGAGAACCTCCTCCGAAGGAGAGAACCACGAATCCCTTGGAAAGCCTTCCGTCTATATAAGACTCGCAGAAAACGATAAGTAGAGGTAAGTGGAAAAAGAGTAAGAAAAAGAAGGAGAAGCAAAGACTCTCCCAATTTCCATTCTTCAATTCTAGTATTATTATTATCTTCTCTTTTATCTCCCTCCAGAAGCGGAGAGTCTCTCAAGCTCTCCGTCATAGAGGTATCTGTTTCTCTCGATCGTCCCACTGACTTGATTGTCAAAGTGCCTTCGTCGAAATTTCCGGTCCAAGATTTTTTTCTATCTTGCAGGACCTCCAAAGCAGGCTAGCAAGCCGGTCGCAAGAAGGAAGTCAAGAATCTAGAGGGAACCCGATGCATCAGAGCTGCAGACCACGGCGATCTGGTCGGCAACAATATAGAATCATGTAATAGAAGATTTCAACTAGTGAGATAATGGAAAGAATCCTGTCTATATTGGATTATCTTGGCCGAGGCTTAGAAGTTAAAATCCAATGTAGCATTTTTAACTTTCCTACCTACGGATCCCACACACCTCTCGATTATAGGGGGCCAAATTGCAAAGCCCAAGCACTTGTAAATACAAATCCATCCATAAAATAAAAGGTGGGAAACAACTCCCTAGCTATTATTTCATCAACAAGAAAAAAAAAAAATCCTGAATGACAACAATTAATTATCTTCTGTTGCATGGCATGTCTAAATTATGAAGTGTTTTTCTTGGTGCCAAGTTTGGCCAAGAGCATTGTCGTTTACAAGCTTCATGATTTATTCACGAGGCACTCAATAATTAATTGGAGATAGATCATGTGTTATTGATGATGTTTATCGCACTAGCATCGGTTTATATGGTACTTTTGCTGCTCTATGCATGTTATTATTTTTCTCATCCATTTTGTATATCGTACAAGAATAATGCATAAATTTTGCCAATAATTATGGTGTTCTATTGGTGATTATATACAAATTGAAATCATTCAAATTGTATGAAGAAAAATTTTTTTTTCTTTCTAATTTTTTTCTTTTTTTTTGATTTTACTCTTGGACTATTTTTTAATTTTTTATTTTATCTTCGGACTTTTCAGTCGAAATATGTCGACACTAAAACTCGAATTTTTCTCTTTTTTTGATTTTACTCTCGGACTATTTTTAATTTTTTATTTTATCCCGGACTTTCAAGTCGAAATATGTCCAAACCAAAACTCGAACCCATGGTTATGAGAAAAGTCTCACAACCAACTGCACCACTCACCAGTGGCCTTCATCTTTTAGTTTCCATATGATATATTTTTCAATGGCAAACGCCAGGGCATGTTTGTTAAGCTACATAGATTCATATAGTTTTCTTTCCTTTTTTAAAAAAAATGTGGCAGGGCCGATGAACTCTCGAGTGACTCATAATGATTAAGGCTGGAACTGGGTTGGGTCGGCCTGAAATCAGATCAGGCTTTGGGCTAGATTTTAAGTAAATCAGGCAGGGCTTCGGACTTTAAAATAGAGCCTATTCAATTTTCGGGCCGGGCTCGGACACCCTTTTGGCTCGGCCCGGACTGGCCCAAACCCGGCCCAGAATAGGCACGATCCAATTCCTAGATATCTTCTAAGGTCTCCCTCTCTCCGTTCTCTCTCTCTCTCTCGATCTCTCTCATTTCCATCTCTCTCCCCTGGTTAGCCCCTAATGGTCGAGATCCCCTCGCACCCAACAGCCGACGGCTGACGCCCCCACCCCCTGTGCGGCTGTGCGACCTCGTAACCCCCCTTAGCGATGCCCCCGCCCCTCGGCGACCCCATGGCCCCATATGGCTCTGTCGCTTTGACTCCCTCCCCCGGCCCCAACGCCCGCACCAGATGGCCCCACCCCCTGTGCAACCTTGTGGTCCCCCTTCGACTTCGATCTTCCCCTTCGGCTCCGATCTCTCTCCCCATGCAACCCCGTGGCCCCCCTTGAGCTCTGATCTCTCTCTCCCAGCCTTGGCACCTCACCTGACACCTCCTACCCCCCACGCGATGTCGCGGCCCCTCCTCCCCGACTCGGCGGCTCTAATCTCTTCCCCGATTCCGATGCTCTCACGTCTCCTGGACTTTGGCCAGCAACTTTATTTTCCTTCGTGGTTCATTTGGGCTTTTGTTCGGGCCGGCCCGATCGGGCTTGGTCCTGGTATTTTTAAAAAGTTTTGGATCTAAGCCCGGCCCGAAGTTTGAATTTTTTTTTGGGCCAGGCTCGAGTAGAGGTGTGGCCCGATGTTGCCTGGCCCATTTTTAGTCACAATAATGATTGGTCTAGCTTCATGAAGGGATGAAGATAATAAACATAAATGGGAAGGTGGAAGTTTTTGTCTTACAAGGGCCCCCTAAATTTTTTTTATAAACTATTGGTTAGCCCGATTTATTTAAGATAAATTAATATAAAATAGATATTTGGCCTCCTTAAATTTATCAAAAATAATTCATAAAAAATAGGTAAAAAGATTTCAAAAATAAAATTGAAACCGAGTAAAAATCAATGAAAAAAATTCTTCATGCTCCAAAAAAATCCAACAAATCTTGTTAAAAAAAAGGTGAACCTGAGAAGCGCTGTCGATCGCCATCTCCTTCGCCTCCAAAATCTTGAAGCCCAAATCAGACTGCGTCGGCCATCGCCGCCCCCGACATGGCACCCGCTGACCCCACCCGTTGCGGTACTAGCCCACCCGCCGCAGGTCTCCTTCGCCGACGGCCACCATAGCAACCAGCGGTCTCATCCTCCAAAATCTTGAAGCTAGCCCAACCAAACCCCACCTGCCGGCTATCGTCGCCCCCGACAGGGCATTCGCTGCCCCCACCCGTCGCGGCGCCACCCCACCCACCGTCTCCTTTGTTGACGGCCGACCCCAGCTATCTCTTTCAACTCCAAAATCCCAAAGCCCAAAGATCCTAAACTCTATCCTGGCCATCCGCCATCTCCTTTCTTCGACGGTTACTCTTTCTCGATTCCTCTCATGGTTCAACATGGCGATGCCGGAGACGATGGCACCACCATAATAACAACATCTTTGTCCTCTTCTAAAGTTTTTGCTCTTCGGTAACGATGGTAAGCCACTTAGTCTAATAATTTTGGTACAGCTATTCCTTATCATATTAAGGATAAATTTTTTTTCAAAAGAAAAATTTAATATAATAATTTTTTTTTTATGAGTTGAAATGCTAAACAATATGGAAAGATATAGAATATGTGAAGGTTACGGTATGATAAAGTAAATATAATTAATATTTCGGATGGTTTGAATTGATTAGATAAAGTTTATAAAATAATTTGATAAGAAAGTACGGTTTAAAATGGATTAATATTTTATTGATCTCCTAAAAATAATTGGTACGGTCTGTCCAATTCCAAATGAAATTAGATCCTTGTGGGGCTGGTCCTCGAAGATGAGCGGAGAGCATGGGACATCCTTTAGAAAGGATGGAGCACAGGAACAATTTGTTTGAATATCGTAAAGGGAAGACAAAAAGGTATAATTTAAGGAACAAAGTTTCCTCTTTGCATTTATGATACATACAATTAATCTAAGAGGTATGTTCAAAGACACTCCCATCTCTTCGCACATTGGTTCGAGGAGCTAAACTAAAAGAAAGGTAGCGGAGATTTAGACTGCAGCAAGAGCAACGTACCCAATAATTAAATTGGACGTTTCAGCGACGAACCGGAACTCACGACAAATGGACATGGATTTCGACGTGACGCGAGGAGTCCGAGCTTAATCGACCGCAGTCGAGGTTATCGTGAAAGCACTTCATAAATTTTCGCGCACGAAATTTCCCACCGCGCTCGTATTTCCCGCTTCGTCCAGAAAAGGAGAGATACACGGTGGCGCGTCCCATTGGCTAAGACAGACAGCCGCGGATCGCTGCCGCAAATATCCAATCCCGTCCGTCCAATCGGAGCGCCATCCGCTCACCATCAGAGCCGTCCGTCTGGCTCTCCCAGAGATCGCCAACCACTATAAAATCTCCCGGGCCCCTCGGCAACAGACGCCGGAGGCGTTCCGTGTTCTTGCCCGTCGCCGCAATAGAATTTTAACCGAGAAAGAGCGAAGACGGTGTGATGGAGGCAACAAAGACGACGAAGCCGGCGGGAGGGAGGAAGGGCGCTTCCAAAAGGAAACCCGTCTCCAAGTCCGTCAAGGCCGGGCTCCAGTTCCCTGTGGGGAGAATCGCTCGCTTCCTCAAGAAGGGCAGATACGCCAGGAGGCTCGGTACCGGAGCTCCCATCTACCTCGCCGCAGTCCTTGAGTACCTCGCCGCTGAGGTTATTATCATCATTATTATTATTTCTCAAAATCCTCTCTTCCTGGATAATTCACGTTATATCTTCACTCATTACATTTTCTCTCAAATTTTGCTTGTATTTTGAGTTTTCTTTCGGTCGTACAACAATTTGCTGTGTATTTTTTTGCAAGTTATTTCAAAAGATGATATTTTTCTCCTTGTGATTCGTACCTTTCAAGTAGATGGCTATGTTGTTGCATATATGGGAAATGTGCAGGAAAGTTCGATTTTCCTCCCCCCCCCCCCCCCCCCCCCCCCCCCCCCCCCCCACACCCCCCACACACACACACACACACACACACACACACACACACACACACACACACACAAATCACCTGTTTGTATTCGTCGGATTCTGACTCTGTTCTGGTGGATTGTGGTGGTAACAGGTGCTGGAGCTGGCGGGGAATGCGGCGAGGGACAACAAGAAGACGCGTATTATTCCAAGGCATGTGCTTTTGGCCGTGAGAAATGATGAGGAGCTCGGCAAGCTTCTCTCTGGTGTGACCATTGCTCATGGTGGCGTCCTTCCGAATATTCACCAGGTGCTGCTCCCCAAGAAGACCAGCAAGGCAGAGCCCGAACCCAAGTCTCCGAAGAAGGCTTAGAAGCTTCTCCGCTGCAAGTTTCCCGCCCCCTCCCTTTTTAATGCGCAGTCGGTGGTCGTCGTGCTTTTTGTTCCGTGTTTTGGGATACTTACTACTGTATATGTGGTGAAGCTCTGGTTTGGGGCACTGTTAACAGTATAAACTGGATGTTCTACTTTGAATGATCCTATTAATGAAATGTCCTTTATCCTTGGTTTTAACTGGTCATTACTCGTCACAGGCTTTGGGCCTTTAGCGCGTTCTATCATGAATTATTGTTCAGTCACCGGATTAAGTCTTCCGGTCTCATATTATTGTTCTGTAACCGCTCATTTGATCGAGGTAAGCCCTGTCACCAAAAAATAGCCTTGCAGACAAACCGGATCAGAAGGTCTGTCTAGTCCTCTAAGACAGCGGAGCAGAGCACAAGCTTTTGAAGTCATGAATGATCAAGCTTGTGAAGGGTCAAAGGTTGATGAGCTGGTAAAAGCTATGAGAGAGAGTGAACTGAAGGTGAAATCAACGGGAAACATTGGAAAAGTGGGTCATTCACTGTTCCAGATGTTTCCATCCAGGGAATTACATATTTCCATGCCATGAATTTTTTTTTTCCTGCCATTTGCTTTCATTCAGTGAAGGGGGTTCTTTCTCGAGCTGAATTGATCTGCATCTAATTCCTCGTTCATCTGATAGTGGGGCTTGCGGGGATTAAGGATTCAGGGATTTTGGTCTCCATTGCAATTGTTGTGCTGGTTGGGACATGAATGGGTGGAGGTTTTCAATACAGAACTCTATATGTCACGAGTTGTATCTATAGCAGAATTTTTGTTATAGGATACTTCTCTGATTATCTACGTTTCTGTGCCTTGGAAGCATCTAATGGATCGGAGAGCTCTAGGGCTTGATACCGATGGATTACTAGTTGCGGAAAGTTCACGATAAAAGTGAAAAGTTATGAAGTTTTGTCCATCTGGAATTATCCCTTCTATCTCTCTCTCTCTCTCTCTTTACCAAAAAAACAAAAAAAAAAAAAAGTGACAAATTTTGAGAGCACATACGGCCGGTCTCAGCAGCTGCAGTGCACTTCAATATACGACAATGTGAGGAAGTAGTCACTCATTCTTGAGGGAGAATAAAAGTAATGCTCATAATTTGCAGGTGCTAAATGGAATCATCATCATCATCCTCTTTATAACCGTGCATGACTTGCTCTTGGTCATCATCCTATAATTCCAGATACAGCATAAATCCATGGCATCTCAATAATTTTTTATATTTGTGAAGCACATTTGATAGTGCATAAAGAATGGAAGCTTTGTAAAATTTGGGGGAAAAGAATAAAGGAGGTATTCTCAAGCGGGATACTTGATTATCACACAATAGCTGATCTTTTTCCCTTTTATTGTAATTATTATTATAAACACAGCATTATGATATGGGCAGGGGTCCAATTAGCCATTGTCCATTTAATTGATAACTAAGATGATCGAGTTCTTTTGAAATCGATGCCAAACTGGAACTTTGATTTATTTTTGTAAGCCCAAAATGCTCAAGCTTGGCTTGTTTATGGGTCCAGCACTGAACCGAGGCTTCAGCCTGAAGTGTTGCAATCAATCCTAATATAAAGCAAGATTCATTTGCAGTTCTAATTTTAAATGGAGGTGATATCAATTTCATCTTGATTCACGGCAAATGGATCCCGGTAGACATCCACTAGTCTCTTTCTTAAGAATTCGTTTGGTTTGCATTTTTTTTTTTCAAAATAATATATATTTTTAATTTTTTTAATAATAAAATTTTAGCATATTTAATTAATTATAAAAAAAAACTATTTTGAAATAATCAATATTTAGTTGAGTATTTATCTTTTTTTTTAAAAAAATATAAAATATATATTATATCTTTAATAGATATAAGGTCATACATTTTTATTTTTATTTATTTATTTATTTTGGTATAATTAGGCGGTCACATAGTTCTAGTGCAAGGGCATTCCAAAAAATCAAGAGAAAGAAAATCCTGAAGGGAAGAGGAATACTATCATCTTAGGATCATGACCAATCGGTAGAATGCTGAGCAACATAAGAGAACCCAATCTGCAGCACAGTTTGCCTCTTGATAGACATGATGGGCTATAGCTGTCATGAAAAACTGTAGGAATTTCCAAATATTACAAAAAGATGATGGACATCACAACGACTCGACCTGTCTTGAATCCAGGTAATAACAATAGAAAAATCACCCTCAATAATAATCCTGTGAGCATGCAGATGCTGGATAGCTCTGATGATACCAGCCCACACGGCTTTGAGTTCCACTTCTGGGATAGACAGGTTAGGAAGAAAAATTTCCTCAGCTGCAAGAAGCCTCCCGTCATCATCTCGGATGACATACTTGCACCACCATCACATCGCGAATACTGCCATCAAAGTTTACCTTGACAAACCTCGGAGGAGGGGGTTCCCAGGAAATGTAAATAGCCCTCCAAGTCGCTGCTGAGACAGCATAAGAGTCCCAGGAATCTGGGATTACAAGGGAAACAACATTGTCAAACTGGTGATACTCTATCACCATGAACCTGGCTCTCTGGAGAACCCGATGAGCCGGGATGGCCTTGGCCTTAAAGATCATCGCATTTATAGACAGCCAAATCTGATGGGCAATATAAGCAGCAAGACGGCTCTCTCGTGCCAAACTCAGGTGGAGAAAATCAAGGAGTACAGCCGTAAATCATCATCGACATCCCAAGGACAGCTCTCAGCAAGCCTCCAAATTAACCTCGCTCAAGGGCAGCTCAAGATCACATGCTTAGTGGACTCATCCTGATTATCACATACCAAGCAAGACACCGGCAACTCTATACCTCTATGCCCGAGAAGTGTCCTCGTAGGACGACGATCCCAAGCCATCTTCTAAAGAAAGAGATGCACTCTTGGATGAATGGGAAGTCTCCAGATCCAAGCCGCCGCAAATCTCGTTTCAGACTATCCCCTGCACAAATCATAAAGGATGCTTGAAGGAGCCTTGGGACAGCAGGAAGGGCCCCAGACCCTCAAGTCTTGACTTCGGTGAATCGGAATCGGGACAGCAAGAATTCGAGAGGCCAGTTGGCTCCCAAAGAGTTTAGATATCTCCTGAATGCTCCAAGCCCTACCATCATCCGTCAATATATCATAAACTCGGAGATTGTCTCTGACCTCCGTGCTCACAAAGGTTGGCCACCTGATAGAGGAAGAGTAGAAATCCATGTATCATGACTGACATCAATCATGGTCCTATCACCAACCAAGCATCTGATATGGGCTATCACAACAGGGGCACGGGCACAAATCTCCCTCCAGATACAGGAGCAACTGTGGATCATTTGAAACTGGGATCCCCGACTCTAAGCACCATAACGGGCTTCTCATCATCCTACTCCACAGATAGTTCGGTTGAAAAAAATATCTAACAGCATGTCAGGCAATAAGAACTTCCCTCCTCACTAGAAGGAATTGGATCCCGAGAGCACCATCCATGACTGGCCGGCATATAGTGTCCCAAGCTAGCATATGAATACCATGGCTATCATGTCTGGGTTTCAATAAGAAGTTACGAAAAAGCTGCTCCATCTCCCTCAAGCATGAGCTAGGAATCATAGTGTTCGCCAAGAGGTAAACATGAATAGAGCTAAGGACAGACTTAATGAGAGTAAGTCTACCCATCATAGAAAGAGTAGAAGCCTGTCAGCCCTCAAGACGATCACGAACTCCCTGCACCATGGGTCTACAATCCGTCCTTCGCAACATCCCCCCAGCTATAGGGACTCCTAGATAAGTAAGAGTTCTGGACTGCTCTGCAATTCCGAGTCTGGTTAGGATATCCAACTTCGTTTGGATCTTTATTCCGGGACCGAAAATAATAGAGGATTTATGCAAATTGACAAGCTATTCAGATCCACGGTTATAGGACTCCACAACAGAAGCAAAGCATCTAGCATTCTGGAGCGAGGCATGACCAATGAGGAGACAATCATCTGCAAAAAGGAGATGAGAAAGAGGATGGACTTTAGGAGCGGGCCAGTAAGGCTCCAGTAAAGAACTTAAGACCGCACCTCTTAGAGTCCGAGAAAAAGCATCAGCACATAAGATGAATATGTAGGGGGACAGGGGGCAACCTTGTCGGAGACCGATCGTCGAAGGAAAGTAATGAGTTGGAGCACCATTCACCAAAATGGCAAAAGTAAGGTCTTTAACACAATCCATGGTCCACCTGATCCACTTGTCCTGAAAACCAAAGTCATGAAGAGTCCATCGAAGGAAGTGCTAGCTCATATGATCATAGGCACGTTCCATATCAAGCTTGATCGCCATGAGACTCCTCCAAGACGGGGCATGTCAGAGGTCATGCATAAATTCCCGGGCAAGGAGGATATTATCGATAATACAGCGACCATTGATGAAGGCTCCTTGCTCAGGACTGATGAGATGAGGCACAATCATTTGCAATTGCTTGACCAAGATCTTTGCATAGATTTTGTAAAGAGTGGTACAAAGGTTGATCGCCCTGAAGTGGCTCAAAGCAGAAGTATCGGTCTCTTCGGGATCAGAGTAATCAGGATTTTCTTCCACTCAATAGGGATACCAGAACCAAAAGCCGCCTGTACTACCTTGACAACCTCACCTCCAATAATGGACCATACCGATGGAAGAAGAGTAGAGGAAAACCATCAAGGCCAGGTGATTTATCCTCTCCAAGGGATCAAAGGGCATCCTGCACCTTCGAAGAAGATATAGGGAGAATGAGATTCGAGTTCTCCTATCAGAGACACGGTCCAGTGGATAAGGACTCTGGCAAGACACATCCTCCTTGAGAGGAAGGTTCCATCTAGATCTAAAATACTGAAAAATCTCCTCACTAATCACATTACTATCAGTCACCATAGTGCCATCCTCCTCTCTCAACTGCCTAATACGATTGGATGACCTCCGGATCATAGTAGCCCAATGAAAGAATATGATGTTCTATCTCCTTCCTTGATCCATTGCACCCTAGATCTCTTCCTCTATAAAGTCTCTTGTTATCTTCAGAAGAGAGTGGTAGGAGGATAGACAGCGACAAAGCATCCCCAGGTTAGCCTCCTAGAGACCTCCCTCTTAATCCTTTCGCCTTTGAAGCTCAGCAATATTAGTCTCCACCTCCTCAATCCATCTAAAAATGTCACAAACCTCCATTCTGTTCTACCTGATAAGCCTTTGCCTAGCCAACTCTAGACTTTGGGTCATCCAATACCTTGCATCTCCATGAATCGACAAGCTCCAAACTGCCCTGATCAACTCCCAGGACTTAGGATAAAGGGTCCAGAACTTCTTAAAGCGAAAGGGGGGGTCTAGATAGACGTGTACCATTAGTAGTGATCAAGAGAGGGCAATGATCCGAAGCAATCTTGGGAGATGCTGAACTTGGAGTCCAGGAAAGCGTTGCATCCAATCAGTCGATCCAAGAGCCCGATCGATCCTCTTCCAAATTCTGGCACTATCGGTTATTGCACCAGTTGAATCGAGAACTATAATAACCTAGGCCAATCAGGCCAGTGTCACCCATAAACTTCCTAAACTCTTTAGAGTCAATGCTATCCACATATTGCATGCCTCCTATCTTCTCATGAGAGCCTACAATGTAATTAAAGTCACCAGCAATAAGAGAAGGTAGGCCCTAGATAACTAACATAGAGATCTCATGCCAAAAGCCTTCGTCACTCTCTATACCCAATGCTCATGTATATGCTGGATAGAAGCCAGAGGCTACCCATCTGGTCCGAGATCACCATGACTACATGTTGCTCAAAACTATGAAAAGCATCAACCCTCACAGGGCCCTGCCTCCACATCATCAATATACCTCGTGAAAGGCCCTTGGACTTAATGGCATGGTGCTCCACATGGGATGAAGCCGTTGTCTCACCCGATCCAAGCTCCTGCTAGATAGACTAGTCTCAAGAAGAACACTGATATCAAGGCAATATTGGTGAACCAATCTACCAAAAGTAGTTCGGAATGCAGGTTTTCCTATATCCCGGGAATTTCAGATCAGGAGCCTCATGGTGACATGTGACGTGGAAGGGGGTCCACTATAGAACGCCCCTCGGTCTGCTCCAGTATATCCCCATTTGATAAATCCAACATCCTGGAGGTCCCATCACCTGTCTCCTGAATGGCCTATCTTAGTCTCCCTACAGCCTTCTCATGAGACAAACCTTGCGGCTCCACCACCATTGCTAGCTCTTGTGTCGAAGATCTGGAGTCGACTCGGGACTCCAACACCTGTAGAGTCATCTGGGTTGGGATGTTAGCCCCTCTCGTGAGCCACTTTCTGAGAAGATGAAGGTCCCCTGATATCCCTCGTAGTCGAAAGTGGAACCTTAGCTTTAGGAATGCATAGATCTATGGCGACAACCTTGTCCTTCCTTTTAGGTTCCTTGCCGGGTCTTAACATCTTGGACTTTGTAGAGCTATGCTTCCTCCCTGCCAGGGCCAGATAATTGTATGAGATCGGGCATGCTTTGAGTGGCCCGGATCCCTACTAGTTTCCCTATCGGGTTCCTTCTCTAATTTGTCCAATCCCAGGTTCCCAGTGTCACATTGCAATGGCCCAAATCGGCCCAATAACCCAGCATTTAAACCCGCACCCCCTTCCTCCAAGATGTTGAGGGACGAGGAGGGGATCGTCGACGGGCAATCTTCGCAGGCTTGGACCACCCCTTGATATCTGGAGCACCATCAGATTTTTCTCCTCCAAGGTTTACAGGTTCTTTTCCTTTTCTTCGCGAGCTTGAGTCTAAACCATCATTGATGTCCTCATTCTTCCCTGAATCATCTACCTTGTCCATGGATGATAGCCATCGTCGAACAGTAACTAGCAAGGGCCTAATCCATGTCCGCTCATGCTCTGTTCCTCCTTTGCTCATCAACACTGGCCAAATTTTTGGTTGAAGCCTTGTCGGTACTCCATTACCAATGATCGAACAAACATCCTCGGTGATATGAAACATCCCATATTTGAAACAGATTCCGGACATGTTTTCATAGACAAATCGCTACCAACGACTATCCTTTGGACCACCAATCAAAACCCCCGGCCGCAATGGGTGGAAGAGGTTGATGCGAACGACAGCCCTGACAAATCCCAGTCGCCGGTGTTGAGCAATACATTCATCCAGAAAAACAAACTCATCAACCTAGCTGGTAATTCATCGTAGTGTCTCCATCCCCCAGAATTCGATCGGAATAAGTGGGAGCCGTATCCAAACCATGGCGGTCTAGATCGCCGTCTCCACCGGGATGAAGCGTGGTCGTCACGGCTCAAGAGCAAGAACATTGCCATTGACGATCCAAGGCCGGCGTAGAACCCCATCACGGTCTCTCGATTCCTGAAGTGGAGCAACAGGAAATTATTATCAAGATTAAAGCCCTCCACATCGCCCTTCAAGCTCCCCCACAGCTGCATCTCACGGACGATGGCTTCCGTTGGTAGCTTCCGACCGAGGGATTTAGCCAGCAGTCCCTTGGTAATCCAAATATCCATCTCTTGCTTGATCTCCTCATTCGGTCGTTCGACGACCTCCGGGAAGTGGTAGATGAGCTCCGCAATGACGTCTGACGGGGATTCCGGAGAAACCCACACCGACCGACCGGAAGAATCCTTAGTCCCACCAGAAAAACGATGATCCCCTGACGTCGACGAGCCACTGGTGTTCGTCCGGCTGCCGACCATCCTCTGCCGTCGACGATCGCTTTCGAGTACCATGCAGTCACGACGATTAGGTACCGAAGAAGAGAAGTACGAATCTTTGAGCAACGGGTCTCTCAACGAGTCCGCCCCTCTCCATTTTTATGCCCATTTAACCAACGCCCTAAAGGCACATTTTTACTTTCATATTTTATATAAATATAATATTATAAATATTTTAACATGAATCTAATATTAATATATCATATTATAATATTAATATATTATACTATAATATTAATATTTTAATATAAATACTATATTAATATTTATAAAAATATTATGTTAGTATAATATTAAAATAATATTAATGTATTGCATAATTACATTATAGCTATTCGTTGATATTTATAAAATTTTAATTTTTTATAAATTTTTATTTTTCATAAAATGTAGAAAGTATATTTTTTTTTTTTTGAAATTTCTTTTTTAATTAAGTAAGAAAACTTTTCTCCACCTCTTCCCTCCCCTCACTTTTCGTGAAACAGTTGGAAGATGTAAAATGTATTGAATTTAGGCTCTAAAGGTCACTCATGGACCTAAGTTATGACCCAGCCCTAAACAGGGCCCAGTGAAAAGCACCCGTGGAATATGAACCAACCATGTCAGCGATCTAGCATAACCTGTTAGCACTTATCTCGATGTAGGGTTAAACCGCTCCGCGAGGCCAATGGCGACTGCACAGCAGTCCCCACATAGGTAACTTGGCGCCAAAATTTCCCGCCAAATATCCCGGTGCCTTTCTCCCTTACAAAATCCCAATCCAAGCCCTGCCTACATTCCGGAAACGCGAAGAGGAGGTAAGAGAAGCGGCGGCGGAGAAGAAGAAGAAGGGCCGATCGATTCCGATGGTTTGCTCTTCTCTCCGACCATTTCCTTTTTCCCCTTTACTTGGATCAGAAGTTGTGTCAGATCTTTCATTCTCTCTCGGTTGTCTTCAATTTCTTTGATCTCGATCTTTTTCATTGTAGGATGATTCGGAGAACCCGTCGTCGACCCCCGGTTCGCCGACGTCGGCGGGGTTCAGCACAGACCGTCTGCCCCCCAACACGAGCCGGACCACGGAATCCTACTCCGACGAGGACGAGGCCGCCGTCGATCCTCACGTCATCCCCGACGATGATGGCGACGATGGCGGTGACGACGACGAGGAAGGGGAGGATCTCTACAACGATAACTACATGGAGTGCGATTTCATACCCTGAACCCTTTCCTTTCCTTATCTTTTCTCTGTTTTCTTGAAGGATTTCGTTTTTGATGTGGATGATGGCTGATGCAGCGACTACCGTCAGATGGACGAGCAGGACCAGTTCGAATCGGTGGGGCTGGATGATTCGATGGAGGACGAGAGGGATCTTGACCAGATCATGGCTGATCGGAGAGCTGCCGAGATTGAGCTCGATGCCAGGGATGTCCGCACTGGTGCTGCCGACAGGAAGTTGCCCCGCCTGCTCCATGACCAGGGTATTTAATAAAAAAAATCCTCTCCCCTTACTCTCTGCATTCCGCCTGCTATTTTTTTTTTCTCTAACTATTTCTTGTAAAAACCCTAGCTAACTATATGCATTTTTGGTCCTCTTGTACGACAAAATGTTAATTTATCGTGATATTTGGACCTGGAATTTAAGTTGTTAACAAATTGTCGTTGCCATTGTGATATGGTTTCATGTTGGAAACGCAGAATCAAATGATTTAATCGTGGTTGTATGGTTATATGGATGTGAAGCCTTTCCAATGGATGCAGCATAAAACAATGAACTGCTGATAAGAATTGGTGTTGATTACCAGTTGAACGAAGAAAGATTGAAACTTTAAGAGGCAATAAATGCACCCTGGAGATTCCTAGATTTCGTCTGTGGCAGGCAATTCCAATCTAAGATCTTACTGTTAAAAGTGTGGTAGACATGCTGACTGCGACCAGATTTTGATTGTTGAGCTTATGTTACTTATCGATATCTTAATGGCTTTGGTTCTCTTTTGCTTAACATCAACAGCTGATCGCTCAGGCATTTTGTTTAAATGCTAGTTTAAACAGTCTTGGTGTTTACTTTTCACATGGAATATGGTCTTTGCTTTTCTACAGCTTGCTATGGGAGTTTGTATTTAACAGCTTGCGTATACTGAAATAGTACCAACTAATGAGCCAATCACACCTCTCTGCAGTTTGTTTAATGATATGATTTTGATATCTCTGCTAAAAGGCTATTTTGTATTATAATACAATAGGGAACAACATTTACTACAATTAAGTTTGATAAATTGATTCAAGGAAGATTGGCATTAAAAGATGACTATTGCCTCTTGACATGCTGTTTAACAAGACAACATCTGTTGATTATTGAACTTCAGGATATATCTTGCCTGGACAGGTCTTTGGAGCAAGGCATGGAATCCTGGTTTCAGTCCAAGGGAAAGACTAATGCTTTTATAATTTTGAGCGTCTTCATCTGCAAGTAGTCTACAAGTAATAGAAAAAATCTAGGAAAAGAGGAAAGTTTTCAGGCAAAAATTGAGAAGGGAAAGATTTTGAAAGAAAAAATGAAAGTAATTTAAGTTTAAAATATTATGAATAATTTTGGGCATGATACATTTTTTGGATGGATAATTTTGGTGACTTTGCTCGAAACCCTTTAAAAAACTAGTTTGGAGCATGTAGAAAAATGTAATTTGAATCTTTAAGTTTTATCTGTCTTGCATACCACTATGATAGGCTCTTGAATTATGTGAATATAATTGCCAGACATGTTTCCATATTGATTTAACTAATATTTTCTTTCCTAACTGGTTTTTTGGAATCTGTCTTTCTAGCACTGAACAAGCGAATCTTTCATTGCAGATACAGATGAAGATCTCAACTACAGGCGTCCAAAACGATTCAGAGCTGATTTCAGGCCACCAGGTGGGGCAAGAAGTGATGATGATGCTGATGGTGGCATGCAAAGTTCCCCAGGAAGATCCCAGCGTGGACACTCAAGAGATGATGTTCCAATGACTGATCAAACAGATGATGACCCGTATGAGGTATTATATTTTCCATATGCAGTAGTTAAAGTTGGGGCTAAAAGTATATGTACTGAAAACATGTTTACACATAATAATGTCCTGACTTTGAAGAAGTCCAATATCTGGTACACATAAATACATGTGCATTATTATTACCTTAAAATTGATTGAACTGTCTTTGATAGGATGAGTATGATGATGAGGATGAGATGAATATGTATCGTGTCCAAGGAACTCTGAGGGAGTGGGTTACAAGAGATGAAGTGCGACGGTTTATTGCCAAGAAATTCAAGGAGTTCTTGCTTACATATGTGAACCCTAAGAATGAGCAAGGAGATATTGAATATGTTCGATTGATCAATGAGATGGTCCTAGGTATTGCTTTACTCACTGTTCAGCATATATTTTGCAATCTAAAATAAAAGAGACCATCTTGTATAGTAGTTTAGTTTTTTTTTCTCAGAATTGTGTAGCTAAATAGCTTCACTGATTGCCTTCTGATATCTTCTGGTTGATCCTCTTTTGCAGCAAATAAATGTAGTTTGGAGATAGATTATAAGCAGTTTATCTACATTCATCCAAATATTGCTATATGGCTGGCTGATGCACCTCAATCGGTGCTTGAGGTCATGGAGGAGGTTGCCAAGAATGTTGTTTTTGATATTCACAAGAATTACAAGAATATTCATCAGAAGATCTATGTGCGGATAACTAACCTACCAGTGTATGATCAGATTCGTAATATCAGGTGATTTTTTTTTGAAAAGTATAAAAAACTAATGGATTTTTTTTTTCTTTAGAGGGTGGATGACATGTTAATGCCTTTACCATTTGGTGCACTGTAGGCAGATTCATCTAAACACTATGATTCGCATTGGAGGTGTTGTAACTCGACGATCTGGTGTTTTCCCTCAGTTGCAGCAGGTGAAGTATGACTGCAACAAATGTGGAACAGTTCTTGGCCCTTTCTTCCAGAACTCTTATTCAGAAGTAAAAGTGGGATCCTGCCCGGAATGCCAATCAAAGGGACCATTCACTATCAATGTTGAACAAGTCAGTCTCATTTGCTTGAGAATTTCTAATGCCAATTTAGGTTGTCAGCATTTGTTGCATATGTGTGCATGTCTATTTGTATATATGTGTGTGTATATATATGTGTGTGTATATATATATATATATATATATATTATATATGTGTGTGTGTGTGTGTATATATATATATATATATATATATATATCATCTATATGTATGTATGTATGTATACACGTACATATATGTGTATGTATGTTTGTGGATTCTTTGCGAAACATTTGCTTTTTGATTATCTAACTGTGCACCTGTACAGACAATTTACAGGAATTATCAGAAACTTACCCTTCAGGAGAGTCCTGGAATTGTGCCTGCTGGCAGACTCCCAAGATACAAGGAAGTGATACTTTTGAATGATCTGATTGACAGTGCTCGTCCTGGAGAAGAAATTGTAATTCATTACTTATACCTTATGTTTTAGTCCTGGAAATAGATTATTTATACCGATCCATTCCATCTGTTCCTTTGCAGGAGGTTACAGGGATATACACCAACAACTTTGACTTATCTCTGAATACGAAAAATGGGTTTCCTGTGTTTGCAACAGTGGTCGAGGCCAACTATGTCACCAAAAAACAGGACCTCTTCTCTGCCTATAAACTTACTGATGAGGACAAGGCAGAGATTGAGAGATTGGCCAAGGATCCAAGGATTGGAGAAAGGGTTTGATATGAACTTTTCTTTTTGTTTGCCTTATCTTTATCCTTTTCTAGGAGCACCATCATGTTAAATGTCTACTAATGAATCCACAGATTATCAAGTCTATTGCACCATCAATCTATGGCCATGAAGACATCAAGACAGCAATTGCACTTGCCATGTTTGGGGGACAAGAGAAGAATGTAAAAGGGAAACATCGGTTAAGGGGAGATATAAATGTTCTCCTCCTTGGAGATCCAGGGACTGCTAAATCCCAATTCCTTAAGTAAGAGTGACTTGATTTGGAATTGATTCTAATTTCATAAATTGAAAAGTCATGCGGATATGCTAACTTTCTTGTTGCATAGGTATGTTGAAAAGACAGGACATAGAGCTGTTTATACAACAGGTAAAGGAGCTTCTGCAGTTGGGCTCACGGCAGCAGTGCACAAGGACCCTGTGACAAGGGAGTGGACCCTTGAAGGAGGTGCTCTTGTCCTAGCTGACAGAGGAATTTGCCTGATTGATGAGTTTGACAAAATGAATGATCAGGATAGGTTGGAGAATGTTTTACTTGATAGGATTCTTTGCCAAATGTCCTTCAACCTTATTTCCACTGACTCAGGATGTCATTTTCCTAATCGCAGGGTTAGCATTCATGAAGCCATGGAACAACAAAGCATCAGCATATCAAAGGCTGGAATTGTTACATCTCTCCAAGCACGCTGCAGTGTCATTGCTGCAGCAAATCCAATAGGAGGAAGGTATTAACTAAAGATATGCACTTGAACAATTTTTCTGTGCTAATCTTTCTTGCGTAAGATAGAAATATGACAAATTTGTATATCAGATATGACTCCTCAAAGACTTTCTCCCAAAATGTTGAATTGACTGATCCTATCTTATCACGATTTGATGTCCTCTGTGTTGTTAAGGTCAGTATTCCATCCCTTCTGCTCTTGTTTTTGTTTAAATTACTGTGCATATTATGAGTTCTTATGTTATTCTTTTTTATCTTAATGGATTTTGGTCTGATTTAATTGAATGGCAATGTGCATGAGGAATCTTTATGTGCAGGATGTTGTTGATCCAGTCACAGATGAAATGCTTGCAAGATTTGTGGTGGATAGTCATGCCAGATCACAACCAAAGGGGGTTAATCTAGAAGACCAGCCTGTGAGCAACTCCCAGGATGACTTACTGGCCTCTGCCAGACCAGCTGACCCAGAGGTGCCATATTTGATTGCTCTATACTTAGGTAAACAAAAGACATTTGAATTTGAACAGAGCTAACGATGTTCTTTATGATTAGATACTTTCCCAAGACATGCTCAAGAAGTATATAACATATGCCAAGCTAAATGTCTTTCCCAAATTACATGATGCCGATATGGATAAGCTTACACATGTTTATGCCGAACTACGTCGAGAATCATCTGTGAGAAATTTGACATTGCTTTTTTCTTGGTGCCATTTAAAGGATTGTTATATGCCTTAAAAACAGCATTTAGCATGTCACTTTAATCCTAAACATGTTGGCATTGAATGCTTGATGCAGCATGGACAAGGGGTTCCAATAGCAGTAAGGCATATTGAATCAATGATTCGGATGTCAGAGGCACATGCAAGAATGCATCTGAGAAGTTATGTGACACAAGAAGATGTGGACATGGCGATACGTGTCTTGCTTGATTCTTTTATATCAACCCAGAAATTTGGAGTCCAGAAGGCTCTCCAGAAGGTATGGCAAGTGCAATCTTCTATTTACTTCTTCAGTTGTTCAAGATCAAATTCACTGTCAAATTTGGCTCCTTAAAAATGAAGTCACTTGTAAGCTTCCAGATCTTCTTTAGTCTTTATATCCACATTGTTCCCCCCAAGCATGTTTAAGTGGAATTGAATTCCTTCAATCCTAACTCTTCTTCATACCTGTTAATACCCCCCAGCACCCCCACTCTTTCCTTTTTCTTAAGGGCTATAAACCTGGTTAATTTTGAAACCATATTTTAGATTAAAATAAACGAGTTGCATTTTCGAATCAAAGACAGTGTTTGATTATTTGGTCATCTTGTTATTCCTTTGTTGTTCGCCTTGTATGGTGTTACCTTTCCCAGTTTTAATAGCTTGGTGGGCCACCTAATTCTTGAATGGGTATATATTTGCTAGATTTGAAGCACCTCACCGGTCTCTCTCTCTCTCTCTCTCTTTGTTCGGTAGTGAGCACCTGATTGGTTGTGGAGATCACATGCAAATGGCCGTCTCTTATCCTATGTTTTTTTTTTTTTTTTGTTTATCAATTAGTTTACAGTGTAATATCCCTACTGGTTTCTGCTAAAAAAAAGAAGAAAACCTGCTGGTTTAAAAAAAGTATGCCACCTCTTCTAAGTCTTCTGCTACCCAAGGCTGTTGGAACTGTCCAAGGATCGTTGCATGCATGAAAGTGAGTTAGTGAATCCCTGGCAGTCATGCTGCTGATATATGCTGGAATGATTTTGCCTACCGAAAAGAGTGCCGACTTTATTGTGAGCCTCGATGCATCCTTATATATATATATATATATATATATATATTGATGACTTGAGAGTGAGAAACCAACTGGCTCATCCATTCAACCAAATCAAACTCATTCTGCTATTCTGAGTTATTTGTCTAATTTCTCCCTAGCAAGTCTAATGAGCTTCTTCTAGCACAGGTTAGATTGAGCTGTCAATCTTGATGCCGGTCTCAGAAAGAAGATTATCATTAAGAGACGGCTAACATGTTTCTATGGTTGTTGCAGAGCTTCAAGAAATACATGACATTCAAGAAGGATTACAATGAATTGCTCTTGCATCTTCTACGTGTTCTTGTGAAGGATGCATTGCATTTTGAAGAAATTGTATCGGGAACAACTGGCCATCTCACACACATTGAGGTGAAGGTGGAGGAGCTGCGGAGCAAGGTAAGAGCAATGGAATAACCACCCCTTCTATACTGTTTGTCTCGCAAGCTGATGAGCAGATTTTTTTTTTCTCCCTTCTGGCTTCTAAGTTGAATTTTGGTCTGGACAGGCCCAGGAGTATGAAATTTATGATTTGAAGCCATTCTTCTCCAGCACACATTTCAGAAATAGCAACTTCATTCTTGATGAAGGACGTGGGGTGATTAAACACCCACTTGCGAGATGAAGTCCAGTTGGCTCTGTATTTGCTTAATCATCTGAAACAAGTAATCCAATTTATATTTCCAGAGTTGTCAGGAGATCTAGATAGTTTGCTATCTGTAGGGGTTATTTAGACTGACCAGCCATCTAAAACATCCTGTAAAATAATTAAGATGCCTTGTGGTACTTGTCTAATGCCTTTACTGTTTCGAGCTGAGTTTTTATTTGTTTCCAGTAGACTGAAAATAATATTTATGTCATGGTACCTTGGTTCCAGACAAGATTCTTAATTCTTGTGGAAGTGTGTACATGCTATTCAGAAGTTTCTGGTTTATGATAATCCATGATCTTATTCCAGAACCTGCAAAAATAGTTGCCTTGCTTGATATTATATTGTTCAAGGATCGCAATCTCTACTTAAAAATGCTTCCTCGCCTGGTTGTTAAAGGTATTCCAGCATTATGGTTGTACCATGAGTTACTTTTGATCCCAAGGCACTAACACCCGTTGTCCCTATTTGTCCCGTTAATGATGCATGGCACCTGAATACTTTCTCATATTCTATTGCAGTTAAAAGAGCTGATACGTTGTTACTAATCACGGGAATCTGAAGCATGATGTCTATGAAAGCTGGGCATTTTATACCGAAAAGATAGGATACAAGTTGAGTACACGCCTTGCACTTCCTTAGGAACTAAGCAATGGATCAGGTAGGCTCACATATATCTCTTGCTATGGTTTTTGACCGAAGGAAACCTTTTATTGCAATCTCATAAATTTAGATTTTTTTTTTTTTGTGGGGGGGATGGAATTCTCATAAATATAGATAAACAATATTTTCAGATACTGACTAGGAAATTACATTTATTTCTATCGCATGGTAGTTATAATGCAACACATTTTACTCGGATATATCGGATCCTGAGAACTTAGGATTATCAGTATCCAAATAGATGTCAGATCCTCCTGATAACTAGTAAGGAAACATTGTTGTCCATTTCTACATTTCTAGGAAAGATAGGCAAACAGCTTCAAGGACCATGCATTCCTCCAAAATAAATGCTACATAGCCCTTTTTTTAAGAAAAAAATTATGATTACATGGAAGCATGCTTTTTTTTCTATGTGAAACAGCAAAGTTCTACGACTAAACACGGCTCCATTGGAGGAGTGCTTAAAAGCTGAAACATCCTAGAGATTAACCATCACACCAGACGATTATACCTACCTGGATTTATTGAACCCAGGTGGCCATAAACCACAGTTCCTTTGTTCAGTCTCTGGGTCAGGCTCATCTCTGAGGCCTACATGCAGAAACAAAGGGACTCCTTTACCTTCCCTTGATCTCCTACGCACTCCTTTCCAACATCTCCTGATACCTCTTGAAGGACTCAAGCTTCTGCATCCTCATCTGCCTATGGAACCTCTTTATGTAGACATCAGCTACGTGGTCAATCTCGTCCTCGAGGATGAATTCCTTACCATCCTCCTTGGAGTTCCTAACCAGATCGATTACCGATCCGGTGGTGTCACCAAGCCCATCATCATCATCCTCGTCTTCGAATAACGAGTGTGTGAGGTCTGGATGGTCATCATCATCTTCACAACTGACCGACTCGGCACGTGTCGAGCTTGGCTGAGCCTCATTATTTTGTGCATTATAAAGCACTATTGCCTTGCTGGAGTCCTCAGGCCTGCTGGGACTTTCACCACCTTTCTCCAGGCCCATAAGTGCATGGATCTTGTGGGTAATTGCACTCATTAAGAGTTTCTTGTGCCGAAGGACCCCAAAGATAAGGAGCTGGGTTTTCATAGCACTAGTTTTTCTCTTCACTCCCAATGACTTGGCCTTGACCATGGTGACGATAACAGAGATTACCTGCTTCAGGAAAGTGGAAGCCTTGTTCTTCATCCTTGCAGCACTGTGGTTGGAGAAGATGCACAGAGGAAGAGATGAAGGAAGAAGTCTGTCAAACAGAAGTTCACAATTTAATGTTCAGGCAAGAAATATGGATACAGAGAGCGAGAGAGAGAGATGGCAAAGTTATGGGTGATGACAAGAAGCTCTGAGAGTAGTGGCAGTGTTTATAGAAGGACAAGAAAGTGAGTTGCTGAATTTATTCTGAAGGGGGAGGATATCTTTGTATTGTTGATCAAATGTAGTGACAGTGATAGTGGTTTACTTGATTAGTGTGAAATAGGAAGAAAGATGGTTCTGGCAAGCAAGGTGAAAAAGGGGGGATAGGTTAATGCAAACTAGAGAGAGGCAAGAGTTGGTTGTTTTGGCATGGAGGTTTTGCTGTGGGGATTGATGGATATTTATAGAGAGTTGTAATGAAGGTGGTGTGCAACTTCAGCTTAAGTGAGTGGTGATTAGACTTTAGCAGCAAAAGGCTCGAAAGCTAGGGGCGGGCACGAAGCAAACTTTGGCAAAGTTAAAAAGCTAAAAAGCAAGAAAAAGACGGAAAGAGCACAGTCCTGAATGACACGAGAAAGAAACCAAGAGGGTAAAGCAGTCATAGCTGACAGTTGTCAGCCTAGGATGGTTTAGAGCCCTGGTTTGGGTGGGGTCAGGAACCGAACTTGAGGTTCGTCTCGGGAGACTCCATGCGTGACAGTTGTGTTAGGCTCCCTTTCGAATTGCTTTGACCGTTGGAAAGCAGGCCCGAGAGCTGGTGTGAAAAAAAGTTTAGGTCATCACCTTTTCGTTGAAATATCTCATGAAAATTAATATAAACTCGGGTAGCTTCCAGGTCTGCCAGTTTGCTCTCTTAATTCTAAACTCGCTTCGGTTTTTTTTTTTTTTTTTAACTGTTACTTATAACCCTTACATTTGAGATCCTGTTCTTGATCAGATTCTAATGTATCCTTGTTTTTTCTTTTTTTTTTTGATAGAAATATCCTTGTTTTTCCATATTCTTCTTTCGTGCATGGTTTATAAACTTTGCCACGTTTCATGGAATACTAACAACATTCAATAATAAACCAAACGAAAATTTACTAACGATGTTGCCGCACAGCATTGCTAGCTCTGTTCATCTGAGTTTTAACTTTTTATTCTTGCAGTTAGATTAATGTTTTTTCTTCCCACGGAAACTGTAAATCTGAATTATCTAGACTATTTTTTTCTGAAGACCATGCTGGAATTTTGTTAGTCATTTTAAACATTATATAAACTATGAATAGTGTTACCGTGAAAATTGAGGGGAGGATGTTTTGACCCGGTCAAATCGGGGTCTTCTCTCTCTCCATATCCGGTGCGGAGATGGAAGCCCTCACGTGGTTTCTGTTTCTGCATGGGGGTTTTCCTTTTTTTTGTTCCGTATTTTTTGTTGGTTGTAATGTGTGCTGTGCGAGAACTGCAGGAGTACGACGCTCGTCGTGGACTAGAGTGCAGGAAGAGAAATTTGGAGTCCTGGAATTTTCTCTGAGATCGACTGGAACGGTGTAAGGTCGATTCTCCGTTGTATTCTTCTCTACATAATGATTTTCTTCGGTGTTCTTTCCGTGGACGTAGGAGGTTTATCTCTGAATCACGTAAATTTCAGTGTTCTTGTGTTTATGCTTGTTTGTGCTGTGTGATTGCCTCGGTTATCTATTCTTCTTGCAATATGTGTATGTATATGTGTGTATATATATACATATAATTTTTTGTTGAGATCATAGCTGCTGAAACAACAAATTGGTATCAAAGCTCCGGGTTTAAGTGATTCTACATGGCAACACGGTTTGAAGTCCTAAAGTATGATGGGAAGATCAATTTTGGGCTGTGGCAAAAGAGGATCAAGGCAGTCCTGGTGCATACTGATCTTCACAAAGCACTTCTCGAAAAGGAGAAGTTAGGCAAGAAGGATGAAGATTAGGCAGAGCTAGATCTCAAGGCCATTAGTACTATTCAGTTATGTTTAGCTGACGAGGTGATGTACAATGTCGCAGATGCAGAGACTATTATAGACTTGTGGAAGAAACTTGAAGAACTTTACATGTCGAAGTTCTTTACCAACAAGTATGTGAAAAAGTAACTTTACAGTCTGCGAATGTTTGAAGGGGATAATTTGTTAGAGCATATGAATGTGTTCAACAAGTTGATTTCTCAACTACGCAGTATAGACATGAAGGTGGATGAAGAGGATCAGGCTCTTCTCGTACTGTCTTCATTGCCAAAATCCTATGATCACCTGGTGACGACAATCTTCTATGACAAGGATATGTTGAAGATGAAAGAAGTCAAGATCATTTTGTTGTCAAATGAGACAAGGAGTAAGACCAGCCCGAGCATCAGTGAAGGTTTGCTAGTAAAGGGTAGTGATCAAGATAGAGGACTCTTTAAAGAGAGAGGCAAGAAGTACAAGTTCAGGTCTAAATCAAGGGGCCGAAACAACAAGTGCCATATTTGCAAGGAAGAGGGTCATTGGAAAACAAATTGCCCAAAGAAGAATAAACAGAAGGGAAAGCAGCAAGAATCAGAAGAAATAGCGGTGGCTTCAGAGTCTGAAGCGGAGGGAGATGTACTCCATGTCTCCTCAGGTATAGATTCTTTTGATTCATGGATTCTTGATTCTGCATGTTTCTATCATATGTGCCCGCACAGGGAGTGGTTTGACACCTACATAGCATGTAATGGTGGTCGTGTTTTCATGGGGAACAACTCTGAGCACAGAACAGTGGGGATAGAAAATATCAAAAATAAGATGTTTGATGGTGCTGTGAGGATTTTGATAGAGGTCATGCATGTGCCTGATTTGAGGAAGAATTTGATCTTTCTGGATACATTGGAGGCAAGTAGCTATTCGTATACAGGAGCAGGAAGAATTTTGAAAGTAAAGAAATGTATTTTAATGGTCATGAAGGGAGAGCGAATTGGGTCCCTATACAAATTGGTGGGAAAAACAGTAACAGGTGATGCAGCAGTCTCTACTTCATCTGATGAGGATGTTACTCTGATGTGGTATGCTAGGCTTGGCCATATGAGTGAGAGGGGACTGCAGGAGTTGCATAAAAGGAGTCTACTCAAGGGAGTAAGGTCTTGCAAGATAGATTTTTGTGAGACATGTGTCCTTGGCAAACAATGCAGGGTCAAGTTTGTTATTTCCAGCAACAGAAACAAGCAGATTCTTGAATATGTGCACTCAGATGTGGGGGGGCCAGCCCCAGTGACATCACTTGGTGGATCCAGGTACTTTGTGACTTTTATTGACGACTTTTCAAGAAAGGTTTGGGTGTTTTTTCTGAAGTACAAGTCAGAAATGTTTGAGAAGTTCAGAACTTGGAAAGCAACTGTGGAGAAACAGATAGGTAAGAAGCTCAAGTGTCTCAGAACAGACAATAGTGGTGAGTTGACCTCTAAGGAGTTTGAGAAGTTTTGTGCAAAGGAGGGTATCACAAGACATTTTAGTATCCAGGTACACCGCAGCAAAATGAGGTAGCTAAAAGGATGAATAGAACACTCTTGGAGAGAGCTAGATGCATGAGGCTGTTTGCTAACCTCCCGAAGCAGTTCTGGGTCGAGGCAGTAAGCACTGCGTGCTACTTGGTGAATCAGTCTCCTTCAACATCACTTGAACTCAAAACACACAGGAGGTCTAGACAGGTAAACCAGCAAATTATTCGACATTCATATATTTGGTTATCATGTATATGTTCTTTTAGAGGAGCAGAAGAGAACCAAATTAGATGCCAAGTCTGTAAAGTATATTTATCTGGGAAAGAAGGATGGTGTAAAAGGTTACAAGTTGTGGAATCCAACTACACACAAAGTGGAGCTAAAGCATGATGTAATCTTTGATGAAGCTTCTATGTTGAAGAGAACTCAACAGGTAGTCCAAGTCCTTCAGTTCAAGTGGAGTTGGAGGCAGGCAGTGATAACAAAGATCATAGTGATACTTCTAGTCAGGAGGATGCAGAGGAGATATAATCCAGAGAGATGGAGCAGCATTCCATTGCAAAAGGAAGGACTAGAAGAGAGGTGCAAGTTCCACTCAGGCTGAGAGACAGTAGCTTATGCTTTTTTTGTGATATCTTCTGATCCAGGTTCCTATCAAGAGGCGATGGAAAGTAAAGACAGCTCCAAGTGGCTAGTTGCTATGGAAGAGGAGATGGAATCTCTTTATAGGAACAAGACTTGGGACTTGGTGACACTTCTTAAAGGCAAAAAGGTAATTGGCTGCAAGTGGGTGTACCGAAAGAAGGAAGCATCATCAGATGGAGAACAGTGCAAGTACAAGGCTAGACTTGTAGCAAAAGGCAATGCTCAGAGAAAGGGAGTAGACTTTGATGAGATTTTTTCATCAGTGGTGAAACATTGCTCAATTAGAATCTTACTTGCGATGGTGGCTATGTGGGATTTAGAATTGGAGCAGATGGATGTCAAGACTGTTTTTCTACAAGGCAATCTTAAAGAGGAAATCTTTATGTTGCAGCCTGATGGTTTTGTGAAGCCTGACAATGAGAAAAAGGTGTGCAAGTTGAAGAGGTCCTTATATGGCTTAAAGCAAGCTCCAAGATAGTGGTACAAGAGGTTTGATACCTTTATGATGATACATGGCTACAGAAGAAGCAAGCATGATAGTTGTGTCTACTTTCGGTTTCTTGCAGATAGTTCCATTGTAATGCTTATGCTCTATGTAAATGATATGCTCGTAGCTTGCAGGTCAACTCGGGAGATAAACAAACTGAAGCAAGAGTTCTTAGTTTGAAATGAAAGACCAAGGTAAAGCTAAGAAGATCCTAGGCATGGAGATCCAGCGTAATCGAAAAGAAGGCAAGTTATGGCTGACCCAGAAGAAATATATTGAAAGAGTGTTAGAAAAATTCAGCAGAAGATCATAGGCATGGAGATCCAGCGTAATCAAAAGAAGGCAAGTTATGGCTGACCCAGAAGAAATATATTGAAAGAGTGTTAGAAAAATTCAGCATGACAGATGCAAAGACAGTAAGTACTCCTATGGTACAACACTTCAAGTTAACATTACAGCAATGTCCAAAGACAGAAAAAGAACATCAAGAGATGCTCAAGGTACTGTATGCAAGTGCAGTAGGATGTTTGATGTATGCCATGGTCTGCACAAGACCTGACCTGTCTCAGGTAGTGAGTGGTCAGTAGGTACATGTCAAATCCAGGAAAATAACGTTGTGCAATGAAGTGGATTTTGAGATACCTGAAGGGTACACCAGACATTGGTTTATTATTTCAGAGAGACTTTGGTGTGGATGTTCTTGAAGGGTATGTGAATTCTGACTATGTAGGTGACCTTGACAGAAGATCTACTTCTGGGTACATCTTTGTTCTAGGTGGAGGTCCGATCAGTTTGAAAGCTACATTATAGAATATTGTAGTATTATCCACTACTGAGGCAGAATACATAGCTGCAGTTGAGGCGGCAAAGGTGGTAGTGTGGTTAAAAGGTTTAGTGCACGAGCTTGGGATCACTTAGAAAAGTGTCCAGTTGTATTGTGATAGTATATGTCTTGCAAAGAATCCAGTATATCATGCAAGGACAAAACATATTGACGTCCGGTATCACAAGCTCAGGGAGTTCGTGGCAGGTGACTACATAAAGCTCATCAAAATATCAACAGATGATAATGTAGCATACATGTTGACCAAGCCATTGCCAGCAGCTAAGTTTAATCATTGTCTTGACTTGGCCAATGTTCGTGCAAACTAGTAGAAGTGAAGGCCCCAGGGAGGGGGTGTTGCTAAAGACCAAGGAAATCAGAACTGTAGGTGGAGAGAGTCAGTAGAGAGTCTCTTGGCGTTGACTGTGTCAAAGGTGGAGATTGTTACCGTAAAAAATGGGGGGATGACGTTTTGACCTGGTCAAACCGGGTCCCTCTCTCTCCATATCCAGTGTGGAGACGGAAGCCCCCCCTCACGCGGTTTCTGTTTTCGCATCGAGGGTTTCCTGTTTTTTGTTCCGCATTTTTTTTTTGGTTGTAATGTGTGTACTGTGCGAGAACTGCAGGAGTATGGCTCTCGTCGTGGACTAGAGTGCAGGAAGAGAAACTTGGAGTCCGGAATTTTTTTTGAGATCGATCGGAATGGTGTAAGGTCGATTCTCCGTTATATTCTTCTCTACATAGTGATTTTCTTCAGTGCTCTCCCGTGGACGTATGAGGTTTATCTCTGAATCACGTAAATTTTAGTATTCTTGTATTTATGCTTGTTTGTGCCACTCTCTCCGTGGACGTAGGAGGTTTATCTCTGAACCATGTAAATTTTAGTATTATTGTGTTTATGCTTGTTTGTGCCGTGTGACTGCCCCGATTATCTATTTTTCTTGCATATATATATATATATATATATATATATATATATATATATATATATATATATATATATATATATATATATATTTTTGTTGAGATTGCCGAAACAACAGAATAGCTTCTCAAAGTAAATGTCCTAATCCTGATACTTGGAATTAATGCATCAAATATTATATTGATATGACTTAATTAAATATTAATCCTGTACTTCTGGCAAACTAAAGTTGCCAATTTGGGTCTATGGGCACAATTATTGATTCCACCATCGTTTTTTTTTTTTTTGTAGGGAAATCGTGAAAAAGAAAGGAGCTTGGTGCTTAATTAGTGAGACACTTTGTCGAGCTCCCATATAAGATAATAGTATAGCAACCCTGTCGTGAGTTCCACTACTAAAACTCGAGCATCCACATCATCTCGGAATAAATAACAGTGAAAGTGGCTCTTTGTGGTTCAAATCTAATTCCAACTTGATTCAATTTCTCTAATTAAATCCAAACATGGTTAGCAAGAACAAGCTGATTGTTCTTGTTGAGAAAAAATATTTTAATTTGGTCCGAAAGAGATTCACTAGAATGAAACCGTAAGGAGAAGTCCAAAATTTAGTTTGGAGCACAAAAAGGTCCAATCTGGTGGATGCAGCTAGTAACACAAAAGGTGGTTTGGCCAAGTGCCTGTGGCCTATTTAGGTACTCGGCCTAGCATGCGCACATGCTGCACGTGGCTTAGGCATGCAGGCACACGACCCACCCATGGTATGTAATGCACGTGCAGGGTTCATGGATTGCACTTCATGTGATGCAGATGGTTTTCTCATGCATTTCGAGCGATCCATGCATATGGGTGCTGCATGACATGAGGGGGTTGGTTGGTTTATTGCCGGTTCATGCGAGGGAGGATGCGTTTCTGGTTTCGTCTTTATTTTCAACATGTATTAGATCTATGGATTTGTGTCGACGAGGACTTTGATATAGAAAGCAGCATGGGATGAGTTTATAAAAAGAGCATTAAAGAGTTAAAAGTTTTGTGAGGGATTTGAAATTTCTTATGAGATTGAGAATACGAGTTTTTATTTTATAATTAATTATTTTTTTAATAGTGAAGTCTTGCATGTTCGATTAAATTATATTTTTGAATTTTATTTTATTTTTTCTTTTTTTGCAGTATTAATAAATATCATGATTTCGAAAATGAAATCTGTATTCTGTACGAGAGATTTTTTCAATAAATGATATTATACAGATGATACCAAAGAAATCTAACACCGTGAAACCTATCTTAGAACAGTTGGAATTAGAGAAAAAACATTTGAACCATCCTGATTTTTTCTCAATATAGTAGATGAGGTTTCGATCGAAATGTAAGGCCAACTTTTAGGTTTTGGGCCTGCCACCTGGCTTCTTACGCCTGATAGTGGCAAAGATGTATACACCAAGGCTTTGAAGGCCTGATAGGCGATCTCCATCGCCCCAAAAGTCTGAAGCTATTTGCTTTGCCTCCCCCAACCATTTCAACGCTAACTTTACCGTCAATTTTTTTTTTATTACCGAAAAAAAAAAATTGAACACATGTTCTGCATTATAGTAAATAAAAAGTGACAAGATTACATTCTTCTACCAGACTACCATCGTCGGTGATTGCTTTCTACCATGTCATAATGGTTTATTGGAGAACTTCATGCCGGTCTTTTAGCTTCGAGCCACAAAGGCCAGAGTTTGCGTTACATAGTTGATAATGAGAACACCCTAAACATAGATTTATTGTCAAATAGATTTTTTTTTTTTTTTTTTTTTTTTTTTTGGGTGGGGGCCAGGTTACGGAAAAAGCTTTGAAAGATTAAGGTAATTGTATGTTGATATTTTAGGTTTGTAAGAGAGCTAACAATTGCACTTTTTTTTTTTCCTTTAAGAAGGAAAAACTCTGCTTTCCTCGCGAGTCCCGGACAAAGGGAAAAGAAAGCAAGGTAGAGACGTTTGAACTTTCAAAGAAATGGTGAAAGGGAAACATCATCCCTTCCTGAAAGAAAAAAAGAAAAAAAAAAAAAAAAGAGAAGGAGAAGGAGAAGGAGAAGGAAAGGAGAAAAAAAGGAAGAGAAGAAAAAAAAAAAAGTGCCACTTTATCCGATTGGATCATATAAATTCTTGCTTTCATAATTTTAATTTTTTATTTAAAATATTGAATGATAAAAATATTTTTTTATTTAAAAAAATTAAAATATTTCGCGACTAGATTTTGACAACGGTAAAAGCATGATGTCATAATTTTTTTTCCAGAAACTATAAAAAAAGGAAATCATTTCATTTTTTGCAAATTTCTAAAATTTTTATACGATGAAAGAACCTCTTTCCTTCTTATAAATTTTTCTTGATTATTATAACATTTTCTCCGTAGAAAGTCATGATTTATCTGGATGATATCATAATTTCGTTAAAAAAAAAAAAAAAAAGATATTTTTGTTCTTTAAAATATTAAATAAAAAAGTAAATTTACATTTATTAGATGCATGTTAGAAAGTGAAGGCTATGCAGTCTAATCAAATAGAGAGGAGCATTTTTCCCTACCAGGATGATGTACAAAATTCTTTTTTCAATTAGCATGATGCACGGTAACATGGTGCATGAAAAATAGAATATAATTTCTTGATTCCATGTTCTTGGCCTCTCAAACCCAAGCATGTCTTGAGTCCATTTTTTTTTTTTTTTTTTTTTTTTTTTCCGCACGCTTGGAGCATGCTCCCCTCTGAATGGTGGTTTTGCGTGTGAAAGAGCTTTGGTGGTAGATTCTTGTTGCTTTCCACCCACTTAAAAAGGCGTTAATTTGGGGAACACAAACGTGAGAAATAATGGCCGAGGCTCGTGCTTGTAGGTCAATTGCGGAAGCCAGCTTGCTCCTCTAAAGAAGAAAAAGATCGAAGGGCAAGTTAGGGGTAGCGGAAAGGTGGTTACTGGCAAAGCGGAATGCGGCAAATCCGGGGGTGCTGCAAAGCACTTTCATGAAAGGTATTTTATTTGGAAAAAAAAAAAAAAAAAAGAGGTTGCTTGGAAAATGGAAAAAGTTCGACCCCAGAGAAAATATCTATCTTGCAAGTAGCGCCAATAATGGCACATCTTTCTCTTTGGCTTTAGTAAAAGTTTATGTTAGCGCACGTGGTGAACGTGGTTTGAATAGATTGTTTTTGGCGTGCTATAACATTAATTGAAATATGTCTCCCCGACCAAAATATCAAGGGGGTGTTCAGTCCAATAAATTTGGAACGTCGAATAGAAATGAAAGTGGATGGCTTTCATTTTAACCGCATGGTCAAGGAGGAGGGGAGTTTCGTTTTTATTTTGATTTTAAGATCCGATGGAAATCAACTTCTTCCTAAGAATTCAAACTTTTATTTAAATAAAAATTCTGGTTCCGATATCGATCATTCCGATTTTCATTCAATTTTAATTATAGTCATGAAATCAATAATATTTTTTTTTTTTTCTGAATGTAATATTTGTATGTAGAAGTATTTAGTCTGATATTGATTATCTATTAAGATAATCCTTCGGCTAATCTTTGTGATCGACAAGATTTTGGATCGTTACAACTCATATTAAAATTAATTTAGTTCATAGATTATAAATTGATCGTGATATTTACGAATGCATACACGAATTTAGATTTTTAACCTAACAATAATACGAGAACTTAAACGTGAAAGTATATCTAGTTCCATGAGATCTCAATCGTGTATATAAATATTTTTGGTAAAAATCTCGAGCGCATATCCGATCCCACAAAATCTTTGATTGTTAATTACGTGCTGCATGATCATTGGAGGAAAAAAATTCTAATAAATAGAACCGTGTTATTGGGTAAAGTTAAGATGTCAATTTTATATAATTATTTTTCTTTTTTTCGTAGGTAAACGAGCCGATTGGTTGTTTTTTTTTTTTCCTGATCGAAGAGAGCGACCATCGAACTTGTTGTGCCTTGTGGCTTTTGGCCAGTTGGTTTACATTCTTACGTATGAAGATGGAAAACCGGCCTTTTTGTTCTCTTGGTTCGGTTTGGATCTTTATGAGCTTCTTTGATTTAATTAGTGGGGAATTGCTTGCTTTCTCCATGCACGCACCATCCTTTTTCTTTCTAGCCTTTTTTTTTTTTTTTTTTTTTGAAGTACAGAGATATTTTTTTACCTTTTTTAATGGCCTCGGTGATTAAAAATAAAGCGTACGTTAAAGATGGGGTACCGTACAGCAGACCGCGCCCACATTTTTCTGGTTGCTGGTTGCAAGGTTTCAAAATATCCATGGATCCGTTCATGATTTGCGGCTTTTGTTCAGGTTTTGAATGCGGCAGCAGCCAAATATTCTTGATATTGTATGTTTTCCTGAAAGAGAGCTAGCTTATCTATAATGCCTGCCATTTGCATATAATAAAGAAAGAAAAAAAAAAATTACCGCAAAGGAGTTGAATTGATCCATACATGATTCGATCTATTTTTAAGGACCATGAATTCGGATCGAATTCTAAAATTAGATCCATTTTCTTTTCGGATCGGATCTGGATTTACTGAACTTAGACCCAATCCGATCCGGCTCGCTTCGAACATGATAATATTATTATGATCTAAATTTATTTGGACCTCTAAATTATAATTTAAGATTTTTATGAAATGTATTTTTAATATAAAGATATATTTATAATTATTTTTGTATCCTAATTTATTTTGAGAGTATGGCCTCTTATTTATTTTGTATGATTTATAACAGTTGGCTATGTAATAACTAAAATATAGTTATCGGTATTTGATTTGAATCCGATCTTAATTCAATTTTTTTTTGATTGGAACTAAGTTATATATGGATCCGATCTAACTTGAATGAACTGTTGGATCGTGTACTCGATCTAAACTGACCTGATTTTCTGTTGAATTGGATTCAAGTCCAATAATAGACTTGATCAAAGAACCGAATAGGATCGGGATTATTTATGACCTGACCTGACCAGGCTTATTTTTACCCATATGTATGGTTCTCTACTTCTTGTTTTAGTTTTCCATCTTGGCTTTTTACACGCGTTCATATATCGACCTGACAATTATATGCCAAAAAAATGAATATTGGACCATGGTAATAATCCATCACAAAAATTTTCTATTTTTCTTGATATAATTTATCCCAAACTTTGTGACCTATAAATGTCTAATTAAGAGGAATGATGTTTGTGAAGGAACTATCTAACAATTCCGGGATTACATGCATAGGTTTCAAAATTTTTAACTGATTAAAATTAAATTGTAGCATAATTAGAAATCTAATCTAAACATGCATAGCAGGATTTATTCATGGACATGTAGATCTACAAATAAAAATAAAAATATAAAGTAGATCAAATCTACTTACATGTTGCGCTACTTCATCGGATCAGATTTGATGGATGCCCGAGATTTCACTGGAGCCATGTACGTGTCTGGTCTTTGCTGGTATCCATATAGAGATGTCATGATCGAAGTATTTCGATGCCCGAGATTCTATTTTGTCTGATAGTGGGACATACAATGATTTTCATTATAGTATCATCAAACTCTTTCGATGGACCGGAATAATTTCAGCTCACCTTATCAAGAATTGTTGATCCAAAACGATCTTAGTAGGTTCTCACAATCCATCAGTGATGCCTAGGAACATAAAGTGGCATTCCAACAGAATAGAAGAAAGAATCCTAGGTATAGTTATCATGTGATTAAGTTCTTCTATCAAAAATTTCGACAAGATACAGGTCATAAAAACTTGCCAAATTCTAAACATCTATCATATGCCATATTTAATTAGTTTAAGTTCAATGTGAAATTCATGGAAACTCTTTTCTATCATTTACTTACCGCGGTCACGAATTTTCTGAACTTAGCTTCTTAAATTGCATAGGACTGCATCTTAGCTATTAAGGTCGATAGATTCCTTATAAGTATGCTCCTACTTCTACAGTGAATCTACTGTAGCCAACGAACACCGCAAGGGCTCGAATGACTAGGACCAATATTTTGTATTGTCAAACTTCAGCAATCTCACTATGAATGACCAAGGCATTATAGGTCAAAGAACTACTCATATAACTACAGCATTGAGAAAATTACTGACGAGTGAGTAGACATCTATGTGACTTCTCATGATGGTCATGCTCAGTACCGTCATTTTTTAATAACCACCTGCATTTTTACTTCAGTATTTCCATACTGTAGACTTAAGACTCGTCTATCCTAAAGGGAAAGCAATCCGTGCACCGATCAAACCGGATAATCATCGAAAGTATTTACAAATTAATCTATAATGACACATATATCAAATTCTTAACTATTGAGAATATGTATTATTGTCTATTAACTTTCTAGATGATATATGGATACATATTTAACCATACATGAATCAAATTATCTTAATTAAAATATTAAATATAATTTTATATTTTAAAATTAAAATATATATTAACTAGATTGGTTTCTAGGTATATATCTAATAATTTGTTCCAACTTTTATCATATTACTATTGGCAATTACTCCATCATGATTTTTTTTATAATTTTTTTGATTTGCCAAGGAAGGCTATTTCAAACTCTCTGGACAAACAATAAAATAATATTTGCTCCAGAGTTTGTGCGCGTATACCCTACCAATAGGCCAGCTACCACTTTCGATTTTTAGTGTCTCGTTCTTAGTGCAGTATTTGTCGCGTTGCCAGAAATTAAGTACAAAATAATTTTATAATAAATTTTTTAATATGCTATATTTCAGGAAATATTAAAAAAAATTACAAATTAAGAACATCTCGATAGGGAGAGAAAATAGGGAAACAAAGAAAAGAATATTTTAAAAAAATTAATCCTTTCTTTTCGCTTAAAGTTTTTTTATAAAAAAAAGATGTTTTTTAGTTTTTTTTTTTTTTTTCTCCGAATCAATAGAATAGGAGAGAAAGAAATTAGAATTAAATAAAATTTTTTATAATCTCCTACTTATCTTTCTAAAAATAAAAAAAATTATATCATTTTCTTTCATTTTCTTTTTTTATACTTTGAATCAAGAATAAAAAAAAATTTCTTTCATTAAACTTTTAATAAATAGAATATATATATATATATATATATTTCCAATGACAACCAAACCGTCAGTGATTAAAAAACAAAAAAACCCTTCCGCATCGAAATATCCGGTCAGAGTCCCTTGCTTTTAAATACTGTAAACACCAATGCCTTTCCTTGGTTGTCCTGAATTTTTTAGCTCCAAGTCCAAGTTCAAACTACCATTATATATATCATATAATTAATTTTCTCATCAAACACCAGCCCTCATAAACAATCGCCTTCTCTCCTCCGCTGAACCGCGGGCGGTAAAAGGGGAAGGAAAAAAAAAAAAAAAAAAAAAATGTCAGTCTCTCTCCTTCCAAGCTGCAAAGTCGCTGTTCTGCTCCTTTTACTTTTCATTTTTTTTTTTACTTTCCCAACCCACTCTCTTCGATCAGCTATAAATAACCCCCACCTCTCCAATCTCTCTATCCTAAGCTAAGCTAAGAGTGTGGTCCTCTCTTCTCTTTCTGCGAGCTAGGTTTGGTGACCCAAGTTAACCATTACCAAACTCGCAGAATATTATATCATACACCCCATCGGCCATTCATCGATCTCCATTAATTTCTATCCCTTGTAAACTCGTGACATGGAGCTCCGGTCTCCTGTGGCCTCTAAGAACCTATGGAATTTCTTGAGGTTGGCCATTATCATGATGAGGAGGGGCCTCGTGGCTAAGAGGAAGCTCATCATGGACATGAAGCTCATCATGGAGAGAGGAAAGGTCCTGGGGAAATCCCTGGGGAACCTCATGTTTCACCACCACTTCAGGAGTTCATTGCCACGAGAACCCAACTTTGGCATCCATGCGTACGAGTTTAACAGCCCAAACCCAGTCTTTTATGGCATGAGTTCGAAGCGTAGACACAATCTCTTCTCTTGCATCCATGCCGCGGTGCCTACAGTCCGAATGTTGTAGCCACTGGCGAGCAGCGTAGCCAAATGCCGTCACCCTTTTCGGTTCGGATCTCAAATTATTCATCAGAGGATGAAGGTGATGGGCTTGGACGGGAGGTGGACGACAAGGCCGAGGAGTTCATCAAGAGGTTCTACGAGCAATTGAGGGCTCAAAGCTGCATCCCTATGCTGCAGTACGAAGAGAATTAAGTAGTGCATGTATGCCGAGAGAAGCTTGCTTCGATCGGGAACTTCAACTAATCAAGTCAATATATAAATACGAACGTTTTACGTACGTGCATGCTCGAGTATATCAGTATGGTTAAGATCTATGAATTTCTCTTAATTTTATGCTAAATTTAATCGTTTATTTCGATTTCATGTAAGAGATCTCTCCATGTACGTTTTTATGATCAAATAAAAGTTCGAGCTAGCTTTGTATCAGGTTTCGGAAGCACTGAATGGTGAACACGTTTCTTGTTTCAGGGTTTGCTTTTGCTTTTCGCCTTTTTCTTTTCTTTAGTTTCGAACAAGCTTTGACCTTTTTGCTTTGCCTTGTGGACCGTTAATGTTTCTTCTTCACGTTCGAAATTGTGTTGTCGCGCGGGGTTCCGGTTACCTTCTTTCGCACGAATAGGCATTGGATCGGGGTTCGGGTTACCTTCTTAATTCCTCCCGCTGCTTCCTTTATGTTGATTCCATTAACCTCGTGCTCCAAGTGCTTGACGAGATGCCCAGACCTCCATGGATGTACCCTTCGTGCAGGTGGTGTAACGAACGCGCGCGGAGGCATCCCGTGCCTTACGGTTCCATTTTGTGGAGATGGACCGTCTCGATCTGGATCGGTTATACTACTTATTAATTGTTTGAGGTTTTACATAAATCCAGGGACGGGCTGCACCAATTTTTTTTTTAATATCAAAAATATATAAAAAAAATATTAACAATTAATTTAAATATCTTTTATAAAATATTATTTAAATTATACTTATCTTGCTTTATAAGATTAATCATCGATGATGAAATCTATCATAAAATTTTTAACCATCTCGTTATCGATATAAGTGACTAAATAATCAATAAAAAAATTATCTTCTATCTTATTACATAATCTGGTCTTCACGATCTTCATTTTTGAAAATGCTCTCTTTATAGTATTAGTTGAAATCGGAAGAGTCGTAAGCATCACGGACTCATAAAAGATGCGTGTGCATCGGCCACAGTGGTGGCAGCATCGTACTGAGTACCATTGGTACTGCACAACGGGATGGAATGTCCATCGAGCGACAGGATCAAAGACGATGGGGTGTGAGTGTGCAGCAATGGTGGGAGCCCGGGGATGACGGGTGCTGCCCGCCCGTGCCCTCTAAGATTCGATCGTGCTACACGATGGATCTGGTCGCTAGAACGATACGCGGCTTCACCATATACAATGTTTGTTGGTGCGGTGAGGTTGACGTAGGCCATTGCATCGGTGATATCCGGCCTTGCATATACGCAACCACCCAGTCTCGTCGTGGAAGTGTTCTTGCTGATCGCATCACATGACATGTTCGGCCGCCATCTTATCCATCGATGTAGTGAATGGGACGGTGCTGGTTGCGTGCAGTGGCTTCGGCTATGGCAGATTTTAGAGACGGGTGCCAGTCAAGCGACAAAAAGAAAATTCTTTATCTTTTCCTAAAAAATTATGGAAAAGGAAAAAAAATTAATGAAAATGAAAGATAAAGTTCGCAGCGATCCAACTTTCAAGTAGAGAAAGCTGATTTATGATATTTATTTTATTTTTAAATTTTTTTCAAGATTCTTCAAGTTATACTTAATATCCCAGATTTTAGGGGAGCCAAATGCATAAATAAATAAATATTTAAAATTTTTCATAAAATCTTAACCTTAAAAAAACTTAAAAAAATAAGGGGGCCAAGGCCCCCCCTTGGCCCCCGGTGGTCCACCCTTGCATGCATCAAACATTATCTGAGACGTTGCTAAACTGTGATGCTTCAATATCCTGATTCGCCGGATGTTTTCCTTAGAAATGTTTCCTTAAAGAAAACTATAGAAATATTGGATGTTTGATGATTCATATGGTAGCAATTTTGGTGCTGGGCTTGTTTGCTTATTTTGGGTTTGGAACTATACTTAAGGGATGTATCTGTAGATTTCGACTAGAGGTCAGAGAAGCGGTTGACAGATTAAAGTCACTGCTAGAAAGACCTGCAAGGCAAAATCCATAGCCAAGGTTGGCTCTAACGAGGAATCTTCGACATTTAAGTCAGATATTTAGAATAGAAGGAAAGTAATGAGCTGGAGATTTCACTTGTTTTTTTACTTGGATTCTCGGGGCTTTGGCTATTTGTAGCAGACGGTTGAGAAATCAAATGTTTTCGAGAGTATCGGATTGTTACTAGGGATGGCATCAGGTCAGGTTCAGGACAGGTTTCTAACTGTCCAAATCCAAATCCAAATCCAAATATCCAATAAACTATCCAAATCCAGTCCAAACATTATTAGGTAACGGATAATTCAGGCTTACCCCGCTCGAACCCACGCTGGTCTCGACGACGTGTTTGAATGATAGCTCAAATTAGACTCCTAAGCAAGAGTTTTATTTAAATAACATCTACTCGTTCTTGAAAGTCGAAACGGAATAAGTTAATCCCTGATAATAAAAGGGTTGACTTTGAAATAATTAGTCCACCCTATATTTTTTTTTGGGGGTAAAGGAACTTATCCTTATTTGAAGACTGTGGATTGAATTAAGCTCAAAATTTAAACCAGGGAAAGAGAGACCATGGGGGTAGGGTGGGGGGCTGTTAAGTATTTTATGATTCAATAACTAGTAGATGATAATTAATAAAATATAATTAATATAATATACATAGTGGTTTATGTATTTTGAGATTTACTAACTAGTAGATGATAATTGATAAAATATATTTAATATAATATATATTAAAATAGTTTGGGCTAGGTCCGGGTCATGTATTTATCTATCCAGTTCTGATCCAGATCTAAAGTTAAATATTCAAGTTTTATCCAAACCTGGTCCAGACCCAGTCAAAGCATTGACTACCCAACACAATCGGGTCGGTTTAGATTGGGTACCCATGGGCTTAGATTTTGTTAGTATCCCTAGCTATTAAGAGCATGGAGTTTTAGCCCTTATCTGCTCCTTGCATGGGGGTGGCTGTTTAGAGATGTCAAAATGGGCCGGCCTAGCCCGGTCTGGTCTTAGCCCACATGGGCTGAGAATATATGGGCCGAGCAAGGTTTGGCCCTATTTAACAAATAGATCAAAAAATTCTAGCTCGACCAACCCTACGTGGGCCGTGGGTTAGGGGCCAGGCTAGCCTACCAAAATTCAAAAAAAAGAAAAAAAAAGAAAAGAGGTAGGTAGCTCGGTGAGCTCACCTCGAGCTTCTTCCTTATTGTCCGATGAAGGTTTCGGACTACTTGCCATTTCCATGATTGGAGGGCACGGTGGAGGCGGAGGTTAGAGTTAGGGAGGAGGCTAGAGTCGCGGGAGGAGTTCAGAGGCGGAGTTAGGGTTAGGAGACTGAGGTGAAAGAGTTGAGAAATGTGGCCGGAGGGCATGGAGGAGGCCGAAGACATGGGAGGAGGCCGGAGGCAGAGTTAGGGATCTTAGGGTTAGGATGTGGAGGCTGCCTCCCTATTGCCGTTGATTGCACGACTACACCTTGTCCTTTTCTACCGCGTGTCATTTGTTCGCCCCTATCATCGCTGCTCGCTCCTTCACTACATGCCATGATTTCGTTAATTCTGCCCCTATCATCGCATAGAAGAAGAACCAATTATAGTAAGGAGATGAATTGAAGGTGCTCCCATCGGGCTGACCTGGCCCTAACCTGATTTAGTCCATGGGCTATAGGGGCCGAGCCAAAAAGCCCGATTATATAAATGGGCCATAATTTCTCAACCCGACCTGGCCCATTTATAAGGCCAAATGGGCTAGCTATGGGCTACAGCTTATTTTGATAGCTCTATGTGTAGGCCCACGTAGGCAACCCAAGAGGGAGGGTGAATTGGGTTTTATAAAACTTTTGTACTATTTAAAAGATGAACTAAAGCAAGTATATGCTAATGCAATTTAAGTGCTTGTGTATTTCAAATAAATGCAGCGGAAATAATGAAATAAAAGCATAAGGAGAACAATCACACAAACACAAAGATTTATAGTGGTTCGGTGCCAACCAAGCACCTACACCCACTCCCCAAGAATCCCTTGGGAATTCCACTAAGTTTGATTTTATAACTTAGGCTCACCAACAACCTTTACAACTTGTTTTGTCTTCGGGCTCACAAGTCAAATCCTAGTTGATTTCAAGGCTCACCAACAACCACCCTTGGTTTTACGGGATAACCAAGAATGTAAACAACTTGTTTTGGCTTCGGGCTCATAAGTAAAACCCTAGTTGGTTTCAAGGCTTACCAACAACCACTTTGGTTTTCCAAGGCTCACCAAAAACCTTAAGTAAAACAATGTAAGAGCAAGTATAAATGAATACAATAAAAGCTTTCTAAAATAAAGCAAATATCTCTTTGAAGCCCGTTGAGAGTTGATGAATATCTTGTCTTCAAGTTGATGAAGCCTTTGATTGATGCTTGAGGATGTGAACTTTGGATGCTTTCTTTGAAACTTGGAAGCTTGAAGGCTTGAACCACTCAACTCTTGAATCCTTGAAGAATATTCAAAAATCTCACCAAAGGATTACTTTCCCAATTGATTTTTGATGTTTATATAGCCTCCCAATACTTAAATGACCGTTTATAGCCGTTAGGGAGGAAAATATGACCGTTTGGAAGCAAGTTGGAGAAGTTCTGCAGCCCAGAAAACTAGCCGTTACTGTTCAAGTGTCAATACTTCACCTTCAGGTGTCGACACTTCAGTTTCAAGTGTCGACACTTCAGTTTCCAAGTGTCAACACTTCACTTCCAAGTGTCGACACTTCAGCTCCAGGTGTCGATTCTTCACTGAAAGAGCTTTCTGAAGTTTTCTGTTTGTCTCGGGCCTTGAGTCGACACTTCACTCTTCAAGTGTCGACACTTGTTCCTCAGGTGTCGACACTTCATTTCCAAGTGTCGACACTTGCCGTGCCATTGCTAAAACATCTTCAAATTGAAACTTTAACCTCTTCAAGTCCTTCTATATTAATTCCAAAGTCTATATACTTGATTTTTCATTAATTTAAGGACTTTCTCAACTGAAATACAAGCATTTCTTCATTCAACATGGTTGAGTACTAAGATCTGAAAAATATACTTAAAACACAATTAGTATTCATATATACTTAAACATTTTGTCAATCATCAAAATCAAGACCAGAGTCAACACAAGGCAAACGTCTAACTAGATCTTCAGTTGACTCCTACTACACCAGCTCCTGCGATTGCCTTGGTTGACTCCACACCGGACCTTATTGCGCTAGCTGATCGTCTTTCACCTCCTTCCACTAGATCTTCTAGGGTTGTACCCGCCTTTGGTCCTTCTGGTCGCACTAGGAGTCGTAGAGCTTTAGCACCTCCTAGGGCATTAGCCACCAGATCAAGGATCAGTGCTCCTTTCAATCTTGATATTCCATCTGATGAGGATTAGCCTCACATATGTCTAGTTTAGATCTTATTTTGTATATTTGCTACATGTTTGACTGTGATGACTTATATATGTTTCAGCTCTTGCTGATGTCTCAGCAATTTTTATACTGAAAACTTATCTTATATATATATGTGTTTCTATTCAGTACTCTGTTATCTTGAAAATTTTGTGCTTCACTAAATCAGTTTACTATTCTTTGGCTCTGATACTCCTTTATCTTGGTATATTTTAGCTCTGATACTCTTTAATATTAGCATAATTTTAGCTCCGATATCTATGTTATTTGTTTCTCTACTATTTTTTTGTATCCATGCTCATTGTGAGGGGGAGGTTATTCCCCTTTCTAATGATTGACAAAAAGGGGGAGAACATATGTTGATTTTGATTTTATTGAGAAAAATGTGTATTGATTGATTATATTGATTTCACTTTGCAAGAATCTTTGAAGTTTACCTTAATAAGAAGTATCTAATTAAGGGGGAGATTGTTTCCTCCTATCTATAAAGTTTTTGCCTCTATTGTGACTAAAATTCATATTTATAAATTAAATGGTTAAAGTTTGAACTATATTGTCTCTTCTTCTCAAGGTTTTGTCATCATCAAAAAGGGGGAGATTGTTGGCTCCACCCAGTGATTTTGATGAATAACAAAACATTGAGTGCATATTGTATTCTAATGAGGATTTCAAGTTATGAGTTTTCAGGAAGAAAGCACCTCCAAATTTCAAAAATTTATGGTGTATGGCACGGAGCAATTCTCACATATCCGGGCATCCTCTTCATTGAAAAAGGACATATAATTGTTTAACTATTATGTGTTTATGTATTCATAAATTTTATTTTTATTTTCGAGGCATTTACACTTGTATCTGAATGTTTTCAATCTCAAGTGTCGACACCTGGACAGTCAAGTGTCGACACTTCAGCATTTGGCACGGATAAAAATCCTTGGCATGCCAAGTGTCGACACCTATATTCAAGTGTCGACACTAAGTGTCGATACTTAGGTTCCAAGTGTCGACTCAAGGCCTGAGATTTTTGAAAATACAGAACTTTGTGATTTTGAGGATTTTTGTGTCAAGTGTCGACACCTGTGCATCAAGTGTCGACACTTGAATGTTCAAGTGTCGACACCCAGAAATCAAGTGTCGACACCTGACAGCCAAGTGTCGACACTTGCAGCCTGACAGCTCTAACGGATCTATTTTTCTGGCTTGCAGAAGTTGGTTTTCAAGCTCCAAACGGCTATTTCCAATGCACCAACGGTCACAAACCATTTTTAGAAGGTTTTTGGTGTATTTAAGTTCCACCAACCTCATTTTAAAAAAAGAGAAAGCAAGAGAGAAGTCAAGAGAAGTCTATTCAAGAGCATTCAAGTCCACTCAAAAGCCAAAAAGCCAAGATTCTCTTCAAACTTCAAATCAAAAAGTCTTTTCTAGCTTGATTCCACTGAAAAGCCTACAAGCTCAACCTTACTTCATTCCAAAAAGAGGCATCTTGAAGAAGAGTGAAGACAAAGCATCCTTTTGAGCTTCAAAGATTCCAACCTACTCTTGAAGAGAGTTTGTTGTAGCTTTTAAATTTCATATCTGTTTTATTGTGATTTGGCCTTGCTTTCAAGGGTGGCTTGAAAGAAGGTTATTGTGGTTTGTTGGTGAACCAAAGGAACAAAACCAACTAGGGTTAACTTGTGAGCCCGAAGACAAAACAAGTATTTAGGTTTGTTGGTAAGCCTAGGTGACAAAACCAACTTAGGTTTTGACTTGTGAGCCTTGTGAAAAACAAGTCGACTGTAATCTAGTATGGATTATAGTGAAATTCCCAAGGGTGGCTTGGAGAGTGGATGTAGGTGCTAGGTTTGCACCGAACCACTATAAACTTTATGTTTGTGTGTGATTGCTCTTTTCCTCTCGTACTCTTTAATTATTGCTATCATCTTGCATCTAATTTATTATTGCTTACAAGCACCACTGGACATTCATTTTATTATGTTAAATTTTTAAAAGACCCAATTCACCCCCCCTATTGGGCTCCATTTATGGGCAACACTATGGCTATTACTTCTGATCTTATCTACAGAGAGTGGGTGGGTTTCGCACATTGTAGAACTAGCCGTTCAAAGTCATGGAGATGGATCACGTGATTGATGAGTCATGCATTGGACTTGAAGTAGACAATGACTAAGTGCAAATAAGCATCGGCTTGGCATGAAGGTCGGCAACTGGGTTGGCATGTGGATTGGTCACTTCTAAGATAATGTCTCGACCATATTTTTGAGGCATCAATAGTACTCCTATAATACTTCCCCTTACTTCCAATTATGAGCTAGAAGTAGGTTAGATGATGGGCGTATTATCCAAACGATGACTCGGATCTTGGGATGCACCCTCATGCCTTTTGGCAAGCCATCATGCCCTTTATTTAATGCAAGCACTGCTTGCACATCACCAGTTCTAAACATTGATTTTTCATTGAGTAATTAGATACCTTTGTCTAAGTAAGCATTTTTGTTCACATCAAAAAATGGACAGCGTGAAGATATCACCATGTTGCCGCCAAGACCATCGTGGCCCGTAGCTGCTGCGTCGAAGTGCGCTCCTCCTACAGCCCGCCGTTCTCGGTTCCCGGATCTCCACACTAGGTGCGGCCACCTCGCTGCCCGGCGATCTTCCTCTCCTGGACCTGCGAGACAGCGGTTAGAGACCCGGGCCGGGTTTTCCGGCGGGGGCACTACGATGATTAAGTCAGTGACGATCCAGGGGAACAGATTCTCCTGGTCAGGCCTCTCTTGATGGACTCCGTACTAGAAGGAGTGAAAGATGTGCATGGAGGTTTGAACGTCGCAAGGGGAGAGTGATGGCCGAGACAGAGGGATGCTCTGTTCCTCCACCTCTCCTTGTGCCCCTCGATTCCCTCCAGTGGTGGTGGTTGCAGCACTTCGCCCTCTTGGACGGGCTCGCTCTTGTGTTGGTGGTGGTAATGGCCGCCATGGTGGTGCCACACCCCCTCCCTCTCTTTTTTTTTTTCTGTGGCTTGTTTTTTGCCTGTGTGTTTGAGTTGTTGTTTTACTTTCAGGTTCATGATGAACTTAGTTACCGTTTGGTGCTTGTCTCGGGATTCCCGCTGGGCTGTCAGATGCACGCGGTGGTGTTCCAGGGAGCCTTTCCTAATTCATGATAAGGTGCGTTGTTAGGCGCTCTGACACTCTTCTTGGTTGCCTTGTTCCGGGAAATTTGGGGGTGCCTCGAATGGCGGGCCACCGCCCGCGAGATTCGAATCTCCCGGTTGGCCTTCTTTTCTGGATAATCTGAGTGGTTGGTGCGGAATGTAGTATCTCGATCAACGCACTGCTTGCCTTCCTGGTGTAACTGGTGGTGTCAGGCGGTCAGTACGGTCTGGGAGGTACTTCAGTACGGTCCTCGGGTGGCTCGTCGGTGTCCTCAACTGGTGAGGACCTCGTCCGGGCTGGGGCTGAGCTGGGACGGCAAGAAGAACGTCGAGAACGCCACCGCCACCTTTAAGGCTTCGGAGGAGTTCATCGCCGACATCCAGCAGATGGCGTCGGACTCCTTTTACAAGAGGTTCATGTACCTGCGCGGCCGGGTCGAGGCACTTGTTCCTGACAAGGACCGCGGCTGCCTCGAGTACCCTTCGGCCACGGAGGAAGAAGCTGATGAAGAGGTCATCACGGGAGGCGCAGGCCCGTAGCCTCAGGCACCGGATGAGGGCGGCCCTTCCGCGGCTAGTGCACCTCAGCTGAAATCTTCTGAGGGCGGGAGCTCTCGACCTCAGGACCCGGTAGCGAAGCCGGCTGGTGCAGAGTGACCCCTTGTCTTTCTGGTCTGCTTTGCTTTGTAATTTTTATTTCTTGTACTTGTTCAGGGTCTCCCAGCATGTCGGGCGGCCTAGAAGATATTTATAGTTTGTGTTTAATTAATGAAGCTTGGATTGCTTTGTCAGATGCTCTTTTCCCTTCTCTCTTCTTCTTTTCTCTCTCTTTTTTTTTTTTTTTAGGGACATCAGAGAGAAGGGCTTCACCTTGCTTGAGGTTAAGACACTTGTGGGCTGCTAGGCCCAAAGATGTCATTGGCCGAGGGCTGTGCAACTCGAAGTTCTCTCGGTCGGAGATTTGAGCTCCGGTCTTAAGAAGGTGTTCTGGAGCCGGGCTTAGGGATGAAGGTTGCTGAGAGCTGCTTGGCTCGAAGTTCTCTTGGCCGGAGATCTGAGCTCCGGTCTTGAGAAGGTGTCCTAGAGCTGGGCTCGGGGATGAGGGTTGCTGAGAGCTGCTTGGCTCGAAGTTCTCTTGGCCGGAGATCTGAGCTCTGGTCTTGAGAAGGTGTCCTGGAGTTAGGCTCGGGGATGAGGGTTGCTGAGAGCTGCTTGGCTCGAAGTTCTCTTGGCCGGAGATCTGAGCTCCGGTCTTGAGAAGGTGTCCTGGAGCTAGGCTCGAGGACGAAGGTTGCTGAGAGCTGCTTGGCTCCAAGTTCCCTTGGCCGGAGATCTGAGCTCCGGTCTTGAGAAGGTGTCCTGGAGCTGTGTTCGAGGATGAAGGTTGCTGAGAGTTGCTTGGCTCGAAGTTTCCTTGGCCGGAGATCTGAGCTCCGGTCTTGAGAAGGTGTCTTAGAGCTGGGCTCGGGGACGAAGGTTGCTGAGAGCTGCTTGGCTCGAAGTTCTCTTGGCCGGAGATCTGAGCTCCGGTCTTGAGAAGGTGTCCTGGAGCTGGGCTCGGGGATGAAGGTTGCTGAGAGCTGCTTGGCTTGAAATTCTCTTGGCCGAAGATCTGAGCTCTGGTCTTGAAAAGGTGTCCTGGAGCTGGGCTCGGGGACGAAGGTTGCTGAGAGCTGCTTGGCTCGAAGTTTCCGTGGCCGGAGATCTGAACTCCGGTCTTGAGAAGGTGTCCTGGAGCTGGGCTCGGGGATGAAGGTTGCTGCTTGAAGTGGTAGCTTCGACGATGTCATATTTTCTTCTTGTTCTTTCTCTCTCTCTTTCCTTCCCCACTCTTCTTCTTTCTTTTTTTCCTTTTGTCTTTCATTTTTCATTATTTTTCCTCTCTCTCTTTTTTTTTTTGTTCTCATCCTTCCTTTCTTTTCTTTCTCCCCTTCTTCTCTTTCTTCTTTTTTTTTTGGAGTGGGGAGATCAGAGGAGAGGATGCTGGCTGGACCCCCATTTTGTTCTCTTTCTTTCCTTCCCCTCTCGTCTTCTTTTCGAGTAGGGAGATCAGAGAAGGGGGCTGCCAGGCTTCCCCCTTTTGTTCCCTTTATTTCCTTCCCCTCTCGTTTTCTTTTCGAGTGGGGAGATCAGGGTAAGGGGGTTACCGGTCTTGATTGTCTTGGAGCTAGGCTCGAGGCCTTCCTGGACGTGGAGCTAGGCTCGGGTCCAGGGGGTTGCCTGAGATCTTGGCTCAGGTCTTTGGTGCCTTGGAGCTAGGCTCGAGGCGTTGACGGGAGCTGCGTGGCCCCGTGATCCCTTAGCATCTTGGAGCTAGTCTCGGAGATGTTTGGGATAGAGAGCTGCTTGGCTTGAAGTTCTTTTGGCCAGAGATCTGAGCTCCGGCCTCTAGAAGGCATCCGGGAGCTACGCTCGGGGACTCTTGGAATTGGAGAGCTACGCGGCTCGAAGTTCCTCTGGTGTCCTGGAGCTGGGCTCGGGGGTGCAAGAAAGTGGGAGCTACATGGCTCAGAGATTCTTTGACGTCCTGGAGCTGGGCTCGGGGATGCATGGAGTTGGAGAGCTATGTGGCTCGAAGTTCCTCTGGCATCCTGGAGCTGGGCTCGGGGGTGCTGGAAAGTGGGAGCTATGTGGCTCGGAGATTCTTTGACGTCCTGGAGCTGGGCTCGGGGATGCTTGAAGTTGGAGAGCTATGTGGCTCTAAGTTCCTCTGGCATCCTGGAGCTGGGCTTGGGGGCGCTGGGAAGTGGGAGCTACGTGGCTTGGAGATTCTTTGACATCCTGGAGCTGGGCACGGGGATGCTTAGAGTTGGAGAGCTACATGGCTCGAAGTTCCTTTGGCATCTTGGAGCTGGGCTCGGGGGCACTGGGAAGTGGGAGCTACGTGGCTCGGAGATTCTTTGACATCCTGGAGCTGGGCTCTGAGATGCTTGAAGTTGGAGAGCTACGTGGCTCTAAGATCCTCTGGCATCCTGGAGCTGGGCTCGGGGGTGCTGGGAAGTGGGAGCTATGTGGCTCGGAGATTCTTTGACGTCCTGGAGCTGGGCTCGAAGACGCTTGGAGTTGGAGAGCTACGTGGCTCGAAGTTCCTCTGGCATTCTGGAGCTGGGCTTGGGGGCGCTGGAAAGTAGGAGCTACGTGGCTCGGAGATTCTTTGACATCCTGGAGCTAGGCTCGGGGACGCTGTTGACCATTTCCTGCAAAACATGCAAACACCCATGCAAGGAAAAAAATCGTTACCATGACTGTTGGTGAGGGGACTTACCTCATCGGGGGCGTCTTCATGGATTGTAGGCCCTCCCCCCTCGGGGGGCCTGACACCGTCGAGTTCTTTGAGGTAATGGACCTCTCGAGATGGGACCTAGGCCGCCTCATGGGGGCCTTCCCACGGTGGTTCGCCACTGTTGTGCAGACGACCGTGGCGTCTTTATTTAGCTTTCTTCTTTTGCTTTCTCTTCGCCGCATGGCGGGGAGATTACCCTCGGGGTTCCCCGCCCCCCGAGTCTTCTTGGGTGCATGCACGATTTTCCAGGCGACCACACCCGCTGCTTCCGCGGCGATGCAGCCGTCGGTGGTTGAAACCGACGGGGGACCAGCAAGCGCTTGGGGGCCCCGCTTGGAGTCTGCCCTCCACAAATCTTGGGAGGTGGATCTCCTTGTTGGGCTTCTCGGTCTCCTACTCACAGTCGCGATGCCTATTGATATCGTGGCCATGACCGCGGTGGAGGCAATGGCACTCCGCCGCACTATGGCCGATGAAGGACTCCACTAGTGATGGACGTTGCAGTTCGGAGGCTAGACAGCTGAGTCTCGCGTACTGATGGTCCGGTGGGGAGATCCCACCAGCTGGTGCTCATGATTCTCCAGGCGCGCTCTCGTGGAGAGGCATGGAAAAGATCGCCTGGCCGTTGACCTTTCCAACTTATGTCGTCACCGTTCTTCTGTGGTGTGTTGACCTGGGGAGTGGTGAATGACTTAGTCGTGCCCGTCTGCCCCCTACCTGGCGCACAAATCTGTTGCCGCCAAGACCGTCGTGGCCCATAGTTGCTGCGTCGAAGTGCGCTTTTCCTGCCGCCCGCCGTTCTCGGTTCTCGGATCACCACGCTAGGTGCGGCCGCCTCGCTGCCCAGCGATCTTCCTCTCCTGGACTTGCGAGACAACGGTTAGAGACCTGGGCCAGGATTTCCGGTGGGGGCTCTCCGACGATCAAGTTAGTGACGATCCAGGGAAACAGATCCTCCTGGTCGGGCCCCTCTTGATGGACTTCGTATTAGGAGGAGTGAAAGATGTGCGTGGATGTGTGAATGTCGCAGGAGGAGAGTGATGGCCAGGACAGAGGGATGCTCTGTTCCTCCACCTCTCCTTGTGCCCCTCGATTCCCTCCAGTGGTGGTGGTTGCAGCACTTCGCCCTCTTGGACGGGCTCGCTCTTGTGTTGGTGGTGGTGATGGCCGCCATGGTGGTGCCACACCCCCTCCCTCTCTTTTTTTTCTTCTGTGGCTTGTTCTTTTGCCTGTGCGTTCGAGTTGTTGTTTTACCTTCAGGTTCATGGTGTTCCAGGGAGCCTTTCCTGATTCATGATAAGATGTGTTGTTAGGCGCTCTGACACTCTTCTTGGTTGCCTTATTTCAGGAAAATTGGAGGTGCCTCGAATGGCAGGCTGCCGCCCGTGGGATTCGAATCTCCCGGTTGGCCTTCTTCTCTGGGTAATCTGAGTGGTTGGTGAGGAATGTAGCATCTCGATCAACGCACTGCCTGCCTTCTTGGTGTAACTGGCGGTGTCAGGCGATTAGTACGGTCTGGGAGGTGCTTCGGTACGGTCCTCGGGTGGCTCGCCGGTGTCCTCGGCTAATGAGGACCTCGTCCGGGCTGGGGCCAAGCTGGGATGGCAAGGCTCGCTCCATCCTAGACGCTCCGAGCTTGCGGGGATGCCTAGGCGGAGGAGGGCGGAAGGCGGACCCGGTCCAGAGGGCGCGCGCTCGGAGAGGCTCCACATCGATGGGTGAGCTCTTGGCTCGACCTCGACTGCAGGGCACTAACCTCCAAGGGTCTCGCTCTAGAGGGCGGAAGGCGAACCCGGTCCAGAGGGTGTGCGCTCGGAGAGGCTCCACATCGGCGGGTGAGCTCTTGGCTCGACCCCGACTGCAGGGCACTAACCTTCGAGGGTCTCGCTCTAGAGGGCGGAAGGCAGACCCGGTCCAGAGGGTGCGCGCTCGGAGATGCTCCACATCGGCGAGTGAGCTCTTGGATCGACCCCGACTGTAGGGTGCTAGCCTCCGAGGGTCTCACTCTGGAGGGCGGAAGGCGGGCCCGGTCTAGAGGGCGCGCGCTCGGAGAGGCTCCATATCGGCGGGTGATCTCTTGGCTTGACCCCGACCGCAGGGCACTAACCTCCGAGGGTCTCGCTCTGGAGAGTGGAAGGCGGACCTGGTCCAGAGGGCGCACGCTCGGAGAGGCTCCACATCGGCGGGTGAGCTCTTGGCTCGACTCCAACCGTAGGGCACTAACCTTCGAGGGTCTCGCTCTGGAGGGCGGAAGGCGGACCCGGTCCAGAGGGCGCGCGCTCGGATAGGCTCCACATCGGCTGGTGAGCTCTTAGCTCGACCCCGACCGTAGGGCACTAACCTCCGATGGTCTCGCTCTGGAGCGCGGAAGGCGGCTCCGACCTAGACGTCGAGCTCATGAGCTCGACCTAGCGGAGGACTAAGCTCGACCTGCTGTCCTGGGGGAGCTCAGCTCGTTTCGGCAGGGGGATCCGAGCCGGAGGGTCGACATGGCTTTTCTCTTGACGTGGTGCCTACAGGTTTCTCCACGTCAGCGGTCTTGCCACATCACACCAAATAAAAAAAAATTAGATGGTGTGAAAGCTATCTTAGTTCATGCGCTTAATTTGGGAGTGTATAAAAAATTGATCAAAGTAGGTGATAAGTGAAGATACAATTATTCTTTACAAGCTGTACCAAAATATTAAGTTAGCCATCACAAATACAAGTGATGTAAATCTTTGGATGAATTTTAAGAAAGTCACTAATAGTACTGATTGTGAAATTTATTTTTAAAACTCAATACCTAGTTAGTGATACTAGTTAATTTCTTCTGATCTTAATCCTAGATCTAATTTTATATGGAAAGATCTTAATGATACATACTTATAAAATTAATACTTATATTGCATTGCTAAGAGACTAGTAATGAATAAGTTTGGGGGGTGTGATAAGACTATTAAATATCTTAATTTAAATATTAAAATGAATAATCATTGATTTATATTTTCTAGAAATTGATATTTTTATTAGTGTTTTGTAAAAAATAGTTTATAGGTGGAAAGAACTAGATTTTTAGAATCCAACGATATAAATGGTATTTAAATCGGAGTTTAAATGAGCCCGGAATCGAAGGTTAAAGTTTATTAAGAAAATAGCATGAATTTTAAAGCAGCTGGTCCATGATGGATAGGTTGCTTGGTCTATAGAAACTGGGCACAGTCCATGGTATCCATGAACTCCGGTCCACAAGCCATTTCATGGATCATCTCCCCTCTCGCGATGATTTTCTGGCGATCCGAGCACCCATCACCACCCATTCAGTCTCTGTTCATCCACCATCTATGGCCGCCCATTGTGCCACCGTCTACTTCACCCTTGACCTCATGGCCACCACCTTCTCCTCATCTCCATCGTCTTCTTCCTCTATTCAACCGCCAAACACCACTACCATGCCACTGCCAGTCGCAGCCTTATTCCCATCACAGCCATGATCTGACTGCCGCCTCTACCACCACCACTCTTTTCTCTTCTTCCACTTCTTCTTCATCGCTGGTTCTCCATCACCAACCCATTGCTTGTCACCACCCTAGGTCCATCAGGCAAGGGGACTGGCGCATGGGAATGGACTTCGACAAGGCTTTGGCAATGTCGACGATCGGGTAGTGTGAGGCATCTGATTGCTATTGTTTGTTCTGATCTGAGGCTTCCTCCCAGCACCATTAAAGTGCTATCAAACAGCTATGATCAATGATGAGATGCTACTGAATAGAGACGATGGTGGTGACGGAGGAAGGAGGATAAGTGGAGAAGGGTGATAATTCACTGGCAGGAGAAGACTTCTAATTTCAGATGGACTGACTACGTGAAGTGGGCCGTGTTATGCGCTAATCAACAGTCCAAAAACTAATTACAATCTAATGGTGAGAAAGCTGCACATGATCAAAGGCAAGTTTGAAAGAAATTCTAACATTGAATTAGATTGGGATTCAACCTACTTCAAGCCTATTTAAAGGGGACCAGAGGCATCAAGGGGGGACCAAGCAGAGAGCCAAGGGCTAGAAACCAATATTTTTTTATTTTTATTTTTATAATTAGTCTAGGCTTTGAGAGAGGAGAGGAATAAAGAAAAAGAATTCTTTAGGAGAGAAGGTGCTGTGACAGAGCCCCAAATCTCCAAAAAGATGTATCCAGGAGCTATGCATGACTTAGATGCAGTTTGTAGGAAAATATAGATGTCCTTTCATTAATTTTTGTATAATTATTTTTTTTTCTATACAATTGAAGAGAAGGAAAAAGAATAAAATAATAAATTATACAATCAAATTGGGCATGCAAGGTTTCACTATTAAAAAATAAAAAAATTATAAGATTGGAACTTCCACTCTCAATCTCCTATAACTTTTTCAACAAGAATTCCAAATCTCTCTCACAAGCTCTATCCCTATAGGCTTTCTAAAGATCATTCACCAATCTTTGGATTCTCGCACAAAGTCTCTAGCTCTTTGTCCTCATTTTTATAATCTTTAGCATGAAGAGCATTGAGGCGTGTCGCAATGCACCGATTTAGAACCTTAATTCCACTACTCTAAAGGGTAGAATAGCGGGAGTAAGGGTCGATCCCACAGAGACTTTGGGGTTATTTTAAAAAAAAATTTTTCAATATTAACATGAAAGTATAAATCAACTAACTAAAATAGATAATAATAAAACAAAGATAAAATCTCGAAACTCCAACTGGTTACTTGTTAGGTGGGCTAGCACTCCACTTCTATGAAATTTGTACATTCCGATCTAGATATAACCTATTCTTGGTGATGATGACCCGTACCTATTCGATCACGGCCCGTTCCCTTGGAATATAGATTAGTCAAAAATCAGACACATGCAAATTAATAAAATCCTTTTTAGAAATAAGTAATTTACAAGAGTACAAACTGTTCCTATCGCGAATACAGCTTGTCCCAAGAATATAAACTATGCCTAATAATAATTCATAAAAAATATTGACAAGAAATTCTTTTATTTCATAGAAAAGGAGTACAAAAGATAAAAAAATAATAAAATAGAACCCCCTGTGCCAAGTACTACAGTGGAATCCCGAGAAAAGAAATATGAGAATTAGAAGTGAAATGGGGTGAAGTCTCTCTCGAATCCCCCTCGAGCGTAGAATGACCTGAGATATTTATAGATAGGAAATACCGTGTCGGGCCCGTGTGAGAACCGCGGTGATTTCCTCATCTCAATCTGCTTCTGAAACTTATCGCTATCTTCTCATCCGAACTCCTTCGCGATCATATCTCCATCTCAAAAATTAAACTTAAAAATCTTATCGCATAATCCCGCGTCCATCCAGCGCCGTCCGACATCTCTTCTCGTTCTGATGCTTCCTTGTTTTCGGACATCCCGGTCTGAACAACAGGGGCGGTGACAAGCAGCTCCAGGAGCTTGGGAACGGAGGTGACGGCTGGGCGAACGACGGGGATGGGGCGGACACGGCGGCAGCGGGCACGACAGCAGGCGCTGGGCATCTTGCGGCGACTTGGGCGGACAGCTGGGAACAGCGGACGGTGGCTCCGTGGTGGCTCGCGGCGAAGCCGGAACGGCAGCAGGCGGTGGCAGTGGACGGTGACGACGGTGCGGAAGACGACTTCGAGCTGGGCGGCGGCGTGGGCGTGGCGCGCGGGAGAGGAGGCAGCAGCGGGTACGGCGGTGGCTGAGATTCTGGCCGACGCCTTCACGGCGGCAGCTCGCACGACGACGGGGGTGCTGTGGTGGCCGGCAGGTGCTCTCCGGCAACTGCGGGACTGGGAGCGGTGGTCGGCGGCAGTGGGGATGGGGAAGAAAATGAAGCACATCAGCTCTATCGCCAGCGTTTTTCCGGCCATTAGTGGCTCTTCGACCGGCAACGAGGTCGGCGGTTGCTTGGGCGGCGACGGGGGAAGCTCTCCGGCGAATTTCGGAGCAAACGACGCACGGTGGTCCACGGCTCTGCTCGTGGACCGGCAGCAATGGCTATCATGGACCAAGAGGTCGTGCGGTGGACCATTGAGCCGGTCCACCGTGAGCCAGCAAAAAGCTTTAGGGCCGTTCCAAAAATCATGCAGCTTTGAAATCTGTGCTAAAATCTTCTAAATTTCATTTCGGGCCCGTTCGAAGTCCGAATTACATTCCGTTTGCATCGTTGGACTTCTAAAATCAAGATCTACACGTTTATAGAGTCAATTCCTACAAAGTATCATAAAAAGTATCAATTTTAATCAAATAAAGTTGGGTTAATTTTCATTATTCTAATGTCTAACACACCCCCCAACTTAAACTTTGGTCGTCCTCGAGTAAAGGAAATGGATGAGTCTTGTGTACTAAGATGGTCCATGAAATGAAAATTATCGTACTAATCCTAAAATCAAAGGATACATGGTTAGACTATTAAAAAGGTACTTCATTGGATTACCAATTCCACCCATTTAGTAGTAGAATAAAGTCCATAGAAGGTTTAAAAGTTTTTTTCTTTCCCAACTTTCTATCTCACTATCTAAATCTTCCAACTTACTTTGGTTTTGGTGCAATATTTATTTAGTCCCCACTTTTTCTTTTCTTTTTTTTTCTTTTTTTTTTTTTTTAATGTAAAGTTAGTGCAATGTCCTGACACCTTGTTTTCTAATTAACCCTTGTAGTGAGCTTTAAGCCAATGACTCCCAAATCAGTTGGCTTTAGGGCATTAGGTGTAAAACACCCCTCGGGCTTACTGACTTGAGTCAAAAAGGCTAAGTCAAGACTAACTCTAAAAAAGATTTCGTTACATCCCCACCTTTTGACGCGAACAACAACGCTTACTTAGACGAAGGGGCCCGGTTACTTAGTGAGAGATGCTAAAAATCTTTATTAACCTCAGGAATTTTTTAACTGGGAACTTTTTATAATGCCTATACCAAAATAAGTAAGATTCATTATTAAGATCAATAGGCCGAAGGGTCTGGAATTACTCTTCTAAAATTTTCTGGACTACACTCTACCACTTATAGGGTTTTCTTGATAAATCACCCCTCAGTATCTCTAAAATTTTCTAAACCATTAATCACTCCTCATTTAGTGAGCTTGATTATTTTCAATTCGAGACAAATTTTTGTACACAAAAATTGATTAAAATCTTACTCGAGGATAATATTTAATTAATTAGATTACCCCCCCAACTTAATTTCCATTGTCCCCAATGGAAGAGGATACTAATAGCGTAAAGACGAGGAAGGGTACAACCTGGTAAGGTAGTCAAGCATTGAACGTCCTTCTATCACCATATTCCCGCAATCTTCTTTTAGTACTCCATTTATTCTAAAAACAAAGAACTAGAAGTTAAAACGACAAACATGAGCTAAGGAAAGAGCTGGGCTGCCTCCCAGGAGTGCTAAGTTTAACGTCTTCAGCCAGACACTTAGAGAAAGTGTTAGCGATATTGAACGTAGGTACATCCCTCGAGAAATTTTTAGAAGACAGGCCAATCAGGAGGCCTTGTCAACATGGCAGAAAAACGTTCGACGATTATCTCTGATCCAGAAAATACTGCTAGACCAAAAGTGAAAAACTTTGGAACAATTTTGTTGAAGAGTAAGAAGGGAGTGTATAGGTTTGGCCGAGAGTGGGGGCGGGGGCTTAAAAATTTTTCTATCTCTAGAAAGGTCTACCCTAATCCCATTCTTAGATATGATATGGCTTGACATTATCCCATCCTGATGGTACTTTATCTTTATCTGGGTTAATTGTAGGTTCTGACTAATTTCAAGCCGGTCTAGTACTTGTAAAAGCTTTTCTTGAAGAAATAGGCTATAAAGACTAGGAGAAGGTTGATAATCTGAATAAGAGAGATCGTAATAAGAAGCATCTACGAACGAAGGTCTTTGGGATACCGGGATAACTACTGAGTGTGGTTGCCATGAAAAATCTAACTGGGGTACCGGGGCAACTACTGGGTGTTGTTGCCATGAAAAATCAAATTGAGCCCCCCAACCTGAGTTATAAACATCAAAATTTTCTCCTAGTCTTATGCCATATGTGTTTGATCTTGATAAATTTGGTCATACCTAGACTCATAAAATTGGTACATGGTTGGGTATTTTTATATTATATATATATATTTTAATTTAAAAAGAGAAGGAGGAAGGAAAGAAAAGGTCTAAAGGAAAAACTTCTAAGAGAGTCCTAAACTAAAGAGAAAAAGAAAATTTTTTTTATTATTTTTTTAATTTTTCAAACAAGTGAAACAAATCAAAATTACTATCCTAGGGTTAACCTGAATCTAGACAGCTCCTAACTGATCCAAGGTTACCTTCGAGCACTCCAAGCCCAAGATCAATTAACTGACTTGGCCAGGTAAGTGTAAGGTTGGTGAAGGTTCCCTTATCGCTTGCCTTAGACACCAATTAAAAATTAGCCAGGTAAGCGGAACCAACTCACCTCCCTTCGGGCTCTAGTCCCTGAACTACTTTCCTTAGACACCAAGGAATTAAATGATCTGAACCCAGTCCAACTCTAGGGTTTTCTTGTCCTATTGAGCTCGAAATCCTTAGGGTTGATGTCTAATTAATTTTAAAATTAAAGGCTTGGGTCAATGCAGATGCTGGATTGATGATTTGTGGGCTAAGGAAGGGTATTGATCTCCCCACCTTATCTGATTAATGGGCTGTGCCCTTAAGTATATTATGAAATTATGAAATGCAACAGCTAAGGTGTCCAAAAAGTTATAAACAAACAAAATTAAACTTAATTTTTTTTTAATTTTGATGATTAAGTCTCTGATCCTAATGAATTATGAAATGTCTGGGTAATATTTTTTTTGTTTTGCAAAAAAAAATAAATTTACCTAAGTGAATCTAAACAAATTTTTTTGTTCAACCTTTTTGTACCCTAGGACAACCATTTAACATAACCTCCCAGCTATGCTAGGGCAACCTTATGTCAGGGCACTCAAGATTAGAATTTGAATTTTTAAATTTTTTTTTTGAAATTTGAATGTAAAATTTTGAAAATTGAGTTTTTTTTTGTGAATTTTTGGATTGTTGATTATTTTTTTTTTCAGAATAACGCCAAAAGTCCCCGGCAACGGTGCCAAAAATCTGATGCGTGTCGCAATGCACCGATTTAGAACCTTAATTCCACTACTCTAAAGGGTAGAATAGCGGGAGTAAGGGTCGATCCCACAGAGACTTTGGGATTATTTTGAAAAAGAATTTTTCAATATTAACATGAAAGTATAAATCAACTAACTAAAATAGATAATAATAAAACAAAGATAAAATCTCGAAAATCCAACTGGTTACTTGTTAGGTGAGCTGGCACTCCATTTCTATGAAATTTGTACGTTCTGATCCAGATATAACCTATTCTTGGTGACGACGACCTGTACCTATTCGATCACGGCCCGTTCTCCTGGAATATAGATTAGTCAAAAATCAGACACATGCAAATTAATAAAATCCTTTTTAGAAATAATTTATTCCAAGAGTACAAACTGTTCCTATCGCGAATACAGCTTGTCCCAAGAATATAAACTATGCCTAATAATAATTCATAAAAAATATTGACAAGAAATTCTTTTATTTCATAGAAAAGAAGTACAAAAGATAAAAAAATAATAAAATAAAACTCCCTGTGCCAAGCACTACAGTGGAATCCCGAGAAAAGAAATACGAGAATTGGAAGTGAAATGGGGTGAAGTCTCTCTCGAATCCCCCTCGAGCGTAGAATGACCCGAGATATTTATAGATGGGAAATATCGTATCGGGCCCGTGTGGGAACCGCGATGATTTTCTCATCTCAATCTGCTTCTGAAACTTATCGCTATCTTCTCATCCGAACTCCTTCGCGATCATATCTCCATCTCAAAAATTAAACTTAAAAATCTTATCGCATAATCGCGCGTCCATCCAGCGTCGTCTGACATCTCTTCTCGTTCTGATGCTTCCTTGTTTTTGGACATCCCGGTCTGAACAACAGGGGCGGTGACAAGCAGCTCTAGTAGCTTGGGAACGGAGATGATGGCTGGGTGAACGACGGGGATGGGGCGGACACGGTGGCAACGGGCACGGTAGCAGGCGCTAGGCACCTTGCGGCGACTTGGGCGGACAGCTGGGAACAGCGAACGGTGGCTCCGTGGTGGCTCGTGGCGAAGCCGGAACGGCAGCGGGCGGTGGCAGTGGACGGCGACGACGGTGTGGAAGACGACTTTGAGCTGGGTGGCGGCGTGGGCGTGGTGCGCGGGAGAGGAGGCAGCAATGGGTACGGCGGTGGCTGAGATTCCGGTCGACGTCTTCACGGCGGCAGCTCGCACGGCGACGGGGGTGCTGTGGTGGCCGGCAGGTGCTCTCCAGCAACTGCGGGACTGGGAGCGGTGGTCGGCGGCAGTGGGGATGGGGAAGAAAATGAAGCACAACAGCTCTATCGCCGGTATTTTTCCGGCCATTGGCGGCTCTTCGACCGGCAACGAGGTCGGCGATAGCTTGGGCGGCGATGGGGGAAGCTCTTCGGCGAATTTCGGAGCAAACGGCGCACGGTGGTCCACGGCTCTGCCCGTGGACCAGCAGCAATGGCTGCCGTGGACCAAGAGGTCATGCGGTGGACCATTGAGCCGGTCCACCGTGAGCCAGCAAAAAGCTTTAGGGCCACTCCAAAAATCGTGCAGCTTTAAAATCTATGCTAAAATCTTCTAAATTCCATTTCGGGCCCGTTCGAAGTCCGAATTACATTCCGTTTGCATCGTTGGACTCCTAAAATCAAGATCTACACGTTTATGAAGTCAATTCCTATAAAGTATCATAAAATGTATCAATTTTAATCAAATAAAGTTGGGTTAATTTTCATTATTCTGATGTCTAACAAGCATCTCACCAGGAGTCCAATGATCCAATCAGCATCCAAAATAGAGTATTATAGCTCCTCCAATGCAAATTTGACTCCAAAACAATTCGTGGATGTCTGATCAGAGTTGATTGCATCGTAAATCATACAAATCAACTCCAGATTGAAGTCAAATTGTGTCTGGGCCCTTTGATTTTGTTGCAAGATGTGCGTGACCTCTCGATCACCCTCATTGCATGAATAGATTGTGTAGCATTGCCCCTTAGACCACTCAACTAGCTTGTAGATTGTGCTGCCAGCCATGGACCACTCAGTCCATTGTACACCGCAAATAAAGGAGGCTAAAATGCACTGATGGCATGGGCATGGGCTGACCGTCCATGACTCAAAGTATGCTCCTTCCAAAGGTTTGTTGGTTGGGATGTGTTGCCGCTCTCGCCGCCGCGCCCGTGCCTCGGATCAGCCGATCCTTCCTGACCGCCCGGTGAGGGAGCCCCACTTCCCGCGGAGAACCTGCAATAAAGGGGTTAGAGGACCCTGGCCGGGGATCCCGGCGAGGGAGCTCCGACGGTCAAGTCAGTAGACGACGAGAAGGAACAGACTCTCCAGCCGGACCCTCTAAAGGGTTCCAGACTTAGAGAGTTAACTGGTGAAGGAAACGCTCTGGGGACCAGAATCTCGGCTGGGCCTCCTTGCCGAGCTCTCGCCCAGTGTTTCCCTCTCGGGATTTCTGGTTTCTCTCTCGGAGCAAGGCCTTGTGCCGGTGCTTCCTCCTTGTCCCCAGGCTAATTGGCTTACCTTGTCATCCCCAGATCCTTCCCTTTTTATCTCTCCTCGTCGTGCGTTTGTCTTTTTCCTCCTCGGAAGCTCCCCTCCCCCGTCCTCTTCTCTTTCCCCTTTTTGGTGAAGGAGGCCAGGCGGCTTCCCGACCTCGTCCGCCGGGCCCAGCAGGGAAAAGGCAAAGACAGAAGAGAAAGTGGGGAGGGCGGCGCTGGCAGGGCGGCCGGTCAGGCCTCGGGCTCCGTAAGAGCGCTCTCTTCCCCAAGCGCGGGCGCCATCCATCTATGGGGCCTGTTCCGTCAGGATCGGGTCTCTCGGCTGTGGGTCCTGCCGGGCCGACGCAAGTGATGTTCCGCGTGCCGCCACCCTCCGTACGGGACACCGTCTGGGATTCGTATGGCCAGAGGGACGGCCTCGGGGCCCGTCTCTCTCCCCGGGGCCCTCTCCGTGCGAGCGGTCTGACCTCGGTTGAGTTGGATCCGTCCCCGGGGGGCTAACTCGCGAGGGGCGAGGGATCAGCCGACCTCGCTTAGGTGGACCCCTCCTGGGCGGACACCTGGCGAGGTGGCAGAAGGTCGCCTGACTTCGGTCGAGGTGGGCCCGTCTTCGGGCGGCCACCTGGCGAAGGGTGGAGAATCAGCCGACCTCGGCTTAGGTGGACCCCTCCTGGGTGGACACCTGGCGAGGCAGCAGGAGGTCGCCTGGCTTTGGCCGAGGTGGGCCCGTCTCCGGGCGGCCACCTGACGAAGGGCGGAGAGTCAGCCGACCTCGGCTTAGGTGGACCCCTCATGGGTGGACACCTGGCGAGGTGGCAGGAGGTCGCCTGGCTTCGGCCGAGGTGGGTCCGTCTCCGGGCGGCCACCTGGCGAAGGGCGGAGAGTCAGCCGACCTCGGCTTAGGTGGACCCCTCCTGGGTGGACACCTGGCGAGGCGGCAGGAGGTCGCCTGGCTTCGGCCGAGGTGGACCCGTCTCCGGGCGGCCACCTGGCGAAGGGCGGAGAGTCAGCCGACCTCGGCTTAGGTGGACCCCTCCTGGGTGGACACCTGGCGAGGTGGCAGAAGGTCGCCTGGCTTCGGCCGAGGTGGGCCCGTCTCTGGGTGGCCACCTGGCGAAGGGCGGAGAGTCAGCCGACCTCGGCTTCGGTGGACCCCTCCTGGGTGGACACCTGGCGAGGCGGCAAGGAATCGCCCGACCTTGGCCGACCTCACTTAGGCGGACCCCTCCGGGCCCGGGCGCCAATGAGGTGGTAGAGGAACTCCGAGCCGAGCTCGACCTCGGCGAGGGCGGTTTGCCTTAGACAGTCGTCGGGCGGTGTAGTCTTGCCGATCCTGGCTTTGAGGATGTGGCGCTGACTTGGCCGGGGAAACATACACGTGGCTCGCTCGTATTCGACGATACCTGAGCCTGGCCATGTCACTGTCACGGCTGTAACAGGATGCTACCAACTTTTATAATGTGTCAGCCCTGGCCTTTTCTACTTTAGGGACCTGCTGAACATCAAAGCTCAGAAATAGCATGATAAAGTCCTTACCTTGTGGAGGTATTTTTTGATATTTTCCTCTTGAAATTTGTAGTTGCCTTTGACTTGCCCGACCACCACCTAGGAATCACTAAAAATAATGAGATGTTAGACACTAATTTTCTTTGCAATCTTGAGTCCAACGATTAGAGCTTCATATTTAGACTTGTTGGTGGTGGTTGGAACTTGAAGTGCAAGACATATTCAGCAACATCTCCTTCAGGGCCAGTTAGAATGAGACCTGTCCCTGACCTTATAGAGTTTGACAAGCCACATACATACAAAGTCCACTGTTCCTTTGGTCGGCCTTGGAACTTGTTTCCTCCCGTAAACTTTCTTTATCTGCGATTATACATTTAAGGACAAAGTTTGCCAGCACTTTGATAGAAGGCCTTAGGTGAAACTTTATGTCAAACTCTGAGAGCTTGAGTGCTTATTTTCTATCCATCCTCAAGTATAAAGTTGGTGGAGGACATGCTTCATAGGTTGATTAATGAGGAGAATAATAATATGGGCCTAAAAATAAGGTCAAAGCCTCTTGGTAGAAATGACCAGGGCAAAGATTAACTTCTCAAGCTTGGCATATCTAGTTTTCGCATCATGGAAATCTTTACTTATATAGTGGATTGGCTTCTAGATCATTCCTTCCTCATGGATAAGAACCGAGCTTGTCATTGCTAAGGATATAGCTAAATAGAGATAAAGCTCCTTGCCAAGTTTATGCTTGCTCAATAATGGGGCTGAGTTGAGATATTTCTTCAATTTCTTGAAAGCATTTTGACCCTCTATGATCTACTAAAAGTTCTTTGGCTACTTTAGGATCTTGAAAAATGGGAGGCACCTCTTGGCCAATCTTAATACAAACCAATTGAGGGCAGCAAACCTGACAATGAGGTGCTAAACCTCCTTAATTATTTTTGAAGGATTTATCTCTTGAACTGATTGAATTTTTATTGGGTTGGCTTCAATACCCCTGCATGAGACTATGAAGCCCTGAAACTTTCTAGATATAACTTCAAATACATAATTTATAGGGTTTAGCTTCATTTGATAGTGGTGCAGTGTGTTAAAGTTCTTCTCAAGATTATCGATGTGGTCAAAAGTAGATCACCTCTTGACCAGCATATCATCCATATATGCCTCCATGGTCCAACTAATTTGATTCTTGAAGATCAGGTTAACTAATCAATAAAAAGTGGCACCTATATTTTTGAGTCCAAAGGACATGACTTTATAATAGAAAAGCCCATGATCAGTAATACAAATGGTCTCCTCCTCATTTTTAGGTACCATCTGTATTTCATTATAGCCAGAGAAAGTATCCATGAAGGTGAGAAGTTCATAATCGGAGGTCACACCGACCAGCTGATCAATTCGAGGTAAAGAAAAACTATCTTTTAGACATGATTTATTTAGGTCGATGAAGTTTATCCACATTATCACTTTCCATTTGATTTCTTTACAAGTACGGCATTAGTCAACTAGTCAGGATATATCACCTCCCGAATAAAGGCAGCCTAGGTTAGCTTGTCAACTTCTTTGATAATCACCTTTTGACATTCTGGGGCAAAACTTCGCTTCTTTTGCTTCATAGGATAGTATGTGGGGTCAATGTTTAGCCTATGCACCATCACCTAGGGTTTATTCCTGGCATATCAGTAGAGGATCAGGCGAACACATTATCATTTTCCTATAAAAAGTTGGTTAGCTATTTTTTGGTTACCATGTCTAGGTCCGACCCAATTTGAACTATTTGATTGAGGTTCTCCTTGGTCAAAGGCATCTCTAGAAGGTCTTCTAGTGGCTCATCATGTTGCTAAGTTAGTTCATCTAGCATGTCTAGCCCTATAGAGAATATGTCAGGCTAAGCTTCAGCCCAAAGTTTAGCATTATAGCATTGCATGCCATAGCTTGATTTCTCCTGATTTGCCTAATTCCATTCCTTGTCCAGAACTTTACGAGCAAGTAATAAGTGGAGACTATGGCTTTGAGGGCATTTAAACTAGGTTGCTCAAGAATTGCATTGTAGCCTGAATGGACTTCGACCACTAAAAAATTTAACCAAACAGTGTTTTGCTAAGGAGAAGTGCCTACCATAACAGGCAGTGTGATTATTCCTTCTACAGGCACCAGTTCTTCGAAGAAGCCCTGTATGGTGGAATCAAATATCCCCAGTTGATGTTAAGAAGGATTCATTTAGGAAAAGGTGAAATAATATAAAATATCAACAAAGCTTTTATTATCAATTAGGTCCCGGTATATATTATAATTGGTAATATTTAGAGTTACTACCACCATATTAGTATGTAGGATTTGAACACCAGCAGCATCTTGCTTGGAAAAGGTGATGGTTTCCTTAACCTTCTACCTTTTTGCCACCCTAGAATGCTCTACTGACCGATGTGCCCCCCGGCTAGAATGTTCACTTCTCCTATAAGGGGTTTGTCTTCCTTGGCCTTCTCCCTGCCAGGTTGCTTCGGAGCTCAGCAAGGTTTTGGTAGTGGCAACAACCGAGGCCTAGGAGGTGATTGGCATGGAGTGTCCCTCCTCCAGAGAAAGCAATCCAACCTTTTTTGCTAGATGAACCACTTGATCTCATCCTCCAATTGGAGGCAATCCTTTGTGTCATTCTCGTGGTTGTGGTGGTAAAGATAGTACTTGCTGGGGTTGTGACGTTCAGGCCAAATCCACATCCTTCTTGCCTGAGGTAGCTGCTTCCTTACCTCCATTAGTATTTACACTTGAGGCGCGTTCAAAGGCATGTAGTTGGTGAGATGCCTCAGGGGTGTGTTCTTCCATCCCCTAGGAGGGGATCTATTCCTCTGATATCTTGGTAGTGTCCTAGATCGATGATGATGGAAAGTGCGAGACCTCTGCCAATTTTTTTGATTGTTCCCATCTTTAGGAGGGTTCTTTTTTGAACTTTCCACCTTCTACTCTATCTTACCTTGGTGGGGACTAGATGAGCATTATATGCCTCCTCAGCATTGGCATACTTTTTTGTTCGACCAAGCATCTCTATAAAATTTCGTGAATACATCTTTTTCAACGAGAAGAGAAAGGCACATCTCTGCAGTCCACTTTTTAAGATCGTCATGGCCACTGGTCCAGATTGCATACCTTCAAGGTTGCCGCATTGAAATAGTTGAGGTATGCATGGAAGGACTCTCCTTCCCTATACTTAATGTTGACCAAGTAATCTAACCCTTGACGATGTCTTCAATTACTGATGGAGTGGGAGATGAATGCCTGGCTTAGATCATCTAAAGATCCAATTGAGCTAGACTTAAGACTGGAATATCAATGCCTAGCCACTTCCTTAAGAGTGGAGGGGAAAGTATAGCAAAAGATCCCATTAGATATTAGTACAGTAGCATGAGAGTCCTAAAACTCTCCAGGTAATCCATCGGGTCGCCTGACCCATCATAGCTTTCAAGGTGTAGAACTCTAAAGTTTGTAGGCATCAGCTCTTTTAGTATTCTAGTGTTGAAAGGTGGATAGGTGTTGATGCCGAGCCTCTTATCGCAAACCGGGGCTTGGTTTTGTAGTACCTTGATCCTTCGATTTATCTTTTAGAAATGTCGATCCATATTGGCATCCCTGGCATTGTAAGCCTCAGAATGCTGAGGCAACCTTCTCAGGATGGAATCCTTCTAAGAGTGGGGAGTGGGTGATTGTCTATAGGCCCACTTTGGACTTCTAGGCCTACTATACAATGTGTGCCTCTCCTTGTCTATATTTTGCAAAGGAGGACAAGACATTGCGAGAGGTGGCTATGGTTGCTGGGCTGCAATCGAAAGTTTGTTGCCCAGGTGGCTTCCCAAGAGGGGGGTGAATTGGGATTAAAAATTTTTGCAAGTATGTGCACTTTGAAATTCTTTTAGTGTAGAAGTGAAGTGTGCAAAGCGGAAGTAAATTAAGTTGAAGCAATAAAGCAATGAAACCACAATCACAAACACCAAGAAATAGAGTGGTTCGGAGCAACATGCTCCTACATCCACTATCCAAGGATCACTTGGGATTTTCACTATATTCCCCAATCGGAATACAGTCGGATTATTTTATCAGGCTCACAATTCAAATATATACACTTTGGTTTTACTGGGATCACCAAAGAAACCCTAACTCCCTTTGGTTTTATACGGGATCACCCAAGAAACCCTAACTCCCTTTGGTTTTATACGGAATCACCAAAGAAAACCCAAACATTTGGTTTTAAACCGGAAAAACCAAGAATCCAAACTTAGATTTTACAAGGTTCACCTAAAAACCTTTAACTCTCTCTTAAGATACAGCCCTTTGCCGTTCTAGGAGAGCAAACAAAGATAAAGACAATGTAATCAAGCAACTATAACAAACCACGTTTGTTTTGGTATTGTCGATGTAGATCAAGATGAAGTCAAGCCTTGAGTGCTCTTCAATGCTCTTCAATGCTGCTTCTTCCCTTTTTCAATGAGTGGATTCAATGATAGAGTAGAGTTGGTGAAGCTTTGAATCCCACTTGAATGCTCTTTGAGGTAGGTAGTTGAGTGACTTGAAAGCTCTTTGATTTCTCAAGAAAATTCAGCAATAAATCTCAATCAAAATCTTTAATCCTTCAAAAATAATCCCCTTTATAGTTTTCCATGAGATATGGCCGTTGTAGGGCCTTGAAATTCGTGAAATAGCCGTTGGAGATGAATTGGAGTTCAAATTTCAATTTCATCAACTAGCCGTTAAAGTGCAGACAATGGCTCCACGAGCCGGCTCGAGCTCCAGGAGTCGGCTCAAAGCTCAGACAGGCCAAAAATAAACTTCTGTGGGAGCCGGCTCTTGCCTTCAAGCTTTCAGTCAAGACAAACATATATACCTAGAGTCGGCTTTTGGACTAGGAGTCGGCTCCGGTTCTCAGAACTTCAAAAGAAATAATTCTAGAAGAGTCGGCTTTTGGTTCTGAAACTTTGAATCTTTCTCCGTGCCGTGCCACCATGAGTCGGCTCTTGCAAATCTTAAAAAATTGCTTCAAGCTTCTCCAAAGATCTTCAACATTGAATCAACTAGAAGCTAATTTACATATCTTATCAAATTTTTATAATTTTAAGCCCATTTTACATGATTACAGCATTCATAAGTTAGGGCTTTTACAAATTCAATTGAATTACCCTTAAGTAGATTTGAAAACCACTTTAAACAAAGGTAACCAATTCCTACAAAACTTCTTAAACAATTTGAGAAGAGTTAGCATCAAATACATGCTCCATTGTTTTGTGATCATCAAAATCATTCCAGGGATCAACAAAGTTGTTATTATGGAGTAGGAGGAGAATTTTATTAGGCACCGTTGTTTTGCTGCATTGCTAAAATTGCAACGATCAAAGTGTGCACTTGCTGGACCAGTGCATTGAACCGGTCAGTGCTTACTCCCATGGCAGGTGGAGGTGGCGGCACCAGTTTTAGCCATGATGTGGTAGCCCTGTTGTTGACATGGATTTCTTCATTTCTTAAGGAGGCAACATTAGAACACCTTGAAGAAACTCTATGTTGCTCCATTTCAAAGGACAAATCCTCAACTGGCTTTCCGAAAATGAGCAGGGCCCTTCTTTTAGCACAATCTATTACTTTAGATTTTGTCTAGAGGTCTTAGAAGTGGTTAACTGATCAAAGTCGCTGCTGGAGAAGCTTGTAAGATAAAGTCCTTGGCCGAGGTTAGCTATGGTGAAGACCTTCTAATGCTCAAATTAGATATCTGGAATGGAAGCAGTGAGTTGGGCTTTCACTTGTTTTTTCACTCACTTGGGTCATCGGGGCTCTAACTATTTATAGCAGATGGTTAAGGAACCGAGCGATTCTGAGAGTATTAGGCTATTAATTATGCTATTATAAGCCTGGAATTTTAGCCCTTATCTACTCTTTGCCTGGAGGGTGGCTGTTACTTTTGATCCCATCTACAGAGAGTGGATGGTTTCTACATGTCGTGGTACTAGTCGTTCAAAGTCACGGAGATGGATCACTTGTTTGAAGAGTCGTGTGTTGGACCTGAAGTAGACAATGACTAAGTATAGATATGCTTCAGCTTGGCATGAAGGCCGGTGGCTGGGTTGGCATATGGATCAGTTGCTTCCAAGATAGCATCGTGACCATATTTCTGAGGCATCAATAGTACTCCCATAACAATCTTTAATAACTTTGCCTCATTCCTTCTCCAATGTTGCTACACCTCTTTGGTGGTCAAGGTGATGAGGCCAGCCTCTTGCTTTGTTGGAGGTTGATTGGATGCCAAGGAGCTTCCTTCAGACTACAGGGAACCTCCAAGAAAAGTCCGCATACATCGGGGAGTGGTCTTCAATGGAGGATCTCCAATGGTTAAGTGAGCCAGAGAGGGAGAACAATAGGAAGAAAAATGAGTGAGAGAGTGAGAGTGTTACCTAAGGATTCCCTTTTCCCCTCTCCATATAGAGGGAGACTGCTAGGCAGTGTCTAACTATCTGTTTCTCCATAATTTGGAGGGTCAAAGCTTGTTGGTGATGGTGGAATGTCGGGACGTGATTGCAAGAGGTTCCTTGCCAAGACAAGTAGAGAGTCCTAATTCATTATAACCAAAATGTTAGACACAAAATGTAGTGGAGAGGAGAGTAGTCCATGTGTAAATGACGATAATGTATAGATCATAGGCCCTTTTGGCTTCTTGTCGGCCATAGATTGAAATTGTAGAGGAGTCATGGGGGTCACCCAATAGTGATTTGGACTATATTGAAGGAAGTTGGCCGAAGCCCAAAGTGATGGCCGAAGACATGGTAGTGATCGATGATGGTCCGATGTCGAGATCGGTTGGAAGAAAATAATGGTCAACATCATTCTTGCAAATCCCCATGATTGTTGTCAAGCCACCAAATTGTCTAATGTGTACTTGTTCCATCACTTAAGGTCGGACAGGTCATCCTTCGATAACACTTGCCCCTTGCTTTCCGGCCCTTTCCAGCCCGAGGTGATTTCTCCCACTGTGGATATGGAAAGTAAGTCTTGACAAAAAAAATTTTGACCTCGATCCCCAGACTCGATGTTGGTGCATTTTCTATGATCTCATTTAATGCGGTCTCATTATTTCAACCATAATAATTACATGATGGGTTAAATGAAGTGACATGCCACTTCAAATTGAAAATAATTTGATTTGATCTTATCATAGTAATCATGGGATGGATATTTTGAAGGGATGTAATGATTTGAGTGGTGATCCCTGGGACCGATCTCAGGCCATCACCAGGCACCCTGTTCTAGTGGCCCACCGGTCTCCCACCATCCAAAGTGGATTTGGTTGACGCGGTGAATCCAAGGGCTCGTGCATCGCTTATTCTAAGATATAGGATGCTTGCCACGTATCGCATATCTAAAGATGGCAATCACTAACCTAAGCCATTGGTGGTATAAATAGGCCTCCTTCAATTGGCTTTCTATTATTTTAGCAATCCGGAGCCCCACATGTCTCTCTCTTTTTGGTGGTGTTTGGATGTTAAAAAGTTAATCCTGAAATAGGGATAGTAATTCCTGAAAATTAATTAGTATTCTCGTTTTCTGTTTGGTTGGAAGTATGGAATAAGGTGATTATTCCAATGCAATTAATATAGTCTTATTCCAATTTATGTTTGGTTGACATGAGAATAAGGCTTTATTCTTGGAGGATAGTGGATGAATTTTATTAAAATGACAAAATTATCCTTGAAGATTATATTGTAGAAAATGTTAATTATTTTTTTAGTAAATTATATTTAAGTTGGTAAATTTTCATGTTAACATGGATAGGAATATCAATTTAGATATGATTATCTCCAATAAAATATTATAAAATTGTTAATATTTTTATTAAAAAATTATTATCAAATAAAAATGAATAAAAAAAATTTTAGACATTAATTTTAAGAAAAGTAATATTAATTAATAATATTTTTTATTAATTATTTTGATAATAATATATTATTAAAAAAATATGATCAAATAAATTTTACAAAATACAATTTCTACAACATCAATGTCATAACACAACATCAATGTCATACAAGACCAAAACAAGAATACACCTAACAGATGAATATTGGCAAAGGCTCTGTTGACTTCAAATCATTCGATGCAGCCGATTAGATTGGATATACATTTTTTTATGACAATTATGTATCCAGCAATATAGAACATAGCCTTCTAAGAACCCGGACATTTAATTATACAGGGGACGGAGACACCGGAGCGAGACGAAGAAATCAAGGACACCGGAGCGAGACGGAAAATCAAGACCTCTTCAGAATGAGTCGGGACGAAGAGGGTTCGAGAAGAACACCGATCAGCCATTTACATGGATACCCTTGGAATACCAAATCACGAATAACGTAATTCCATGGGAACCCATGGAATTAGAATTCGTGAATAAGGCCATGTTGACCGGAATAAAAAACCATCACAATTCCTTCTCGTTATTCGGGCCGTTTGGCATTTTAATCGCAAATAAGAACTTATTCTTCGCTCTATTCCGCAACCAAACACGGCCTTTGTGTGTTTCATTATCGAAGGTTTTCTTCGTTATCGTGCCTTGCAACTCTTGGCAGTCTCTTTTAGTCCTGGTGCTAATTTTCAACTTTGGTTCCCACCCGTATTCTAGTAAGAGTCCCTATGGCCAGTCCTTTTCTCCTTCTGTTTATAGTTTTTAGGCTACTCCTTTTGTATTATAGTAAGAGTCCCTGCTTTCTGTTCTTTGAATACTCTTTCCTTTCATAGCTTCCCATGACAACGAGTGCAGGGATAAAAGTCATTGGGGTGGTAGGGATTCTCTGCCATCTCCTCCCCGGGACAAGTCTAAGATTGGTCTTTGGACCGTTGCTGATGCTGATTCTTCAAGTTGGAGTTGTTCCTCTTTGGATCCCGATCATAAGGAGAAAGCACGATGAAGAATCTACTCGATCACTGTCTTCTCAGCCCGGAACTCAAGGAAGCAGTGTTGGTGATATTTAGGAGGATTGTTATTAGCTAGACTTTTTTTGTTAGGCTGAATGGTTTGTTAACCGTTCAATGTTTACTTGTTGTGGAACGATATTTTGTTGGCATGAATATAGTTGCAGTATTTATACCAATTCAATATTGATGACTTCAATGTCCCAGCACAATGTATCATGACCTCAATTTCAGTTCAATATTTATGTCTTCGATCAATGTTTCAATTCAATGTTCATGACATCAATGAAACATTATAATATTTTAGTTTTAATGCATCGTAACTTCAATTTCAGTTCAATGTTTATGACTTCAATTTATCATGGCTTCTCTATAGCATTGCAGTTAAATGCATGCATATGTTAAAGGATTGGATGAAGGCTTAATTTAATTATTTCTAGGGTATGATGTTTCATTTGATGTGCATTTCAATGGCATGGCTCGTGCAATGTTTCTGCTTCACATGTCTAACGGCATGGTTCGATGTATCATGACTTCAATATATATAAAGACTTTAAGGTTTTATGATTTCAGCATTTATCTCAAAGTGCTTATCATTGGTTAATTCATCGTGTTGATAATTCAATGTATAGCTCAATGCTTGTATTCATTGTTGCAGTTCAATGTGCAGTTAGATACTTATGTTCATTGTCGTGGTTCAATGTGCATATTAAAAGATCGATTGAAGGTTTTATATTTCTAATGTATCATGAATTCAAGGTTTTATATTTCTAATGTATCATGAATTCAAGGTTTTATGTCTAACGTGTAGTTCATTCGATGTGTATTTTAATGGCACAATCGATGTTCAATAATTTTGCTTCATATGTTTAATGGCATGGTATATCATTATTTCAGTGTGTCATGACTTCAATGTATATGTTTCATTCCAATATTTCAGCTTCATGTTTGTAATAGCACGGTCCAATGTTTCATGACTTTAAGTCTAATGTATAATGGCACGATTTGAAGTCCAATGTTTCATGAGTTCAATTTCTGGCTCAAAATGCAGTGCATTGTTTGGTTAAATGTTTGACTTGGTTGAAAGGAAAAGTTTTAGCTTCAATGTTTTATGATTTCAATATTTGTTTGGCTCAATATAATGTATCATTATTTCAATGTATCATGTTTCATTCCAATGTTTCAACTTCATATTTATAATAGCACTGTCCAATTTTTCCAATGGGTAAGGGCGTAGCTTGAAGTCCAATATTTCATGACTTGAATGTCCTGAGTTCAATTTACTTGGTTAAATGTTTGGCTTAGTCGAAAGGCAGAATTTCAGCTTCAATGTTTTATGATTTCAATATTTAGCTAAATGTGTCGTTTAATGTACGTATCAATTTTTGAATAATAGTGTTGCTTAATTGAATGTGCAATTCAAGGATTAGTCGAAAACTTTAATTTAGTGTGCTATGTAGTTTCATATTTCATTTGATGCCCATTTCGATGGCACTATTTGAAATTTAATATTTCAGCTTCATGTTTGTAATAACACAGTTCAATGTTTCATGACTTCAAGTCTAATATGTAATGGCATATTTTGAAGTTCGATGTTTCATGTCTTGAATATTTCCTTACTTGGTTAAATATTTGGCTCAGTTGAAATTGTTTGGCTCAATGTTTAGGATTTAGTTTAATAGCACAAGTATCAAATAGGTCCCTAATTGAGATCAATGATACATGAATAAAACACTTTTTTTTATGTGAAAGGCAGAGTTTTAGTTTCAACGCTTGAAGTTCTTATATACAGAAGGTTGTAGCTGAGATACTTTGCAAATTATGATCTTAAGAGAAGGGATTTATACAGGACAGCATCTGAAACTTATTTTATGGCATCCTTAGTCACAGATGCAGCATATTTCAGCCTTTAAACATAGGTTTCAAGGATTTCTAAGGATTGTATCAAGGATTTCAAGAGTTTCAAATATTATAATGTATCAAGGGTTTCAAATGTTTTGAATGTTGTAAATGTATTAAAGCCTTCAGCCTTTAAGGATATTCTTAAATGTTTTATAGCTCATTATTTCATAGTTATCATCACTCCTTTTTCAATATAGGTATCACATATGAATCTGCCTATAATATTATTTGAGCATAACTCACTATATAAAGAACCTGTACCATAAATTCAAATATCAAATATAAAGCATTATATTCAATATCATTGTTATATAATATTCATTACACAGGTTATGTACTGTAGCCTAACAAACTGATAGTCACTCAAAAATGATCAGAAAAAATATTATCAGCATTATAAAAGTCATTTTCAAGACTCTTACATTAGTTGCAAAAAATAGTAATCACTCAAAATACGGTCACTAATATTAGCAGAATTCATGAAAGCATAATTGCAATGACATAAAGCCTTTCCCTTGAAGCATATTTTGCAAGCTCCCTCTTCAATGTAGATTGTTTAGCTTTTAAACTTGCTGTCCCTTCTTTGAGATATGTTGCCTTTTTTTTTCAAAACTAGTCTCTTCTAATAAATCAATTGTTTCTTCTTGTGGTTCTGCCATATGTTCTTTTAAACATGAATGTTCTTCTCAATATTTTTCAATCATTATAGATAATCTTCTCACCGTTGATTTTAGATTCCTTGTTTCATCTCTTTTTTCAAGCAGAGCTATTTTTGCTCGATCCCTAATTTCGAGGTCGATCAATATGAAATATTCATAATATGAATCATTCTGCAATAAATAAATATGCACAAATATTATCACAAATATTTTTATTTTTTAAATTTACAAAACCGGTTTGCAAGAACAACCGCATTATTTTTGTTATATATTGAGTTATAGTTATAAGGGACTTAGATGCCATCATAGTAGCTTAACAAACAAACAAACAAAGATAAATATTGGCATATGGAGATAAACATGTATATTCAAAGATGTGAACTAACTAGGTTGAAAGAATAATCATTTTATTCTTATTACATATTCAGCTATATTTATAAGATATATGATAAATATGTACATCCAGAGATGTAAACTAGTAAAATCATAAAGACGAGTTGATGAGATCCTCAGCTAATTTGTATATAACAAAATATATGAGATGAACAACTTAATAGTTTAGAGAACCCATCATCACACTCATACCATCACAATTGAACAATTGGATAAGTGAAAGCATCTATGCAAGAAATTATCATACTCACTTAATAATTTGGACAATTTACAAACTTTTATCCAGGATTGTCATCAATCCATGAAATCCAAGTTCTAGGTATAAGACTACACCAGCATCAATTTGTACCTTCATAGCTTCCGATTAACTCAATACTAAAGAGTGGAAATCCTTTTGAAGACCTTCCAACTATTTTACTTGCTATTTTTTTCATATATATATATATATATATATATATATATATATATATATATATATATTGTCACTTATGCTTATCTTTTAGCAATAGAGCTCGCATGCAAATTCTAGGTTGAAGATAAAAGAAACGAATACTTGAAACTTGAAAGGATGTTTCATGTATGACATCAAGTGAAAAATTCCATCACGGTAAGCTAACGAAATCATAACTAAGAATCAGATAACGAAATTGTTATACCCTATTGGCTTTCCTCTGAACCTGACCAGAGCCGATGGCCCTTCGGTCGGGTTGGACCAAAGGTCCGGCTGACCCATCGAAGGTCCGACCGACTCACCAGTGGTCTGACCGACCCACCAGAGGTCCGACCGACCCACTTCAGCCAAGCCCACATCAGCCCAAGGCAGGCCACTCCAAGGACAGCCTAGAGGTTTCAGAGGCTCCTTCCAGCTGGTGCCAGGATTCTGTTATGATAAAATCCTGATATCTCGGCGCCATTACTCTGTGGATCCCACGATCTCGGCACCGTTGCACTACAGGTCCCACGATCTGGTGCCACCTGGCCACTACCAAGATTCCTCCAGGGACAGATTGGCCATTCCCAGCCTGGCCCCTAACAGATTCTGGTGAAGTTCCATGCCTATATAAGATAAAGGAGGGACCCCGAGCGGTAAGAAAGCTTTTTCCTTCTCACGAGCTATCTTCATTGATTCCTCCATTCTGTTGCTCTAGGCTTTCTACTAACTTAACCATCGGAGGGTCCTCGCCGGAGCACCTCCGTCCTGTGGAATGTTTTAGTAGGAACCGGGGAGACGCACACTCCAGTCGGGTCGAGAGAACCCGGTCTGGGAGATTCAGTGGCAACAGATTGGCGCTAGAGGAAGGGACTGCCTGAACCTCCATTCTTGTTTCCTTTCTTCAAAAGGAGGAATCCACCACTAAGTAAAATGATGGTGAAAGAAAGAGCTCAGAATACCTCAAACAGGGGAGGCCACTCCCAGGCTAAATCGAGAAAACCTCTCAGGGAGAACGACACCGCCCAGCCAACCATCACCCTACGACAGCAGCAGTTCCAGACTCTTTTGAACCGCATCGACACTCTCGCCGCCGTGGTTCAGAACCTTCAAGACGCGGCCAATGACAGATAGCAGCCACCCGCGGTGTCCAGAACCAGTCATCCATCTGCTGCCGAAGAGAGTCAACAGCAAGGAGTCCCTCAACACCGCTCCCACATGACCCAGGAGCCCTGAAGGTCATAGAGGACTCGCGCTGACGGGAAAAAAGTGAGATCCACCTCACCCTCTTCCACGGATTCGATCTCCAACAACGACTAGCGACGCGATGAAGACCTGAGGGACTACACCAGCAAGCTCCAGCGCATGGAGGAGCAAATTGCCGAACTTGTTGATCGGCGAAAAGGAGAAGAAGCGCTGGCGTACACTCCCGCCAGCCATTCTCCGCCAGAATTATGGGAGAAACTATCTCCCGTCACTTTAAGATCCCCTAGGTGGATGCTTACGATGGCATCACCGACCCTCTGGACCATCTGGGCACTTACAAGGCCCGCATGATGGTGCAGGGCACCTCCGATGGCCCCCACTACATCGCCTTCCCTGCAACACTTAAGAAGGTGGCTCGGATGTGGTTCTCCACCATCCGACCAGGTACGATTCACTCCTTCTCCCAGCTGGAAAAGCTCATTTTGTTCCACTTCAAGACCTTCAGCCGGACACTGAGGAACACGGACTGCCTCTTCCTCGTACAGTAAAAGGAAGGAGAAACCCTCCGGGATTACATGTCCCGATTTAATTCGGTAGCCATGGAGGTCCCGGACCTCTACGAGCACGTAGCTATGTCGGTCTTTAGGAAGGGACTGCGATCATCCAGGCTCACTTTCTCAGTGGACAAAAAGTTTCCGACAAGCTACTCCGAAGTACTGGCCCAAGCGCAAAAATATGTCCTGGCAGAAGAACAAGCAGCAAGCTGATGCCAGGCTAAAGGGAGGTCGGCCTCCAAGAGGAGGAGCGATAGGGCTCCCGAAGTCCGACCTCCCAGCGATGGCACCAACTCGGCCCGACACTGCTACCCTAAGTCGAAGGACTTCCAAGAGGTTCGAGACTTACACACCTCTCTCCCTTCCGAGGGAGAAAATCCTTATGGAGATTGAGAAGGAGACCTTCCTACAGAGACCTCGCCCGATAAGGAGCCCCTTTACGTCAAGGAACAAAAACAAATACTGCTGGTTCCACCGTGACCACGACACAGTACAGAAGATTGCCTCCAGTTAAAGGATGCGATCAAGGATTTGATCAAACGGGGGTACCTGCATAAGTAAGTCCGGCCCCAGATGAACCGGGCTGAAACTTTCACTGCTAGGAACCCCCCGGAGGAAACAGAGCTACCCAACCAACGCCCTACCGACGGAAATGTTGGCATGCTCCACCGCTAGTCTGACTGGAGAGACGAAGGAGGTCGGGACATCTCAAAGAGGCCTCGGGGTTCTAATGTAATTAGTTTCTCCGACGATGACCTCCCAGAGTCTCAGGCCTCTGGAAATGATCTTGTTGTTGTGTCGGCAATACTTGCCAATTATGATATAAGAAGGATCCTCGTTGATAATGAAAGCTTCACTGAAATTTTGCTGTATGATGCCTTTATCAGAATGAATCTACCTAGAACTAGGCTGCGAGAGTCCCCCACATCACCGATGGGATTCAGGGGAAACTCTGTCAGCGTAGAAGGAGAAATAACTTTGCACGTGACCATCAGATTGGAACCTTATCAAAGGACCCTCCCTATCAATTTTGTGGTCGTCCGCAAGACATCAGCCTACAACGCCATATTAGGGTGACCGGCCCTTAACAAATTCCAAGCCATTGTGTCTACCTACCACTTACTGGCAAAATTTTCGACTCGGAATGGGATCGGTGTGATGAGAGGGGATCGTAGGATGGCCAGGCAGTGTTTGACTATTCAGGACAGACAATCGCGAGGCCATTCCACCTTGGAATAGCTTGATCCCAGGTCCAAAGCCGATTGCTGTGGAGAACTGGTCGACAAGATCATATTCGTACCTCTTAGAGAGGACGATCCTACTAGGATCCTGCAGGTCGGAAGCATGCTCGATGAGGAGGCTAAATCAGAGCTGATCAGCTTCCTGTAGAACAATGCCGACATTTTCACCTGGTCGGCATCCGACATGCCCGGCATCTCGTTGGAAGTCATAATCCATCGGCTTAAGGTGGACCCCACCTACAAGCCCGTCCGACAGAAGAAGAGGAACTTCACCCCCGAGAGATAGAGGGCGATCGGTGAGGAGGTCAAGAAGCTCCTTGAAGCCAACTTCATCAGAGAAGCCCACTATCCCGACTGGCTGGCGAATGCGTGATGGTGAGGAAGGCCAATGGAAAGTGGAGGATATGTGTAGACTACACTGACCTCAATAAGGCCTACCCGAAGGACAGCTTTCCCTTACCAAAGATCGACCAGCTGGTGGACGCCACAAATGGTCATCAACTTTTGAGCTTCATGGATACCATTTTCGGGTACAACCATATTAGCATGGACCCGGAAGATGAGGAGAAGATAGCCTTTGTCACTGACAAGGGACTGTACTACTACAGGATGATGTCCTTCGGCTTAAAAAATGTCAGAGTCACTTTATAGAGGCTGATCAATAGGGTCTTCGAGGTGCAACTTGGAAGAAACATGGAGGCATATATTGGTGACATGATAGTCAAGAGTCTCCGGAGAGCCGACCACATCAAGGATCTACAAGAGTCCTTCGACACCCTGAGGCATCACAGGATAAAGTTGAACCCCGCCAAGTATACATTCGGGGTGATCTCGGGGAAATTCCTCGACTTTCTGGTCACACAATGAGAGATTGAGGTCAACCCTGATAAAATCAAGGCCATCATCGACATGGGGCATCCAACTAGCAAGAAACAAGTGCAAGACTCACAGGTCGAATATTCTCTCTCAACCGCTTTATTTCTAGATCGACCGAAAAATGTCTCCCTTTCTTTAAAACTCTGCGATGATCGGACCGCTTCCAATGGACTGACAAATGTCGGTCGACCTTCGAAGCACTGAAGGCTTATCTGGAAATGCCTTCCTTACTCGCTAAGCCTATGAAGGGAGAGCCCCTGTATTTATATTTGTCGACATCGAATGAGGTAGTGAGCTCTATCCTCGTTCGGATAGGGAAGGACAACTAGCAAAGGCCAGTCTACTACATCAGCAAGGTACTCCAGGATACCGAAACAAGGTATCCCAAGTGCAGTAGCTTATCTACTCCCTGGTTATGGCAGCTAAGCGACTGCGGCCCTACTTTCAAGCGCATCCGATCATCGTCCTGACTAATCAACCTCTCAAGGCGATCCTCAGAAGTCTCGATACCTCGAGATGACTTGCCAAATAGGCCATCAAGCTTGACAAATTCGACATCTCCTTCCAGCTTCAATCGGTCATGAAGGCTCAGGTGATCGCCAACTTTATAGTAGAGTGTACCTGGAGGTAGGAGACACCTCCACAAACGGTCGACACGCCTGAGGATGATATTACTGGAAAGTTGGACCCCGCCTAGACACTCAATGTGGATGGAGCGTCTAACCTAGCTGGTTGCGGAGCAGGCTTGATCCTGACTGACCCCGATGGACAAAGCCTGGAGTATGCCTTGCATTTTGCATTCCAAGTATCAAATAACCAGGCGAAGTATGAAGCCCTCCACGCGGGACTGAGGATAGTCGATGAGCTGGGCATCGGTCGGATCAAAGCCTACTCTGATTCCCATCTGGTGGTAAACTAGGTGAGGGATGAATTCGAGGCGAGAGACCCAACCCTGGCCAAGTATTTGGATAAGGTACAGAGCCTTGTGACTCGGCTTAAATCTTTCGAGATACTCCATATACCTCGGGCGTAAAACTCCCCGGTGGATGTCTTGTCATGATTGGCCACTGCCGTCAATAACCCCTCCGATCGGACCTTCGTGGAAAACCTACAAAGCCCAAGCATTGCTGAAGAGACATCAGGAATCCATCAAATGGAGCGAGAAGCCTCTTGGATGGACCCCATCCTTGCATTCCTCAAGGAAGGAACCCTGCCGGAATATAAAGCCAAAGCCAAACATGTGCGCTGGATGGCCTTAAAGTACGTCGTCCTCGACGGAATTCTCTACAAGCGGTCATTTACACAGCCACTACTCAAGTGTCTAGGACCATCGGACGCCGATTATACACTCAAAGAAGTACACGAGGGCATATATGGCGACCACCTGGGAGGTAGATATTTAACCTACAAGATCATCCGACAAGGCTACTACTAGGCAACCATCTAGAAGGACGCTGCAGATTTTGTTAGAAAGTGCGATGCATGCCAGAGGTACTCCAATATTCAAAGGCGACCGGCTAGTCAGCTAATCCCGCTGACGGCCCTCTGGCCATTCGCACAGTGGGGGATGGACATCCTCGGGCCATTTTCCCCGGCATCCGGACAACGGAAATTCCTAATTATAGCCATTGACTACTTCACAAAGTAGGTGGAAGCTGAACCACTGTCACAGATCACCTAGGCCAAGGTGGAGACCTTCATCCGAAACTGCATCATCTATCGGTTCGGCATACTGCAGGCAATCATCACCGACAACGGGTGGCAATTCTATAACCCAAAATTTCAGAATTTTTGCTAGCAATACCACATCTCCCACCTGTTGACTTCAGTTGGACATCCCCAATCCAACGGGGAGGCCAAAGTCACCAACCGGACGATCCTACATGGGTTGAAGACCCGATTGAACGATGCCAATGGACTATGGGCAGAAGAACTTCATTCGGTGCTCTGGACCTATCGGACTACCTCTCGGACGACGACTGGAGAAACTCCGTTCAATCTCACCTATGGGAGTGAGGTGGTCATACTGGTGGAAGTCTCTTTGCAATCCCTCCGGTTCGATCATTTCGCCGAACTAGCCAATTCTTAACAGAGAACGGCCGACCTCGACTTACTTGAGGAGACCTGACTCCAGGCGGACTTGAGGATGGCGACCTATTATCAAAGAATGGTCACATATTACAATTCTCGAGTCAAGGCTCATAGCTTCCGGGTCGGAGATTTAGTTCTGTGGAGATCATAGATATCCAAGTTGACTGAATAAGAAAAGCTCTCCCCCAACTGGGAAGGCCCCTATCGCGTGATCGAAGTGATCCGGACCGAAACTTACAGACTCGAGCATCTAGACGGATGGCAGGTGGCGCATCCTTGGAATATAGATAACCTTCGCAAATATTATCAATAAAGACAGCAATTTACACTACAAACAAGTTCGATTCTGATCGATAAAGACTCTAGTATAGCCCAAACAAGGTTGATCCCTATCGGCAAAGGCTCTAGGGCAGCCCACTCAAGTCCGATTCTGATCGGCAAAGGCTCTAGTGTATCCCAAACAAATCCGATTCCGATCGGTAAAGGCTCTAGGGCAGCCCACTCAAGTCCAATTCTGATCAACAAAGGCTCTAGTGTAGCCCAAACAAACTCGATTCTGATCGGCAAAGGCTCTAGGGCAGCCCACTCAAGTCCAACTTCGATCGACAAAGGCTCTAGTGTGGCCCAAACAAATCCGATTCCGATTGGCAAAGGCTCTAGTGCAGCCCAAACAAGTCTGATTCCGATTGGCAAAGGCTTTAGTGTAGCACAAACAAATCCGATTCCAATCGGCAAAGGCTCTAGTGCAGCCCAAACAAGGCCAATCCCGATCGGCAAAGGCTCTAGCATAGCCCCTTCGGAATCTGACCTCGATCAGAAAGTACTTTGTGGGATCCTTAAATCCTTGAGGGATTTCTCTATAAATGACTAGTTTAAGGGTTCCTTAGAAATATTTCTAAAAGAGATGAGCTTGGGCTAAACCAACCTCTCGATACTTAGAAATATTTCTAAAAGAAATGAGTTCGAGCTTAACCAACCTCTCGGCACTTAGAAGCAGTTCTAAATAAGATAAGATCAGAATAAGCCGACCGTTCTACATTCAGAAAAATAAGCGTCAAAGACATGTATCCAAAAAGAAAGTCATTTCATTCATTAAAAGATTTTTGTACAAGAGTGGGCAGACTTTTACAATCAGCCTTAAGTCTTGCCCTGTGGGTACAAGGGGGGAATAGTTGGAGGAGCTTCGGCATCAGCCTCCTGTGCTGCATTCAAAGTCCTAACCGATGCCTCCGTCGGCCCCGTGCTGGCAGCAACTTGGGCGTCGACCCCGATGTCGGTCAGCCCTTTTTCTTTCGCCGGCTGCCTCAGTTGTATGGCCGATATGTCGAGATCCGGAAAGACTTCGGCTACCTTCTTCAGGCAGTCATCAAAGCCGTACTCGTAGCTCACCACTCCGGCCTCTTCCATCTCATCGTTGAAGCTGGTGGAAGCCTTGTATTCCACAACAGCATCGCGGACCCGTTCCTCTGCCAGCTCCTTCTCCTCTCTCAGCTGGACTTGTACTTCACCGACACTACTTGGTGGGCCCGCGCGCTTCTCCCGACGTCCGTGGACCGCTCCTCCTCCTCGCTCAACTGATGGATCAGGGAGGTAATCTTCGCCTTCTTCTTATTCAACTTGACGTCCCGTTCGGCCAACTGAATCTGTAGGTCTTCTGCCTGCTTCTTCAAAGACTCGGCTTCGGCCAGACTGGTCGATAGCTTCTCCTCTGCGGCCTTCTACGATGCCTCCATCGCCACTCTGGCCATATCCGACCCCTCGGCCTTCTTGGTCGAGACCTCTATCATGTGAACCATATCGCCAAGACCCTCGTCCATTAGCGAGATATCATGGAGAAGCTGCAAACAATAAGCCGTGTTAGTCACACACAAGGTCAAAGGAGAAGAGAAAAAGAGATGAAGGGATAGTGAGTTACCTTCATCAGGTTGAGGTAGGCGCTTCTCGCCACGTTATTTAGCTTGCACCGACAGGACTCCTATCAATCGGCCTCAGTGATAGCCCCTTTAAGCAGATCCCTGGCCTGCTGTGGGTTCTGAAAAGCATGCCAGCATTTGAAGGTGTCGTAATTGACCTCATCGGCGTTCGCTCCTTCAACTGCATCTTTCTCCTTGTCTGCGGGATGAACTGCCTCTGTCGGCTTGGCCAATGGTGAGGCTGGGACCGTCCCCTCTTCGGTCGGCTCCGATGCGGTTGGTTCCGGTCGGACGGTCGACTCCCCGGCGGTGGGCGGAGGTCCCGACACTCTCGTCGCCAACTGCTCCGACAAGGGAACATTGTCCTCGTCGGACTCCGATGCCATTATGATCATGGACCGTTCCTCAGCCCGTTGCTTCTTCGGCTTGTCCACGGTCGGCTCCATGGATTGGGTGGCCCTTTTCCTTGCCTCCCGCTTTGCCACCCTCGCTCTATCGGGCTTCATCTTCTCTCTTATTGCAAGGGCAAAACCAAAGTAAGTAAAAAAGAGAAAATAAAGTTTGTAGAACAAAAAGGAGACCAACGGTAATGGTCTCTACCCTACCTAAGTGTTTGTGGCGGCTGACTCTGGCCAAGTCCAGGCTATCCTCCCGAAGCAGCTCCGGCACCATTGTGACGCCGACCACTTCCATCTTATTAAAGTCGGCTTGGTCGGCCCCATCAGCACCATCCTCCCTTCATTAGCCGTCAGCTTTGGTTCCCCCCACGACAGGTCAAAGCCCCAAGGCTGAAGGCCCGTGCACGAAGAAGAACCTGGATTTCCATCCGTGGATGGCTGACAGAAGCCCTCCAAGTATCTTCGGCCCGGGAAGGGGGCTAAGAACCCACCACTCTTTACTCCTAAAGTCTTTCTTCAGAACAAAGAAGGTGGTGAAGAGGGAGGTCCTAGGCTCGGCTCCAGCTCTCTGGCACAGAACCATGAAGCAGCTAATAGCCCGAATGCTATTCAAGGTTAGCTGCGCGGGGATAATCCTATAAATGTTGAAGATCTCGATGAAAAAATCATACAAGGAGAACCTAAAGCCAGCCTTTAGGTGATCCTCATATATCGGGAGGGCTTCGAGGCTCAATGGCCCGGTCACCCTCCCTTCCCGGTCTGGGATAGTGAGATGAAGGGTGGAAGGGATGTTGTATGTAGCCTTAGGGGCCTCTACCCAATCTTGCATCAACTTTGACTGGATCTGATTGGGACCTAGCTCCCTCTCCCTACAGTTGAAGGCCATTACTGTGAGACTGGAAGAAAAGGAGGACTAACCTGAGAACTGGTTTCCTAAGAGGGCGGAGACGATGGAATGTGGTGCTCTCTTTCCAAGTGCGGTTGCAGCAAGAAACTCCACCCAGAGTCTTAGCATCCCCTATTATAGCCCCTGGGTGAACCGGTTCTCACTGTCCCTCGAGTGCCGTGATCCAAGCATCAGGTGGTACGACTCCCCATGCAGCAGAAGCCGATGCGACGGAAAGAAGCACGTTCGAGCCATGATCCGCGTGATCACCAGATCAGCGACGAAAGGGTCGCTCCCTGCGCAGCACCGACCGCCCAGATATCGTCACGTCACTTAAGTCACCTCCGGAGCCCGATGGTCGAGCGGTCCAAGCTGGCCACTCATCATTGTGCCCCCTTTGCATTAACTCTTGTTCCTTTCGCTTCTAATGCAGTGTCGACACCTGTCCCGAGTGGGAGTTTCCAGAGTTGGAAATGACCAGACACGGCACGCCCAATCAGATCCGCAGTCACCTCAAGGACAAGTGCATTCAATGCGAGAATGATGCTCCCACCCTTCAAAGCGACAAGCCTTCCTCAAGGCCAAGAGCAAGGGAGGCAATTGTTATACCCCATCGATTTTCCTCCGAACCTGACCAAAGTTGATGGCCCTTCGATCGGGTCGGACCAAAGGTCCGGCTGACCCACCGAAGGTCCGATCGACTCACCAGTGGTCCGACTGACCCACCAGAGATCCGACCGACCCACTTTAGCCAAGCCCACATCGACCCGAGGCAGGCCACTCCAAAGATAGCCTAGAGGTTCCAGAGGCTGCTTCTAGCTGGTGCCAGTGTTCCGTTACAATAGAATCCTGACATCTCGACGCCATTACTCTGCGGATCCCATGATCTCGGCGTCGTTGCACTACAAGTCCCACGATCTGGTGCCACCTGACCACTATCAAGATTCCTCCAGAGGCAAATTGGCTATTTCTAGCCTGATCCCTAACAAATTTTGATGAAGTTCCGCGTCTATATAAGATAAAGAAGGAACCTCGAACGGTAAGAGAGCTTTTTCCTTCTCACGAATTATCTTCATTGATTCATCCATTCTGTCGCTCTAGGCTTTCTACTAACTTAATCATCGGAGGGTCTCCGTCGGAGCACCTCCGGCCCGTGGGACATTTTTGTAGGAACCGGAGAGACGAAAACTCCAGCCCGGTCGAGAGAATCCTGTCCGAGAAATTCGGTGGCAACAGAAATCATAACCGGATTGACATAACTTAAAAATATGATGACATGTACTAAATAATTTTTTTTAAAAAAAATATTATTAATATATATATTTTTTTCTTTACATGATCATATGGTTATTCAGGTTAACCATTTTCAAAAACATAAATAATTATATTGCATCCATGATCCAAGAAAGCTCTCCGGTCAATCACGGACCATGTAGACGCTTGCAGATACCTTCCTTGGAGACGAAGTTTCTCGTGCACACCCCTCCTCCCCCAAACCAAGCATCGAGAGTGGGGAACTGTCAGGAAATGTTACGCAGCGCGGGTAATGATTTCTACCGTCAGCAGCATCGGCGCGTCTCCGGATAACCGTACGGTTCTTGAGCGGGATAACATGCCACGGTAAAAGGTTCCTGCGGTGGATAACATTCCACGTGTACCGAAGATACCGGAGGATAATACCCGCCGACGGGGGCCACTGGGTATCCGATCGCCGGATACGGCCTCCGAAAGTACCCCGAATCCGCCGGCGGAGGCGGGTAATAGATCGCGTGATCCGAAGGCGGGTAACAGATCGCGGGATCCGGCGCCGGGGGGTATCCAATGAGCGCCTGCGGCGGCGACGGCGGCGGGGGGTAATAGCCGCTAGCAGCCGCCACCGACGGCGGGTGATGCTCCATCTTAGGAGGATAATAGCTGGCAGCAGACGCTGGCGGCGGGTAATAGACCGCCGGATCCGGCGGTGGAATTCTCTGCTCGCCGCCGTTCATATTGTACAAGAAGCTAAGGACGCCGTTGGGCTTCCCGTTGGATGTCTGGACGAGGTAGCTGGCAGAACGGAAGGCTCCGGCGCGGTCCTCCGCCGAGAGATCGGCGACAGGAACGCGGACGCGGCCGACAAGCCGGTCTCCGAGGAAACCCTGATCCATGATATCGAATTGGAGGACGAGACCCTCGGTCTGGGACTCGAGAACGATCCGGATCGGGTGCTCCCACTCCGGGTTCTCGCCGCCGGTCCGGTCAGCGGGCGTGCGCTGCTTGTTCTGCTTCCTGTCCGGCCGGTGGCCGCCGGTGCCCGCGGAAAGGAAGACGGTGGCGTAGAGGGAGGACTTGAGGAAGGAGAAAGATTTGATGCCCTTGCCGTAGATCGTCTTCAGATCTATGGAACGCCGCTCCATCGATTCCGATTGCTTCCCCACTCTCTCTGGCTTTTTTTTTTTTTTTTTTTCCCAATTAGATACTCCAGTAGGGCGAAGGCGAAGCTAGTCGGGCCTCGCTTATGTGGAGGAAAGTTTTGAGTTAGATATTTCTTTCTATCTAAATAACTAAACTGGTTCCACCGGAATAAGACAGGGCTATTATTTTTTTTATTTATATTTTTGCGTACTCCCTGGGTAAGTTGTTCCGGATGTTGGCGGGTTGGAAAAGTAAGAGGGGGATGTTCGAACGCGGACCCATTCGACTTGGTGGTCTGGCTGACGGAGTCAACGATGAAAAATTTCTGACATACAGGGGAGAAAAAGATGAAAAATTTCTGACAAAGCGGGAGAAAAAGCGGCAGAGAGCGGAGACGGAGAAACCGCGAAGCAGTCGGAGATCCTGGTGGCCTACGTGGGAAGGGCCCGGAGATTGACCGCTCAATTCCTCCAGCCGCGGAGGTCAACGATGATCCGCAACGATGTGTCGATGGACAGTGTGAAGGAGGGTGATGGAACGAACGAACAGAGATCTCCCGCCAACCAACCTAGGTCTTAGGGTTAGGTAACTCGAGAAAGAAAACGGTATCGATGAGCGTGACCGGGAAATTTCCACTGCTATCCTCCAGAAAAAAGTTTTCGAAGGCGGTGATCTTCTATCACAAGAAAAATGAAGACACATTTGAACGGCAGTCATCATCCTTGGTCGGAAAATTACTTGGTATTGGTTGTCGAGTTTACTTCGAAGGAATTGAAGGTATGGAAGGCAATAAAAGAATTCAAGATCATCCTTTTGTCTGGTTGTTGCCATCTAGATTCCGGGAGAAGCAAGTTTATCTTTAGAACATCAAAATATAAAATAATAAATAAAATAAAAATTGGATCAGGTATATCTTGAAATTTTTGAAGATTCATGATTTTTTTACGATAATTTATGAAAGAAGAATAAAAAAAATTATAAATTTAGATCTTTCTCTCCATCTTCACTTTATAGCTGTCTTCTTGATAGGATACGTGCCCTCATGAAAGAAAACTTATATCCTCGAATTTTCATAGATGAATATATATAGAAGTAAAGTAAAAACTTAGTCTAATTAGTAATGGTAATGAATCAACCTATCATAAAGCCCATTAACCAAATCAGGTTCATAGCGGTATCTGTTATATCATTAACTAAGATAACTCGACCTAAATAATAATATGATTATAAAAATTATGAATTTCTTAACCATCTATTCAGGCAACAACTCGGCCTATATTTCGAAATAAAATCAAAATCAAAACAATCCATAATCAATGGAATAATCCCTTATGAAAGTTTCCAATATTCTCCCACTTGAAGAATAGTGATTATTAATTAATTTATTATTATTATATATATATATATATATAAACATACATGTCTTTTGAAAATGACTTATGGATAAAGTGCATTTTATGTGATGATATATGCAAATGTCTTGAACGAACAATATCTATAATTCAAATCCAATCCATTAAAATTACTAATATTGAATCATAGCAGTCTTCATGGCATTTATTGATATAAGATCTCTCTATAGTTATAAATATTAGAAATCTCATCGACATGGATTCCAGTAATGTATTACATATAGTGTAAATTTTATATCGATATAATCAAACATACAAAGTTCATTATCATTTACTTTATATCATAATTTTATCATATATCTTAAGATAAGTTCTTTATATCTCAAGACGTACTATGATATCAATAATATCGATTATAATATTAACAATATAGTTATGCTTAAGTAAAATCTTATCTCAAAACTCTTATTCAATAATATCTTTATATTTAAACTATATTTTTATGCTTAAGACTTTTATTTAATATTTCCTTTATACATAAATGATACCTTTATACTTAAGACTTTTATTTAAATAATATTTACAAATAATCATATATGCATAAATATAAATATCATATTTCAATATAAAATAGTAAATAAAATGCTATAAAACAATGCTCTCACTAACCAAATATATCAAAAAGATCGGATCTAATAATTTGGCTAATAAATCTATTAACATTGTATTAGTCTTTATGTACTCAATTATAATATTTTTTCTTCAATCAAAATTTCTGACCGATAAACATTTAATCTCTATATAGGTTGAAGCACTGAAAACTTTTATCATTCTTCCAAAATAATGTAGCTACACTATTATTATAATAATCCTTAAGTAATTTTAAGATGGAATTAACAATTATAAGCTTTAGGACTAAGTCCATCAACCAAATTTAATGAGTTATATCTCTATAATACATCACAAACTTTGCTTGCATAGTTGAAAATGTTACAAGAGTTTGTTTTATACTTTTCTAGAAAATAACCCCTCCAGTCATCTAAATATAGATTTTATATTATCTATTTAATTAGCAAAATCAGAATCATAATATTTAGTTATTTCAAAATGATCATACTTTCTATAACATTAACATAAATTTTATTTTAATTTTTTATAAATATCTCATAAACTATCAAGCTATGTTCCAAATGTTTTATATCTAGATTTGACATATAATTACTATGACACTAATAATATGTTATGTCTGAACTGATACAAATTTGTTGCATATATTAAATTATATACGGTAGTAAAATGAGACATATTTTTATGGATTCGCTTTTCATATCATTCTTAGGACATTGGTTTCTACTATATTTCTCTTTTTTAAACATATATACATCTCCTAGTTTGCAATTATGCATATCAAATCTATTTAGAGTCATTATTAGTAAATAAAATATTATCTATTAAAATAGAAAAGATAAATTTACTTTCATTAATCTTAGGATATATCTATGGATCCATTTTATTCTTTATAAATTTTAAAAAATTATAATATTATCAAATTTAAGATATCATTACGTCAATGTCTATTCAAAATAGCTATCTTAATATCTATCTAGTGAAGTATTAAGTCAAAATGGGCTATCGATACCATAATTATTCTGAAAGAATTCTTATAAAAGATCGAAGAAAAATCTCATTACTATCTATGCCTCTTTTCTACAAGAACCTTTATATAATTAGTATCACAATTAAAGTCTTTCTTGATTTTAAATATCCACTTGCACCTTATAGATTTATGCCATTTAGATAATTCCACCCAATCCTATATATGCTTTATTGTTAACAATAGATTGCATTGCATCACATATAGTTTCATGTTATTTAACTTATCTAGAATATGTAATATTATGATATATTGAAATAATCATATGGCCAATATCATAGATGTTTTTATCTAAATAAACCATATTGTCATTAAAAATAATAGGTTTTCATTTTTTTAATGTAATTTTTTTAGTCCTTCATTAATCGACTATGGATCGAGGTGCTATAATCATTTTATATATTTGATATTTCTCTTACACTGTTCTTTCAACATGATGAAATATGATATTTTTTTGAACAAAGAAAATAATTACAATAATTTATCTTTCTTCTGATATCATATTTTTGGTATAAGAGCATCTACAATGATTTATATTAAACTTCATAAATTGGCATAATTAGATTCAATAATCTTTGTACCTTTATTAGGATAGTAGAATATGTATCCTTTTTAAAATTATTTGGATAATCAATTAATGATCATAAATACTTTTAGATCTAATTTTATTCATCAATAGATTATAAATCTTACTCTTTATAAGACAGTCCCAAATATGGAAGTAATTCATATTAGATTTTTCTATTAGTCAATGATTCAAAAGGTATCTTGGAAACTATCTTATTAAGAACTTTATTCAAAATATAGATGATAATTTTAGAGCCCCATCCTCAAGATATCCTGGTAAATTATATCCACTCATCATATTTCTAATCAGATCCTTAAAAGTGTAAATATGTCTCTCAACTACATTATTTTATTTAGGAGTTTTATTTATCTTTCTGTGCATTGTATATAATTTTTAATTAACTAATTATATAAAAGAAAATTAAAAACTTGATGAGCCAAAAAATTATTAGAGACAGACATCTCAAACTACTAAGCTTAGATACAATAATTTCTAGTTTCATAATATAAGCTCTAATATCAATATGCTCATCATTGCATATATTAATTAATTTACTCATTAGCTATCAAATCTCTACCTTATCAGATTCTATATATCTCCTAATAATGAGATCAAAAATTACCTAGAATTGCCATTCTCAAGTATAATATTTAGAACGGAATTAAAAGGGACCCTTTTATAATATCCAGATTAAGATGAATCACTCTTTACTGCTTATCATTAGCAATTTTTATTCTAAAGTACTCTTACTGGTAACCAAGAAGGAGGATCATCATGTAATGTAATATCCAAATTCTATCAAATCCAATATTAGCTCTATTTTATGTTTTCATATTTTATAATTTATTATAGTTAGAGTATCAATGAGAGCTATAACATTATCCAGTTCAATGATATTAACTGTTAAACAACCTTTATGAAGTTAATCAATTGAAAATATGAACAAATATGCTTGAGCACTCTTACAAGTATTATTTCTATAAGAGCGCTTAGTGCAATATCACTAACTTTTTTTAGAAAAAAAGTGACTCACATAAGATATCCTCTACAATATATAATATCATTCAATACAATGGTGCTAACTATTAAATATCCATATGTAATTAAGTAATAAATAAATATAGACAAATTATATGTGTTATATCAAAAGGCTGAGCCTCCGTAAGGCAATGGTCAATGCGAGGCACCTGCTATGGCTGGTGGAGAGGATGATCGAGCTGAGGGTGGTGGACATGGTGGTGAGCGAGTGGAGCGAGCAGGCGGTGCTCGTGGCTAACCTCCAGAGGACGTTCAGGGATGATGCATGGCGGAACATTGCCCCTGGCCTGTCATCCCTGGTGATGAGGTGCACCAGTCGACTTGCCAATGCTGTGGCTGCCGAGTCGATCTTGGCTCCCATACAGGAGATGGAAGAAACATTTCTAAGGATTATATCCACCTTGCCCATGTCAGATGCCAAAGAATCGCTGTAGCAGTGCCTCATCTTCTCCACCCGTAATGTGGATGACTGCCCACACCTGATCTCAGCATTCAATACCTGGTTTAGGCGAGCAAACGATCACCACATGATGACAGCACCCATTAAAAGTAGCTTATGCCAGTGGAAGACTGATATATGATCATGCACATGATGTTGTTTGGAAGCATACATGCGTGGATGAGAATGCAAGGCCTCAATGTTTCTACCCCTCTCTTCTGAAGGCCGACCCCAGAAGGCTGACCCAGAAGGCCAGAAGGCCAATCAACTTGAAGACTAGCTGACCTTGGAGGCCGACACCAGAAGGCCGACTGGCAAAAGTAGAGGTCCGACTAATTCACTTTTGCTGAGCTTGATGGACATTTTCCCTCGGCCGGACGACTTACCTCCATCAGATCGACTCATTCCCATCCAGGGAACCGCTCGAGGGCTCCAAAAACCCCCATCACTCTGATCCTCCTGACGGCATTGCCAGGCCATGACCCTGCCACACCGTCAGGCCATGATCCTGCCATGCCGCCAGGCCACGACCCTGCCACACTGCCAGGCCACGACCCTGCCACCACACTGGCTCTCTTGGGGGCAAATCAGTCTTTTTCGACCTCCTCCCTAACAGATTTTGTCGCTACTCTACGCCTATATAAGATAAAGCAAGGCAAACCCTAGGTTTGAACAGAACCCATCTTTTTCAATTCTGGGTCTTTTCTTCTCACCCTCTGGTACTCGGAGAGACCCCCAAGCTCTCCATGCCAGAGGTCTTCCATTCTCCATGATAGTCCCACTGACTTGATCGTCGGAGTGTCTTCGCTGGAATCCCCGGCACGAGGCATTCTCTGTTTTGTAGGCTCCCGGAGAGGAAGAACCTGGAAGAGGTATGACCCCGGTGAATTTGCGGCAACAATATGCTTTAAAAAAATTATAAATAGTATTTTAATAAGAGCCTTTGGTATAATATTATAAACTTTATTTAAAAAGAATGTGGCCTACATAAGATATCTCTCTAGTGTTTAGTGAAATCAACTAGTAAGGTACTATTAGCTTCCAAAATCCATCTACTTTGATAGAATGAATTCCTAGGCCATGTACACTCAGTAGTCCCATAATATTCCACTTTAAAATTATAACACAATAAGCTCCCTTTGAAAAGATGATTGTATGCTATAATTTTGTGATGTATCTCAATTTCTTTAAAATATCATATTGAAGAATTTTATAAATCTCAACAAATGAGCTACTTTGGTGGTCACCATCTATTGAAATTCATAAATCTTCAAATCAAGGTTTAATCAATCATGCCTATAAATCTATTTATTTAACTTAATGCACTAATAGCTAAAAATAAATCAAAACTTAATATACTTGATCCTTAGAAATACCAAACAAGGGATGCCTATAAATCTATTTATTTAACTTAATGCATCAATAGCTAAAAATAAATCAAAATTTAATATACTTGATCCTTAAAAATACCAAACAAAGGAGTCCTACAAATCCTAATAAATGAGCCACTTTGATAGTCACCACTCATTAAAACATTCAATTTTCAAACCAAGGGTTTAATTAGCCATGTTTATAAATCTATTTATTCATGTTGATGCAAACAATAGCCAAAAATTAATTAAAATTTACATGCTCGATTCCTTGAAATATTAAATAGAGGAATCCTGCAAATCTCAATAAATAGGCCACTTTGATGGTCACCATCTATTAAACTCTATAACCTTCCATCTCATCCATTTAAATATCGAATATGAAGATACTCCTGTGGGAGTAATTCAACATTTCAGTAGTTTAGATGTAGTTATGATACTATTATAACTTTAATTGATCAATTAAACTTATTTAAAATAATATTTTAAAAGAAATTTTTAATTTTTTTAAGTTCATGGTCACTCTAGTGATCGTATTGAATCAATCAAACCAAAAATCTTTTGTTCTTTATAAATAATGTTGTTGCCGCTCTCGTCGCCGCGCCCGTGCCGCGGATCCGTCGATCCCTCCTGACCGCCTGGTGAGGGAGTCTCCCTTCCCGTGGCGAACCTGCAAAAAAGGGGTTAGAAGACCCTGGCCGGGGATTCCGGCGAGGGAGCTCCGACGGTCAAGTCAGTAGACGACGAGAAGGAACAGACTCTCCAGATGGTCCTCCGAAAGGGTTCCAGACTTAGAGAGTTTACTAGTGAGAGAGAGACGCTCTGGGGACCAGGATCTCGGCTGGGTCTCCTTGCCGAGCTCACCACCAGTGGTTCACTCTCGGGATTTCTGGTTTTCACTCTTCGGAGCGAGGCCTTTTGCCGCTGCTTCTTCCTTGTCCCCAGGCTTGCTCGCTTACCTTGTCGTCCCCAGATTCCTCTCTCTTTATCTCCTTTCGTCGTGCGTTTGTTTCTTCCTCCTTGGAGACTTCCCTCCCCCGTCCTCTTCTCTTTTCCCTTTTCGGTGAAGGGGGCCAGGCGGCTTTCCGACCTCGTCCGCCCGGCCCAGCAAGGAAAAGGCAAAGGCAGAAGAGAAAAAGGGGGAGGGCGGCGCTGGCCAGGCGGCCGGTCAGGCCTCGGGCCCAGCGAGAGCGCTCTCTTCCCCAAGCATGGGCGCCATCCATCTATGGGGCCTGTTCCGTCAGGATCGCGTCTCTCGGCTGTGGGACCTGTCGGGCCGATGCAAGTGATGTTCCGCGTGCCGCCGCCCTTCGTACGGAGTGCCGTCTAGGGTTCGTACGGTCCAAGGGATGGCCTCGGGGCCGGTTTGTCTCCCTGGGACCCTCTCCGTACGAGCGGTCTGACCTCGGCTAAGTTGGGCCCATCTCCGGGGGCCAACTGGTGAGGAGCGGAGGACCAGCCGGCCTCGGCCCAGGTGGACCCCTCCCGGGTGGACACCTGGCGAGGTGGCAGGAGGTCGCCTGGCTTCGGTCGAGGTGGGCCCGTCTCCGGGTTGCCACCTGGCGAAGGGCGAAGGACCGGCCGACCTCGGCTTAGGTGGACCCCTCCTGGGTGGACACCTGGCGAGGTGGCAGGAGGTCGCCTGGCTTCGGCCGAGGTGGGCCCGTCTCCGGGTTGCCACCTGGCGAAGGGCGAAGGACCGGCCGACCTCGGCTTAGGTGGACCCCTCCTGGGTGGACACCTGGCGAGGTGGCAGGAGGTCGCCTGGCTTCGACCGAGGTGGGCCCGTCTCCGGGTTGCCACCTGGCGAAGGGCGAAGGACCGGCCGACCTCGGCTTAGGTGGACCCCTCCTGGGTGGACACCTGGCGAGGTGGCAGGAGGTCGCCTGGCTTCGGCCGAGGTGGGCTCGTCTCCGGGTTGCCACCTGGTGAAGGGCGAAGGACCGGCCGACCTCGGCTTAGGTGGACCCCTCCTGGGTGGACACCTGGCGAGGTGGCAGAAGGTCGCCTGGCTTCGACCGAGGTGGGCCCGTCTCCGGGTTGCCACCTGGCGAAGGGCGAAGGACCGGCCGACCTCGGCTTAGGTGGACCCCTCCCGGGTGGACACCTGGCGAGGTGGCAGGAGGTCGCCTGGCTTCGGCCGAGGTGGGCCCGTCTCCGGGTTGCCACCTGGCGAAGGGCGAAGGACCGGCCGACCTCGGCTTAGGTGGACCCCTCCTGGGTGGACACCTGGCGAGGTGGCAGGAGGTCGCCTGGCTTCGATCGAGGTGGGCCCGTCTCCGGGTTGCCACCTGGCGAAGGGCGAAGGACCGGCCGACCTCGGCTTAGGTGGACCCCTCCTGGATGGACACCTGGCGAGGTGGCAGGAGGTTGCCTGGCTTCGGCCGAGGTGGGCCCGTCTCCGGGTTGCCACCTGGCGAAGGGCGAAGGACCGGCCGACCTCGGCTTAGGTGAACCCCTCCTGGATGGACACCTGGCGAGGTGGCAGGAGGTCGCCTGGCTTCGGTCGAGGTGGGCCCATCTCCGGGTTGCCACCTGGCGAAGGGCGAAGGACCGGTCGACCTCGGCTTAGGTGGACCCCTCCTGGGTGGACACCTGGCGGGGTGGCTTGATGTCGCCCGTCTTCGGCCGAGGTGGACCCGTCTCCGGGTGGCCACCTGGCGAAGGCCGACCTCGGCTTAGGCGGACCCCTCCAGGTCCGGGCGCCAATGGGGTGGTAGAGGAACTCCGAGCCGAGCTCGACCTCGGCGAGGGCAGTTTGCCTTAGACAGTCGTCGGGCGGTGTAGTCTTGCCGATCCTGGCCTTGAAGACATGGCGCTGACTCGGCCGGGAAAACTTCCACATGGCTCGATCGCATTCGGCGGTACCTGAGCCTGGCCACGTCACTGTCACAGCTGTAACAGTTGCCCCCCAGCCCGCCGTTCCGTCGGGGCATCTAGAACGGAACGTCGGGATTAAATGTGGACATGACATGGAGAGGCGAAGATCCTGCATCATAATTGCCACGATCCTCGTCGCCGTGGCTCGATGCGACTGAAAACCTAAGGGGAGCCGCCACGCGTCGCCCACTTGCCTGCAATTAATGCGTCGCTTCGAGGCAGAGGCCGTTACTCTGCTAACGAGGCGTCGGTGTCGGGCGTGCGCCCACGTGGCGATCATCCAGTGGTCTGAGGTGGAATGACGGGTACAGCCACTGTCGGCTGAGTTTGAAAGGGAGGGAACTTTCCAGAACGAGGCCTTTCCCTTTACTTCGTGGACGGTTTGCTGCAGACTAACTCCTGTTGCCTCGCACTCGTCTGGCGTATTTTCGGTGAGTGCCTCCTTCTCCTTCTCCGGTCCCCTTCCTTTCCTTTCTTTCCTCAGCCATTTCCGGCTTGTCCCAGCCCAGCTGGCTCCCAACGCCATCCGGGTCATCTTTTCTTTCATTGTCTTCTGTCATTTCCACGGGTTCGTTGCCTGTTTCTCCCTCTTTAGGACCTTGTTCACCCTGAAGAAGTGCTCCACCGATGACGGCTGGTGGTACATTTCGCCCCGGCCCAGGTGTCTCCGGTTTGACATCCCTTCCTCGATGAAGGGGTGGAAGAGCCGGTTTTTCTTCGCCTCAGTCGAAGACGTCGACTGGGCCTGGAGTGAACCGGACCGGACCCCGAACCGGAATTCTCGGGTCGAGTCGGCGGACCAGGAGTCCTATTCTCAGCTCCTGAGCGACGTGGTCCCGGCTCTCGAGGTTCTGCTCTCTGAGCAGAATCTTTTTGAGGCCGGGATCAGTCCCATCCGCGAGACGGGTGAGACTCGGCCCCACTTTGGCTTCTGCCCCCTTTTCTTCTTCATGACTGAGCCGGCTGACTCTGTTCCTTTGTTTTGCAGGGATGAAATTTTCACTGGAGAACCTCTTGGAGGGCGCAGCCCAGTGAGATGTCGTTGAGGTGGACGAGCCTGCGGCGAAGAGGGCTCGTACAGAGGCGAGCCGGGAGGTCGTGACGGCGTCCGTGCCCAGCCCGGTTGCTGTCGTTCCCCCGCCCAGGTTACCTCGGGGCGGGGCCGCTGATGCCTCGGCCGCGCGACCTGGTGGCGCCGTCGCTGAGAGGGCTCTTCCGCCCGCTGCTCCGCCCAGCGCCGGGTCCGTCATCGCTGCCGCTTCGACAGTGCAGCCTATGGCCGCCGCCAGCCCGTCGACCGCGGCCCCAGCTGATGGGGCGGCCGCCGCAGGAGCCGGCCTGACGCCCCCGGCACCGGCGATCACCCAGCGGGACTCGGTCATCCACGACAAAGGGCTCGCGGAGAAGATCATGGAGTACGCCTCCACTGCCCGGGATCGCCGAGCTCGGGGCGGCCGGGATTATGCTGACGCACTGCTAGGGATCCTCCCGCAGCTCTTCACGGTAAGTCCGAGCTTCTTCCCTTCTTTTCCTTTCAAAATCTAACTCTTTTTATCCTGACATGATTCGTTCTTGTTGGTGCAGATCGGGAACGACGTTCTTCTACTGAGGGACTTCCTCGTAGGGAACGCCAAAAGGGACTCCGAAAAGGAGCTGAAGCTCCGCAAGCTCGCGGCCGATGTCAAGGACCTGATGGATAAGGGGGCCGAGCTGCGAGCCAACAACCAGGCCCTCCAGTCCGACCTGGCGTGTTCCGAGGGGCGGAACAAAGAATTGGAGGCTTCCCTGTCGGAGGAGCGGACCTCCAACCAGCGCCGCTCGGAGGAGGAGGTGGCGGAGAAGGCCCGCCTGCAGGCCCACTCCCAGTGGCTGGAGTGCCAGTTGGAGGAGGCCCGGCGAGACGCAACCGCGGTGAAAGACCGGAGCGCATACGTCAACGGGCTCCTGGAGGCCGCAAAGCGGGAGGCGCAGGAGGCCATCCCGAAGTTCCGGGCTTCCGACGAGTACACGTCGGAGGTCCGGGAGGCCGCCGTGGACTCCTTCTTGAAGGGGTTCCGGATGTGCCGGGAGAAGGTGGGGGGCCTTTTCCCCGAGCTGGATCTGAGCGGGGTGGTGATCGGAGGTAGGAGGCCAGGAGGCGAGAGCAGGGCCTCCGGTGCGGTCGAAGCAACTCCTGCTGCGCCGTCGACCAGTGAAGCTGCGGCTCCGGAGTAGCCTCGAGAGCCGGCCGCCGTAGAAGTCGAGGACGCAGCACCCGCGCCCCCGGTAGAGGGCTCCGACCCTGCACCATAGTGAACCCAGCGCCTTCTCCCTGTCGTCTTTCCGTTGTTGTTTTCTTCTCTCTCTTTTTTTTTTGGGGACTCCCGGCCTGTCGGGACTCCCAGCTTGTACTGATCCTATATATTAATGAAAGTTTCAGTTTGACAAAACTTCGTGTTCATCTTACCTCACTTTTCTTCTTCTTTCTTTCTGAGATGTTGGTATGGAACACTTGAAACAGTTGCAGGCCTAGTCCTTCCATTGCTCAAATCGAAGGTTGGGGCCTCCCGGATCGCATGGCGGCAGAGTAGGCCTTAAGCGGGCCTGTCTTTGGGGCCGCCTTCATACTTGCGCAGGCGACATGGTTTCTGCACCGTCTTCCGGGCCGGAGCCCAGGATCTCTGGACTGAGCTCGATGCCGCAGGCTTTCTCAAGCATTGCGCGGCTTACTGAGCTGTTCTTCGGGCTTGCATGGGCGAACTGGGTTCGGCGCTACCTTCCAGGCCGAAGCCCAGGTTCTCCGGACTGAGCTTGATGCCGCAGGCTTTCTCAAGCATTGCGCGGCTTACTGAGCTGTTCTTCGGGCTTGCATGGGCGAACTGGGTTCGGCGCTACCTTCCAGGCCGAAGCCCAGGTTCTCCGGACTGAGCTCGATGCCGCAGGCTTTCTCAAGCCTTGCGCGGCTTATTAAGCTGTTCTCCGGGCTTGCGTGGGCGAACTGGGTTCGGCGCTACCTTCCAGGCCGAAGCCCAGGTTCTCCGGATTGAGCTCGATGCCGCAGGCTTTCTCAAGCCTTGCGCGGCTTACTGAGCTGTTCTCCGGGCTTGCGTGGGCGAACTGGGTTCGGTGCCATCTTCCAGGCCGAAGCCCAGGTTCTCCGGACTGAGCTCGATGCCGCAGGCTTTCTCAAGCCTTGCGCGGCTTACTGAGCTGTTCTCCGGGCTTGCATGGGCGAACTGGGTTCGGCGCCACCTTCCAGGCCGAAGCCCAGGTTCTCCGGACTGAACCCGATGCCGTAGGCTTCCTTGTCGGAGCGAGAAAAGAGTGTTTGAAGTAGGGGAACTTTGTTGCAGAAACAGGGAACCTTACATTATTGATAGTACATCCTTAGGTTCGAGGAGTTCCACGTCCGGGGGAACCTGGCACCTCCCAATTCCTCCAAGTAATATGCTCCATGAGGGAGGGCTTCTGCCACCCGATATGGGCCTTCCCAGTTGGGTGATAACTTGCCACATTCCCGTGGCTGGGAGGCTTTAGCGCGCCGGAGGACCAAGTCCCCGGAACGGAAAACCTTCGACCGCACACGGGAGTTGTAATACCTGGCCACGCGTTGCCTGTACGCCGCCATTCGAATTCGGGCTTTGTCCCTCGTTTCCTCGAGAAGGTCAAGGTTGAGCATCATCCTGGCTGGGTTTTTCGTCTCGTCGTATTGCTCCACACGCAGTGTAGGTAGGCTGAGCTCGATCGGGATTACTGCCTCGGCTCCGAAGACGAGATTGAACGGGGTTTCGTCGGTAGCCGTCCTCGGGGTGGTGTGGTATGCCCAGAGGATGCTGGGAAGCTCGTCGGCCCACCTGCCCTTGGCCTGGTCCAGCCACGTGCGGAGGCCCTGAAGAATGGTCCTGTTCGTGACTTCGGCCTCCCCATTGGTCTGAGGATGCGCCACTGAGGTGAAGCGATGCTTGATGCCGAGGTCGCTGCAGAATTCTTCGAACTCCCGGCAGTCGAACTGGCGCCCATTGTCGGTGACCACGGTGTGGGGGAGGCCGAAGCGGCAGACGATGGACTTCCGAAAGAACTTGGCGACGTTCGCTTCGGTAATCCTTGCCAAGGGTTCGGCCTCGACCCACTTCGTGAAGTAGTCGATGGCCACTATCAAGAACTTTCGCTGGCCAGACGCCGGCGGGAATGGGCCCAAGAGGTCCATCCCCCATTGGGCGAACGGCCAGGGGGCTGAGAGCTGGGAGATTGGGTTGGAGGGCTGTCGTTGCACCGTGGCGTGACGCTGGCACCGGTCGCATTTCTTCACGAAGTCGGCGGCGTCTTCCTTCATTGTCTCCCAAAAGTAGCCCTGACGGAGGGCCTTGTATGCCAATGCCCTGCCCCCCACGTGGTTCCCGCAGATGCCTTCGTGGATCTCCTGGAGCACAAGCTTGGCTTCCGTGGGCCCTACGCACTTGAGGAGGGGGTAGGAGTAGGATCTTCGATACAACTGCCCATCCATCAGGACGAACCGCACGGCCTTCTTCCTGATGAGGCGAGCCGCCTCGCGGTCCTCCGGCAGGGTGCCATTGGTGATGTATGCGGCGTACTTGTCTATCCAGCTGGGTTCATGGCCGACCTGGTGGACCTTCACCGGTGCTTCGAGGCTTGGGACCTCAAGGCGCTCCACATAGGCGCGTCCCAGCATCGTGTCCAGCAGGGTCGCCAGTCAGGAGAGAGCATCCGCGCGGGCGTTCTCCCCGCGGGGGATATGGAAGATGTTGAAGCGTCGAAATATGGACGTGCCCTCTTTGACGAGCTCCAAGTATCTCGCCATTTGGGGGTCGTGCGCGACGTACTCCCCGGAGACCTGCCCCGCCACGAGCTGGGAATCAGTGAAAGCCTTGAGGTTGGTTACGCCCAGCTCGCGGGAGACTCTCAGTCCGGCCAGAAGCGCCTCGTACTCCGCCTGGTTGTTTGTCGCAGGGAATTGGAAACGGAGTGCGCATTCGGCGACGACCCCGTTGCTGTTGGCAAGGATGAGCCCAGCCCCGCTCCTGCCGGAGTTTGAGGCTCCGTCTACATGGAGGATCCAGGCATCCTCTCCGGGCTCGTCGGTGCCTATCTCCATCGACCGACTTGAGGGGCCTTCCTCGGGCTCCTTGCCCAAGCCTGCACATTCGACCAAGAAGTCGGCCAGCACCTGTGCCTTCATGGCCGATCTCGGCCTGTACGTAATGTCGAACTCGCTGAGCTTCAGTGCCCACTTTGCCAGTCGCCCCGAGGTATCGGGTCGGCTGAGCACTGCTTTCAGCGGTTGATCCGTCAGGACAGCGATGGGGTGTGCTTGAAAATAAGGCCTGAGATGCTGGGCAGACACTATTAGCACAAAAACGAGTTTCTCGGGCCGAGAATACCTGAGCTCCGCGTCACGGAGGAGTTTGCTGGTATAGTACACCGGCCGCTGGGCCCCCTAGCCATTGGTTCGGACCAAGACCGAGCTGACGGCTTCCGGGGTAACCGCTAGATAGAGGATAAGCTCCTCTCCCTCCTCGGGCCTGGACAGCAGTGGCGGCGATGCGAGGGTCTTCTTCAGCTCCTCGAAAGCCTGCTGACATTCCTCGGTCCAAGCAAAGTCATTCATCTTCCTCAGTACCTTGAAGAAGGGACGGCAGCTGTCCGCCGACCTGGAGATAAAACGGCTGAGGGCCGCAACTCGACCGGTTAGTTGTTGCACTTGCTTCTTGGAGGCTGGCTGCTCCATATCCAGGATGGCCTGGACCTTCTCCGGGTTGGCCTCGATTCCTCTTTGGGTCACCATAAATCCTAGGAATTTCCCGACGGAGATGCCAAAGGCGCACTTCGCCGGGTTCAGCTTCATCTGATGGCATCGGAGGTTGTCGAAGGTCTCCGCCAAGTCAGCCATGTGATCCGACTCGGGTTTGCTCATTACCAGCATGTCGTTCACGTACACCTGCATGTTGCGGCCGATCTGGTCTTTGAAGATTCTATTGACCAGGCGCTGGTACGTTGCCCCCGCATTCTTGAGGCCAAATGGCATCATCCTGTAGCAAAAGGTTCCGCGGTCAGTTATGAAGGCGGTGTGCTCTTCGTCCTCCGGGCTCATTCGGATCTGGTTGTATCCGGAGAAGGCGTCCATGAACGACAGGAGGCGGTGCCCCGAGGTGGTGTCGACTAGCTGGTCGACCTTCGGAAGAGGGAAGCTGTCCTTTGGGCAAGTTCGGTTGAGGTCGGTGTAGTCCACGCAGATCCTCTACTTACCGCTACTTTTCTTTACCATGACCACGTTCGCCAGCCAACTGGGGTACTGGACTTCTCGGACAAAACCGGCGGCGAGGAGCTTCTCTACTTCCTCATTGATCGCCTTCTGTCTCTCCATGGCGAAGCTTCTCTTCTTCTGGCGTACCGGGCGGCAATTTGGGTCCACGTTTAGCCTGTGCGTGATGACCTCGGGCGGGATGCCCGGCATGTCGGCTGCTGACCAGGTGAACACGTCAGCGTTGGCATGGCGGAACTCCAGCAGGCGGGTTTGTTCTTCCTCAGGGAGCTGGGCCCCGACTTGCACCGTCTTCAGGGGATCCGAACCGAGGGAAAAAGTCAGCAGGCGCTCTACGGGCCCTCCCCTGGGTTCCTTCTCTCTCAGATCGAGGACGTCGATATCCTGGGCGAGCTCCGCATCTCTGGCACCTGGGACCGTCTGAAGGCAGAGCGGGACCGGCCGGGTCGTCCCCTTCATCTCCCCGAGCCCGGAAGGCGTGGGAAACTGTACCAACAGCCTTCTCGTGGAGATGGTGGCATCCAGTTGGTTGAGCCCGGGACGCCCGAGAATGGCGTTGTAAGGCGAAGGGAGCCTGACGACGGTGAATGTTATTAGGATGGTCGCCTGCCGGGGTGGGGATCCGGCGGTGACCGGGAGAGTGATCTCCCCCTCGACCCCCACGGAGTCCCCCGTAAAACCTACCAGGGGGGTGTGCACTGGTTTCAGCTGATCGGGGGACAAGCTAATCCGAGAGAAAGCATCGTAAAAAAGTACGTCAGCCGAGCTTCCACTATCCACCATGATTCGATGTACAGGATGCTTCGCGATGGTCATCTCGACCACCACGGCATCATTGTTTACATTATCATTAACTTCCCCCCCCTTGGGAGGGATTACATCCTCCGGGTTTCCGACTTCCCGGGCTCTCTTCGTCGCTCGACCGGACCCGCGTGAGATCATGCCCACGGGCCTCTCCGTTGGGCGGTTATCGATCGCAGGGACAGGTGGTAAGGCCGCGAGCGGCTGCCCTTCAGAGGGGGCCTCGTTCTTAACGAACTTCTTGAGGTAACCCCTCCTGATTAGTTCCTCGATCTCCCGTTTCAGGTGGCGACACTCCTCCGTGTCATGCCCGTGCTCGCGGTGGAACTGGCAGTACTTCGATTTGTCTCGGACGGCCCTCGGGTTCTGAGGAGGAGGTCGGCGGAGGTAGCGCTCGCCCTCGATTTCCATGAGGATCTTTGTTCGGGGTGCGAGAAGAGGGGTGTACCTCCGCTCGGGAGTGGCTTCGCCCCTCGGCCTTGGATGCGGGCGAGGGTCGGCAGATGGCCCGGGCCTCCGAGCTCCCGGGGCGTCCCTTGGGAGCGGCTTCTTCGGAGTCTTCCCGTCTAACTCTCGACGGGTGCGGTCAGCCTCCTCCGCTCGGATGTACTTGTGGGCGCGGAGGAGGAGCTCGGAATACGTCTTGGGCGGCTTCTTGTCCAGGGAATAGGTCAGGCGGGACGTCTTGAGCCCGCGCTTCAAAGCCAGCATGGCGACGGGCTCGTCCAAGCTGTAGATCTCCAGGGCCGCGGTCTTGAACCGGGTGATGTAGTCCCGGAGCAGCTCCTGGTCTTGCTGGCGGATAGAAAAGAGGCTGTCCACCTCTCTTGGCACCTTTCGACAGGCATCGAAGTGCGCCACAAACTTTCCTTCCAACTGGTGGAAGGAGCAAATGGATCCAGGCTCGAGGCGGGTGAACCAGACTCGAGCTGCCTTCCGGAGGGTTGCCGGGAAGGCAATGCACAGAAGAGCATCAGTGGCCCCCTGGACCCTCATGAGAGCTTTGTAGCTCTCCAGATGGTCTAGGGGGTCGGTGGTCCCGTCGTAGGGATCCACCTGCGGCATGCGAAACCGTTTCGGGATTGGTTCCGCCTGGATTTCTTCAGAGAAAGGGGGGCGGGAGTCGTAGCCCGCAGGGTCTGCCGACGAGTTCTGCAGGTCGGCAAATCGGCGGGCGAACTCCGCCAGCTTGCGCTCATGCTCCTCAAGGCGCCTTTCGGCCTGGCGCCTGATGGCTTCGTCGGTGGAGTCTTCCACCGAGGCTGCGGGTGAAGGGGGCGCCGATCGGTCTCGGCCCGAGGTCTGGCCTCGGCGTCGCTTGCTGCGATGCACCGTTTCGGCCCCGTCGGCCGGGGATCGGCTCTCGTGATCCTCCGAACCGGAGTAGTTTCTCTTTGCGGGAGCTCGATGGCTCCCCTGGGGGTTGGAGACGGCCGTTGGATGGGATGGCCTGCCCTGAATTGAGCGCAGGCTCCCACGCTGCCCCGCGGTTCGGGCCGCGGGGGTTCCTGGCTGCGGCTGGGTGGCCAGGGACCGTTGCTGATGCTGAAGCTGACGGACTGCTGAGGTCAAGGTCTGCAGCTGCTGGACGATGGCCGCAAGGGATCCATCCACCGGGGTAGGCTGCTGTGGAAGAGGAGGAGGAGCCAGAAGCTCCCTTTCGGGGCTGTGGCCCCCCGGAGGGGAGTGGACTTCCCCCACGCGGCTGGTGGACGCCTCGCGTCCACGAGTGACCACCATTGTCGGAGAGCGCGATACCTGCAGAAAGCTGGCTCCCGCTGGGGTTCAGTGTCCTGCCCCCCTACCTGGTGCGCCAATCTGTTACCGCTCTCGTCGCCGCGCCCGTGCCGCGGATCCGTCGATCCCTCCTGACCGCCTGGCGAGGGAGCCTCCCTTCCCGCGGTGAACCTGCAAAAAAGGGGTTAGAAGACCCTGGCCGGGGATTCCGGCGAGGGAGCTCCGACGGTCAAGTCAGTAGACGACGAGAAGGAACAGACTCTCCAGATGGTCCCCCGAAAGGGTTCCAGACTTAGAGAGTTTACTAGTGAGAGAGAGACGCTCTAGGGACCAGGATCTCGGCTGGGTCTCCTTGCCGAGCTCACCACCAGTGATTCCCTCTCGGGATTTCTGGATTTCACTCTTCGGAGCGAGGCCTTTTGCCGCTGCTTCTCCCTTGTCCCCAGGCTTGCTCGCTTACCTTGTCGTCCCCAGATTCCTCCCTCTTTATCTCCTTTCGTCGTGCGTTTGTTTCTTCCTCCTTGGAGACTTCCCTTCCCCGTCCTCTTCTCTTTTCCCTTTTCGGTGAAGGGGGCCGGGCGGCTTTCCGACCTCGTCCGCCGGGCCCAGCAAGGAAAAGGCAAAGACAGAAGAGAAAAAGGGGGAGGGCGGCGCTGGCCAAGAGGCCGGTCAGGCCTCGGGCCCAGCGAGAGCGCTCTCTTCCCCAAGCATGGGCGCCATCCATCTATGGGGCCTGTTCCGTCAAGATCGCGTCTCTCGGCTGTGGGACCTATCGGGCTGATGCAAGTGATGTTCCGCGTGCCGCCGCCCTTGGTACGGAGCGCCGTCTGGGGTTCGTACGGTCCAAGGGATGGCCTCGGGTCCCGTTTGTCTTCCTGGGACCCTCTCCGTACGAGCGGTCTGACCTCGGCTAAGTTGGGCCCATCTCCGGGGGCCAACTGGTGAGGAGCGGAGGACCAGCCGGCCTCGGCCCAGGTGGACCCCTCCCGGGTGGACACCTGGCGAGGTGGCAGGAGGTCGCCTGGCTTCGGTCGAGGTGGGCCCGTCTCCGGGTTGCCACCTGGCGAAGGGCGAAGGACCGGCCGACCTCGGCTTAGGTGGACCCCTCCTGGGTGGACACCTGGCGAGGTGGCAGGAGGTCGCCTGGCTTCGGCCGAGGTGGGCCCGTCTCCGGGTTGCCACCTGGCGAAGGGCGAAGGACCGGCCGACCTCGGCTTAGGTGGACCCCTCCTGGGTGGACACCTGGCGAGGTGGCAGGAGGTCGCCTGGCTTCAACCGAGGTGGGCCCGTCTCCGGGTTGCCACCTGGCGAAGGGCGAAGGACCGGCCGATCTCGGCTTATGTGGACCCCTCCTGGGTGGACACCTGGCGAGGTGGCAGGAGGTCGCCTGGCTTCGGTCGAGGTGGGCCCGTCTCTGGGTTGCCACCTGGCGAAGGGCGAAGGACCGGCCGACCTCGACTTAGGTGGACCCCTCCTGGGTGGACACCTGGCGAGGTGGCAGGAGGTCGCCTGGCTTCGACCGAGGTGGGCCCGTCTCCGGGTTGCCACCTGGCGAAGGGCGAAGGACCGGCCGACCTCGGCTTAGGTGGACCCCTCCCGGGTGGACACCTGGCGAGGTGGCAGGAGGTCACCTGGCTTCGGCCGAGGTGGGCCCATCTCCGGGTTGCCACCTGGCGAAGGGCGAAGGACCGGCCGACCTCGGCTTAGGTGGACCCCTCCTGGGTGGACACCTGACGAGGTGGCAGGAGGTCGCCTGGCTTCGACCGAGGTGGGCCCGTCTCCGGGTTGCCACCTGGCGAAGGGCGAAGGACCGGCCGACCTCGGCTTAGGTGGACCCCTCCTGGGTGGACACCTGGCGAGGTGGCAGGAGGTCGCCTGGCTTCGGCCGAGGTGGGCCCGTCTCCGGGTTGCCACCTGGAGAAGGGCGAAGGACCGGCCGACCTCGGCTTAGGTGGACCCCTCCTGGGTGGACACCTGGCGAGGTGGCAGGAGGTCGCCTGGCTTCGACCGAGGTGGGCCCATCTCCGGGTTGCCACCTGGCGAAGGGCGAAGGACCGGCCGACCTCGGCTTAGGTGGACCCCTCCTGGGTGGACACCTGGCGGGGTGGCTTGATGTCGCCCGGCTTCGGCCGATGTGGACCCGTCTCCGGGTGGCCACCTGGCAAAGGCCGACCTCGGCTTAGACGGTCCCCTCTGGGTCCGGGCGCCAATGGGGTGGTAGAGGAACTCCGAGCCGAGCTCGACCTCGGCGAGGGCAGTTTGCCTTAGACAGTCGTCGGGCGGTGTAGTCTTGCCGATCCTGGCCTTGAAGACATGGCGCTGACTCGACCGGGGAAACTTCCATATGGCTCGATCGCATTCGGCGGTACCTGAGCCTGGCCACGTCACTGTCACGGCTGTAACAAATGTTAATAAACTTTACATGCAAAATATGACGTGAAACATCATTAAAAGTATATAGTAAGTCCAAAATTCTTTATTTGTACTAAACAACATTTATGTGCAAGTTTATGGACTTTAGTGCAACAAACTTATATAACAAAATTATAATCACAATTATGAGGGGATCTTAGATAATAAAAGCTTATTACAAGGACTTAAATGTAAATAATAGATATGATAGGGACTTTTTTGTAAAATAAGATTTATCAAAAAATGGCAAGGATCTAAATGTAGCTTTTTTATTTAGACCTATATATAATTTAAACTTTATAAAGGCTAAATTATAAAATTCTCCGTAATCCAAATTAAATATGATTCAATATGATTGGGTTTAGCCTATTAATCAATTAGGCTTAACTTTAATTGATGGATTCGATTAAGCAAGTTGAAACCTGAATCCAAAACCAAAACCCACAAACTATTTCGTCTTCTTCCACCCAATGCATGAACCATATCTTTTCTTTTTCCTCGACGAACCTCCATGGTTGGCATCCCCTAGCTTGGCATCTTCCCTTGTTATTGGGTCATCGACCGATCCAAACCTCTGGCTACGTTCTCCTGGATGCCGAAAATGCAATAAGGCTAGTGATGCAATGGGAAAATAATAGAGGAGGGGCTCAAATTCGGCGTTCCTCCTATCAAACACCATCTATTAGCCATCAAAAAAGTCTGGATTGGTGGACCGTCGCCTCTCCAAAATCCCACCGCCGGTTTGCCAGCGATTAAGGGAGGGAAAGCTAGCAAAATCTCGAAAGCTAGCAAAACCTCTCTCCTTTTTTTTTTGAACCACATCATCATCGATGGAAAAGAGATGGTGGGGGCGCCAGGATCAGACATAGATTACTGGGCCCTATCTGGTTTTCTTAGTCATGTATCAAAATTTTGTAATCAAGTAAGATTGAGTTCTGTAATAAGTTGAGGCTAGTTGATTTGTCTCAATCCCGGTCCAGTCATTGAGTCCTGTACTTGAGTATCAGTCCAGTATCGGTTCAATTTTTATACAAGAGAAGATGATATCCTATTTTAGAGTTCCACCAGGCCTTATCCAGGAGCTAGAGGCCTTCACTTTAGCTTGTTGGCCCTTGTTTGCCGCCCCAGGGTCCAAGATTCCTTCCAGATGTCCCAGATACCCTCCAGATGCCTTGATACCCTCCAGATGCCAGAGTATATTCCCAGACCAGGGTGACTCATGATTCCAGAGATATGCTAGCACCCCAGGCCAATAAATTCCAAGTCCAAGAGTCAAGCCCATGCATCCCAGAACCAAGATGCCAAGAATATACCAGGTCCATGCGTCCCAGCCCTTGGAAGCCAACCAGGGCCCATCTAAAATTCGTCCAAGCCCAAGAGGATGCCCATTTGCTGCTGCTCCATGAGTCTAAGCCGAATTCAAGTGGATCCAAAGTGGTTTGACCGATCCAAGGAGGGAGGGAGAAGACTAGGTCAACATGGAATATGCCTTCCTAACCTATTAAGGATTTCTAATCCTAAGTTCTTTGGGAATTGTAATTGGATTCAAAGTTTGTAACCCTTTTCGTACTCAAATTATGTGATCCTATCCTAATTAGGAGAGGGCATGGGAACTCTATAAATACCCCACCCCTCTTCCTCTTGTAAGCATTCAACTTTTGATGAAATAAAACTCTGGTATTTTGTTTAGCCTCTGGTGTTTAAGTTTTTTTGGTATTGTTTTTGTGCCCTAGCTAAACCTTGTTTCCAAGCAACCTTCCACGCCTCAAGCATTCAGCCACGCCCTTGAGATGAAGCCAAGCCATCCCCTGATAGCAAGCTTCCTTCTTCTCCAGGCCGCCAGCAATCCTAAACCCTAATCTCTTACTTCTTCTTCATATCTTGTTTCTTTCCTTTGATTAATTGTCTCTTACCTAACCTTTGACACTTGCAAGATCCCTGAGGTATTTTTCCATCCCTAGAGGAGGCCTTTTTTTCCTTCTGGACCGATCTAGATTGCCTTCTGATTCAGGGAACCAAAGGCTTGTCTTCCAGGCGCCATCCAGAGTGCTGAGAGAACTCTTCATTAAGTGGATCTTCAATCTCTGCCTGGTACAAACCTTCCATCTCCTGATTTCTGATTGGTTGAAGGTACGCTATCCTAAACCGAGGGTTTTTCAATTCCTGGGATCCTATCTTTTATTATTTTGTATGTATCTTTTTGCGGGTATGATAGTTTCTTTCATTATATGTTTGCCTGCAATTCTTTACTTGCTTTCGGGTTATTAGCCTATAAACTTAAATCCATAAAATTATAAAAAAATAGATTCTCTATTTTTTCTTCATCTTCATCAGTCCTAGGTTCATCCCAAATTAGTTTATTATCAGAGCTAGTTTAGGATAGCTTGCATCTCATAAAAAAAAACCCTAAAAACATCCATTGCTGTTTTCTGCATCCTATCATTTGCAATAGGTATCTGATTTTTGGTCTAGTTCATCATCTTATAAATTTTATTTTTCTGTGAAATCTGCATGACATGTTTTTTGTTTAGTTATGATAATTATCATAATTCTTAATTATTTTTACCAAAACTTAAAAATATAAAAATTACTGCATCTTGGAACCCTAAATAAAACTTGAGATTTCTGCACCAGTCTAAAAACCCTATGAGTTGAATCATCATCTGATTTTTGTTTTATATGAAATTTGGTAGAGATCATCATCACCGTCCATCCTCTTTTTTAAAATTTTTTTAGATTTTTTCTGTATCGAAAACTGTGTCAAATTCTATATCAAACCGAATCCTAATTTTCAGATTCTGTGATTTCTGCATACCTGACTAAACCTAACTAACCAACTTTCAAACCCCTCAATCCCAAGCCCAATTTTGTTTGCTAACCTAATCAACTTAAACCTAACTTTCCATCTCATAAAATACCCAAAAATATCTTTATTTTTTCTGATTGTTATTAGTTTGCATTAGGGATCATTGAATATGCATCATCTGATTAAACTATTCTTTAGGGCAATTCACTATCTTAAATTAGACAGGATTTCATTACCTGTCCTGGACCCAAAACAACCACCATTATCCTAACCTAAGTCTTAATTAAAATTAATTAGACTTAATTTGCCCTAGTGGACTAGGTGACACCAACAGGTCGGGTCCGAATTATGTAGGCCAACTAGTGCATTTAATTCTCCAACTATTACTGGAATCTGGTGTCTAAAGCTGGGGGTCCAGAGTCAAACAACCTAAGTAGTGTTATGGTTTTTAATTGGGTCCCTGCGAAATCAATGGGGCCTCCCACACTCCCACCCCCTACCTAGCTAGAGGAAGGATTAGTTATTGAGTTGGGTGTAAGTTGAGTCGACCCACTCAGTTTTGGCTCTAGGTCTAGCAAACCCTAGAACTACTGATCCTTGCATGCTTGGCTGCACCACATCACCTTGATTGATTGATTGATTGATTGCATGACCACCAAGTTAAGAGTCCAGTATAGTCAGTCTAAGCCCAACCCTAGTTCAACCATGGATTCCAATTTTGAGGCCATCATGAAAGCCATGACTGATCAGCTTGCCCAATTGAACCACATCAATACCCAAACTCAAAATCAGTTAGCCCAAATGAACTCCCTAACCAAACCCAATTTGCCCAGATGAACACCCAATCCCAGAATTAGTTTGCTCAATTAACCGCCCAGATTAACCAAATGACCCAATCAAATACCCAAGCAACCCATAGGTTTGACCATTTGACCTATAGATCCAAGCCCATAACCTATGAACCCATAATCTATGAACCCATAACCCTTAGTCGACCCACCATTACTACCCCAGCCATTAGTCAATTTTTTCTTAGCCAAACCCCTCTTACCCCTCACTAGTTCACAAGGATGACCTTGAAAAGGAAGTGTATGAAGCTCATATAAGCTTAGTGGATGAATATGAAGAAGAAGAAGAGGAGTTACCCATAGAAGACCAAGAATTAGTTGACCTAGTGGGTACCCAGACTGAGACCAACCCAAAGTTACAGTTAACCCTAACCATACCCCGATGGAAGTCAACCTGATGTGGCGGGATCGCTGATGTGGAACCCATGTCAGACTCCATCGTGCGCCACGTCGAATGAAGCTACCACGTAGGATGCCTCTGCTCGGACTCCTTCGCCAGGCCGGCTCCCTTCGGGTCGAGATGCCATGGCTGAAGTCAAGCTCTGCCTCTGCCGGACTCCTTCGCTAGGCCGGCTCCCTTCGGGTCGAGACACCGTGGTCGAAGTCGAGCTCCACCTCTGCCCAGAATCCTTCCCTAGGCCAGCTCCCTTCGGGTCGAGATGCCATGGCCAAAGTCGAGCTCCGCCTCTGCCCACTCCTTCGCCAGGCTAGCTCTCCTCGAGGTCGTGACACCATGGCCGAAGTCGAGCTCCGCCTTTCTGAGCTCGCCCCACCTCGTGCGAAGAGACCTGCAGCCGAAGGATGTCACTGCTTCCTTGGACGGTGGTGAGACGTCAAAAGATCGCAGAGGGGTGCCCGCCAGGCCACAATAATTGCCCTAACTACCACTTACACAGGAAGGGAAGGGGTCCCCCGATCGAGGTGCTACGCTCCCGGTTGACCATCTGCACCACTCGAAAGAGGAAGTCAACCCAGAGGATTAGAATCCAGGGGACGGCTGCCCGTCGATCAAAGCTCTGCCATGCTTCCCAAAATGAAGCGACCAGAAGGAATGTCAGAGTGCGCGGTGCTGTTTCCTGTCATAGATGGGGAAAGGCACCTCGCATATGGCACTGGACATTGCCGCACATGCCTACAAGTGAGGGGAAGATCCTGAGATAAGTGGCGTGGAACGACCCTAGCTAAAAGGGGTTCTCCAAGGTTCAAATGAGGTAAGTCAAGTTAAGTGAGGTCACAAACGAGCAAGGGGGGCAGTATACAGGAAGGCCACCGCTCCGGGCTACCAGAGACCCACAGGAAGGTCCTTGACGGACACAGCCACCCAGCTCGGGCTTTCCTCCACTGCCATTCCCATGCTCTACTCTTGACCCATTCACACTTTCTTATTTCACCAGTTTCTCCTCCTAGCATGGAATCCATCTACGGGGCTTGACCGGGAGGATCTGTTCCCCTGGATCGTCACTGACTTGAGCATCAGAGTGCCCTCGTCGGGATCACCGGTCCGGGTCTCCTCTATTTTACAGGTCCAGGTGTCCGAGCAGGATCCTGAGCGATAAAAACACGATCCGAGATCGTCTTCAGCAACAGGCCATGACAATCGGGTGGCAACACAATCCAAAATTAGTTGACCTTGACCACACCCAAACTGGACCAGTAGTGGATGACCAGTTAGAGGAAGAGAATCTAGATACTACTATTAAAATCTTATCCGAGGAGCCACTAGAAGAAAGTCCAATTATAGAGCCCGGTCCTGAATTTCATAAGCCAGAAGAGTTTATTAAGGACTTGATCTCTGTAACCCATTAACCTCAGAATGAATTCCCTTCTGTAGTTCTCTTTGAGAACTTATTTTCCTGAAATTAGTGATCCATTCTTCCATTATGCAAACCTTGTAGACACACCTCAACCCCATAAGGTTAACCTCATTAGTCTAGGTCTAATCCCTGAAACCTTTTCTTACATCCTACTTCTTCCAATCAACCCTGAACCCTTTTTTTACTTTTTACCCCACCAGACTAACCCTGAATCCATCTCGTATTTTTTGCCTTTTCTTGAATCTTCTTATATTTCTTTAACCATTCACCTACATCATGTAGAGGTTTGCATATTGCATGCATTTATTGAGCCTATCATGTTTGCATCATACTTTTGGAAAACCCTTTGGCATCTATTAAGGGTTCCTGTTAAATTTTCATGTGCGTGCCAAACCAGAGTCAAACCTAGAGAGCCTATAGTCTGTTAGGTTTAGATCCCAAGAGCCTAATCAGTCCACAAACCTAATGCATCTGTCTACACCTGCACTGACCTCTACACAGCATTTGCATCAGGAAATTAGCCAAAAGATGAACATAAGTAATGCACCCTATAAAAACTTGGCTAATTCTCGAAAACAAGCTAAAGAGTTTTCTGCAGGAGATTTTGTGATGATCAAGCTTAGGCCTGAGTGGTTCCCTCCAGGGACTGCAAAGAAATTTTATGCTCACAAAGCTGGACCATTCAGAATAATGAAGAGAGTTGGATCCAATGCCTATGTGCTTGAGTTGCCACCAGATTTAGGTATTAGCTCCACTTTCAATATTTCAGATCTTATGGAGTACCGGGAGCCAGCAGTGATACCTAGCGAGCGCTTTGAGCCTATCCGTCCCCTTGAAAGTGAACCTATTCCAGGGAGTCCACCAACAAATTGGCCTATAAGTGAGGAAAGGATCGAGTGAATCCGGGATGATCAATCCATCAGTACCCGAAACAAAGGTTATCAGAGGTATTTGGTCAGATGGCAAGGTCGGCCAGAATCTAAGGACTCATGGATCTCTCGTGAGGATCTGCAGCGCCTCAACCCAGACCTTCTTGAGCAATATGAGAGCCAAGTTGACCCTTCTCGACGGGGTTGAGTTTCTTCCATCCCGGAAGAATTGGTGGGGGCACCAGGATCAGACACAGATTACTAGGCCCTATCTGGTTTACTTAGCCATGTGTCAAAGTTTTGTAATCAAGTAAGATTGAGTCCTATAATAAGTTGAGGCTAGTTGATTTGTTTCAACCCCGGTCTAGTCATTGAGTCCTGTACTTAAGTATCAGTCCAGTATCAGTTCAATTTTTATACAAGAGAAGATGATACCCTATTTTGGAGTTCCACCAGGCCTCATCCAGGAGCCAGAGGCCTTCACTTTAGCTTGTTGGCCCTTGTTTGCCATCCCAGGGTCCAAGATTCCTTCCAGATGCTCCAGATGCCCTCTAAATGCCTTCCAGATGCCTTGATACCCTCCAGATGCCAAAGTATATTCCCAGACCAGGGTGCCCCATGATTCCAGAGATATACTAGCATCCCAGGCCAAGAAATTCCAAGTCCAGGAGTCAAGCCCATGCACCCCAGAACCAAGATGCCAAGAATATACAAGGTCCATGCGCCCCAGCCCTTGGAAACCAATCAGGGCCCATCTAAAATTCGTCCAAGCCCAAGAGGACGCCCATTTGCTGCTGCCCCATGAGTCCAAGCCGAATTCAAGTGAATCCAAAGTGGTTTGACCGGTCCAAGGAGGGAGGGAGAAGACTAGGTCAACATGAAATATGCCTTCCTAACCTATTAAGGATTTCTAATCCTAAGTTCTTTGGGAATTGTAATTGGATTCAAAGTTTGTAACCCTTTTTCTACTCAAATTATGTGATCCTATTCTAATTAGGAGAGGGAATGGGAACTCTATAAATACCCTACCTCTCTTCCTCTTGTAAGCATTCAACTTTTGATGAAATAAAACTCTGGTATTTTGTTTAGCCTCTGGTGTTTAAGTTTTTTTGGTGATTATTTTTGTGCCCTAGCCGAACCCTGTTTCCAAGCAACCTTCCATGCCTCAAGCCTTCAGCCACGCCCTTGAGAAAAAGCCAAGCCATCCACTGATAGTAAGCTTCCTTCTTCTCCAGGCCGCCAGCAATCCTAAACCCTAATCTCTTACTTCTTCTTCATATCTTGTTTCTTTTCTTTGATTAATTGTCTCTTGCCTAACCTTTGACGCTTGCAGGATCCCCGAGGTATTTTCCCCTCCCCAAAGGAGGCTTTTTTTGCCTTCTGGATCGATCCAGATTGCCTTCTGATTCAGGGAACCAAAGGCTTGTTTTCCAGGCGCCATCCAGAGTGCTGAGAGAACTCTTCATCAAGTGGATCTACAATCTCTGCATGGTACAAACCTTCTCCCTTCTGATTTCTGATTGGTTGAAGGTATTCTATCCTAAACCAGGGGTTTTTCAACTCCCGGGATCCTATCTTTTATTATTCTGCATGTGTCTTTTTGTGGGTATGATAGTTTCTTTCATTACATGTTTGCTTACAATTCTTTACTTGCTTTCGGGTTATTAGCCTACAAACTTAAATCCATAAAATTTCAAAAAAATAGATTTTCTGTTTTTCCTTCATCTGCATCAGTCATAGGTTCATCCCGCATCAAGAGAGGAGGGATTCTGATGGCATCCGCATGATCATCGACTTCACCGATCAGTCATCGGTTGTCGCAAGTGGTAGCCTTGGGTGGCGGATGGGAGCTAGGAATAAGGAGACACATAGGAAGAGGGCATAGAGGTGAAACCAAGCATTCCAGCATCCCTTAATTTTTTTTTTAAGTGTTGAAAATTTGAAGTCTCGTTGTGATCATCATCAATGGCAGTGTTCGGATGGCCTCTCTTGGCCATTGGAAGGAAGAAAGAGGGCATGGCGATGGCATCTATCGTGCCCTTTTTTAAAAAAAATTGAAATCTCCCATCCCTTTCCTTGAAACTAATCTTTAAAATAATCTATTATTTAGATCGAGCTTTGATTCCAATTTATAAGAATTTTTATTTTAAATAAAACCATTGCCCATTCTCTTAATTTGGCATCCTTGTCGCCACCCTCAACCATACCAGTGGAAGAGTAATTGTGTCCACTACAGCGGTGTAAAAAAATACAATGCCAAATATCACCGGACCATGTAAGGCTATGTAAGTCTTTCTTTTTAATGTAAATTTAATACTATCTTTTCATTAAAAAAATTAAATGGTAAAAATATATTTTTTTTTTAATAAAATTATGATATCCGTTGGTTTAGATTACGGCATCCATGCATTACAAGGTGGAGGGGTATTTTTGCTATTGAAAAAAATTAAAAAATTTTCAATGATAAAAATATTTTCGGCCTTATGATATCCTGTGAACAGAATCATGACATCTTGTTCACAAAGAGATGTCCTAAAAAAAAGATATTTTTATTATTTAAAATTTCTAAGAAAAAATAAACCGTGAGCATTAAATATATTTTTGAACGATAAAAATATTCTTTTCTTATAACACTCGTTCATGAACAAGGTATCATAACTCTTCGTATGATGTCATAAGATCGAGGATATTTTTATCATTAATTTTTTAAAAACTTTTTAATGATAAAAATATCTTCGGCTTTTTGATATTTTATGAACATGTTATGACATCCAGTTTACAAATGGATATCATAAGGAAATGATATTTTCATCATTCAAAATTTTTAATAAAAAATAAACTGAAGATATTAAATGCATGTTTGAAGGATGAAAATATCTTCCATGTATATACTCATTTATTTATGAACAAGATGTTGTAACCCTATTCACAAGATGTTATAAGGTGAGGGATACTTTTATCATTAAAAATTTTTAAACTTTTTTTAATGCTGAAAATATTTCTCGATGCTATGATATCCTATAAACATGAAGATATCATAAATTTGTTACTAGATGTTTCAACTGATATCATAATTTTATTTTATAAAAAAATATTTTTATTATTTAATTTTTTTTTAAAAAAAATAGTAGTATTATTTGTATATTGAAAAGTAGGATTTACTGGCCGAATCAAGCGGGGTGGTGCACAAAGAGTTTCTCACCGGTGGAAACGGGATATACCTTGCTAGGCCTGTGGACCACGATGTCCATTTAATCTATGATACGTGGGCCGTCTTCCCACCATGTCAACCCATCTGTCGAGTAGGCTCCAGTACGATGGAGGCAAGAAATTACGCTTGGATGATAAGGAAGAAATAATATAAAAAAGATTTCCGATATGGGAGCAGGGCGAGAAGATCCGGAGCGCTTCTTTCCTTCTTCTCAAGTCCCTCGCTCTCCTGTTCAGACCATACTCCGTCCAAAGCGCGTCAGAGAAGAAGAGAGCAGGCGGCAATGGCGACGACGTTCGAGCACCCGTACGTGCCAAAAGAACTTCAACTCCCGGACTACGTCCCATGCTTCCTCTCCCAGAAGGACATCCTCGTTCCCTACCTCGGTACCTCCGTCGTTGGCGTCGCCCTCCTCTGGCTCTTCTCCGGTAACCCCTCTACTCCTCTCCTTTGTCTTCGGTTCCTTCTACTTTTGGTTTTGAAGTCCACGGTCGGAAGGTGCATGCATGTGTTTGCGAAAATATCCCAAAGATCGGTGGAAAAATCTGATCTTGTTTGTGATCTGGCTATCTGTTTGTCTTTCTTGAATTTTTCGTTTTTGTCTCCAGATTAGTTTAGATTCTGATATTTGGCAATGGTTTTCCATCTGTTTGTTTCCCCTGATCGTTATATAGTGATGAGTGTGGAAGCTGATTGTCCTTCATGTTTCGGTCTTGGGATTAGTTAAACCCATTTGGGGCCATAAAAAGCGCTTTTTACGGACTTTAGCTTAGAAAGGTCTCATCTTGTGGCCAACTACTCTGTGATTTAGCCCTAGAATGTTTTAGCTGATCGACATATGATAACCTGCTCTTTCTTTTAATATGGAAAGGGAAATTACACCTTTCTTTTCTTTTAACAAGTCATTGCTGAATGTAATGTAAAATGGGATCTTGGAAAGGTTTCTTTGAGTTATTTCATTAACCGGGGAACTCGATCAGTTTGTTCATAGGGTGTTATCCTTTTCCGTCGTTGCAGAACAAGATGGCATTTTGATGTCCCATATCTCTGTTATTATCTGTGCTACTTGTTGATTTTAGGGCCTTTTTTTTCCCCATTTATGCTAATGTTTTACTCATTGTTTTGTTGTAGGGCGTTTGTCAAAGATTTCAAAGACTGATAGGTTGCTTATGTGCTGGTGGGCATTTACCGGTCTGACTCACATTATCGTTGAGGGCTATTTTGTTTTCTCTCCAGAGTTTTACAAGAAAAAAACTCCACACTTTTTGGCTGAAGTCTGTAAGTTTTTGTAATAATGCATTCCATGTGCCCCCTTGAATGTTGAAATGAAATATCTCAGAGCTTTCAGTTGTTAATGTTATCTTTGTGACCATGACATGACAATGCAGGGAAGGAATACAGCAAAGGTGACTCCAGATATGCAGCGAGAGATTCTGGAGTGGTTACTGTTGAAGGAATCACTGCTGTCATAGAGGGTCCAGCTAGCCTTCTGGCTATGTAAGGCTTGGAACAACTTTTATTTCAGCCACAAGCTTTCTTGATGACTTATTGTTTTTTGCTATCTACATGATTATGTAGTTTTTGTAATATTCATAGTACCTTTACATGTTATTGAGTTTGATGTGCATGTATGAAACTTGGAAGTGCAACTAAATTTTGACTCTGCAAAGGGATAGGACTACATGCATTTAAACCTTGATGTCCAGAGTAACCAGCATGCAAAACTACATTTGTTTAAATTCAAGGTCTTGCCAATCAGATAATGTTTAATAGAGGCTATTTTGGATATTTTTCTCATTTTTGTAATGCATGTTAATGATATGAACTGGTAGAGGATTTTTAGAGAGTGAGATTATTAGAGAAAGGAAGATTAATTTTGGAGAAATTAGACATATGCAAGTTGCTTTATTTGATCAGGTTTCACATGGAATGACTAGAATAACCGATTATTTTGTTCTAGATATTCTGCAGTAGATCTTCTTTAAGTTAATTATTGAATTCATTATAAACTAACCATTTTTTTTGTGTGACTTTATAGCAGCACTTGAATGCAAAATGTTGGCCCTAGTGTATGTGATATTTTAGTTCATTGTCACTTTACTTCTGTATTTTGAACCTTGCTTCTATGGTGCTTTTTGTCATACCGTGCAAACTCTGTATTACTATTTTATTTGCTTTTGGGTGGGACTGTGAACATGGTTGCATGGTGTGCATTCATTCATTCATCCCAAAGAAATGCTTTCAGATCCAGATTCATGTGCATGAATTGGATTCGTAACTTAAATGCTTAAAATATATCTTTTTATCACTATTAAGTATTCTAAAGCATTTTAGATGGACATGGTGCTATTTTTCTTGTGTATTCATGTGTACTTGCAAAAGTTTGTGGTTTTGTTGTTGTCATATGATGCTAGTACTTGGGACTTGTCATTGTTTGACACAACATGATCTACTTGGAACCTACTAACTCCATGGATGCTTGAAAAGTTGCAAGATGTGTTGTAGCAACCCCATATTTCATGGCTTGAATCTACCAGACAAAGTATATATCCCATGTGTTGCTAGATGTGTCATATGATGCTAGTACCTGGGACTTGTCATTGCTTGACACAACATGATCTACTTGGAACCTACAAACTCCATGGATGCTTGAAAAGTTGCTAGATGTGTTGTAGCAACCCCATATTTCATGGCTTGAATCTACCAGACAAAGTATATATCCCATGACACCTTAACAAATTGACCACATTTCCTAGATTTTTTATTGGCTTGAAGATTTAATTTTTCTACTTTTTATTTTTGTTTGTATTTAGGTTGGCAACCTCGGAATGTACTCTAGGGACTAAGGTATGACTGAAAAGCTAATTAGACTATATTTAGCGACCTAATGGAACTTTAAAAGTTCAAAGTTTGTGAGTTTCTCTTGCCCTTCCTCGTTTCTCCTCTTTTGGAATGTCCCTTGGTTCATTATTGCTTGCAGATGTTGCTAGATGTTCTAAATCATCTGCATATTCTATGTCTGCATTCCAGGATGTTTACTTGGTCTCCGTATTGCTTACCACTCATTCCTTTGCAGTCTAAAATCACTTGTAAGTAACATGTTGGATTCACATCATTAGCTAATTTCTTAACAAGCATAGAGCGGTGATTAGGATGAAGTTTGTTCTCGTTGCTTATTAGTGGTCAAGTACCACTGACGAGAGCAATAAACCAATGACCATGTCTAACGAGATCAAAAAGAATTTTGTTAGTCAGTAAACAATTGGTTTTATTAATCATTTTTTTGGATGCCCTCAGGCTCAGGTAGTGATCTAAAAAGAAATAAAAAGAAAAGAAGAGAATATTTTTTCATGGTAAGTTCCTCATGAGTTGAAATGTATTTTGATATAGCATGTGTATGTGCTACATCTGAATGTGTAATGCCACGGTTATCATGATGCTTTTACTAAACTAAATTATTTTTGCTTTCTAGTGGTGATATAAAATCTTGCTTTCCCTTTGAAGACAACACCTTTTTATCATGTTGCCATTATGGTTTGGGTCATGATTAGCCAGAGATTATTGGGACATTTATGTATAATGAGGTCAGGAATTGGGCTAATGGGATAATCATGGACCTATCGTCTATTATTGATTTCAAGTGTGACGATAATTCATAATTGAGAGTGCAATAAAAAGATTAAATTATAGCAGGCCATGAGAGTCTTTTTTTTTTAGCAAAAGAATGGAGTCCACAACACATTTCAGCAGGCCACAAGGGTCAAAGGCCTAGTTTTCAATGGAGGGTTTGTACTGTATAAATGAAAACATGGAGAGCAAACGATCTTAGACTTTAGGAATAGATATGATAAGACTTGTCCTTTTGATGCTTGTTTTGTTGTGAATGATCCGTGTATCTCTGAAACGTGAAAGTTCATAAATTAACATGAAATGTCTTTAAGGTTCTCAAGTTGCATTTTAGTTTGGCCAAGTCGTTGGCTTTGAGTCGACCATGGGTATGGGAAGGTTAGTCTTTGGTTTCTCTTTGTAAATCAAACACCACAAAGTTGGTGTAAGAGTGAAGTTTTCTCATTGTTTTTTTCATGGAATCATCAGACTTCAGTGTATTTGTATTTGAACCACTTTATTAGGAGGGATGTTTATTCTCATGGCGAGGAACCCCTGATTGGTGGATGAGACTTGGCTAGAATTTAGTTGAATTGATCACAAGAAGTCATCATTCTCATTATTCAACAATTTGTTATCCTGTGATGGTGATGAAGCACTATTATTTTGTCTACATGGTAGAAGAATACCGGTATTTTTGTTTCTCATTTCTTCCTCTCATTCATGTTGTTTGATACACAAAACAGGTATGCTATTGCGTCAAGAAAACCATACAGTTATATTCTTCAATTTACAATATGCCTCGGCCAGCTTTATGGATGTCTGGTTTATTTCATAACTGCATTATTAGAAGGTGACAACTTCTCGGCAAGCCCGTATTACTATTGGGCATACTACATTGGAGCAAACAGCTCTTGGGTCGTCATACCAGCACTCATTGCAATCAGGAGTTGGAAGAAGATTAGTGCAGCATTTCAAGTTGAGAAGAAGACAAAGACTCGATGAGGAAGGATTCACTGCAAGGGTCCTGGGGAGCATAAAATCCCAAATTTCCAGTGATTCACATCCAAAATTTGTGGGTTTAATACTTTTTGTGGAACCGGGTTTCATCGAATAAACTGTTGCATTACCGTGGTGGGAATTTACTTATTCCGTGGATTTATGACGCCACGGAAGCTTTGTTATTCAAATTTAGCTCAGCATTGCATAAGATTCGAAGCCTGTGACATTCTTAATATTATGGCATTTGGAGATCAGCTATCTGATGGTGGCTGTTTTGGGAATGAAAGTTAAACTGCAATATTATCCCTTGGCCATATTGTCTGTGTATCAGGAAAAAAAAAAAAAAATCACATATGCTAGAGGTTCTGCAAGCCTTTTGCTATCTTAATGATGGATGCATGCTAGCTCGTGTGATCTACCCATCCACTCTGAGCTCTAGAGATACAAAGATCTCATCTCATGGGTTGATTTGGTGCAGGCCTCCCAACGATCCCTCCATTGGAGGGATATTTTCGGTGGGGTATCTGGATGTCAAACTTAGACATCAGGAGCTGAATTCTCATTGTAGTATTTATTTCTCTTTCTCCTCTTTTGCAGACAATATTGAGATTGTGTTTGGTGCATCACCGGACAATTCTAAAATTCTAGTAGTGTAGAATGTCAGTGTTTGGTACATGCATGTAATATTACATCCTGAATATTTTGATTGATTTATTTGGTATAATAATTAGATTACAGTTTATGAAAAATTAAAATTTTAAAATATTTTCATATCAAATCTATTAAAAATTTATATATTTATAAGAAAATATTAGTTATAGATAATAAATATAGATAATAGCTTTATTGCATAAGTTATTGGGCGAGAATGGATAAAAAAAGGGGATGCGGCGAGAATGATCAGCGTGGGAGGTGGAAGTCTCTTGCAGGGAAGGAAGGAAGGAAGGATAGCTTAGATAATTTATGTAATATTTTTTGAAAGGATAATTTAGTTTAAAGTTTTAATTAAAAAAATTTAAAAAATGATAATATGGATAGTTATTACTTTTAACCTTGGATTATCTCTTGAAAGATAAGTTTTATTAAATAAAATAATGTGACGGGTTTTTTTAAAATTGCTGGATGGATTGTCGGATACCAAATGCCTTCTTATTCCTAATCCCTCAAGCATAGCTATTTTCACCTAATACCAGCGGGCTGTGTTTGGTGCTTTTTAGGTTATCATTGATCGTGCTAAGTTTTCATAAATTTATACTAACATCTGCTGCTCTTTGACGAGCCACGAACGAAAAACCTGGGACGTCTAACGTTTGAAGAGTGGTAATGCTACGTTGAACCCCGGGGCAGGCTTGGGCCCGGACTGGGTTCGGGTCTACACTAACTTGACCTGGCCCGTTCACAGCCTCTGGTTGGTATTATGCCTGAAACCGCAAAACGAAGCAAGGGAGAAATCAAAGACCAGAACGGGAAAAACAACTTTTTTTTTTTTTTTTTAATAATAAAAAAAAGAAAAAAGAGGGGGATAAATTCCGGTTGTAGCTATCCCTTCGGGCTCCGTTCCTGTCAGACTATGTTCAATACGAGTAGACCTGTCAAAATGGGCCATAGCCCATGGGCCAACCCATTTGGTCCTATAAATGGGCCGGGCTGAGCTGAAAAAATTTGGTCCATTATGTAAGTGGGCTTTTTGGTCCGACCCTTGTATATCATGGGCTCAACAGGGTTAGGACCGGGCCGGCCTATGGGCCAAGAATTTTTAAAAAAATATATTAAAATTAAATGATTCAAAACGGAAAATGGCAAACATGTTATGGATTACCAGGTCCACTTACAAGAGTAAACCACGGTCCACGTTAAATTAAAAGTTTAAAACTTTAAACTTAAAATGAAAAGATATTTTGATTTTTTTCTCAATCTTCCTTGTTTCCACTTCCCTTCCCTGTTCGTAGTGTTCGGCTGTTCCCATTCCCATTTTCACTTCGATACGACGATACTCGATAGTTCCGGGCTTCCGATGATTCAAACTTCTTTCGAATTTTCAATTCATCGGGAGTTCGGGACCGGCCGACCGGGGCTTTGCTGCTGCTCTACTCTCCTATTCCGGCAGAGGAAGAAATAGCCGGTGACGCCGCCGGTGATGCCAACTCTTTCGCAACGTCGATAGCTATCATCGTGCTGCTATTGGTGACCAGAGATTCTTCCATGTTGAGGTGAGAGCTATATACTTATATGATTTCAATGCCCACGGCCCTAGCCCACGGCTCTAATGCTATCCCACGGCCCTAGCCCTAGCCCACGGTCCTAGCCCACAATCCTAGCCCATGGCCCTAGCCCACGGCCCATATAATGGGCTGGCTCCGCCCTAGCCCACGACCCATATAGGGCTGGGCCGGGTTAGATTTTTTTAGCCCATTTGTGCAAGTGGGCCTAACCCGGCCCAGCCAATAAAATGCAAGCCTATATGGGTTAGGGTCGGGCCAGCCCATATTGACAGTTCTAGATACGAGCCACACGTGTGTACTCTCCTCATCTTTCGATGAGTACCTTAGCTTGACATCAGCGCCGGAACAGAGTACTCTCCCACTGTCACACAGTCTTCACTGACCCTGAATTTTCTGCGTGCCAGCGCTAAACCCACTTGTCTAGCCAGCCCTTTCTTCCTCCTTCCCAACACTTTGCCGTCCAAGTGTTGGTTGTTGCTGCAGTGGGTACTTTGGCTTGGTTCTGCCCAAGACCTGCAGTCTGCCCAGCTGCCGGCGTTCTGGACTTCAACAATGGTGGTTTGGAACCTCTCCACGACCCTCTTGGCTGTCCCAACCCCAGCACTCAACAGTCCCTTCAAAGAACACCTAGATTACAAGGAAAAATCCCCAACCCCTTTGATTATCACTATCAAACGGGACACACACTTACACAAGTATGCTGCAACAATTCCAGGCTGCTGTCACCCAAAGCTTGCAGCAAGGAAAAAACTCTCTCCTCTCTCCCTGCCGCATGCCCTACCAAGCCCCCACTTGGCCTTGCGGTTGACATGCCCAACCGCTAGCAGTTGCTGGAAACTACCCAGCTCTCTGCCAACTGCTACCCAGCAGTTCCGTGAGTTAAGCACCCACTTTTCCATGCAGCAAACATGCCTCACTGCTAGCCAAACCGGCTGGAACTTCCCAACCCAATCTCTGCAGCCGACCAGTACCCATCTGCACCTGGTTCGGTCCTATTTGGCGCCCTTGACACATGCTTCCAGCTTGCTTGGATGTGCCCCTGACTTGGGTTCGCCCAGCCCAATGTGCACCAATGTGGTTTGGCCAAGTGTGCTCAGCAGCACACTCTTCCAGCAGGTCTGAAACTTGTACACCCTGCTGCCTTGTGCAGCCAGCAGGTCCCTGCACCTGCTCGGCCTTGCGCTCACCTCCGCGCACCCGCGCGCACCTCTGCGCGTCTCTGCAGTCCGCGCACACCCGCGCCCAGCAGTCCCGCGCACCTGCTCGAATTTGCTGCCTAGCCATGATGCGTGTTTGGCACCGCACACCCACGGCCAACCTCGTGCCACACTGGATATCACTGTTCCAGCATGCCAAAGACGTGCCGCCACATGCCATATCGTGGCTTGGCATTGTCCAGCCAAACCACCATGCCCAGCAGCCCCTATGTCGAGCTTTGGGGGCGTGACAATCCCCCTGCACTTGAAATCTGCGACGTCCTCATCGCGTCCCCTGCCAAATACAGCTGCACCTGATCTTCAAACTGCCATAGGGTCTCGCCCCGCTCCCAAGTTGCATCTGCCTCACTCTCCCCTTTCCATTGCACCAGAAATTCAAATCTTCTATTTTGTTGGCTCTCCCCAAAAGTACGGTGAGCCAAGATCCTTTCCAGCTCCTTGTCAATTTTTTTTCTGATGACAGGAGGAGCTCTCCTCCCTTGCACCCTACCAGGGTCAGCATCTTCATGGAAAGGTTTCAAGAAACTTACATGGAACACAGGATGGATTTTCAGCCGGTCCAGCAATGCTAGCTTGTATACTGCACTCTCAACTTGTTGCATTACCACAAAAGGCCCATCATAATGTTGAATGAGACCCTTGTGATACCCGCGGTCTGTGATTTTCTTCCAAATCTGGGGTGTTAGTTTCAGCAGCACCTTGTCCCCTACGTTGAACTCCAAAGGACGCCGGCCCATATCAGCATACTTCTTTATCCGTCTTGCAGCCTTGGCAAGACTTGTCATGGCTCCCTCCATTAGCTCCATCTTGTTCCTTGCAAAATGGTAGGCCGCTGGACACAACCCCTGATCTTTCTACTGCACCACTTTCAATGGTGTTAATGGCTGAAAACCGAAACATAGTTCAGCTGGGCTTAGGCCTGTTGCAGAACTCTTATGCAGATTGTAGCAGAATTGTGCTACTACCAGCAATTCAACCTAATTTCTTTGATTGGCTGTGGCATAATGTCTCAAATACTCTTCCAAGAGTGCATTGATCCTCTCGGTTTGCCCGTCGGTTTGTGGATGGTTCGCTGTGGAGAACTTCAGTTGGGATCCCAACAGCTTGAAGAGGTATGTCCATAATTTCCCCGTAAACCGGGGGTCCCTATCGCTCACCATGTCATTTGGCATCCCGAATATCTTCACCACATGCTGGAAAAATAGTTCTGCAGTCTTGTCCGCTGTGCATACTTCCGGCGCTGCGATGAACACGGCATATTTCGAAAACCTGTCCACCACGACCAGCACCTGCTTCATCCCCTCAACATTTGGAAATCCCACAATAAAATCCATGGAAATTGATACCCACGGCTTCTCGGGGATGGGTAAAGGCTGCAGCAAACTAGGTGGTCTTCTCCTCTCGGTCTTGTCCATTTGACAGATTCTGCAGGTCTTGACATAGGCTTCCACATCATCCTCCATATTGGGCCAATAATAACTTCTACTCAACAAGGCCATCATCCTTTTCACCCCGGGATGTCCCGCCCACTGCGGGTCATGTGTCTCTCGCAGCAGCTCTTGCTTGAGACCACCTCCATGGAGAATATAAAGTCTGCCCCCTTTGGCATACATCAGGTTGTCTTCAATCCAATACCTTCTAATCAGCCCTTCCAACACCTATTGCTTCAAATTGTTGTAGGCTGAATCTGAATAGGCTTGCCTTCTCACCCGTTCTAGGGAAGTGGATTGAATGGCTATCAGGGAAGCCACATAACCTTGTACCTCCTTCCTACTCAAGGCATCCGCCACTTGATTCAATTTTCCCGGCCTGTGCATCCACACAAAATCAAATTCAGCAAGGTACTCTTACACCGGGCTTGCTTGGGGGTGAGTTTCTTCTGTGTCTTGAAGTAGGTATTCGCCACATTGTCCGTCACAACGACGAACCGAGTCCCCAACAAATAATGCCGCCATACATCAAGGCAATGGATTACGACAGCCATTTCCTTCTCGTGGGCTGAATACCTTTGCTCCACCTCCTTCAATTTCTGGCTTTCAAAAGCAATAGGGTGGTCGGCCTACACTAGGACTTCTCCAAGAGCCCTATCTGAAGCATCGGTGTGCACCTCGAACGGCTCATCAAAGCTTGGCAGCTTCAATATGGGTTCTTTTGACATCGCTAACTTGAGTTTGTTGATGGCCTTGTCACACTCCTCAGTCCAGATCCACCTCCGATTTTTCTTTAACAAGTCAGTGAGCACACTGACCTTTTTGGAGTAGCCTTTGATAAACCTCCTGTAATAGTTAGCTAGACCCAAAAATGATCTCAAGTCCGATACTTTGGAAGGAATGGGCCGATCAAGAATGGCTTGAACCTTGCGTTCATCCATACGAATTTCACCCTTCTTGACCCAATGCCCCAGGAAAAACACTTCCTGGCGACAGAACTCACACTTCTCCTTCTTTACATAAAGCTTATACTCCTAAGCTTGGAAAAGACTTGTCTTAAGTGACTAACATTCTCATGTAAAGACTCACTATAGACAACTATATCATCTAGATAGACTACGACAAACTTGTCGAGGAATTCATACAAGACATCATTCATCAAATTGCAAAAGATAGCAGGTGCATTGGTGAGTCCAAACGGCATCACTAAGAACTCGAAAGAGCCATACCTCGTAACACATGTGGTCTTGGCTTCATCACCCTCCGCCACTCGCACTTGCCAGTATCCCGAGTGCAAGTCTAGCTTGGTGAAGTAGGATGCCTTGGCCAATCGATCAAACAAATCCGCTGCATGAGGGACCGGATACTTGTTCTTGATCGTCACCTTGTTTAGCGCCCTGTAGTCTATGCACATCCGCATAGACCCGTCCTGCTTCTTTTGAAAGAGCACGGGAGCACCATAAGGAGCCTTGGACGACTGAATTAGTCCAGCAACCAGCAAGTCATCGAGTTGCCTCCTCAGCTCGGCCAATTCTTTGGGCGCCATCCAGTAGGGTGCTCGGGCAGGGGGTCTTGCTCCTGGTTCCAGCTCGATCTTGTGGTCCACGGCCCTCCTTGGAGGCAGCTCCTTTAGCAATTCTGCAGGCATCACCTCGTCAAACTCCTCCAAAACCGTGGCCACTTCATCCGGCACCTCCACCATGGTGTCCGGTTTGATCTGTACCAACGCAGCTAGGAATGTTGGCTCCCCCTTTCGCAGCCCCTTCTCCACTTGCTTTGTTGAAATTGCGGCTCCTTTCTCCCGTTCGGCCTTGGGAATTCCAACGTCTATCTTCATAAAGCAGGGATTCTCCTCATCCCCTACTACGATGCCCTTCAAGTGAGGTATCAGGATCACCTTGGCCTTCACAATGAATTCCATCCCCAAAAAGAGATCGAAATTGTCTAGAGGCACTACCATAACACGGCACCGTCCCTGCCATGTGCCCAGCTTCAAAGAAATTTCAGCAGCCCCGCAAACCGGTGTAGCACTCGAGTTCACGGCCTTGATGGTGCTGCTACTCTCAAGCAAGTTCAGACCTAACCTGCTGGCTTCTCTTCGGGACACGAAGTTGTTGGTAGCCGCTGTGTCTAGCATGGCTTTTACCTCAACCCCGTTAATCTGCACTCCACAATAGAGCAGATTGCTGAAATCTGCAGCTTGCTGTCCTCCTGAAATGGCATTGAGCAGTTGCAGGGGATTGACGCGAGAAGGCCCCGCCTCCTCCTCGGTTGGCTCACTGCTGGTAATGGCAGCAACCTTCTCCTTCTTTGGGCACATTTTGGCACGGTGAGGGCCTCCACAAATGAAGCATCCCGGCTGGTATGGGACCTTCACGAAGCCCTGCTCCTTCTTGCCACTGTCCTCCTTCTTTGTGAATCTTTTCTTCTGCTGGCCCTTCCACTTCTTCTTTTCAGCAGTCTTCTACTTGTCCGCCGGTGTGGAAGAGCTGGCCGTCCGGAAATCCACTAGTCCTTCGGCGGCAGCCATGGCCGAAGGGACATCCTTCACGCCTTGCATCCGTAGCTCGGCTTGGGCCCATGGTTGCAGCCCCGATGTGAAGTTGAATAATTTGTCTTCTTCCGACATATTCTTTATGTCCAGCATTAAAGAGCTGAACTCCTTCACATACTTTCGAATGGAGCCCGTTTGTCTCAATCTTTTGAGAGCTTCCATCGCCATCCACGAGGTGTTGCATGTTAGGAACTACTCCTTCAGCTCCCTCTTCATTGACTCCCATGTAACGATGCCCGGTCGGTCGGCGTTAAGATCATCCTGCACCCTTGTACGCCACAATAGCTTTGCATCTCCTACAAGATACATACTGGTGATGGACACCTGCTCCTCTCCAGGTATCTTGGCAGCTTGGAAATATTGCTCCATGTCCCAAAGGAAATTTTCTAGTTCCTTTGCATTACAGCAGCCCGTAAATGGTCTCGGTTCCGGGACCCTTACCTTTGTTACAGCCCCTTCTTCGTGAGGTTGGACTACCGCGCGCTTTAGCAGCCCCATCTCCACTTCCATGGACCGAAGAAGTGCTTGTTGGCCCCGGAACGCCTTGGCATTCTCCATCTTCATGTTGTTCCACCGGGCTTCCATCTCCTGCAGCAAGTCGCCAAGCGTGGCTTGTATTCTAGCCACCCTCTTGGCATTCTCCATGGCCGTCACCGCCAAATCTGGGCATTCCTCCGGTAGATCACCCACTACCGCTTCCAGCCTCCGAATCCTTTCTTTCGCTTCGGTAAGAGTCATGTTGGTGCAGAAATCAGCGACTCCCATCTTGAACCGTGCTCTGATACCAAATTTGTCACGCAGTCTTCACTGACCCTGAATTTTCTGCGTGCCGGTGCTAGACCCACTTGTCTAGCTAGCCCTTTCTTCCTCCTTCCCAACACTTTGCCGTCCAAGTGTTGGTTGTTGCTGCAGTGGGTACTTTGGCTTGGTTCTGCCCAAGGCCTGCAGTCTGCCCAGCTACCGGCGTTCTGGACTTCAACAATGATGGTTTGGAACCTCTCCACGACCCTCTTGGCTGTCCCAACCCCAGCACTCAACAGTCCCTTCAAAGAACACCTAGATTACAGGGAAAAACCCCCAACCCCTTTGATTATCACTATCAAACGGGACACACACTTACACAAGTATGCTGCAGCAATTCCAGGCTGCTGTCACCCAAAGCTTGCAGCAAGGAAAAAACTCTCTCCTCTCTCTCTGCCGCACGCCCTACCAAGCCCCCACTTGGCCTTGTGGTTGACATGCCCAACCGCTAGCAGTTGCTGGAAACTACCCAGCTCTCTGCCAACTGCTACCCAGCAGTTCCGTGAGTTAAGCACCCACTTTTCCATGCAGCAAACATGCCTCACTGCTAGCCAAACCGGCTGGAACTTCCCAACCCAATCTCTGCAGCCGACCAGTACCCATCTGCACCTGGTTCGGTCCTATTTGGCACCCTTGACACATGCTTCCAGCTTGCTTGGATGTGCCCCTGACTTGGGTTCGCCCAGCCCAATGTGCGCCAATGTGGTTTGGCCAAGTGTGCTCAGCAGCACACTCTTCCAGCAGGTCTGAAACTTGTACACCCTGCTGCCTTGTGCAGCCAGCAGGTTCTTGCGCCTGCTCGGCCTTGCGCTCACCTCCGCGCACCCGCGCAGACCTCCGTGCATCTCGGCAGTCCGTGCACACCCATACCCAGCAGTCCCGCGCACAGCTCGAATTTGCTGCCTAGCCATGCTGCGCGTCTGGCACCGCGCACCCATGGCCAACCCCGTGCCACACTGGATATCACTGTTCCAGCATGCCAAAGACGTGCCGCCGCATGCCATATCGTGGCTTGGCATTGTCCAGCTAAACCACCACGCCCGACAGCCCCTATGCCAAGCTTTGGGGGGCGTGACACCCACCACCCTGATCAGGCACAGGATCATGGCTCGAACATGAAACCTGTAGATGATGGGCATAAGTATCTACCAACAGTGTTGGCGGCCGGAAAAACACTCCATCCGGTCTTCGCGCTCCAATTCGTGGGGAAGTGCCGCTGGGCTTCATGCTCGTGGGATGGCGAGCCTGCGGTCGTAGTGAGGGAGAGCGAGTTCCCGGTGGAGCAGAAGGTTTTCAAGGAGTCGATGAGCAGGATCGTGAAGCTGGAGACGCCGAAGGCAATCCGTGAAGGGACGAGGAGGTTGGCCATCGTGGTGGAGATGGTGGCCGTCACGACTCTGCCAGCCAAGGACGTAGGAAAGTCCACACCCGCCTTGGAGGAGGAATGGAACTTTGCCATCAACAATGACTTTGGTCCGTTCTGTTGCTTTTGGTGAGCTACGCGTACTGCTGATTTTTTTTTTTCAGGACTCCTTTGATTTTTTTACTCAAAAATTCTTTTAGTGATGTTTCTCAAGTTTTGTACTGCTTTAGATACTTAATCTACCCTTTTAGAAGACAAAATATGTGGTGTGTTGATTAAGATTTCGTGGGGTTATTGACGTTGACATTATTGCCGGGATTAATATTTTTGATCCTCTGATAGATATGTTACTGTGACAAAGCTCTGTTGGGGATATCTAGCAACCGTCATCGTAGAACAGGACCTTATGATAGCTTTGAGATCTGTTCTGTTATAATCTACATCATATATATAAGTGGCCACCATATTTTGACCTATCTCGAATTCAACAATTAAGGTTATATCTTATATATCGTTGTGTCTCTCAAATTTTCATATCATGTAAAATAATAAAAAATTAATTTTGTAAAAATTGATCTGAATAAATGAATTTATTATTTTACTATTACTGTGCTATTTTTGATTATGGAAGAGAAGGACGTTAGAGCCACTATTATTTTATCTCAAAATAATCAGGTTTAAGACTAGGCTTGGCAAATATAACAGTAAGTAGAAGTTTTACAGGGAGCTGTCATATGATAATGGAGTGGGAAAGCCTGCTAGGGTGCTACTTTACTAATTAGGCATTTGGGATGTCTCCTTTCTTTACTACTTTACTACAAGTGCATACCTCCTTGTTCTATATCATATGCTGAATTTACTGCTACTTGGATGAGTTTAAGGACAGCAGCTTATTTTTATCAAACTAGAAAAATAATGGTGCAAGAAGACTCCTCCGCTGTTGTCCATTTGATAACCCATTCTTCTGTTTCAAAAGTGGTAGACCTCACTATATTCAATGATTTTCTGGCCATAATTCATATGTTTTCTACTTGTATCCCTTCTCATGTTTATAGAGATCATAACCAAGCTGTTGACTAGTTATCTAAACAAGTCATCTTAGATGATTGTTCCTTCTTTCCTGCCAACCTTTTGCCATTGCCTCTTGTCCATATTCTTCGGTATGATCGCATACAAATTGCCCAACAACGACAAGTTGACTAATTACTAACGCCTACAAAGACGGTTGGATCTCTTATGTACTCTTACAATATACTCTGTTCTATTTGGTACAGGGTATGGTGTCCCTTTTGGCACAAGGTATGCTATCCCTTTTGGCACGGGTTTGTTGGAAAAAGTGAATAGAAATTTTTATTCCTAAACTATCCTTTGAACATGAAAAATTTAGTCCCACATGAAAAGTTTGGAAAAAGTTAAGGCTCTTTATAAGAAAATATTTTTCCAAGCTCTTGAATTTAGGCTCACCATAGGTGGAGAGCTTAAGGATGATGCTATGCGACAGGCAACAAAAGCGCTTTGTAAGCGCACTTACGCATCATCGCGAGGAGCATGAAGAGCTTTAAAATTTTTCTTGATCAAAAGGATCAGACGGTCAGGATTGATTGAATCAAGATCGTCTAATAATGGGCCAAGATCATGTCAGTCTGGGTCTTAGAGTCGGCTCTATCAGGAAATCTGTGGTCTGGACGAGTCGGCTCGTTGGGTTCGAGTCGGCTCGATTTCACAATCCTGAAAATCTGTGGTCTGGACGAGCCGGCTCTGATGTTTAGAGTCGACTCGGTTCCAAGGTTGAGTCGACTCTAGTATCATGGTCGGTTGCGATCGGCAAGCGTCTGTTCATGAAACGATGATCGCAGCGATCAAAGCACTACGATAATCAGCTGATCATACATCCGTTCATGGATCAACGTACTCAGAGACGTTGATAGCGTGATCTGATCATGAAATGGCGCGTGCTAATTGCGTGATCTGTAGATCACGGTACAAATCAGCGTATCATGGCTTCCAATAAACAATTTGATTGTGTGATTTTCAGATCATGGTTGAGGAAAGGCGTATTCCACTACGAAATGGCTTATCAAGCCATCGATTATTCCCTTCGATCAAATTTGAGGGTTGCTTCCAAGGGACACATTAAGTCTATAAATAGGTTCTCGTTCCTTATTCATTTCATCAAATTTTTCTTTTCTTCTCTTAGGCATTCGCATACTCTGAATAACAGAGTATAGCTATAGTGCATAGAAAAATCTCTTAGGCATTTGCATACTCTAATTAATAGAGTATAGCTATAGTGCATATAAGAGAGAAAAGTATTCCTGGTTCGAATTTCTAGTGAATTGTAATGCTGCTTTCTTCAGAAGAAGACCGTTGTATCCTGGAAGACAATCATCATACACCGTAAGCACCATTGCGGGATGAAATTATTTTAAGGATTTAGAGTGTAACTCTAGACTCGATCTTTTTCAAATAGGTAGCCACAATAATCCTACCAGGGCTATGGTACACTTATAATATTCTCTATTCCATTTTTGTCCATCATATGCATCTCCAAAGGGCTCTAGCGGGACATTTGCTATAGGAGGCTAAAACACATGCTACATTATACTTCTATATTGTCTAGCATGCTTGTTATTATTTCAATGCAAACTCGGGCTTCTCTAAATGTCCCCTTGATAAAATGGTGTTATTCCACTTTTCTATTCTACAATTATTTGCTGATTTGGTCTGTTATATCAAGGCATGTACTTCATATCAACTAAAAGGTTTCATACAAATTCATCATGTAAGGTTTGCAACTAGCTATCTATACGCTTTAGCCTCATGTGCAGAAATTGTGGTTTCTCTTTGAGACACTTTGCTATATCTTTCCAAGGGTCTTCTGCTGGTCTATGTCCTTTTAGTTATTGGTGCTGGACCTTTGCATCAACGGCTGTTTCATTGTCCTCAGAAAAGAAAATTCAATAAGTGAAGCTACCATGCTAAAGCCCATTTATATACCCCCAAGTTATATGAAGGATATTTACTCTATTTACTATATGACACTAGCATTTGCAATGCTCACAATGGAGGCATTACCTACTGTATTTCTGCTCACAAAGGAGCCATTACCTGCTGCCTTATTGCAAAGACCGCTACAAAGCTTTATGGCTCCTCATGGGTTAATGGGTTTCATGGAGTTTCTCTGCATAATTTTCTGCCGTCTATTATATGATGTATTAGCCTTCTCATATTTCTTGGTACTATATATTTCAATTCTCCAATAGCTAGCTCCATCTTATTTCACTCTCAATAGGATGACGCAAATTGGATGTCAGCTTATTCATCTTATCCATCAACTTACAACAGTTCTTTTACAGAAAGAGCTCATCATAGCCCAGTTCATTACAACTTATGCTTTTATCATGCATTACCAGGTGCCATTTACTTTGCTGTATGGATCATCTTTTATGTAGAATTCTGGGCTTTTAATTTACAGTGAATGTTTGTCTCTATTTTCAACATCTTAGCTTTCTCATTACATGTAACCTTCTCTCATCTCACTAGTAAATTGATCTAGTGAAGTTTTGTCTAAATTGCAGAGTCATGAGTTTGAGCTTGATGATTCCAAGTGCGATATGGATCGTAGAAAATCTCACCAACCAATCACGTGACCCGGAGCAAATAATTTGCACTTCAAGGGCTACATTGCACATCAGGTTGGTTTAGCTTTGTGGTCTTTATCTTGATTGAAGCTAGGTCTGATGTTTAAAGCACTTGTATCAATAATTATTGTTTAAATTAAAATTTACCATCTTGATAACCAATCCTGGACTAGCACTATCTTATCATAGTATCGGTAGCAACATGGTATGAGACGGCAAGGTATACCGAATATTTATAAGATACAAGACTACACAAGGGTTTAATACCAGTATGCTATATATGGTACAGTACCGATAAGCACAGCAAATCTCGGTCCAAATTATACAATGTATCATAAATTTCTCCCCCAAAGTCTTTCCACCACAGGCTTTGTTTTTCTTGGGTGCGAGCCCACCGATGTTTACAGCACAAATGACACAAACTTCCTTGCATTTTATCAATCTTTTGTCATGTATATAACAAGGGCCAATACAAACATTTATTGGACTTCCATGGCAATAACAAAGCATTTCATCAATACAAATGACTGCTCATTTCTGCCTTCCGGATCCCATGTCTCGACCCTCAACATTACCAAGCTCAGCCATGCTTTTTGAGGCTTTGTCAAGAACGTCTGAGAGCCACAGCGCACCCTTTGAGAAGCAGTCATTCTTCATGACTGCCAATCTGATGCTGTCCACTGACTGCTCTGCTGCTGAGATAGCTGAATTTGCCTGCTGGGTGAGTATTCTGCAAGTAGCTGAGACTTGCTTCTTTGCGATGCCCAAGGCCTCTTGGCTTTTGGATGCCAGTGCTTGCACCACATCAGTGGCCGGAAGGGAGCCTTCCCTGTCTCTCTATAGGACCAGAATGTAAGAAGAGCAGTATTTAGCTTAAAAGCAGAAAGAAGGAATGAAATTTTGAGGAACAAGGGAGAGTTCAGAGTCCTAAGCTAAACAACTAGTCAAGCATGCAAGAATCAACAATTGTACTGGAGTATAACAAAAGCAAAAACTCTGCTTAACCTATGCTTTAATATATATTATTGGTATACATGCCTCAAAAGAATCGATTGACTTCAAATGCATTACAAAGGAGGAAAAAATCTTGGAATATTTCTACATCAAAATGAATGATAAACAATTGGAAACAGAGGAAATGCAACAAAATAGATCGACAGTCAACAGGGATTTCTGTATTGCATCATCAGATTCAGAATAACAATTTGCACGAACCGAGCATGGTCACATCGGTCACATCTCTCATCATAAGAAGAGTTCTCAATTCAAGTCTTGGCATGGTGCATCCTTCAGTACACGAACCTAGGTAATTTACACAGCATAGGTCCACATCTCTCATCATAAGAAGAGTTCTCAATTCAAGTCTTGGCATGGTGCATCCTTCAGTATACGAACCTAAGTAATTTACACAGCATAGGTCTCCCTCCCTCTCTCTCGAGGGGAAAAAAAATTACTGCTGAACAATCTTCAGTTAAGTTGAGGCACACGTATCAGGTGAAGGAGCCAATTCTATGCAAAACCAATAAATTTTTAAAGTCTTATCAGAATCCAACACAGGATTGTAAAAGAAGAATTCTGAGATATTTTATTTTTCAATTACATATTTACCCACAAAACACTGAGAGACCCTTATGGCTTTACCTAATACTGAAAAAAAAAAAATCAGTAACCGAGGTACCGGTATGGACAGATATGTTTTTAGTATATTATAAATTCTGATTTGCTTGCTCAACGGTGTTAGAGCAATTAATTAATCAACCATAAAAGTTGGTGGAGAAAAAGATGCCTTGGAGTTCATGCCGATTGAAGTGCAAGATTTTATTGGTATATCCTTCATATCGTTCAGAGGTAATATGCGAACTTGACGATCTACAATGGTTGCATTCTGCACATGGAGAAACACAAATTGTTACAGAAAAGAAGTGGTGGTCATTTATTGCGAAATCAATAAATATAATCTTCAAACAACTTCTAAACTCTCTCATAAGTGCATCAGTTTCAAAGCTACAACAAGAATTATATATATAAGGTTTATAACTCATGAGGATTAAGATTTACACATTCTAATTAAAAAGATCATTATGCTGAAACCTAAACCTAAAAGTATAGCTGACAAAAGTATAATAACAATTCAGAAAATATTTAGTTCAAAGAAGACGGGAGAAAGAGATAGAGCTAATCAATCATGCTCACTTGTTCTATAAAAATAGCATGAAACAGTTGTAGTTATTCTTGATCTTTTTTTTAATAAAAAAAGACTAAGATATCTCATTGAAATCAAGCACGACTCATCACATGAATCAAATCGACAAGTGCTAATCAAATCATTCTTAGAATTTAATTGTTGCTTACATTCAAGAGAAGAGCAGTTTGAAAGGCGTATGGTTGCCGAAAAGCCACAAGAGCCAGCTGAGACTGATCTTTATCCCTGTTGACAGTGGACAAATTAACATCAAGACATGGATAGGAAGTATTTTAACCATGCAAATGAGGAGAGATTATATAAGAGAACTTACCTGTGCAGCTGGATTTCATCAACACTACCACAGTATGAAAAGAAGATTAGAAGATCTTCCCTACTTGCCTTGGGGGAAATGTTAAGCACCCGGACAGTGAGATTCGAAGCACCCATAAAGTATACAATTCCTGAATCTAATCTCTCCTTGCTTCGTTTTCCATAGAGACGTAGCTCTTTAATGGTGATGAGGCTAATATCCAGCAATATGAGGAGAATAAGGGTAACCCAACAATATGACAGAATAAAGTAGATAAAGTTATTCCCCCAGCACTAGTTGCTTTGAATCTGATGCTAGGACAAGTGGTTTGCTTTTCACAATCTCAATACATGTCTACTGAAAAAGACTCACAAGCATGGCATGGCAGACAAGCACAAAGGAACTTATCCCTTAACAAGCATTTTTGATAGGTAAAGGGAACAGCATAAAAAAATAAATAAATGTGTGTGTGTGTGTGCATATAAATATACCCATCCTGACTCATTTTCAGGAGTTAATTACAAGTATGAACAAGGAACATGGTAGAATATAATCTAGGGAAGCAAACTAGATGTTTCACTGCCACCATCCATGGTTCGGCAAGAAACAGTTGCAATTAACAATATAGCAAATGCAAGTATTCTGCCACTGTTCTTCCAATCACCAAACAATTGAAACAAATATTCACTGTGTTTAAAGAGGTTGGCCTTAATATTGTCAGCACTAAAACAAGCTGATGTATTCACATATCACTGATGTGCAGCTGCTATGATATTCCATGTTCGTGCTGTCTTTGACATTCCAAAAAAGCAACATGTTTTTCTTGGAGTGCCCAGCAAAACCAGGTTGTGCCGTTGTGATTTGCTGGAATGTTTTGACCCATTTCAGATATCTTCAGAAAGTGTTGTCTGTTGAACTTCAGCAACCATACGTTCAATGCAGGCAGTATAGCAAAAAGAACTCTTGATTTCTCTCAAGCACTAATGCTTAGAACTGATAGGATACATATAAAATGGAGAAGAAACATGAATGTCAAATGAATCATTGGATATTCCGGAAACAGGGATTGATATATAAGCAAGGTCTAACAAATTCAATTTGATGACTGAAGGATTTTTTTTAAACAAGAAAAATTTATAAATCTATACATTTAAAATACAAGTTATAAAAAATAACCATCTCATCAACAAACAACCAAATTCACACCACCTATAGTCATGGCACTATGAAACCAGAGTCCTCGTGTCCTGCAACTCTGCATCATCATGATCAAGATCATCATCAATAGAAGAATAGCTCCAACTAGAACTTCTAAGAGGAATGAACTTTGCCCGTTCAAAAATGGTTCCTCTAAAACCATTTGTCCTTGAAGACACCATAGGCATTACAAGCACCGAAGAAGCACTAATCGACTCCTCACCTAGACCTAATGAGAGCGAGCAAGCAGCCTGCAAGAGAACCAGGTTTAGTAACATTTGTATGTAAAACATCTAAGGTTGAAACAATTGCAAGTAACATCACCTTTGCCTTAGCCATAATAGAGTTTGCTTTTGTCCTCATCACATTCATGAAAGATGTCACATCATTCACTTCAGTCTCCTCTGAAGGTAGCTTGACAAATCTGCAGTTTAGATAATGAATATTCATATATTTTCTGCACTAATTAATATCAGTCACTGCTGTTGATTTAACTTTTTTTTAGAGGAGAAAAAAACTTGAAAAAGGCATCCAACATACAAAAAGCAAGCAAGTTGTTCACTATCAGAGACAATATATGCATTATAATGACAAAACATGACAGAAGGCATCCAGAGTACCTGTTTATATCAGTAACATCTTGAGCTGTTGAAGAAGGCAAAGAAGAATCTTTTGCATCACTTCCTGAAAATTTTCACAAAAATATTTCATTTGTACCAACTGGATGGTTCTAAATCATGACAATAGAAGGATTATTAACTGGAATACCTTTGGCATCATCAGGTGCTAACAAGGAAATGCCTATAAATACCAATGTCATACCCAAGAGGAACATTGTTATTCTTAGTGTATCAAATACCTGTCAAAGCAGTTCAACTTATTTAGATACGTACAGAAAATATACTGGAAGCAGAACAGGAGACAAAGATCTATATAAAATGCAGGCTCACTTGATATTCTTGAAAGTATACAAATCCTGTACAGATAGAAAAGAAGGTCCATGCAATCTGAAACATGGGAACAATGAGGATTGCATCAAACAGAGACAATCCTTCATTCAATCTCGCCATCTGACAAGCAGGCAAAGTTAAATGAGACACATTGAAGTAGACAGATCTCAAAATTACAGAATTTACAAAAATAATATAACCAATCAAATATTATAGTGCTTCTCAATCATATTATTACCCAAAATCCGGCAGTGCTAAAAAACAACAAAAGCATGGAATATGTAAACCAGCTATGCAGTTGATAGTTGCTGCCAATGGTCAGTCTCAGCATGTTAGACCTGGAACATAACAAGAAAAAGAGCAGCAAATGCTAGTCAGCAACTGATATAATAGTATAAATAAAAAAGATAAAATTCAAATGGTCATAGATTAGTTCCTTAAAAAATGATTATACATGATAACTGCACATTCTTACCGACCAACTTACAATGATTTTGCAAACAACACTGAGCAGGATCCTACAGCACCAGAAACAGTGGCATATGAAAATGGCAGAAGCGTGCGCCAATAGGGGCTAAAATCTTTTCCAGAAAGTGCAAGATAAGCCTCTCCTCTCCTGTTCGTTCTAGCTAGTGTTAATATGAAGAGCATACAACTTCGTGCCAGCAACATATCATAAAAAAGGTGTGATAATAGAAAACACATGCCAGATAGAGAGAGAAGCTTCTACAAAGTAAAAAATATCAGGCATTGGCAACACATTAACAAAATTTATTGTCTCACCTGTAAATATAGTGATTTGCAGCAACCACCAACACCAACATCAGGCAATAAAGGAGAAACACTAAATTGCTGCACTTGGCAATTAACTGCTCAGGTGTGTAAACTGGAGGAAAAAAGAATCATCAGTTAATTACTTATATACTCATGAAAAATACCAGTCTCCATCAATTCTATATGCCTTAAATATAGAATGCAGGCAGATTTTGGTTATAAATCAGTGCATATCTATGCCAATTCAAATACATAAGTAGAAAAATATAATAAAATTAAGACCCCATCTATAATGTTAGCTACTGCATATAACAGCACTCCAAAATAAGGTTAAGGCCAGTACCAGGTGACTGGTGATTGCCAAAAGAAACTAGGAAGATATTGCCAAAAACAATAAAAGCTGTTGCTACCATAACTCTGCAAAACAACATTATAATCTCATATCACAATTTGATAGTTAAGCATATCAATCCTTAAGACAGGTAATGATCTCATTTCAAAAAGAACATACTTGACTGACACTGTCTTACTTAAGACAAAGTAAGCAAATGCAATATTTGATATGAACTGTATTGACCCCAGGGCTGCAAGAAGTGACTGCAACAAAAGCACAGAAAAGCCAAATTTAGTCAACGAAAGAAATCACTGAATGAACTCATATGACTAGTCACATCTCAGTTAAGAGTATAATGATACAATTTAAGTTTAAGAACCTGGTCAATAACCAGTTGTTGACTTAAGAAAATAGATGGGTAAAATTAGCCAGAATGGGGATCTGAATCTATGACCTTTGGCTCTGATATGATGTTAGCTTACCACTAGATCCCAAAAGCTTAAACTGTTAAAGAAGAGGTCATAACAAAAATAACTAATATCTGGTCCCAACCAGTAAAATTGCTATTAGAAAAGACTACTCAAGTGCATGTGCACAATGAAAATGCATGCAGAAATCAGTCACAGCAAGCTTAACATATGCATACTTCTATGCTTATGTTTCAATAGTTAATGAATCACGACAGCTTGAAGAAAAAAAAAAAAGCACATTCAGAATAACATAAGAATCCAACAAGAGAAGAATCTCCTCTAGTTTTATCATATAATGCCCCTCTGGTAGACACTAACATCAAATTTATATAACCAAATACTTCATCAAACATAGATAAGGAAGTAGGTTCTACTTGTTATTCTATTTGAGCGCACTTAACTTCACCAAACTTGATAAAAAAGCACCTGTTTAAAGATGCAAAGTTCAAAGAAGCCCCATGGACTCAAGAGTAGTTACTGATATATAGACATGATTATTACATATGTCTCCATTTCAAGTAGTGGTCTACTAGCCTGTGCAGGTCCATGCTATGATGTGCATATTATGCAAGCAATGAACCAGCATGTGGCATGAATGCATGTTTAGTCCCCTTGCAATCCTAGGAAAACTGGTATACATGTTACAAAGTACTAGCAGTGGCATGGCATATATCGTACCAGTTCTAAGATTGCACAGCACCAGCATGAGGAACTTCAGACCTCACTCCATTTTATGTGCAAGCTATTCCTAACTCATGATCAATTCTAAGATATGTATCTAACGATACTAACCTGTGCAGCATATGCGAAGGAAATGAAATTAAGGCAGTTCCCCAAAGCAAAAAAGAGAATACCTGCATTGAAATATTTGGCATTAAAGCAATTAAGCAAAATCTCTCCAGATTGACACCAAATATGAGCAATGAATAACCAAATGAATAGAAAGAAACATTACCAATTCTCCATGTCTGAAAATATATGATTGGTTTCAGAATAAATTTGCCATTGGCTCCATCGCCCCCAAGTGTGGAAAGTTTTTCTCGCTGAAAAAAGAAGAGCATGCTTAGAACTACAGAAAGCATACAAACATGAAACCTACAAAAAGTTTAACATCTGTGGTTTGCAAGTCTATGAATAACATATTAATTCTCAACAAACTAGGGATATTTGAAAGATGTTGACTATCTTGCTGGTAAAGTCTCCTGGTAGTTGTACCAAAGACCTGGGTTGAATATTGTCTTCACCAAGGTCCACATATTTGGGTGATGGGCCCATACACAAGCAGAGGAAGGGTCAGGATGGTGTTTTGGCAGAGAAAGGATTTGCAAGGACTGAGAATCAGAGACTATTAAACAAGAATTATTTAATCAGACTGAACCACTGAACTGAGAATAGGCAAGCTATATGCAAAAGTATAAAATGCCAGAAACCAGAGAAACAAAATACAACTGGAACAACTAGGCAAGTAAATACATACCTGATCATGACCCAGTTTTAGAAGGTTAGTTCCAAAATTTATGGCAATACTTCCAACTATGTTGATCAATGCACCAATAACCCACTCGCCCATGGATCAAATGCTGCTGAAGAATTCCTCTATTAAGACAAAAGCCAGTTCTTTACTTTTGTAGTTGCTGGTAATTGCATAATGTTGTGTTTAACAGCAGATTCTTTAAGCAATTGTATAGGTCTCCTCAATTCATCAGTGATGATCTTTGTGCTATATCAAGTAAACAGATATTGTTAAAACTTAAAAGAACTGAATTTAATCCTTCATATACCTGCACATCTCTAAACCTAGTATGCAAATAATTTTTGCATTAACAACATTCTTAACTTCTAAATCATACAGGGGCCACATGCTACAAGATTTAACAGCTTACATATGAAATACCATGTAGCAACCAAGCAAATGATCTCCAGTGACCGGAAGGAACAAATGAGAGTAAGGTAATAATAGAAAATCAAGACAAATGGATGGACCAACAGAACATGTTCTGAACTAATTAAAGCATAATTAGTTCTTTTAATAACAAATGATTAAAAAAAATTAATATAGAAAAATATCCCTTAAAGCTGGCCAAATTCTGTCCACCTTTTATTTGATTTAATGATAGTAGAGTTCCAAGTAGAGTATAATTTATGTTGTTTGTTTGAAAAACTGAGATTTGAATAGGGATGTAATGTTCAAGGAAGGGAATAAACCTCAACTTGCGATGTTCTATTTTAAATTTAGATGTTTTTATGAAATCTTCAAAACCCACAAATACTCCAACATACATTATTGTTAAAAAAAAATTCATTTGTTACAAAATACTTTACATTAATGTTCATTTTTATTTCTCAAACATTTCTAACAATAACAAAATTATGATCATCTGCCAACATGCTCGGGCAGACCCAAGATGTATCATGCTAACTCAATTGAGGGAAGAACAATACATTTATCAATGTCTAACATGTCAAGAATTTAAATTACAATCTCGTGGATCTAGCTATGATATACAGTTTAAAAGAATGGAGGTCCTCTTGACAAAGCACAATCTAAAGCCCTTGACCAGTAGATGTGGTTCATTGTCTTTTTGCAACAAATCATGAATCTCATCGTCTTTTTGCAACAAATAGTGAATCTGATCCCCTACATTCAATCCTCCTGTTTGCTAATATCATGGCATATAAATACCTCCTAGTCCTGGGATATCATTCAGTAGAACAACACACTTTAAAACTTATACGGCAGATTATGCTCTGACTGTAGTTGAACTTTGAGCTCATTACTTATAAATAAGCCTAAACAAGGATCCTGTTCTATTCCTGATAATTTAATCCACCACTTAGACTTACTAAAGTGATTGTTAGTAGCCTATGGCAGTGAAGATATACTACAGTGCACATTGGCTTACCATGCTCTCGACCTATGTAGCTTATTCTGTTGTATGACTCTGACTATGTATTGTATCATATAGAATTTGTATATGGTTCTATTTGTGCCACCATAAAGTGGAGCTTCTATTTCCCTACAAGCCTTACTTCTCTCTCTCATACGGGATATATGACCTGCCACACAGTTTTCTCCAGCAGCAGCAAAATCCCCCTCCCACCTCCCAAACAGGTCTATCACCCCCAAACAATTGCTCTACCATGATCCCGTTTGGTGATTGTAATGGAAATGACAGCCATAACTTCCTAGAGCAAGCTAGCGGCTGGATATTTCTAGAACAAAATAATAATTTCCTTAACAGACATTATATTTATTGGCCATTGTAACAACAAATAACAAATAGTGATTGGAGTAAAAACAGTGTTATTTAAACCATTGTTTAAAGAAAAAGAAACTTATCTTTTTTAGGTGGAAAGTGAAAATCCTGGGTTTGTAGTTTCACATCTCAGATAGGCACAAGCACCTCCTCTTCTCACGATGCAGGACTTCCCTTCCGTATCTCCAAAAAGGGTCATTACTTCCACGTATATTAACCTTTGTAATAAGACTAATGGTTGAATAGGTGCTTACACATCAAGTAATTGTTATAATGGTTGTTTTGATGTTATATAGATCACACTTGTTCCCAATTTACCCAAACTATAACTTCTCTTCCAATCTCTACTTGAGCAAAAACACATGATCTCTTTTTGCTGCAAAAGTTGCTTACTATCTAACAAGTAATTTAAATTTTATTCAGTATGTATTTTTGAAGTATTAGCCTGGCAACATACCTGCCCAGCAAATTTAATTCAATAACACTATTGATATCTATTTGTCTTTAGAATATAAAATTATATGGAATTCTCTATAAAAGTGGGTGTCTAACATATAAATATGATTATACAACCACTCCACTAATAACTAAAACTAAAGATAAAATTAAATATATTGCCATTATAAAATATATTTAATGAATTTGATTTGGCACTCCCAATCTTTTCTTTAAAAAGAGGGATGGCAAATTTTTATTTCACTTATTAACTTAGGTAATATGTAATAAAAATTAAATTTTACTCTTTAACCACACATGCAAAGTATGTTCAAGTATGCTAATATTTGGAACTTTTAGCTTAATGCATCGATGAGATGTTACCATTTCCTGTAGCACTGAAGAGAGGAAAACTGACAGAGGCAAAGAGATTTAAAGAAACAGAAGAGGAAAGGAAGGGTGTTCTGTTCGGATCCTTCAAAGGGCATGAGAATTCTTGCTGCATATGCACATAACATCTAATAGGCATCATCTAATGGCATCTTGACATGAACAGGATGAAAATAATGTGAATGCTTACTTTGTACATGTTACCAACAGCTGTCAGCTTAGCTGGTTGGTACCAGCCTCTCTAAATGAAAGGTCTTACGTTCAAACTGGAGTGATAGTGAAGAACCATGAAATTCTCAAACAAGAACATTGTACTTGTGAAGTATTTGCTTTCTATGCCCTTTTGTGATCGCATTTCTATTTGACACTAAAAGCCCAAGACATCTTGTGTGAAACCTATAATTTTGAATGAAAACTTTCAACTTAATGCTTTTTAAGGTGTTGTCTTTTGTTGAGATCCTCTGTTGACCATTTCGATTATACTTTTTTAAGCTAATTCATCTTCATATACAATCTCCTCTTTGTTCAGAATTGCTTCAATGGACAAGCTGATACTTTCAAACTGGCCTTATTGAACCACATAAGCAACAGAAAAGAATCATGTATTAGGCCATCTGTTGTTATAACAATCATTTATGCAATATCAGAATTTGCATATCTTAACAATCATCTTCACATTACATGCATGCCAACATCTTTGTCTTTGTTACTAGTCCCTGGACTTGCCCTATATCACTTGGAATTCCTGTCTCGTAACTCAACTATTCCTCTCCCCATCATAGAATTCCTTGGTGATTGCCTACTATCAGATTTCAAACAATATCTGCCTACTTCATGAACCCACATCAACTTGCAATTCTGTGTTGCCCTGATGCTGTGAGTTCTCATAATTGCCCTGCCATCAACCTTGCACCATCCTGACTGACTGTTCAGCTCACATCAATGGTTTGGGCCTCCTCGAGCATAAGTTGAAATTCATAAACTAAACTTAAAAACTTGGCTGAACTCTAAAGGTCATCAACCATACTTTACTGTCATAACCTCTCTTGTCATCTTTGTTCTCAGTCATGGATTCAATTCCTGGCTGATAGTGGATCCTTCTCTTCTTTTTTCGTGTATTTCTTTTCAATTGTTTATATTACCTACTGGCATTTCCTTTATTTTTCATCCATCGTCACCTCCTCTTATGGTTTTACAGAGAATAAAAGCACCTCATTGTGCCCTCTATTACACCATTCAAAGAGCTAATACTTCTCACGATTAGCATGAAAAATGAATAAGGTCGAGAATTTTCAAGAATCCATTGATGGGACGGAGAAAAAAAAATCAGCACCAGTGAAACGGAAACAAGTTTCCCATCATGCTGATCCATAACACGTAAATGTAAGAGGAAACGACTCCCAGAAACAAAGCAAAAAAAGCTGAAAACTTGGCCTAAGCTCCATAATACCGACTCCAGATCTCGCCACAACTCTGATTGACATATCAGCGCAAAAGCCCAAACAATTTGCACGACAAAATTAAAGGGGAAACACGCACAACCGGATGAACGAATTTAAAAGAAGAAAGAGAAAAGAAAGAAAGAAAAAAATGGGACTCCGTTACCACCTAATTTTCCCGAAAGAGATCTAAAAACGATAACGAGATCCAGCTCCCAGATCCCGGAGCATTAGAAACAGAAATCATGCATAACCAGAAAACCATCAAATTTCGATTCCTTACCTCACCAAATCCGTTCACAATCCGTCCTCCGAAGCTACTCGTAACCCTCTAAACGAATCAAACCATCGATGGGAGATTTTTTTTTTTTTAAAAAAAAAAAACAATTTATCGCTCTCGCCACCAGAAGGGAAGGGAAGGAAAGGAAGGTAGGGGGAAGGTGAGGCAGCGACGGTCGACGCCTCTCTCTCTCTCTCTCGATGATGCGAGGGAGGGAAAGATGGGCGGATGGATGCGTGCGCGACACCGACCGACCGCTTCTCCCGCCGTCCTCAACCGTCAAATATTACCAGTATCATATGCTAATTTTTCATCCCCAAATACTAATCGCGCCTCCAAATCTCGTCCTTGCTCATTATTTATAATTATTTGACCGTTCGTACCCCCGCCAATCTGGGTCCGATGGACATCTTAACGACGACTTTGTCTGCTTTGGGACCGAGAAATGAAACTCGAGAAATGACCTCCAACATCCACCCACGCCTCTAATTTACAATGTGGTTGGAATTCCAGGACTCGAGATTCGGTTTGGTGAGGGTGATTTTTCTTTTTCATATATTGACTGCAAGGTTAGCCTGTTTGTCGGTTGACAGAACTTACGTCTCGGCGCGGGGACGACGAGTTTGTCGTTTACCCTTTGTAGCCCGTAGGTGTTTTTTTTTAAAAAAAAAAAATTATTTCAAGGGATAGGAGAACGTAAATTTAGATGTAGCTATCATGCAGGCTTCCATTCTATTACATAATATTTTGATTCGAGATGTTCAAATTTTTATGATATCTTTTTATCTAATAATAGATAGGTTAACTTGATATCACTGTAATACTAGACTAAAATAAAAAAGAAAAGATTATGAACTCACGCTCGTATCAATTATCGGTGTCAAAAAAAAAAAAAAAAAAAAAAAAAAGAAATCACCCATAAGAACATACCTGAAATCGAGATAAGGCCCGGAACCCCGGATAAAGCCCGTAGGTGGCTTTACGCCCGAGATCTTACCGTGGATGCTTCCATTACATGCCATGCATCATGTGATTTTTCTTGCGTTTGACGGGTGGCTGATTGTTCAATTAGAATTTAAGTTCCCACTCGCCTACGGCTTTTAATATTCAGTATGTTGCTGGTCCCTAATGGAAAGCCGAGGTTTGTACCCAAAATAATAATAATAATGTGGAATGCTTACGCGAGTAGAATGAGAGTATTGGCAGTTCCACTCTGCTCGCAGACAACTTGCACCTCCTTATTCGTGGCATCAGGTTTTCCATATCCATCAAAAGCATTGGTTAGAAATCGAGAGGGATAAATAGCAAGGGACTTGTCAAAAAATCTCAGAAATTTACCTGGCACCAAGATTATATCCAGCAGAGAAAAAACAAAAAAAACAGAGACAAAATCTGCGAACAATTAAAACGAATCAATCGGCTCTTGAAGAATTATGGTTATATTTCAACCCTTTTTTTGTTATTTTGGCCAGAGAAGTCCTGGAAATATAAATTCCGGTACTTCGGAACTTGGATTGCTCATCAATCTAGTTGGACGTGGATACTATGATTGTTGAACACTATAATCTATGATGATTTATTCAAGTTATATTTTTGAGAAATGTAATGAGAATGTACCCACGAAGATTTGAATGCAAACATGGACAGGGATATTAACGGAGTTATGCTATCTAGTTTTTCTTATGTACAGGTCAGGACATTATTCTTGTTAAGGCAAAAATTGTCTGATATGTGGTTTAATTAGTAAAATTATACGATGAACAATGATTCATAAACTGGCACCAAATTATTGCAGTACATGAATTCTTAATCGATGATCAAGCTGGCACTTGTTTGATGAAAAGAAAAATGATAATAACTTTCTAACATTACTTCAACAAAAAAAAAAAGATTGCAATTTTGTTATGTTTAGCTTGGACACGAATAACATAACCTGCTCTACACTGATTACACCAGAAATATTATTTATTGGATCATTCAAATCTAGTCAAATATTTCTTAGCATCATACATATCATGGCAGCTTGTCTAGCCAAGTTTTCTAAGAAATATATTGGGATGCTATTATTAAAGCTGGAATATCATACTTCTTGAGAACGGGGACGGAGAATGACTGATCAAAGTTATGGCTCATCTTCCATGCTTTTCCGTGATGCGCAAAGATTGCACTATAGTACGGTACTAAAAATTATATAATAACAATTATTTTTTTTTGGAAAAAGTGAATAGAAATTTTTGATTTCTAAACTATTTTTTGAAACGGAAAACTATCCCGTGGAAAGGGAAACTATCATGTGAAATGGAAACTATCATGTGGGATAGAACTTTTAGTCCCAGATGGAAAGATTGGAAAAAGATAAGACTCTTTATAAGAAAATATTTTTCCAAGCTCTTATTTTTAGGCTCACCATAGGTGGAGAGCTCGTGTGCAATGGACGACAAGGATGCAATGGACGCTTTGTAAGCGCACTTCGCACGTACGCATCATCGCGAGAAGCTTGAGGAGCCTTTAAATTTTTCATGAGCAAATATATCAGACGGTCGAGATTGATTGACACCACAACATGGTTGCAGGGAGGAGAGTCGACTCGAGTGGTTCGAGCCGACTCGATTCTGAGACGAGTCGACTCGGATGACTGGGAGTCGATTCGGATCCACAGAACGGGAATACACGGTATGGACGAGTCGACTCGACCAGGGTCGAGCTGGCTCGGATCCACAGAGCCATATCATGCGGTCTGGACAAGTCGACTCGAGGGAATCTAGCCAACTCGACCAGGGCGCTCTTTGCAACAAGGAGCCGACTCGAGGAATTCGAGTCGACTCGGATGACGGGATTTCAGAATCGTGAAACAACGGATCACGCATCCAGAGTCGTAATCACGCGTCCGTTCACGGATCAACGTCTCTTCTGAGATCAGGGATGACATCGGATCGTGAAATGATACATTGAGAAGCACGCTGTTTGCGTGATCTAGAGATCGAGATACGAATCAGCGTATCATGACGTCCGATCGTGATTGAAGAAACATATCGATCGTGTAAAGGCATATCTCACTACGAAACGATATCGGAAACTCCCTCCGATGAAATCAGAAAGTTGCTTCCAAGAGGCACCTTAAAGCTATAAATAGGTCCACATTCCTCATTCATTTAAATTCAATTCAATCCAGTTTTTTCTTCCTTCTCTTAGGCATTTGCATACTCTGAATAACAGAGTATAGCTATAGTGCATCATAAGTCTCTTAGGCATTTGCATACTCTGAAAACAGAGTATAGCTATAGTGCATACAAAGAGAGAAAATCATTCCTGGTTCGAATTTCTGGTGAATTGTAGTGCTGCTTTCACCAGAAGAAGACCGTTGTATCCTGGGAGATAATCGTCATAAAACCGTAAGCACCATTGCGGGATGAAATTGTCTTAAAATTGTTGGTGGTTGTATATAAACGATGGCTACTTAATTGACAAGACATCAAGTAAATTGTTTATCGAGGGAAATGGGCTTAAAGCCTATAACAAATAAATCTTCATAGTGGATACCCAACCTAGTTGACTGGAGATCCCAAGATCTAGATTCAAAAGGGACAACTAAATTATAAAGATGTCAACGAAGCACTAAGGATGTAAAATCCTACTCATTCCTATGATAATCAGTGCTACCTGCTAAAGGTACTAGGATAAGCATAGCTTTTAATGATTATTATGACATGAATATCATGTGGGGTATAGCAGGATACTCTTAATAAGAATCACCTATGTGAGTCTGAACTGGGCTAATTCTATGAAAATTTTAAAGGCTTTAATTCTCTAAAGCACTCATGAGACCATGAGTTGTTCAGGATTAAAATGAACACAACCATAAGAACTAAAATAAATGTTCGGAAATAAGTTGTGTGATTGTTATTGTCTTAGTTTACATCAAACGCTAAAAGTTCGAGACATCACGTTCACTTTTAGCAAGTAAACTCGATAACAAAATACTAAGAAAAGTTCAAAGCCACAAGCTACCTATCCTGATACAACTTTATTCCACTTCTCTCTTTAAGTGATGCACATTCATTTGCATTTAAAACTCTATGTTTGTGGGGGATCGCCTTTATTGATATTTGATCTTAGTCCAAAATTTCATTCATATGGGGGATTGTTGGACAAAGTGAATAAGAATTTTTTATTCCTAAACTACCCTTTGGGATGGAAAACTATCCTATGGGAAGGGAAACTATCCTGTGGGATGGAACTTTTAGTCCCACATGAAAAGATTGGAAAAAGAGAATGCTCTTTATAAGAAAATCTTTTCCCAAGCTCTTATTTTTAGGCTCACCACAGGTGGAGAGCTTGAGGGTGATGCGTAGCATCACCCGCACGTGCACGCGCGTGTGCGATGGGCGACAGGAGCGTAATGGGCGCTTTGTAGGTGCACTTTGCACGTACGCATCGTCGTGAGGAGCCTTTAAATTTTTCTTGATCAATCAGATCAGACGGTCGAGATTGATTGGCACCATAACATCGATCGAGATTGATTGGCACCACAACAGGGTTGCAGTGGCTCGAGCCGACTCGGTTCTGAGACGAGTCGACTCGGATGACTGGGAGTCGACTTGGATCCACAGAATGGAAATACACGATCTGGACGAGTTGACTCGACCAAGGTCGAGCTGGCTCGGATCCATAGAGCTGTATCATGCGATTTGGACAAGTCGACTTGAGAGAATCGAGCCGACTCGACCAGGGCACTCTTTGCAATGAGGAGCCAACTCGAGAAATTCGAGCTGACTCGGATGACGGGATTTCAGAATCATAAAATATCGGATCATGCATCCAAAGATGTAATCATGCGTCCGTTCATGGATCAACATCTCTTCTGAGATCAGGAGTGCCAACGGATCGTAAAACGATGCATTAAGAAGCGCGATGATCGCGTGATCTAGAGATCACGGTACGAATCAGTGTATCATGGCATCCGATTGTGATTGAAGAAACGCATTGATCGCGTAAAGGCATATCTCACTACGAAACGACATCGAAAACTCCCTTCGATGAAATTAGAAGGTTCTTCCAAGGGGCACCTTAAGGCTATAAATAGGTCCTCATTCCTCATTCATTTTAATTCAATTCAATCCAGTTTTTTCTTCATTTTCTTAGATATTTGCATACTCTGGATAACATAGTATAGCTATAGTGCATCGTAATTCTCTTAGGCATTTGCATACTCTGAAAACAGAGTATAGCTATAGTGCATACAAAAAGAGAAAAACATTCCTGGTTCGAATTTCTGGTGAATTGTAGTACTGCTTTTACCAGAAGAAGACCGTTATATCTTGGGAAACAATCGTCATAAAACCATAAGCACCATTGCGAGACGAAATTGTCTTAAGGACATAGAGCGTAATTTTAGACTCGGTCTTATCAATTATATAGCCATTGTTCATATTCATCCATCAACATTTTCATGGGACAACACCATATTGTTGTAGTTTGTAATTACTCTGGACAAAAATATTCTTAACCTCTTTAAAATTATTAGCTAACTCCATGCGTCCCCGTCAAAGTCGAGGTGAGATATCAAATAAGCACTGTATTGGAGGCGCAAAGTACTTCCTTCATTATTGGTGGCCAATTGACTCGCATCAAATTTCACAAGATCTACCTAAAATGACACGTAGACTTCTAGATGTTTTGCGTTCAACAAGAAGCAACGACCTTGAAAAGTTGTCAGGGTTAACACGAATACAAAATAAGGTCACGTACCATACACCAAATTATACTCAAAATATTCTTCGGTGGATCATAAATTCCAAACGTAAGCCGGTACTTTTCTAATAAAGCAAAATCAATATTTATCAAACACAAAATTAGGTTCGACTCCTGGTCGCGCGACACCAATAATAAGTGGGTCTTGCTGCTCGAATGCATTGCCATCGATAAAACCAAGTCAGACGAGCCGGATCTGAGCCGGGCCTTGAGACCTGGCCTTGACCCGAATCAATCGCACCGACGATCCTTTCCGATGAGACGAGAAACACACCCAATAGCGCACCCGCGGGTGTTGGCACTCTCGGATCATGAGAGGGTTCAAACAGCAGTTTTTGCGGGGATGGTGCATCTAAACCACCGACTCGCGAATGGCCACGTCACCACCAAAGGTTTTCAACGCTTCGGAGCGCTCCCCCCGCCCGCCCTCGACGAGGCCTCTCGCCTGGCGTCGTTTCCCGCCGCCCATTTTAAAGGCCTTCACTGCGGAAGAAGAGCCCTAAGAGAAGGAAGCCATCGGCTGCCCATCTCCATCTCCTGTCCGATGGCATTAGAAATCACCACCGACGATCGCCTCCCCCTCTCCGACGAGCTCGACGAGAACGGCTTCCCCGTAGGACCCCTCTCCTTCTCCTCCTCCTCCTTCGACGAACGCGGCGTGGAGCGCGGAGGCGATCCCCAAATCGAAGCTTCGATCGCCAGCACCTGCGATTTCGCTTCGGATTTCTATCGATGCGGGACGGATTGGTCGTGCCTGGTGGAGGAGTCGGCGGCGGGAAAGGAGAAGAGGGAACTCGTTCAGAGAGATCTGTTCCAGATGTGGGGGATCAAGAAGCCGGCGGATGGATGGGGATCGGGGTCGGATTCTTGGGTTTCCTATCCGTCTCGCAAGAGGCGGCGGACGATGATCGGAGATGCTGGGGGCGGGGATCGTGTAGATCAGGAGGTTCCTCGGCTAGAAAGGACGGGATTTGAGAGGGGATCCGATCGGCATCCAGTTTGCCCCTTCTATAAGAAAATTCCAGGTGAGGCTTCTTAGAATGCTTACATCGTTTATGATCATTTATTGGTATCAATCTTTCGATAAATTCTTCCCAAAAAAAAAGATTAAATTCAAGTATCTATGAATTGTATGCAATCTTGTTTTTTGGTAGACGTCGAGCTTTCCCTTTTTTTTTTTTTCTGAGGGACAATAGTGTGACCGTGTGAGGCACCGAAAAACTTCATTAAATATCAGGAGGAAGTAGTTGAGCTTCATTAGATCATATTCCTGCTCAGAATGTGATTTGTTATAAATCTGAAATTGATGGAACGTTCTACATTTTCTGCCAAAATGTTGCATTCATAGAAATGAAGATCGCATTGCCGATCTAATGCTGAGATCTCTTTATCTGTTAAATACCTTGTAACTGGTAAAATATGTATGGAATAAAGGAAATGCCTTTACGGGAAAACTTCTTTTTATTTTCTTACTGGCTAGAAAATTTCAGGATAAGGTGATGGAATGTAACGGAAGCATTGCTTAGAATGGATGCAATCGACTGCAGAATGTCTTCATGTTGCTTATGTAGTAGAATGCCAATGTAATGGCTAGAATGGAGGCCCGACTTATTCATGAGAGATGGGTGTCTAATTGTTGGCCAGACGTGATCTCTGAGATGGATGCTTGGCGTGCCTATACCACTATGGAAAGATTCGTTACTTTTGTAGTTTATATTGTGTGATGGTGCTTGGCAACATTCCTAGCATGCAAAGGCCCTTATTTCTGCTTTGCTAGCTGTTCTTCCTGTTGATTATTTTTCCCAAATGATTATAATTTTTTAAAGAAAATTCTTCGGTAGGCCATCCCTAAATTATACCTGATTCTCATGATTGTTAAAGTTGTGCCTTTGAACTCCTCTGTTACTTTTATTTTCTGCTATTGAATAGCAGCTTCTGATAACTTCAATTCCCTTAATTTTTAGCTTTTTCTTTACCTTAATACCTGTAGGCACACCGTTCACGGTTGATGCTTTTCGGTATGGACCAATTGAAGGGTGCTCGGCATATTTTCTCAGCCACTTCCACCATGATCATTATGGTGGCCTGAGCAAGAAATGGTCTCATGGTCCTATCTACTGCACTCCACTCACAGCTCGCTTAGTCAAAATGTGTCTCTCGGTAAACTCACTGTAAGACATGTATTCTGATAAAGAAGTCTCTTATCGATACTATTTTTTGTTACAGGTTTTCCATATTAATTTTATAAACCAATACTTGAAATTTGCAGCTTTTTGAATTTTAACTGTTAGGAACTGTTGATTTGAAACCATGGTTGCAGTTACATCTGCCCTTTGGAACTTGATACTGAACATGTCATCGAGGGAACAAAAGTGACATTATTGGAAGCCAATCACTGCCCTGGTGCAGCTCTGATCCATTTTAGGCTGAGCAATGGGCAAATTCAATTACATACTGGAGACTTTAGGGCATGTAAGCGGATGCAGTCCTATCCTCTCCTCCTCAATCACCGCATCAATGTGCTTTACCTTGATACAACATACTGCAACCCCAAGTATAGGTGAATTCCCTGATCCTTTCAGATATATAGTCTTATCCTTTTTCATCCTTGTACAAGCTGACCTCTGAAATCCAGGTTCCCACCAAAAGAAGATGTTGTCGATTTTATCGTGAGGACAGCTCGTAATTGCCTTGAAAAGCAGCCAAAAACTCTTATTGCTGTTGGAGCTTACAGCATAGGAAAGGAGCACGTCTATGTTGCGATTTCTCAAGCTTTAGAGGTAGAAACATCCAAATTCAATTTTTTTACTGTTTATGTTTTTCACGGGTCCTTTAGTTTGATGTACAAACTCAAGCAGCACTGGATGGAGGACTAGAATTTTCAGTGGACTTGGCACTGGTCCCACTAAGTATGATCAATCTGATATTGACATATGACACTCTTATTTGGTTTTTAAAGACAGGACGCCCTACGGTTTTTGATTTATTTTATTTTATCTGATTCTATATATATGTAATTGTTTTTAATACATCTAAAGGTCTGCGCTATTTCTAGTTCTTAAATTAGTCCTTTTGCTTGTCTAGGTCCCAGTATACACAGATTCTTCAAGACGACGGATTTTGCAGACATTTGGTTGGCCTGAGCTATCTAGAAAGCTTTGTTCATGCGGGCGAAGCTCTCCACTGCATGTTCTACCAATTTCTTTCATACGACATGAGGTCTGGACATTTTTTGTCCTCTAGTAATGCTATGAAGCACCACCCTATTCACCACTCAGTTCACCATCGAACATGGTAGGAGCAGATTCATATGATTCCGGGGATTGGGTGGGACGGGGAGGCATTGATTAGGTGCCACATAAGAGGGTGAACTAGGTGGTAAATAGAAAGGCATGGCATAACATTTTTCTTTATTCTCCTGTTAATATATATAATTTTTGCGTTTGCTCATGGAGCATTGGTTGTGTTCTAGAAGCTGTGTGAATACTTGAATACTTACAAGCAACAATATGCAGCTATCCTGGCATTTCGTCCTACAGGTGATTCGTTTACCTTATTATCGTCTATCTACAAACTTCTACTGGCAGTTGTTAATCTAACTTTTTTCTCATTTGGTCTAGGTTGGACCTACTCCGGAACTACTGGAAATCAGCTAGATCTAATTAAACCCAGTTCTAAAGGCAACATCACCATCTATGGTAAGCTGCTCCCATCTTTCACCTTGACATAAGTTTCTTACTGCCTAAATGTTTCAGTTTTTAAAATCACCTTCCACAGGCATGACATAGTGACTCACGAGTATGACCTCTCTCTCTCTCTCTCACACACACACACGCACGCACAATTGGCCAAAGGTATAATAATGTGGAATGATTGCAATATCTCTCACTTTTCTATTGTTTCTCTGCATCATAAGTCATTTGGAATATTTTTCTGTAAGCATCATTACTTGCCTGAGTCCCTTGGGAGAGGAATTATGGTGTCTTCACTGGGATCAGGCTTGACCCAGGCAGCAAGCCACCGAAGTTGCTGGAGAGATCGGCGGCAAATATGAGGTTGGCTTGAAGGTCAGTGTGTCTCTAAGAAGAAGGGGATGCTCAGATTGCGGTTCTGGTACCGCACTCTGATCTGAAACATCGTAGACAAAGGAAGTCTACTTGCTGAAGAGTATCTAACAGGGATCCTTCGATGTCTAATTCATACTCAACTCACAGGAAACAACGCAAGTGTTGTGAGAGCACCAGCAGGCAGTGTAAGGGAACAAAGAACTTTAGGAAAACTTCAAGAGCTTAAGAGCAGTTAGAGGATCTTTTCGAAATAGTTTAGACATCAAAGGGTCGATTTTTTTTTAAAATAATATAAAAATATATATTTATGGATATAGGTGTTTGGAAGTATATTTACGAAAATAGATATTTTTGGATTACGTGACAGTAGGTATTTTTGGATTATGTGTGATGCGGTCGTTACGATGACGTGGCGTGTCTCAGATTTCGCCGGGCGTGATCCGAATCACGTAGATTTTTTCGGCAGAACGGGAACGGTCTAGCAAGGTCGGATGTGGGTCCACCGCGGTCGAGGTCGGGCCGGGCCTTTCTGCTCCTTCGCCAGATGGCGCCCGGACACGGGTCCGCATCGGTCGAAGTCGAGCGCTCCTCTGCCGCTCCGCCAGGTGTCCGTTCAGGAGGGATCCACCTCGGTCGAAGCCGGCGGCACCTTGCTCCCTCGCCAAGTGGTGCCCGGAGATGGTTCCACCTTGGCCGAGGTCGAGCCAGGCCTTCCTGCTCCTTTGCCAGATGGCGCCCGGACACGGGTCCACCTCGGCCGAAGTCGAGCGGCCCTTTGCTCCCTCTCCGGGTGGCGCCCAGAGACGGTTCCACCTTGGCCGAGGTCGAGCCGGGCCTCCCTGCTCCTTCGCCAGGTGGCGCCCGGACACGGGTCCACCTCGACCGAAGTTGAGCGCTCCTCTGCCGCTCCGCCAGGTGTCTGCCCAGGGGGGGTCCACCTCGGCCGAAGTCGGCTGCCCCTTGCTCCCTTGCCGGGTGGCGCTCAGAGACAGTTCCACCTCGGCCGAGGTCGAGCCGGGCCTCCCTGCTCCTTCGCCAGGTGGCGCCCGGACACGGGTCCATCTCGACCGAAGCCGAGCGCTCCTCTGCCGCTCCGCCAGGTGTCCGCCCAGGAGGGGTCCCCCTCGGTCGAAGCCGACCCTGCGTGGTGAGGCCACTGGGAAGCAGGGGCACGAGTTTCGAGATCGCCACTCGGGCAGCGCGCGCCGTATCTTGCGAGGAGCGCCGGTATGGTAGGCAGTGACGCGCGAAACCTCGTTTACATCGGCCTGACGGGTTCCGCAGTCGAGAAGCGGAGTCCTGGCAAACAGGACCCAGCAACGGACGTTGTCAACGTCTGGGAAGGAGAGCGCTCGCGCTCGGCCCAAGGCCTGGCCGGTGTCCTCCCTCTCCCATTTTCTCGCTGGGCTCGGCAAGCAAGACAAGGAGGCCATCGGGTTCCTGGACCCGAAGGGTAAAGGGAAAAGAGAGGGAGAGAGAGAAAAAGGTGAAAGCGGAGAGGGAGCCTCCCAAGGGCGGGAGGCCGGAGGCAATGTGATGGGATAAAAGGATGGGAAGAACGGATAACCAGGTAAGGGAAAAAAAGGCTGGGAAAAAGAAAGGCACCAAGAGTAGGATCCAAGATCCCGAGAGGGGTCCCTCGGTGCAAGCTCGGTGAAGGAGCTCGGTCCAATTTTCACTTTTCCAAAGACCTCTTTTGCTAAGATCATCCCTAAGCCTGGGACTCCTTTGGGGGCTCACCTTAGAGATTCTGTTCCATCTCGCCGTTTTTTATCTTGACCGTCGGAGTTCCCTCGCCGGGATCCCCAGCCAAGGTTTCTGACCTTGTTTTGCAGGATCGGGAGCTCGGAGACCTCGAGGCGAGACGGTCCGAGTCCGGTACCAGCTCTGAAGTTACAGGCCGCGGCGGCGATATCGGCAACAATGTGGTAGGCCAGCATCACATGAAATCATTTTTGATAAACATGATTTTAAATTGAGTTGGAATAGTCTTTGCAAGGTGATTTCAAATAAATTTATTTTTATAAAAAATTGATTTAAAAATTGATATGATATTTTTAAATTAAAAATATGTTTGATATGATATTTGAAATTATGTGTGTGATAGGTAATTTTAAATATCATATTAAAAATATTTTTAATTTAAAAATATCACATCAATTTTTAAATTAAATTAAAAAAATAAATTTATTTGAAATCTTCTTTTTGACAAAGATTATTTCATGCCATCCATGTAATTCAAAAATATCTACTTTCCACGTAATCTAAAAATACTTTCATAAATATATTTTTGAATATCATATATTTTTTTATATTATTTTAAAAAAAATTCTGAAAGGGTATCTATCACCAAAAAAAAAAAAAAAAAAAAAAAAAAAAAAAAAAAAAAGTGAGTGTGCGAATCAGCTATTTTTGGTAACAGATCACGTGTCTTCGAGATCACGCCCGGGTGTTTTGCCTGCACATCTCGTCCCGTGCATATCGCTTATTCGTCACATGGTTATGAAATCGTTTGCAATCGTGGCCGAATTGTTGCCAGTCGGGAGGGGGGGGAGGGGGGGGGGGAGGGGGGGTGTTTGAAATTCGAAGGACTCTTCGCGACCCCCTGGAGTTAGCTACATGGGTCGCTTGCCGCTTTTGCGGCGAGCTCTTTTGGGTTGGTTTGCTACATCGACTGTAGCTGGCTCTGAGACATATCATATGAAATTTGATAAGACATTTACATAGGAGTAGAGAAAGCAAATCATATTGGTGCAAATCTTAGTTACCGGTGACTTGGGTGCTTTCATGAGAAAGCATCTCTTTATATATATATATATATATATATATATATATATATACACACACATAAAGATTGATAGGGTTGAAAGAACTGGTGGTCTCTATTTATAGTTTTGTTCAAAAATATTAGAAAAGGTGACTTGGGCGCTTTCATGAGAAAGCATCTCTTTATATATATATATATATATACACACACACATAAAGATTGATAGGGTTGAAAGAACTGGTGGTCTTTATTTATAGTTTTGTTCAAAAATATTAGAAAAGGTGAATTAAAAGAAGAGATTCTTCATCCATTTTGGCCCATCAATTTGCATCCTCTTATATTAATTGGATGCAAAGAAGAATAGATTAAGCATACGAAAGGTGAGTTTTTATATAATAAAATCATTCATTAATTTTTTAACAAATTTCTAACACTTTTTTACTCATTTTATTCATATATATTTATTTTACTTGTACTATTAATTCTATACTATTAATTTTTTTTAACCAATTATTCAAATTTTAGCACATAATTTTGATAATTATAAGTAAATAATTATAATTATATTCTATTTTTATAATTATATTTATTATAGTTAGTTAACTATTTATATAAAATTAATTAACTATTTAAATTAAATAAAAATCAAATAATTATATTTTTATATAATTATAAATTGTAAAGATTATAAGTTTATATGGGATCTATTTGGGGATGCGGTAGTTTTTAGCCAAAATGAAGTTTTTGATAAAAGCTACTTTTTTTATATTAAAAGTTGTTTGGAGATAAAGCAGTTTTCTATTTGGCTATTAATATTTTAAAACTATAAAAATAATTTATTGTATGTTTAGTTAACAAATATAAACCTATTTTTGAATGATAAAATGATCAAAAATGAAAAATATAAAAAATGAGAGAATTAATTTGAAGGATGCTGGGGATCGAGAGTGTTGCCGACCTTACCGTTGTGGCCTGTAGCTGCGAAGTGGCGCCGGACGTCTGCCCCTTTGCTTCGGAGTCTTACGGTTTCCGGTCCTGCAAAACAATGTTAGAGACCCGGGCCGGGAATCCCGGCAAGGGCACTCCGACGATCAAGTCAGCGGACGGCAAAGAGGAACGAATCCCCTAAGGCGGATCCTACTTTGGTCACCGTTCTTAGGGGGTTTTTTTATAGAGCATTGAGTAGAAGAAATTTAGAGAAGAGCGGCGCTTGAGTCGCAGCGACCGTGCTTGCGGGGCTCTCTCCGGGAGTCCTTCAAGGAGCCTCGTGCCTTCAAGTCGCTTGTCCCGCTATCTCACGTGCTTGCCCCCCTTTTCCTCTCGCCCGTTAGGTGCCTTTTTAGATCGTTGATTGTTCCAATGCCTCGATTTTTCTCCTCAGAGGGGGGCTCAGGGGATAACGGCATCTATTGGCCGCTCTCCCGAGGTTATTTCCCGTTACAGTAGGGAGTTAAGTTGTGAGCATGTCTTTTTGGTCGTGTTATCATGAAGGAGGAAATTTAGCGGAGCCTCGATCCGGGTGCAGTCGCCTTCGGGTCTGAGATCTCGAATGCGACCTTCTCCTTCGGGAAGTCACAGGTGGTCAGCTACAGGATCCGGTACCTCGATTGGGGTGCCCTTCCCCAACCGGTGCAAACGAGGTTACGCGCACCGTTCCAGCTTTGGGATGCCGTACTGGGCGTGCCGCACTACGCGTGCCTGTCTTGGCGGCAGTCTTGGGACTGGCATCTTTGTTTTTCTCGATGCTTCCAAGAAGAGGGCTCTACTTCGGTCGAGGTGGGCTCGACCCTTGGGAAGCCACCTGGCGAAGGAGTGAAGAAGGGCTCGACTTCGGTCGAGGTGGGCTTGACCCTTGGGGAGCCACCTAGCGAAGGAGGGCTTAACTTCGGTCGAGGTGGGCTTGACGGTCGAGGTGGGCTCGACGGTCGAGGTGGGCTCGATCCTTGGGGAGCCACCTGGCGAAGGAGCAGAGGAGGACTCGACTCCGGTCGAGGTGGGCTCGACCCTTGGGGAGCCACCTGACGAAGGAGCGGAGGAGGGCTCGATTCCGGTTGAGGTGGGCTTGACCCTTGGGGAGCCACTTTGCGAAGGAGCGGAACTGTCGAGCTCGAGTCCGGTCGAGGTGGGCACGACCATCGGTGGGGCCACCTGGCGGAGGAGCTCGAGAAGAAACCTGACGTGGCGCTATCTGCCCGATTGGCTGCCGACTGGATCCGAGGTGTATCCCATGCCAGCGGTCTTGCTACATCAGATAGTAATCTAAAGAAAAAAGTATTCTAACATAAATTATTCTAAAAAAATCTTGATAGATAAGGAAATCAGGGCTGTAGCTAGAGATGAGAGAAGATTAATCTGAAAAAAGAAAAAGGAAGTTAGACAAAGGGATAGAGATGAAAAGAGATTAATCTAAAAAAAAGGAAATTGGGAAAAGAAAATGAGGATGTTGATGGGGATGAAAGGAGATGAGGATGTCAATATGGATGACAAGAGATTAATTTTGGATAGAGATGAGAAGAAGCGAAAAAGAAAGAAAGTGCGAGGGGTATTAACATAGGACAACACATTCTTTTCTCTAAAAAAATAATTTTTTTAAATATAATATTTAGTTGGTAGTATGAAAGGATCGATCGAGGGATAACCGAGCATACCTTAATCCATATGACATACAAGCACAGCAAAAATAAGAACGTTTTGTAGAAAAAATAAATTTGAACAAATAAATAATAAAAAAAAATGATAATCAAGCAATATAAAAATAAGAGAAATAGAAAGTATACCAGACATATGTGGTTCGTCTATCAATTATTTACCTTTTATCCATAGGCAAGACATTCTTGATAATTTTTTATTTAATTCATGATACAAAAAGTATAAAATGGATAGGGGATACAAGAAATTCTCACTTTCTACAAAGAGTTCTCATATATATATATATATATATATCATCGGAGGAAAAGCCCTCTGGATCCCTCAATGTGCCCAAAAAAACTGCACATCGCAGGCCCTTGTTAAAACAGCATGATAGAAATAATAGTCTTGTTAGGACTTCTAATACCAAAAATAAAACAAAAACAAATTCTCGTGACTTCCCCATGCACGCGCATCCAACCCATGTATGTCATGTCATGGTGCAGGAAATAGGACGTCATATGAGCGACTTTGTGCAGGGCTTCAATATCAATAATTCTCTTATTTGAAAATATGAGCTGAATTCCAAAAAATATCATCCGTGGAAGCCTTGCCAATCTTCACTCATGTAGTTTCATGACTGAGAAAAATTTTATTCTAATTTTATTTTTTTTAAGTCATTAGCTTTATCAACATATCTGTTGGATTTGTATTGGTATAAATATTCAATAGCATGACTAGATTATCATCCACTACATCTTTCATAAAGTGATAGTGAATGTCGATATGCTTTGTCTGAGAGTAAAACATCGAATTTTTTGTCAAGTGCAATGTGCTTTAACTATCACAATTTACCTTTATCTCATTTTGCTTCACCTTGAAGTTTCTAAGAAATCTCGAGTCAAATAGTTTTTTTATATGTGCGTGCCATGGTATTGTACTCTATCCCTATCATCGATAGTGTTACCATTGATTGAAGTTTAAACTCTAAGCTTATAGCATCGCTATCCATGAAGAATACATAACTTATGGTAGATCTTCTCATATCTCGATCTGCTGCAAAATCAGAATCTACGTACCTAATGCACTCCAAACCTGCAGAACCATGACTAAATGAAAGATAACAAAGAATCCATTTTACTGCTTTCTAATGGCCGTTATCTGGATTTGCCATATATTGGCTCACAATTCTTATTACTTGCAATATCTGGTCTTGTGCATACCATAGTAAATATAAAATTCCTTACTATTGATGAATATGGTACCCATGCCATGTTAGCCTTTTTTTGTTTCCATGCTAGGTGATTGCTCGGCCGATAGTTTTAAATGAATAGGAAATGAGATAGAAATCGGCTTTGTATTCTATATATTGAAGCACCACATAACCTTCTTTATATATTCTTTTTGTGAAAGTCAGATCTTTCTATCCTTTCTCTCCCATAGCACCTTCATTTCGAGTAGTTAGTTTACGGCTTCTAAATTTTCATCTCAAACTTTTCAGTTAACTGAGTTTCAGATTTGATATCCAACTTTTGCTATTTCCCATGATTATCATATCGTTAATATACAATAGCAAGATATAGAAGAGCTCCTGACATCATAATTGTAAAAATATGTACAATGATATGTCTCTAATCGATTAAATCCCAAACTCACAATAAAAGAATTAAATTACTTGTACCAACACCTTGGCGCCTATTTGAGATTGTACAATAATTTGTTCAGCCAACAAACTAACACCTTGCCTTTTTCAACAAAACTTTTAGATTGTGCCATATGGATCTCCTGCTCCAAGCCATCATGCAAAAATAGTGTCTTTACATCTATTTGCTCGAGCTCCAAATCTATGATTGCTGCGATTGTCAAGATAACCCGAATAGTAATTAATTAAACCATCAGTAAAAGATCTCATCAAAATCAATTCCTGGCTTCTGAGCATAATCCTTCACCACCAAATACATTTTAAATCTCTTTATATTTTCATTCGTTTTCTTCTTCACCTTATAGACCCACAGACATCCAATCAGACTCCTCCCTTCAGTAGAATTGCAAGTTTTCAAGCATTGTTCTTCCAAAGTGACTTTATTTCCTCCATAGCATAATACCACTTTCCAGTATCGGTGGACTCACAAGCTTCCCGATATAAAGTCGGGCTCATCCTCCTTTGTCAAAACAACATAAATACAAACATGATTGCAGAATGAATGAATAAAGTGACATAGTTATCATACATCGCCGGAGGTCTAATAACCCTTTTAGGCCTCTTGAACTTCGTGGTGGCTCTTTTGGCTTGTGATTGCAAAGACTCCGTGCCTGGTTCATCATCAACTACTTGGTCATCAACTTGTACTTACTCAATTTGCACTTCATTGCGTGCATCAAAGAATTTAATAGGAACAACGACTTTATCATTTTGCTTCTCCTTGGTGCCTTGAAAGGATTTCTCATTAAAAACGATATCTTGGCTAATGATTATTTTGTGGGTAGTAGGGTCTCATAATCGATACCCCTTAACTTCTTTAGCATAGCCAAGAAAAGATATACCTTCAAGAATTTTTATCCAATTTTATTCTTTTTTTGGGATTCATGTATATGTCACATCCAAAGATTTAGAGATGGAAATAATTTATGGGCTTGCCATTCCAAATTTTCTTTGAATTTTTAACCCAAGTGATTTGGCACTCGATTGATTAAGTACAGGTTATGCTCATAGTCTCTGCCTAAACTCTCTTATCAAGTTTTGTAGAACTCAACATACTTCGGACTCTCTTCATGAGTGTTCTATTTAACCTTTGAGCTATACCATTTTGTTATGGTATACCAAGAACCGTGAGGTGCCGCCGAATTCTATGCTCGTCACAAAACTTCTCAAATTTCTTGGAATTATATTTTTCTCCATTATTAGAACATAGGTACTTGATTTTTAAATCTTTTTCATTTTCTAGAAAAACCTTAAATTTCTTGAAAGTCTTAAAAATATTAGATTTCTGCTTTAGAAAGTATATCCAAGGCTTCTGAGAATAATCATTAACGAAGGAGATGAAGTAGGAATATCTATCCATTGACATATTAGGCAACTTCAAAGTATCTAAGTGAATCAGCTCAAGAAGTTCCTTACTCCGTTACTGCGATGATGAGAAAGAAAGCCTTCTTTGCTTACTATAGATATAATCTTCATAAAATTCTAGTGATACTGACTTGTATCCCAGAAAAAGTTCCTTATTTGATAATATTTGTAGCCCGCGCTCGCTAATAGTCCTAAATGATGATGCCAAACTATAGGGGGTACCATCTTTGCACTTGTTACTACCGCCTCTCCTACCTAAGTCTTGCCTATCTATTTATAAAAACCACCTATAAGCTCTCCTTTTGTTACCACCAAATATCCTTGGCACACATTCAATTGATCTTTCTCTTCAACAAACTTCAAATCTTAATTACAAAACTTTTCAAGTGATAGATTCTTGTAAAATGTATGAATATGCTGAACATTAGAAACTGTCCGAACTATACTATCAAATATCTTGATCCGAACATCTTCCACTCCGACATGTTGTATTGTTATCCAAATATCTAACTCCACCATCCCATAGTTTAGGTATGAAACCACTCCTTAAAAGGAGTCTTGTGAAAAGATATCCCTGAATCTAAAATTCAATGATGTGTAAGTTTCGATCTCTCAAATATTGTCTATGCATCCCCGTCTTTTGAAGTAGTTGAACTAGCTTCACCTTCTACTATATTGTCTAGAAAGTTTTCTGATTCAGATTTTGTATCAATTCCTTTAACCTGATATTTTTTTTTCACATGCCCTGATTTTTTACAATTCTAACATTTTGCATTCTTCTTGTTCAAAGATTTAGATCTCACCTTCTTTCAATTACCACATTCTCTCTTAAAAAGTTTTTCCTGTGCTACCATAGCCTCTCTCGAAGAGCTTTCTTGGCTAGATTTCTGTCTCATTTCTTCAATTAGCAATGATTCATCTTGAGGATTTCAACGTGACTCATGTTCATAATAAGATTATCTCAAGATCTTGGCATAGAGCAAAGTAGAATGCTACCCTTTTCTTTTTTTTCAATTCTCACATCTAAGGCCGCAAGTTTGTTCATAATGGAATTGAATGCATCCAAGTGCTCTTGAACTGATGCCCCATCCTTTATCTCTAGATTATATAATTGCAATTTTAAATAAATTTTATTCATCAAAGTCTTTTTTCATAGAGGTTCTTTAACTTTTTTCAAATTCTTTTTGTAGTAGTTTCGGCCTCGATATTAAATAATACTAAATCATCAAATGCCAAATAGAGATTCGCCATTACCGGTTTATCTTTTTTCTCGTATTGTGCATCCGATATCTCTTATGATTTGTATTCTTTTTCTTGCAAAGCAATTTCACAACCATCCTTGATTAATACCATCTGTATCTTCATCTTCTAAAGTGCAAAGTTTGATCCATCAAACTTGATATTTTATACTTTGTTGTTATCACCTTACTTGCCATTATTTCAAATCAAACCAACTATAAAAAGATCTCTTTGCTTTGATACTAAACTGAAAGGATCGGTCGAGGCGTAATTGAGCACACCTCAATTCACATGGCATACAAGCATAACGAAAACATGATCATTTTATAAAAAATATAAATTTGAACAAATGAAGAATATAAAAGATAATCAAGTAAAATAAAAATAAGAGAAAAAGAAAGTACATAAGATATATATGGTTTGGTCTATCAATTATTGATCTATGTCTATGACGAAGATCTCTTAGATGATTCTTTATTCAATTCACAATACAAAAAAATATAAAATTAATAGGAGACACTAGAAATTCTTATTTTTTATAAAGGGTTCTCAATATATTTCTTTATGTCTCTCTCTCTCTCTCTCTTGGAAGAAAAGCCTTTTTTTGGATCTCTCGATGTGCCCATAAAAAAACGTGCGTCACAGGCCCTCGTTAAAATACCATGGCAGGAAAAATGGTCCTGTTGCCATGGTCTTCTAAAATCAAAAACAAAACAAAAACAAACTCCCATGGCTTTCCCCATGTGCATCGCATCATGGCACGGGAAACAGGGTGTCACATGGAATTCTCTGCATAGGGCTTTAATATCAATACAGTACTGCCAATATGGGAATGGGAGGTATCAGTTTTATGTAAACCGCGTTTTTGGGATCTTCAACATAATTCAAAATATTTTTGATGGTAGCTAAATACTTTGAATTGTGCTTTTAGATTTAGAATCACTTACAAACATATCTCCAACCATACACATATTATTTTATTTTTAATATAAATAAATATTATAAAATAATAATAATAATAATAATAATAATAATAATTTTTTAATTAAATAATAGTTTAGTTAAAATATTATATAAATATCATTTTTTTTAATTCTTTCCGTACCAAATAAAAGAAAAATTATTTCTATTTAGCCTCCTATGTTTTATTAAATTTGCAAGCAGATGGATGAATCAGCATTGGATCAGCATATGACAGGGTGGACGACTCTTTCATTTATTCTTTCAGCATAGGTGGATTGAGTGCAGCTACAGGAAGCGTCTCCTAAAATAAAATAGTAATAATAATAATAATAATAAAAGTTAGAAAGCGGGGGTGTAGGACGGGATCTCGAGAAGATTTCAAAGTGAATGTACCACCCTAAATAGAAGTATCCTGCTATTATGTGCACACAGCCAGATAAAAATCGCGTATTTCATTTGTAACATGGCGCTTTTTTTTTTTTTTTATAATAATTAAGTGGAAGACTTTGATAATGTTTTTTTTTTTTTTGGTAAAACAGAACAGGCCGAGCGTAGTGGCAAATCTCTCACTTCATATGTAAATTCGTGATGGGAAGAAAATCCACCCAAAATAAAGAATCAGTATATTTTTACTTATACAAGCATCGATAAATCTGTTTAAAACTGTTTAAAAGATAAACTCGAACTGATGTTTCTAATCCTTAAGAATGGACAGAATCATGGGCTGTATTGGAAGGTTTCATGGAATTTCCCGTGTGCTCTGATGTTGCGCCAATTTGCCTCTAATATATCTGTACAAATGGAGTTGGGTTTTGTATTTGTTAGCTAAACTAGGTTGGTACTATCATGATTTGAGTCAGCTACGTAGCATTCTTAAAGACACCTAGTTAGTGCTGCTTGCCATGAAATGCCTGTTCCTTGTTTTTCTGGATTCAAGAACACAGCCTGACATATCAGCCACTTTGTTCTGCAGGGGTTCCTTATAGTGAGCACTCGAGTTTCACAGAGCTTAGAGATTTTGTAAAGGTAAAATAAGCAAATCCTTTGCTCTATTTTCTATCCGCATGTTTTAAATGCGACATTTCTGTTTATGCCCTTTCCACTAGTTCCTGAAGCCTCACAAGATCATTCCCACTGTCAATGTTGGCAATCCCACCAATCGTGAGAAGATGCAGGCCTATTTCCGTGAATGGCTGAAAGCCTAAAGGCGCATTAATTCTTGGATTTATGCTCTGCTATCATAGCATCATCTTGTTTCAAACTGACTGCATTGTCTCACTGGAAATGAAAAGCTTCCAGGTTTGTTCTAGTTGGCGCAGAAATGCTTCTTGCCGAGTGAGCTGCAATCGCCGAACATTGATTCAAGTGATTGTACTAATTTTCAGATCAAAAGTTCCGGCTTCCTGGTATATTTAACATTCTTCGATGTGTTCTGCTGATTTATTTGAAATGTGTTGTGTTTTTTATTATTTTTATTTTTTTATAAAAAAGAGAGGCCGTAAGTGTTAGTTATAATGTACAATATATATCTATATATTTATATATAATTTTAAAATATTTAAAAATATTTTTTTGTAGTGTGTGTGGTAGAAGATCTAATTACTGGTCAATTTTTGGAATAATCTTTTTTTTTTTTAATTTTGATCTATGATGAAGATCTTCTGACATGGAAGACCCACATCATTATCACTTCCTCTACATCGAATCTAAGTACTTTACCACAAAAAAAAATTGAACTTATCACCTTTTTTATGATATCTGATTACATCTATAAGAAGTGATCCTTCGACTATGAATAGCTATATATCAATGAAGACACCAAATATAATCTTCTAGATTATATTAATATGAGCATTTGAAAATCCCATCTTCCAAACATTCTGAATATAAATTGTTGGTTTGCAAGAGTTCTTAAATAATTATGAGAGCTCATACTTACAAACTATGGAATAATTGAAAAATTAATTGCAAGATAGAAAAAAAGGAATGTCACATTACATAAAAAAATTTATCTTACTATTATAATAAATCTAAGGCATCTCAGCTTAAATCTATATGAGGGTGTCATAATTTTATGAAGTGGTATCATAATTTTATATAAGGATAATAATCTAAAAAAGAGTATTTAAAATGTAGGATTTTTTAAGTCTAGGATATCCTATGACATCTAGAATAAATCTAAGGTATCACGGTTTAAATCTGTGCAATACTATCACAATTTCATAAAAGAGTGTTATAATTTTATAAAACAGTATTATAATTTTAAATTGGGGTATAATAATTTTATAATGATTATTTAAAATACAAGATTTCATAAATCTAGTATATACTATGACATGCAGAATAAATTTAAGAATTACGGTTTAAATTTATACATGAATGTCATAATTTTATGAAGGAATGTCATAATTTTGTAAAACTATGTCATAATTTTATACTTGGGTATAATAATCTTACATACAATATTTAAAATACAAGATTTCATAAATTTAGGATATACTATAACATTCGGAATAAATCTAAGGCATTCTAGTTTAAATTTGTATAGGGGTGTCATAATTTTTTAAAAGAATATCCTAATTTTATGAAGCGGTATCATAATTTTATACCATGATGTAATAATCTAATAGAAAGTATTTAAAATATAGGATTTTATAAGTCTAAGATATACTATGATATATAAAATAAATCTAAGGCATCATAGTTTAATTTTATGCAGCGGTGTCATAATTTTATGAAGTGTCATAATTTTATGAAATAGTGTCATAATTTTGAACTAGGATATAATAATCTTACAAAGAGTATTTATAATATAGGATTTCATAAATAAAGGGTACATCATGGCATTCAAAATAAATCTAAGATATTATGATTTAAATCTATGAAGGGATGTCATAATTTTATTAAGGGATGTCATAATTTTCTAAAGCGATATCATAATTTTAAAAAAGTATGTAATAATCGTAAAAAGCATATTGTTGCAGCCAGGATCGTTGTGGCCTGTAGCTGCTAGTGGCATCGATGATCTCCCGTCCGCCTCTTCGGGATGCCTCCTGTGCCCCGAGACGTGCAAGAAACAACGTCAGTGACCCAGGCCGGGGATTCTGGCTGGGGCGCTCTGACGGTCAAGTCAGTAACGATCCAGGGGAATAGATCCTTCTGGTCGAGCCCCTCGGGATGAGCTCCATGCTAGGAGGAGTGAGTGTGGTGTGAATGGAAGTGAGAGCGGGCTGGGAGAGGTGATGGCCGAGGTGGAAGAGTCCTCCTGTGTAGCCCTTCTCCCTTTTTTCTGTCGCCCGTCCCAGTGGTCTCTCTTCTTCTTTTTGCTTTGCTTACTTTTAGCTTATCCTGGCTGGGTTTTTACTCTGGCTTGCCTCGGGATCCCCCCGTGTCGTCAGGCGTGCGCGACGAGGTATCGTGCCGTAGACGGGACGTCTTTTCTGACAGATGGCTGGGGAAGCTTCCATGCGCTCTGACATTCCCTTTGTTTGCTCCAATCCGAGAAGCCTGGCAGGACCTCGATCAACGGGCCATCGCCCTTGAGACTTGTGCCCTCTAGCTGGGTCCTTTCCCTGGCGGTATAGCAAGTTGGTGGAGAGCATGGCGCTTTGATCAGGGGGTTTCCTTTCTTTTTGGTGTGAGTGATGGCTGTGGGTGTTAATTGCGGCATGGTAGGCGCTGCCGCACGGCCCTCGAGAGGCTCGCCATCGTCCTCGGAGGGGAGGTGCTGCTTCCTTGGCGGCTGGTGCCTCTGCCCAAGCTGGGGATCGAGCTGGAGAGGTGGGGCCCAACTCTGAGGGGCTTGGCCTCGAGGTGGCCCAGCTGGGCGGAGGAGAGCTGAGCTCGATTCCGGACTAGCTGAACTCGGCTTTGGGCGAGCTCGACCTGACGGAGGTGGGTGGGGCGCAGCCCAGCCCAGGGGACTTGACCTCGGAGGGGCTCCACGTGGCGGAGGAGACTTGGACTCGACTCCTGACCACGGGGCCCGATCCTAAGGGGCCCACCCTGGGGGGGACTTATGCTCGGCTCCGGCCTAGGCATCCCGCCCCGACGGGGGCCAACCTGACGGAGGACAGAGCTCGACTTCGGCAGGTGACTCCGCTGTTCTGGGGGAGCTCAGCCCGGCGAAGGGACCCATGTTGAAAATCCAGCATGGCGTCTGATAGGGGCTCCATGTCAATCCGCCCACCCCACGTCAGCGATCCAGCCACATCATTTGCCCCCCACTCCCGAGGCCCGTTGGCGCGCGGCGTTCGGGGTGAAGGGAGTAATTGCGGTGGTGACGTGGAAAGGCAAAAGATCTGGTGCAATAATGACCGATATCGGCGGTGCTTCGCGCGGCGATCCTTCGAGCCAGTGCGAGGGTGCCACGCGGCCACGTCCGAGCAGTTACTGCGGGCATGGAATTCAGAGCGGCCGCAGTCGGATTGAGGCGCTGGCCTCGTCGATCGGCGACACGTGGCGAGCATATCTCGGTGGGGGAGCCATAACGGTACGATCGGGTGCATGTTGCTTCGAAAAGAAAGGTAAACTTTCCAGGACTTACCTTCTTTCAAATCTTTCGCGCCCGACGTCATACAGAGGTTCTCCCTTCTTCTCCGGTCGTTTTTGTCTTCCTGGACTCTTCGCAGGTCAGTTCCCTCTTCTTTTCCCGCCTTGTCGACTAGGGGTCTTCTTAGGTCTCTCTCCGTCTTTTTCTTCTTCTATGGACCGCTTCGGTCCAAACTTTCGTCCTTCTTGCCAAGCTGAGGCTGGGTCTTCCTGGCCGAAAACTCCTTCCTCCGACGAGGAAAAGGAGGCAGCGCATTACGAGTTCAGTAGGAGGCCTGCCTATGGTCCCATAGCCATTAGGGAACCCGGGTCTGCTCTCCCACCTCGCTTGCCTCTTCTTCCTGCTCCTGCTTCTGCTCCCAAACCTCCTAGGTCAACAGGTCCTGGGAGGATTGCTTCGGTGATCACCGTCGAGGAGCTCGCAACCATCTGGGATGATTACGACATCCCTGAGTCTATCCATCTTTCTGTTCCTCGTCCAGGGGAGCGAGTCACTTCTAGTGGCCCTCGTTGGATGGCCTTCTATGAGGAGACCTTCGCTGGGGGCCTCCGATTTCCTGTTCATCCCTTTTTCCTCTCTTTTCTGACCAACTATCGCCTTGTTCCCACCCAGTTGGTTCCAAATGCCATCAGAACGATTTTCTGTTTCATCGTTCTGTGTCACTTCCACGGGATCGTCGCTCGTTTCTTTCTGTTCAGGGCCTTCTTCACCCTGAAATGCCACCCTATCGAGGAGGGGTGGTGGTCTCTTTCTTCCCACCCTCGGGGCATTAGGTTTGAGCTCTCCTCTTCCATCAAGGGATGGAAGAGTAGGTATTTTTTCACCTCGATTGAAGGGATCGACTGGGTTTGGAGCGATCCAGATCGGTCTCCCAATCGAAACTCCTCCGTTGAAGCGGCTGACCTTGAACTGTACGAGCAACTCAGATCGGTCGAGATCCCTTCGCTCGAGGTCTTGTTGTCGGAGCGGAATCTCCACGAAGCTGGGGTCGGCTCGACGTGGGAGTCGAGTGAGTTCGGCTTGGCCACCCCTTCCCTTTCTTCCTTTCTCTTTCTTTCTTTTTCCTTTCTTCTTCTTCTTGTTTTTTTTTGAACTTGGGGTTGACTGTGTTTCCCTTGGTGCAGTCATGAAATTCTCTATGGACGAGCTACTTTCTTTCTCCAAGGAGCGAGAACTGGCGGCTGAGGCCGGCGAGCCCGCTTCGAAGAGGGCTCATGCAGATGACGGCGCAAGGCCGGTGCAGGCCGGGCCATACGTGCCGGTTTCCGAACGGAGGCGGAAGAGGGCAGCTGAGCCCTCTTCGGCGCCTGAGCCCGAGGTGGTTGTCCGGGCCAGGTCGATTGCTGCTGCTGTAAGGGTCGCAACCCCCCCTTCGGAGATCGTCGAAGTCGAGGAGGACGGTGAGCCGAGAGACGCGAGGTCAGCGCCCATGGTGCGGCCTGAAGCGGCGCCGAGCTTGCAACCAGCGTCGAAGGCATCTTCCGCCGCTGAGGGGTCCGAGTTGGCGGAGAAGAGGGATAGGGACTATCGCTGGGTCCCTTTCAGGTTGGGGCCCAACGTCTCCCTTATAAAGGACCCAAGCCTTGCCGAGCGGATGATGGACTTCTCAGTCCAGTCCTACGACCGGCGGGAAGGGAGTGGGAGACTCCTCGGCGATGTCATCAGCTCATCCTTTGCCAACCTTTACGCCGTAAGTTTTTCCTTGCCCATCTCTATTCCTCTTAACCTTCTTTGGCATCGTAGCTGACGTGCTTTCTTTGATGTAGCAAGGTAGGGAACTGGTCCTCATCCGGGACTTCTGCCATAATTGGGCCAAGAGGGACAAGGAGCAGCAAGCGGAACTCGAGTCCCTGAGGGCCGAGGTGAGTCGGAAGGACGAGGAGACTTGGGAGGCTAACCTGAAGGTTAAGAGCCTCACGGGCGAGGTAGCCAATGCCGTGGGGATCAGGAAGGAGCTCGAGGGAGAGCTCGAGACGAAGAGGACCCAGTTGAAGGAGCTCAAGGCCGAGTCGGAGGCGGCAAAGGAACGAGCCGTCTTCGCTGAGAAGAAGGCAGCGATCGCTGAGAAGAGGGCCGTGGAGGTGGAGGAGAAGGCTGCCGCCGCCACCCGCTTTGCTGAGATAGCCGAGAAGGGGATGGCGATGGCAATCTGCCAGGCCGAGCGCACAAGAGAGAAGTTGGCCGAGGCAACGCGCCGGGCAGAGGCTGCAAGGAAGGAGGTCGTCGATGCGGTGGCCAATTTCAAGGCCTCTCCCGAGTACATAAAGGACTTCAAGGAGGTGGCGACGGACTCCTTTGCCAAGGGGTTCGCCTACTGCCGCTCCTAGCTACGAGGGATCATTTCTGAGGAGCGGTTGGCCGTTCTCCGGGCCCTTGGCAAGAAGGCTCCATCTCCGGTGCCGACTGCAGTGGGGCCGGGAGCCGCTCCAGTTGGGCCTCTCCCGGAGGCAGCCTCAGCGACACTGGGCCGTGTCGAGCCGACCTCAACGGCGACGATGGCTGAACTGGCACCGCGGACAGAGGCAGCTGAGTTGGCTCCGACGGCGGCAGCAGCTGAACAAGTTCCCGCGGCGATGGCCGTCGAGGAGGGTGCCCCCGTAACGGAGGTGGAAGAGGGGGAAGTCCCAGTTGGGCACCGTCTAGGGAAGGAGCCGACCCAGTAGAGTAGGACCTCTTGTAGATTTTTATTTTTCTTTTTGTTGGATCGGGCTGCCTGGCTTGTCAGGGCCCGGGAAATAGTGTAACACTTTTTAAGTAATAAAGAGTTTTGACTAGCGCAACTTCTCCTTTTTTGTTACAGTGTGAATGCTTTCTCCCCTCTTCTCCTCCTCTCTTTTCTCTTTCTTTTTTTTTTTTGGTGTGGGGAGGTTAGAGAGGAGAGCTCCATCTTGTATGAGCTCGAGTCTCGCAGTCTTGGAACTGGGCTCGAGGATGTGCTGGTCGGAGAGATGGGCTCCGGGTCTTGGTCGTCTGAGAACAAGGCTTAGGAGTTGTCATCTTGGAGCTGGGCTCGAAGATGTGCTGGCCGGAGAGCTAGGCTCCGGGTCTTGAATGCCTTGGAGCTGGGCTCGAGGCTTTGGTGCCGGAGAACAGTGGCTCCGGGTTTGAGTACCTGAGAACAGGGCTCAGGAGTTGTCATCTTGGAGCTGGGCAAGAAGACGTGTTGGCCGGAGAGCTGGGCTCCGGGTCTTGGTCGCCTGAGAACAAGGCTCAGGAGTTGTCATCTTGTAGCTGGGCTCGAAGACGTGCTGGCCGGAGAGCTGGGCTCCAGGTCTTGAATGCCTTGGAGTTGGGCTTGAGGCTTTATTACCGGAGAACAGTGGCTTCGGGCTTGAGTGCCTGAGAACAGAGCTTAGGAGTTGTCGTCTTGGAGTTGGGCTCGAAGACGTGCTGGCCGGAGAGCTGGACTCCGGGTCTTGGTCGCCTGAGAACAAGGCTCAGGAGTTGTCGTCTTGGAGCTGGGCTCGAAGTCGTGCTGGCCGGAGAGCTGGGCTTCGGGTCTTGAATGCCTTGGAGCTGGGCTCGGGGCTTTGGTGCCGGAGAACAGTGGCTCCGGGCTTGAGTGCTTGAGAACAGTGGCTCAGGGCTTGCATGCCTTGGAGCTAGGCTCGAGGCTTTGGTGCCGGAGAACAGTGGCTCTGGGCTTAAGTGCCTGAGAGTAGTGGCTCAGGGCTTGCATGCCTTGGAGCTAGGCTCGAGGCTTTGGTGCCAGAGAACAGTGGCTTCGGGCTTGAGTGCCTGAGAACAATGGCTCAGGGCTTTTTCTTCCGGAGAGCTGGGTCCCGGACTGCTTGGCGCCTTGAAGCTAGGCTCGAGGCAGGCCTTTCGGAGAGTTGGGCCCCGGATAGCGACATTCCTGCAAGGCAAGTAACATGTTGTGCAAAGGAAAGTCTTTATTTTTAATGGAGGAAAAACTTATACTATTGATAGTATCTCCTCAAATTACAGGCATTCCATGTTCGGGGGAACATGGCACCATCCAGGTCCTCGAGATAGTAGGCCCCGTGTGAGAGGGCCTCGGCCACTTTATAAGGGCCTTCCCAGTTTGGCAAGAGCTTGCCGCACTCCCGGGGTTGAGACGCTTCGGCCCGGCACAGTACCAAGTCGCCAGGTCGGAAAGTCTTCAGCTTTACCCGTACATTGTAATATCGGGCAACTCGTTGCCGATATGCCGCCATCCGAAGTCGGGCTTTGTCCCTTGTTTCTTCTAGGAGGTCTAAATTGAGCAGGAGGTGCGCCGAATTCTGTGTCTCGTCGTACTGCTGCACCCGCAGTGTGGGCACGCCGAGCTCGATCGAGATTATTGCTTCAGCACCGAAGATGAGGTTGAAGGGTGTTTCGCCCGTTGCTGTTTTGGGCGTTGAGTGGTAGGCCCATAGGATGCTTGAAAGCTCCTCTGCCCATCTGCCCTTGGCTTGGTCCAACCTGGTACGAAGTTCTTGAAGGATAGTCCGATTAGTCACCTCAACTTCTCCATTTGTCTGGGGGTGAGCTACCGAGGTGAACCTGTGTTGGATGCCGTACTCGGCGCAGAACCCTTCGAACTCCCGGTTGTCGAACTATCGCCCGTTGTCGGTGATGATGCAATTGGGGAGTTCGAAGCGGCAGATGACAGACTTCCAGAAGAATTGTCGAACATTGGCTTTTGTAATTCGAGCTAGCGGCTCCGCTTCGACCCACTTGATGAAGTAGTCGATCGCCACAAGCAGAAACTTTCGTTGCCCTGGCGCGGTGGGAAACGGTCCCAGGATGTCCATCCCCTACTGTGCAAAAGGCCAGGGGGATGACAGTTGGGAGATCGGTGCCGCCGGTAGGCGCTGTATGTAGGAATGGCATTGGTATTTGTCACACTTCTTGACGAAGTCGGCAGCGTCTTCTCTCATCATCTCCCAGAAGTATCCTTGGCGAAGAGCCTTGTATGCCAGAGTCCTCGCCCCCACATGGTTCCCACAGAAGCCCTCGTGTATCTCTCGGAGCACGGAGGCTACCTCCGTGGGTCTGAGGCACTTCAGGAGTGGGTAGGAGTAAGATCGACGGTAAAGCTGACCGTCCATTAGAACAAAACGGGTGGCCTTCCTCCTGATGAGGCCGGCTTCTCTGCGATCCTCCGGTAGGAGGCCGTCCTGGATGTACTTGATGTACCTGTTCATCCAGCTCGGCTCGTGGGCTACTTGTTGTACCTCCTCTGGGCTTTCATAGCTTGGATTCTCGAGGTACTCGATGTAGGCGTGCCCCAGCGATGAGTCCGGCAGGGTTGCGAGCCTCGACAGTGCATTCGCACGAGCGTTTTCTCCGCGGGGGATGTGGAAAATGCGGAAGTGATGGAAGCCTGCCGTGCTCGAACAGACCCTCTCCAGGTACTTCACCATCTGGGGATCTCGGGCCTCGTACTCTCCGGAAACTTGTCCGGCAACCAGTTGGGAGTCGGTGAAAACCTTCAGGCTTTGCACGCCCATTTCGCGGGATACCTTTAGGCCCGCGAGGAGCGCTTCATACTCCGCCTGGTTGTTTGTGGCGGCAAACTTGAAGCGGAGGGTGCATTCCGTCACTACTCCGTCACAATTGGCGAGGATGAGGCCTGCTCAGCTCCCGCCGGAATTGGAGGCACCATCCACGTGGAGGATCCAAGGGTCCTCACGTGGTCCGGGCTCAGCTTGGCACTCCGGGGCCGTTCGCTCTAGCTCCTCGGCGTGTTCCGTACATTCGACCATAAAGTTGGCTATGACTTGGGTCTTCTGTGATGACCTCGGCTGGTATGCGATATCGAACTCGCTTAGCGTCAGGGACCATTTAGCCAGTCTCCTGGAAGTTTCGGGGTGGCCTAGTATGGTCCTCAGCGGCTGATCAATCACAACCACGATGGGGTGCGCTTAGAAATAGGGCCTGAGGCGCTCAGCAGACATGATTAGTGCAAAAATGAGTTTCTCAGAGCAAGTATACCTGATTTTCGCATCGCGGAGGACTTTGCTGGTGTAGTACACCGGCTTTTGGGATCCGTCCTGATCCGTGCAGACGAGAATCGAGCTGACGGCCCCGTGTGTGACCGCCAGGTAGAGTAGGAGCTCTTCCCCTTCTTCCGGTCTGGATTGCAGAGGTGGAGAGGCCAGGAACTCCTTCAGCTCTTCAAAGGCTGTCTTGCACTCTTCAGTCCAAGTGAAGTTGTGCATCTTGCGCAACGCCTTGAAGAAGGGGAGGCAGCGGTCGGCCGACCTTGAGATGAACCGGCTTAAGGCTACAACCCGCCCCTTCAGGCGTTGGACTTGCTTTTTGGATGTTGGATGCTCCATATCAACGATTGCCTGGACCTTCTTCGGGTTCGCTTCGATGCCTCTCTGGGTGACCATGAAGTCGAGGAACTTCCTAGCCGCCACCCTGAAAGTGCATTTTGCCAGATTGAGCTTCATTTGGTGCTCCCGGAGATTGTGAAAGGCTTCGGCGAGGTCAGCGACGTGGTCCGAGCTCGGCTTGCTCATAACGAGCATGTCGTCCACGTACACTTGCATGTTCCAGCCCATCTGGTCCTTGAAGCCCTCGTTGACCAGACGTTGGTACGTGGCCCCAGCATTCTTCAGGCCAAAGGGCATCATCCGGTAGCAATATGTCCCTCGGTCGGTGATGAAGGCAGTATGCTCCTCGTCCCCCGAGTGCATTCGGATCTGATTGTACCCGGAGAACGCATCCATGAAGTAGAGCAGCCTTTGCCCTGAGGTGGCATCCACTAACTGATCTATCTTTGGTAGAGGAAAGCTGTCCTTTGGGCATGCCTTGTTGAGGTCGGTGTAGTCTACATAGATCCTCCACTTGCCGTTGTTCTTCTTCACCATCACCACATTCGCCAGCCAGCTTGGGTATTGCACCTCTCGGACGAAGCCGGCGACCAAAAGTTTTTCCACTTCTTCGTTGATGGCTACTTGCCTCTCTGGGGCAAAGCTTCCCTTCTTCTATCGAACCGGCCTATGCTTCGGATCAATGCTGAGCTTGTGGGTGATGATTTCAGGGAGAATACCTGGCATGTCCGTCGCTGTCCTGGCGAACACATCTGCATTCGCCCGTAGGAACTCCAACAGTGGAGCCCTCTCCTTCTCGGGCAGCTGGTCTCCGATTTGCACTGTCTTCGTCTGGTCATCCTCGAGCTTGTAAGGAAGTAGGTGCTCAACCGGGCCTCCTCTGGGGTCCTGAATCCTCTGGTCGAGCTCGTCTGCCTTAGATTCCTCCTCGGGGGCCCGGGCCCCGGGGAGAGTTTGGAAGCAGTGCTGCACCAGCTGGGGTGCGCCCCTCATCTCCCCAATACCACAAGGGGTTGGGAATTGCACAAGTAATCTCTTGGAGAGACAACAACGTCGAGGAGGTTGAGCCAAGGTCGGCCCAAAATTACATTGTAGGTCGAAGGAAGCCTGATAACCATGAACGTCATCATGATGGTACTTTACCGAGACGGGGTCCCGGCAGTGACTAGGAGAGTAATTTCTCCCTCCACTCCTACAAAGTCTCCTGTGAAACCAACAAGGGGGATGCGTACAGGCTTGAGCTGAACAGCAGAAAGGTTCATCTTGGAGAAAGCATCGTAGAAAAGCAAATATGTGGAGCTTCCACTATCTACCATGATGCATTTTACAGGATGCTTCGTGATCGTCATCTCGACGACCACAGCATCATTATTTACATTTTTCCCCCCGTCTTTCCCTTCCCTCATAAAGGAGAGTACAACCTCAGGACGCCCTGCCCCCCGAGCCCTCTTGGGTGCGCGCTCGGCTCCCCAGTGTATCATCTCCACCGGTTTCTCAGTAGGGCGATTGTCGACCGCCGGGACTGGTGGGAGGGCGACGAGTGCCTGAGATTCTGCTTGAGGTCTGCCTCCCACGTATCTTCCAAGGTAGCCCCTCTTGATGAGCTCTTCGATCTCCAACTTGAGATTGCGGCATTTCTCAGTGTCGTGGCCGTGGTCGCGGTGGAAATGGCAGTACTTCGTCTTGTCATGGCCAGAGGACGGTTTCAATGGCGGTGGGCGTCTCAGGTAGGTCTCGCCTTCGATCTCTATGAGGATCTTTGTTCTCGAGGCGAGGAGGGGAGTGAAACTCCCCTCAGAGGTGGGAGCGCCTCTTGGCCTTGGTCTTGGCCGAGAGCTCTGATCTGGCGGTCCCGGCCTTCGTGTCCCAGGCGCCTCGACGGGTGTCGGCTTTTTCAGCGGCTTCCCGTCGAGCTCCCGTCTCGTACGACCCACCCCCTCGACGCGAATGTACTTCTGAGCTCGAAAGAGAAGCTCGGAGTAAGTCTTCGGGGACTTCTTATCGAGCGAGTAGGTCAGGCGAGAAGTCCTGAGCCCTCGCTTTAGAGCCAGCATTGCGACCGGCTCCTCCAGGTTGTAGATCTCCAGCACGGCGGCCTTGAAGCGAGCCACATAGTCACGTAGTGGCTCGCAGTCCTACTGCCCGATGGAGAAGGGACTATTTGCTTCTCATGGCATCTTTCGACAGGCATCGAAGTGAGCTACAAACCTCTACCCCAGCTGGGCAAGGGAGTTGATGCTTTTCGACTCAAGGCGGGCAAACCACACTTGAGCCACCTTCCGGAGAGTAGCAGGAAAGGCGATGCATAAAACAGCGTCAGTGGCCCCGTGGACCCTCATGAGGGCCCGGTAACTTTCCAGGTGGTCCAGGGGATCGGTGGTCCCGTTGTAAGGATCCACATGCGGCATGCAAAATTAACGGGGATTCAGCTCCGCTTGGATCTCCTGGGAGAATGGAGGACGGGCGTCGTAGCCCACTGGCTCGCTAGCGGAGCCAGGTAAGTTAGCAAACCGGTGGGATAACTCCGCCAGCTTGCGGTCATATTCCTCCAGGCGCTTCTCCACCATACGCCTGATGGCTTCATCCATCGATCGCTCCGCTGAGAGAGGCGGAGAAGGTGACGTGGGGGCGTGGTGCCTGTGACGAGGGGTCTTGCCCTTTCTGCCTTGGCGGGGTTTAGATGCCCCCCGGTCAAGGTGTGGTGAGCAGCTCTCCCCGTCGGCGGACCCGGCCCATTATCTCTTCGTTGGGGTTTGACAACTACCCCGGGGGTCAGTAATGGCCCGCGGCTGCGAAGGCCTCCCATGGAAGGAACGTAGGCTATCGCGGGGTGCTGCGGCATGGGCCGTGGGGGTCTCTGGCTGCTGGTGAGTAGCCAAGGATCGATGCTGGTGCTGAAGCTAGCGCACTGCTGCAGTGAGAGTGTGCATCTGCTGGACTAGCGCGGTCAACTGGACTTCTAGCGGAGGCGGTTGAACCGGAGCGGGTGGTTCCGTTCCCAGACCGTGCGAGTTCCCGTGGGAAGGGGATTCTCCCGCACAGCTGGTGGAGGCTCCCCTCGCTCGAGTGGTCACCATCCCCCCGGTGAGCTATTCGAGTGGGGCTTGAGCTGGATCAGAAATCGTTCTGCCTCGCGGACCCACCCCTACCTGGCACACCAATCTGTTGCCACCAGGATCGTCGTGGCCCGTAGCTGCTGGTGGCATCGATGATCCCCCGTCCGCCTCTTCGGGATGCCTCCTGGTCCTCGGGACCTGCAAGAAACAGCGTTAGTGACCCGGGCCAGGGATTCCGATGGGGGCGCTCCGATGGTCAAGTCAGTGACGATCCAGGGGAACAGATCCTCCTGGTCGAGCCCTTCGGGATGAGCTCCACGCTATGAGGAGTGAGTGTGGTGTGAATAGAAGTGAGAGCGGGCTGGGAGAGATGATGGCCGAGGTGGAACAGATCCTCCTGGTCTCCCTTTTTTCTGTTGCCCGTCGCATTGTTCTCTCTTCTTCTTTTTGCTTTGCTTACTTTTGGCTTACCCTGGCTGGGTTTTTACTCTGGCTTGCCTCGGGATCCCCCCGTGTCGTCAGGCGTGCGTGACGAGGTATCGTGCCGTAGACGGGATGCCTTTTCTGACAGATGGCTGGGGAAGCTTCCATGCGCTCTGACATTTTCTCTGTTTGCTCCATTCTGGGAAGCCTGGCAGGACCTCGATCGGCAGGCCGCCGCCCTCATGACTCGCGCCCTCTGGCTGGGTCCTTCCCCTGGCGGTACGACAGGTTGGTAAAGAGCATGGCGCCTTGATCAGGGGGTTTCCTTTCCTTCTTGTGTGAGTGACGGCTTTGGGTATTAATTGCGGCATGGCAGGCGCTGCCGCATGGCCCTTGGAAGGCCTGCCATCGTCCTCGGAGGGGAGGCGCCACTTCCTTGGCGGCTGGTGCCTCTGCCCGAGCCGGGGACCGAGCTAGAGAGGTGGGGCCCAACTCCGAGGGGCTTGGCCTCGAGGTGGCCCAGCTGGGCAGAGGAGGGCTGAGCTCGACTCCGGACCAGCTGAACTCGGCTTCGAGCGAGCTCAACCTAACGGAGGTGGGTGGGGCGCAGCCCAGCCCAGGAGACTTGATCTCGGAGGGGCTCCACGTGGTGGAGGAGACTTGGGCTCGACTCTTGACCACGAGGCCCGATCCTAAGGGGCCCGCCCTGGGGGAGGACTTACGCTCGGCTCCGACCTAGGCATCCCGTCCCGGCGGGGGCCAACCTGGCGAAGGACAGAGCTCGACTTTAACAGGCGACTCCGCTGTTCTGGGAGAGCTCAGCCCGGCGAAGGGATCCATGTTGAAAATCCAGCGTGACGTCTGATAGGGCTCCACGTCAATCTGCCCATCCCACATCAGTGATCCAACCACATCACATATTATTGCCAGTATTAACTAATATCATATTGTGTGAAGTTTCAATGGTCTGGCTTATCTTTGCGAATAAGATATCTATGTATTTTAAGTAGTGCAGGTCATAATCTAGTGAATTAGTTGGCTGAAAATGGTATTCAATATTTGTTCTCCATATCCTGTTTTATCACTTCTTTGTTATCATAAAAGTTATGAAATATTGGACCAACAATTTTTTACCACTTTTTGGCACTGGCTTTGTACTTGGTATTGCACTTTATTGAATTTAGGTGCATCATTATTTTTCTTTCTATGTCAATTACAATCAAGTGCCAGTGGATACTTTTTGAGTTGATAATGGTATGGAGAAATCTAAACTCTTTCTTTCCTTTATCACTAATTTTTTCAAAAATCATATACCTAACCAAGCTAGTAAGCTCATGAAATAATAATGGAGAGGTCATACACATCCCAACAGTCATAATAGGTGAAATGAGATACTTATGGTACTTCTCCGAGTGCTCTCTCCTTTTCTTTATTAAGAACTTCTGCCTAGCATCGATAATCTATCAATACAAAATAAAATAATTAATAAAATATAACATGATATCATACAATACTGAAATCATGATATAAAATGTCATAATAGTAGGTATCATAATATATAACCAAACAATAAAGGTATACTCAAATCTTTGTATTTTAACTATTACTTGATCAATAAGAAGATCATGAACATGTGACCTTGTGATCACACGACTTCTTTGCAATGAAAAAGTATAAAGGATATCAATAAACAAGATCTTGAAAGAGAGGTTATCATACATAACAAACAAAATATAAAAGATTTATGGGTTGATACTTTCTTTCAAAATGTTGTTAATCAATTTTCATCCTCTTCAAATAGTAAAAGATTATTATTTTGTTCAGCTTGTAATATGGGCATTGTCTTGATTTTTTTGTAGGTTGATTGGTCTCAAAATTTGAATCCAACTTCAGATACGAGACCTTTCATAGTCGAGGTTGTCCTTTCATTCATCCTCTTAATGATCGAAGAGATCAAAGATAATTATTTGTCCCTCATATCATACTCCATCTCAGGGATGCCCTTCCTCTTTTTCTCCGTCCTCGATTCTTATTGCCACATGTCTTCTACTTCCTCTCCATCGTCCCCCTCCTCCCCTTTATCCTCTTCTTTATTTGCAATGCTTCTATGTTTGAGCAATGAGTTCAGGAGGTTCTCAGCTATGACAAGCCTTTTCTTAAACTCCTCAAGTTCAATCCTTATTTGCGCTTAGGTTGAATAGCTTATTTTTGGATCCGAGAATGCTTCTTTTGGATTGATAAGCTATCGCTTCTGTAGCATAGGTACAATAGCATCCTCCACCTACAAATAAAGAAGAGAATTAAATTAAATCAATAATTATAAAGATAATTTATAGAATATAAAAGATTTATGACATCATCGATCATCTTACTAACTCATGGGGCTACATGTTGTCAACTCAATTATTTTAAAATTTTGAATGATTGTCATGCCACTTCAATAGCCTAGGATGTTTATTAGGATTAGATGTGACTCTCATTGTAGTATACTCGAGAAACCATACCTGTATATTAGCATTTTCTATATTAAAATCATGAAAAAATCTTAATTTATTTATTGCGATCATTTTTGTATATGAATTATCCTTATCAATAGAGCTACCAAATAACCAAACAGGATAGGCTACCTTCTCCCTTGTTATACCTCTTTGCTTGGACTGGCTTTTCACATCTCAAGCAATCAGCAATCTCTAAAAGATCCAAAAATATTAAGTCCTTGATTACAGAATTCTAGTCAATTACTTTCAATTGAGATAACTTATCCAAGTAAAGAATGAAAATTCTTAGACATGTCTGATTTGACTTTGGTACCAAAAATATTTCGAGCATGTACATAATTCAAAGTCTTACAATGTTCTCAATACTTTTCTCTATCTTCGAGGATTGAAGCTGGGCAATCAATTTCTCAAAATCTTTATAATAAAGATATATTTCTAGCCAAATTTTTGGAATAACCTTTTTTTTATTTCGACTTGTGATGAAAATCTTCTTTCCATGGCATGAAAGACCTACAATCAGTATTACTTCCTTTGCACTAAATCTAAGTACTTTACTATAAAAAAATGAACCCATCACCTCCTTTATGATATCTGATTATATATATGTATTGGGTTTAAAGATCCAAAACGGGATGCACAGAATGATAAAGTAAAGGAATGTAGAGAACTTTAAAAAAAGAACACAAATAAGATTTACGTGGTTCGGCCAATATTGCCTACGTCCACGGGTGGAGAAGAGGAGTTTTATTTTTGCGTGGTTTCAATAAGGCAACAACAAAAAATCAGAAGAGTAAGCATTCGGAACTCTTTGTTGTGTTACAAAAAAAAAAAAAATCTCAAACGGTTACAAATCTCCATGTTCCCAACCTGCCTGGATTCTTTCCAGAGATTGTGGATGATTTGAAACAACCAGAATTTGAGTCATACTTAACAAATCTCCACCTTGACTCAAACTTCCTAAAAATTTTGTATCAAAGGTTGCCTAACTCCTCTTCTCCTCCATAGAAACCCCTCATGGCATCAAGTGCTGTAGACACCAATCAAGTCCAAGCAGTGCTTGAACTTGGCCACCGCAAGAGGTTTAGTTAACATATCAGCTGGGTTATCCTGAGTACCAATCTTCTTCATAAAGATATCACCTTGAGCTATAATATCCCGGATGAAGTGATACTTAACATCAATGTGCTTCGTCCTCTCATGGAACATCTGATCTTTTGTCAAGTGAATAGCACTCTGGCTATCACAGTGGATGACAGTCACTATCTGACCCGAACTAAGCTCCCCGAATAAACCTTTGATCCATATAGCCTCCTTCAGTGCCTCGGTAGCTGCTATAAACTCGGCTTCAGTGGTAGACAGAGCCACTGTAGATTGAAGAGTAGCTTTCCAACTTATAGCACATCCTCCGACCGAAAACACATATCCGGTAAGGGACCTCTTTTTGTCAAGGTCTCTTGCAAAATCTGAAACAACATATCCAGTCAAAACATCACTGTTCCCCCTAAACTCCAGTCGAGTGCCAGATGTACCCTTGACATATCTTAAGATCCACTTCACTGCCCGCCAATGAGCCTCTCCAGGATTCGCCATGTACCGACTCACAACACTGACTGTATGAGAAATATCTAGCCGTGTGCACACCATAGCATACATCATGCTACCAACTGCACTGGAGTACGGAACATGTGACATATGATCTTTCTCTTCTTTGGACTGTGGTGACATCAAAGCTGAAAGCCTGAAATGAGCTGCGAGTGGTGTAGACACTGGCTTTGCATCAGTCATGCTAAATCGCTGAAGTACCCTCTGAATGTACTTTTCTTGAGACAAACTCAATTTACCTGCACCTCTATTTTTGGTAATCTCCATCCAGAGAATCTTCTTAGCAGCTCCAAGATCTTTCATCTCAAACTCGGTGCTAAGTAGTGCTTTCAACTTGTTGATCTCAGGCTTATTCCTGGTTGCTATCAACATATCATCAACGTATAGCAACAGGTAGATGAAGGAACCATCGGACAGCTTCCGGAGGTACACACAGCTGACATACTTGCTCCGAGAGAAGTCATGCTTTGTTATTAAGGAGTCAAATCTCTTATACCACTGTCTAAGCTCAAGATCAAAAGAAGCAACAAGTGATAGAAGTGTACGAATAGAACTATATTTCACAACAGGTGAGAAGACATCATTATAGTCAATGCCCTCAACCTGACTATAGCCCTTTGCCACCAATCGTGCTTTGAACCTAGCATAGCAAGTATTAAGTGTACTTTCTTTCTTCTTGAAGACCCATTTGCAACCAACCACCTTCTGACCCTTAGGAGCCTCCACCAACTCCCAAGTATGATTTTCTGTGAAGGGACTCAATCTCTTCTTCCATAGCAATACACCACCTGTCTGCTACATCCAAAGAGATAGCTTGTGAATAGTTTGAAGGTTCATTAACATCAGTGGTCTCCTCTGCTACTGCCAAAGCATAGGCAACCATATTTGCATAACCATATCTCTTAGATGGTTTAATCTCTCTTCTTTGTCGATCCCTGGCAAGAGAGTACTGCTGTTGTGGAGTAGCCTCCACTTGCTCTGAGTCAAACACCCGAACAGCTTGCTGAGAAGATGTGATCTGCCCCAAGGATGAACCATCTGACTCAAAATGCAACTGCTAGATGGTATGCCCCTTAGAATCTGCATCAGAGGACTCCTTCCTTGAATGTAACATAGTAGATTCATCAAAAGTGACACTCCTCTCGATTATGAGTTTTTGAGACTCGGTACACCAGAGTCTGAATCCCTTCACTCCTGAAGCATAACCAAGAAAAATGCACTTCTTTGCCCTAGGATCCAATTTACCATCATTCACATGGGCAAATGCTGGACATCCAAATACTCTCAAAATAGAATAATCAGGAGAAGTACCAGACCATACCTCTTCTGGAGTCTTGCAATCAATAGCAGCTGACGGAGATCTGTTCACCAAAAAATATGCTGTGGACATTGCCTCTCCCCAAAAGTGCTTTGACAAGCCAGCATTGGAGAGCATACATCGGACCCTCTCCAAGATGGTTCTGATCATGCGTTCAAACTCATAATCGAGAGGAGTGTCACTTTTTTGCCCTAGGCTCCAATTTACCATCATTCACATGGGCATATGCAGGACATCCAAATACTCTCAAAATAAAATAATCAGAAGAAGTACCAGACCATACCTCTTCTGGAGTCTTGCAATCAATAGCAGTTGACGGAGATCTGTTCACCAAAAAACATGCTGTGGACACTGCCTCTCCCCAAAAGTCCTTTGACAAGCCAGCATTGGAGAGCATACATCGGACCCTCTCCAAGAGGGTTCTGTTCATGCGTTCCGCCACCCCATTCTACTGTGGAGTATACCTGACAGTGCGGTGTCTGACAATTCCTTCATTGCTGTAGAATGCCTCAAACTCAGAAGAACAGAACTCCAACCCATTATTTGTCCTCAGCCTCTTAATCTTCTTCCCAGTTTGCTTCTCAATAAGAACCTTCCACTGCTTGAAATACTTAAACACCTCGTTCTTGTGTTTAAGCATAAATACCCAAACCTTCCTTGAATAGTCATCAATGAAGGTTAACATGTATCGAGCACCATCCTTCGAGGGAACACGAGAAGGATCTCAAAGACCTGAATGAATATAGTCCAGAGTACCTCTGGTTCTGTGAGTTGCTAGGTGAAAGTTGACTCTCTTCTGCTTTCCAAAGATGCAATGCTCATAAAACTCCATCTTCCCTGTACTCTGTCCACATAAAAGACCTCGCCGACTCAACAAAGTCATTCCCTTCTCACTCATATGTCCCAACCTCATGTGCCAAAGTTTGGTGACATCAAACTCTGACAAGGATGTGGAAACCGTAGCTACATCACCGTATACCGTAGTGCCCAAAAGGGTATAGATATTTCCAGATCTTTTGCCCTTCATGAGAACAAGAGCACCCCTACTAACTTTCAAAACTCCACCTTCAGCTGTGCACCTGCATCCATTTGAATCAAGGACCCCCAAAGAGATGAGGTTTTTCTTCAAGTCTGGAATATGCCGCACATCTGACAAAATCCTGATGACTCCATCATACATCTTGATCCGGATCGTACCAATACCAATAGTCTTACATGGATAATTGTTTCCCATCAAGACAACTCCACCATCAATAGGTTCATAGGTGGAGAACCAGTCCTTACGGGGACACATATGGTACGAACATCCAGAATCTAGGATCCACCCATCCTTGGACCCGCTAGCTTCTTCAGACAGCAACACAAAATCATCTACCTCATCATTGGCCATGCTTGCTTCGGCAGAGCTTTCTTGGTGTGTCTGGTCACCTTCAGCCATTCTCTTATGCTTGTTTTTCAAAGAATAGCAGTTAGCCTTTATGTGTCTTTTCTTGTGGCAGTAATGGCAGATCTTCAATTTGTTCTTGGACTTAGATCTGGACCCAGTTCTCTTATTTCTATCTAGATATTTCTCCTTATCTCTCCCTCTGACAACAAAACCCTCTGCAGAGCCTTCTCCAGCGCTTCCCGTCAATTCCTTATCCATCAATTCCTTAGAAAATAAAGAAGCCTTGACATCCTCCATAGAGATAGAATCTCTATCATAGATCAAGGTTTCTCTGAAGTGCTCGTAGGAGGGAGGTAGAGAACATAATAGCAACAGGGCTTGATCCTCATCTTCTACTTTAATATCAATATTCTCCAAATCCATAAGAATAGAATTAAATTCATCAAGATGAGATTTAATTGAAGTACCTTCTGTCATGCGAAGCATGAACAATCGCTGCTTCAAATGCAACTTGCTTGTAAGGGACTTGGTCATGTACAACGATTCCAACTTGAGCCACAAACTGGTCGCTGTCCTTTCATGAATGACTTCCCGTAGAACCTCGTCTGATAAGCATAGTTGAATTGCAGCCAATGCCTTCTCATCCATCTCCTCACTCTCATCTTGTGTCATTGAGGCTGGCATCATTTCCTTTCCAAGCAAGGCTTTCTGTAACCCTTGCTGAATCAAGAGAGCTCGCATCTTGATTTGCCACAGACCGAAACTCACGTTCTGATCAAACTTTTCGATCTCGAACTTCGAGGACATCTCTGTATCCTTTACAGAGCACCCGAACCTGGCTCTGATACTAGTTTGTTGGATTTAAAGATCCAAAACGAGATGCACAGAATGATAAAGTAAAGGAATGCAGAGAACTAAAAAAAAGAACACAAATAAGATTTACGTGGTTCGGCCAATATTGCCTACGTCCATGGGCGGAGAAGAGTTTTATTTTTGCGTAGTTTCAATAAGCTAACAACAAAAAATCAGAAGAGTAAGCATTCGGAACTCTTTGTTGTGTTATAAAAAAAAAATCTCAGACGGTTACAAATCTCCACATTCCCAACATGCCAGGATTCTTTCTAGAGATTGTGGATGATTTGAAACAACCAGAGTTTGAGTCATACTTAACAATAAGAAGTAGTCCTTCGATTACGAATAGCTACATATTGATGAAGGCACCAAATAGGATCTTCTAGATTATATTAATATGAGTATTTGAAAAACCCGTCTTTCAAATATTTTGAATATAAATTGTCGGCTTGCAAGAGTTCTTAGATAATTATGAAAGCTTCATACTTACAAATTATGGAATAATTGGAAAATCAATTGCAAGATAGAAAAAAGGAATGTCACATTACATAAAAAAAATTCTATCTTACTGTTATAATAAATCTAAGACATTCAAGCTTAAATCTATATAGGGTGTCATAATTTTATGAAGCGGTATTATAATTTTATATAAGGATAATAATATAAAAGAGAGTATCTAAAATACAGGATTTTATAAGTCTAGAATATACTATGACATCCAGAATAAATCAAGATATCATTGTTTAAATCTATGTAGCGGTATCATAATTTTATGAAAGAATATCATAATTTTGTAAAGTGATATTATAATTTTTTATTAGGATGTAATAATTTTACAAAGATTTATTTAAAATACAAGATTTTATAAGTCTAGTATATACTATGACATGCAAAATAAATTTAAGACATTACGATTTAAATTTATACAGAAATGCCATAATTTTGTGAATGGATGTCATAATTTTGTGAAGCTGTGTATAATTTTATACTTGGATGTAATAATCTTACATATAGTATTTAAAATGCAAGATTTCATTAATTTAGAATACACTATAACATCCAGAATAAATCTAAGGCATTCCGGTTTAAATCTATATAAAAGTGTTATAATTTTCTAAACGGATATCCTAATTTTGTGAAGCAGTGTCATAATTTTATACTAGGATGTAATAATCTAATAGAGAGTATTTAAAATATAAGATTTCTTAAATCTATGATATACTATGATATGCAAAATAAATATAACATATCACGGTTTAAATATATGGTGTCATAATTTTATGAAGGAGTGTCATAATTTTATGATATAGTATCATAATTTTGAACTATGATGTAATAATCTTACATAGATTATTTAAAATGCAAGATTTTATAAGTGAAGGGTACATCATGACATTTAGAATAAATCTAAGATATCAAGGTTTAAATCTATATAGAGATATCATAATTTTATGAAGGAATGTCATAATTTTGTAAAGCAGTGTCATAATTTTTAAAAAATTTGTAATAATCATAGAAAGCATATTTTGATATAGAATGTAAAAATATTATATTAAAATGTATAATTCATTTATTTTCTTGTGGTTCTCCAATTTCTTCATTTTTAGATGTTGAAGGGGTGTCACCCTTTCATGTAGAAAGAACAAGTATTGTGCTACTTTCTGATAACCATACATTTTCTTTGCATTGTTGTTGTATTCACTATCTATATCAAACACAAAATCCTTAGACTTCATTTGCAGAAAAAAAATAAAAATCCTATATCTTGGTCATGTTGGAAAAAGTGAATAAAGTTTTTTTATTTCTAAACTACCCTTTGGGATGGGAAACTATCATGTGGGATGGAAACTATCCTATGGGATTGAACTTTAGTCCCACATGGAAAGATTGGACAAAGTGAAAGCTCTTTATAAGAAAACCTTTTCTCAAGCTATTGCTTTTAGGCTCACCATAGATGGAGAGCTTACGCATCACCCTACACATCGCGTGCACGTGCATGATGCACTTTGCACATACGCATCGTCGCAAGGAGCTTGAGGAGCCTTTAAATTTTTCCTGATCAAACAGATCAGATGGTTGAGATTGATTGGCACCACATCAGGGTTGCAGGGAGACGTTTCCTGATCAAACAGATCAGACGGTTGAGATTGATTGGCACCACATCAGGGTTGCAGGAAGACGAGTCGGCTCGGTTTTAATGGGAGCCAACTCGAATCCATAGAATGTTAATATATGGTCTGGCCGAGTCGACTCGAGTGGTTCGAGCTGGCTCGAATCCACAGAATGTTACATACGATCTGGCCGAGTCGACTTGAGTGGTTCGAGCTGGCTCGGATCCACAGAACGGTAATGTGCAGTCTGGACGAGTCGACTCGAGGGGTTCGAGCCGACTCGACTAGGGTGCTCTCTGCAGCAAGGAGCTGACTCGAGAATTCGAGCCGACTCGGATGACGGGATTTCAGAATTGCGAAATAACTGATCACGCATCCGAAAGCGTAATCACGCGTTCGTTTATGGATCAACGTTTCTTCTGACGATCACGGGTGCCATCAGATCGTGAAACGATGTATTGAGAAGTGCATTGATCGTGTGATCTTAAGATCATGGCACGAATCAGCGTATCATGGCATCCGATCATGATTGAAGAAACGTATTGATCGTATAAAGGCATATCTCACTACGAAAAGACATCGAATACTCCCTCCGATGAAATCAGAAGGTTACTTCCAAGGGGCACCTTAATTGATCCGTTCAATCGAATCTTTCTTTCCTTCTCTTAGGCATCTACATACTCTGGGTTGAGATTGATTGGCACCACATCAGGGTTGCAGGGAGACGTTTCCTGATCAAACAGATCAGACGGTTGAGATTGATTGGCACCACATCAGGGTTGCAGGAAGACGAGTCGGCTCGGTTTTAATGGGAGCCAACTCGAATCCATAGAATGTTAATATATGGTCTGGCCGAGTCGACTCGAGTGGTTCGAGCTGGCTCGAATCCACAGAATGTTACATACGATCTGGCCGAGTCGACTTGAGTGGTTCGAGCTGGCTCGGATCCACAGAACGGTAATGTGCAGTCTGGACGAGTCGACTCGAGGGGTTCGAGCCGACTCGACTAGGGTGCTCTCTGCAGCAAGGAGCTGACTCGAGAATTCGAGCCGACTCGGATGACGGGATTTCAGAATTGCGAAATAACTGATCACGCATCCGAAAGCGTAATCACGCGTTCGTTTATGGATCAACGTTTCTTCTGACGATCACGGGTGCCATCAGATCGTGAAACGATGTATTGAGAAGTGCATTGATCGTGTGATCTTAAGATCATGGCACGAATCAGCGTATCATGGCATCCGATCATGATTGAAGAAACGTATTGATCGTATAAAGGCATATCTCACTACGAAAAGACATCGAATACTCCCTCCGATGAAATCAGAAGGTTACTTCCAAGGGGCACCTTAATTGATCCGTTCAATCGAATCTTTCTTTCCTTCTCTTAGGCATCTACATACTCTGAATAACAGAGTATAGCTATAATGCATTTTCTAGGCATCTGCATACTCTGAATAACAGAGTATAGCTATAGTACATACAAAGAGATAAAAGCATTACTGGTTCGAATTTCTGGTGAATTGTAGTGCTGCTTTCATCAGAAGAAGACCGTTGTATCCTAGGAGACAATCGTCATAAACCGTAAACATCATTACGGGACAAAATTATTTTTAGAACATAGAATATAACTCTAGACTCGGTCTTTTTCAATCAGGTAGCCATTGATACCTACCAACAGGTCGTTCACTTAGGTATGGAAAAGTTCAGTAGATTGTCGAGATAAAAACATGGACAATCGAAGAGATTGAAGGAAAGCAAAAATAATGGAATGGACTCCAGGATAGAGTGAAATTTGAAAAGATGTTTTTTTTTTTTTTTTGAGTAGAAATATCAAAATGCTCCGGATGCCGCCATTTTCTTTGCGAAAAGGCATTCTATTTATTTAAAAAGAAGTATAGATAAGGCATGGAGAGGATTTCTGAATCTACCAATATAGCATCTAATGCAGGTGATGTCCTATCCTGTCATGCCAATTCGGATTTACGTTGATCAAAGAGAAGAAATGATGCGGGCCGGCTCGAATTTTGTACATTGTGCGTGGCGTACAAATAATTTTTGCTTCAGTGTCACATAAGTGGTGACAATCCACCAGGAGCTCCACTTGAAGCAAGGATGCAAGAATCAGAATCCACTGGGAACTTGTTGTAGCCCTTCCACCTCTTCCTCTCTATAATACTTTTTTTTAAAAAAAAAAAAAAAAAAAACTGTTTCGAGGTCAACAACAAATCGTGTAAAGGTAATTCACTGACTTCTGGGTATTCCCTCGATCCTTATACCTTGACATCTGTAGACCTGTCATCAACTTGTCAGGCTTCTCCATTTCAACGCGGGAAATTCGTTTCCATTACAAGCTAACCACTTAATCAGTCGGTGCTCTCTTCTGGATTGTAGATCGATAAGATTCGATTCTCTAGAGCGACCTTTGGGTTGACATTTGAGCCGAGCTCTGCACCTTTATTTCCGAGCCACCACGTACATCAAAAAGTAGATTCTATCCTGAAAGGTGACCACGAAGGGAAGCCATCTACCGGACATATATTTTCTAAAATAATAATAATAATAATTTAAATAATTAATTTTTAAATTTTTTTTTGGTAAAGAAAAGTGATAGGGGATAAATTCCGGTACAGCTATTCTGCAGGCTCCCATTCCGTCGGATAATATTCGATTCAAGACATTCGGATTTGTATGATCTTTCCCTACCTAAAGATGAGTACGTCGACCTAACATCAGGCTAGTAAAATGAGAATAAAGAGAAAGATCCTGATCTCTCACTCATACCAACGATCATGGGATCCAAGAAAATTTCTGAATTTAATCGATAAACTTTTTTAACAATTTTCTTTAAAAGAATTTCGATAAACTGAAATTTTAAATATTTTTAATTTCTTGAAAAATTTCCGGCCGCGGAGAACTTATACAATGTTAAATTATCGAGAGTTATATTATTTATCAAAAGATACAGTATGTTAAGATTATTGGTAATTTGATATGTACGGTAAATTATACTATAGTTGATATTACATGTGTCGTTAGCATACTAAATAGATTTATTAGTAATTCTAGTAACGAACACGGGAAAGAAAGCAATAGAGTTGTGAAATATTTGAATCATGCTTTGCATCATGGTTTGCATTATAAGTGTTCTATTCATCTCTTAGAATGTTATAATGGATCTGATTGAGCTAGTGATAAAATTATTTCTAAATCAACTAGTGGTTGGTTATTTAGTTTAAGTTGTGCTTGTAGGGATTTGCGTGGTGCTTCTAAGTCTTGGAGAGACTTGGAAGACCATGGTAAGGATGCTAGAGACGATCCCTGGGGCTTGGGGGCATGTCCCAAGCGGGTCCTGGATGTATTCCAGGGTTTCCTGGAGGTTTCCAGGGATACTCTGAATCTGAGGTTGAGAGAACTAGTGAGACATTGATGTACATGGGCTCGGGTTTGGATTTTCTCGAGTGACTCAAAGGGGGGAGTTTTTTAGGGCTAGGTCGGTTATGACATAGGGTTATATCTTTATGTATATAAAGAATGACAGAACATCGGGAAATATGAAGAGAAGACGTGATTCCTTTTCTCCTCCAAAACCCTAGCCTCCTTTCCCATCTTCTTGGTTCTCTCTTGTGCATGCAGCCCCATGGGAGCTTGCCTCCGCGATGGGAGCGGATGACGTGCCCCATCTCTTCCCTGGTAATTGTGTTCTCTTTCTGCCATGGCAGCATCAAGAAGGATTCCGGGCATTCCGTGGAGCGAGTTTGCTCCAACAATTGGTATCAGAGCCAACCTTGATGCGGTGGCGTGAAGGATGCAGGGAAGAGGAAGTCACGGTGCTGGTGTAGATCTGGAGGTGAGGGCCTGCTGCCCTCCCTGGAAATGGAGATGGAGAAGAACCCGCAGATCTGGAGGTGCAGATCCCGCATGGATCTGGGCGGTGCACAGTCATGGGCATTGTACAGGGTCACAAAGGCGGCGCGGGCGCGTCATTGAGCCGCGCAGGGCGCGGAGCAGCGTCGGGCGTGCAACGGGCTCGCTCGGTTATGGGAGTGGGCAGGGTTGGCACGAATGCAGCGAAAGGGTGAGGGCATGGCGTTGGCGCGGGCGCGGGAGCGGAGCAGGGCGGCGCGACGACATCGCAGCGGGCACTCGCGGGCGCGGCGCAGGGCGTGACCGCAGCGCAGGGTGGCAGCTCGCCGGTCGCGGGCTACGGAGGATCCGATCGGGGTCGATCGGGCGATGGTAACGGCCAGGAGAGGCTACGGTCCATGATTCCCTGTCGTGGACCGGCTGCGATGGCGGCCATGGACCGGCAGCGATGGCGGCCGTGGACCGGGCTTGGCGCGCATGGACCGGCGGGTTGGTTCACGGTGGACCGGCAGTTCAAGGATCTCAGGTCACTCTATGCTCTGAAATTCATATTAATGGTTTTTCGACGATTCCAGGCTCAATTGAACTCCGATTTGAGCCCTGTCTGTGCTGTTGGACTCCATTTTTCGAGCTCTTCATGTTGAGCTAGGTTGGATCTGGTGATGGAGTCAGTTCATAGGGTATGTGGAGATCGTGGTGCGGCGGCCATGTGTGCGAGTAGCATGAGTAGGTTGGTTCCATCTTCGGCTCTCCCGGCGGATAGAGGTTCGTGGTGTTGGGAGCAGTGTGGAGGTTTGCTGGTTGTGTGGATCTCGCCGAGGATGATGGATCCTGTGGTGCAGGAGCTCGCGACGGTGGTGCAGAGTTGCGAGGTCCTGTGCTATGGAGTGATGGCAGGTCGGGTGATCTACAATTTAGCACAGGTAGAGCGATACATACTGGGATCTTTCAGAGCATTAGTGATAGCTCCATCGATAGTGGACCAGTCTCTTGGTCACTATGGAGGAGAGCGATCAGTAGGTCTCCAGCTACCTTGATTGTGATGGAGCTGTACATGGGTGTGGTATCCCGCATGGATGGAGATGGGTCTTGGGAGTTGATTAGCTCAGGGAGACCGAGTACATCAGCAGAGGTTGATGGAGGCTGGTAGCTCAGGGAGCACCAGGGAGGTACATCAGCAGAGGTTGATGGAGGTTGGCAGCTCAGGGAGCACCAGGGAGGTCTCGGGAGACCCGGGTACATCAGCAGAGGCGGTGCCAGAGGTAGCTCAGGGAGACAGGGGACAGTCTCAGGGAGCGTCGGAGGTATCGGGCAGTCGGGAGTATCTCGGTATGGCGGCATTAGCCTAGGGACAGAGACTGGAGCTGATGGGGATGGCAGCTCAGGGAGACCGGGGATAGGTCTCAGGGAGCGCCAGGGACATCATGCAGCCGGGAGATAGGCTGGGACATGATGAAGCAGCCGCTGGAGATGGTTGTTGGGTCAGTCGCTGGGTTAGAGGAGTTGAGATGAGCTTGTGGGTTTCGGAGGTTCCTGCGGGGATGCAGAGTATCCGAAACGATCTCGGAGGGTTCCGCGATGATGCGGAGGGTCCGAGAAAGCAGTGACTGGGTACGAGGTTCAGGTGCAGGCTCAGTAGGGCAGCGTTGAGTTGCTGGCCTTGGGGTTTCTTTCTGTGGCATCAGGGGGACTTCAGTCTTAGGTGGAGCACCGGTGACAGGTGGCTTTACGGGTGGAGCAGGTTTTGATACGAGTTCAGAGCGGGAGGTGTAGGGAGGACCATATCCTAGCACGAGCGCCAGAGGTGCACTTAGCCAGGTGGAGCAGAGTATGCAAAGATTGGCGTAGCTCTGAGGTGATGGTGTCAGGTAGAGCTCCAGTTACAGCGGGTGCTGGTTTAGGTTCGCTGGGTTCTCTCCAGGAAAGTCCAAGAATAGATTGATGCAACTGCCATGCAGAAGGAAGGCTACAATCGGTGGTGCCAAGATACAAGCGAGGGTTTTCAACTGTGGAGGCGATCATCCCAAAGGCCTCCAGGTGAGTTCAGCAACTAAAGAGTGTTGGCAGAGGCGATGATATCCGCACAAGCTATCAAGAAACGCAATTACATCGGGGTTGTGCATGGAGGACATTGCCAGGTTTGCCAAAGCTTGGAGGTACCAAGGTGAAGATTGTAGGAATTTGTGTGGTGCTCCCAAGCTTTGGAGAGACTTGGGAGACCATGGCAGGGATGCTGGAGGCGATCCTTGGGGCTTGGGGGCGTGTCCCAAGCGGGTCCTGGATGTATTCCAGGGTTTCCTGGAGGTTTCCAGGGATACGAGGTTGACAGAACTAGTGAGACATGGATGTACATGGGCTCGGGTTTGGATTTTCTCGAGTGACTCAAAGGGAAGAGTTTTTTAGGGCTAGGTCGGTTGTGACCTAGGGTTATATCTGTATGTATATAAAGAACGACGGAACGTCGATCCATTTTCTCCTCCAAAATCCTAGCCTCCTTTCCCATCTTCTCGGTTCTCTCTCGTGCGTGTAGCCCCATGGGGGCTCGCCTCCGCGACGGGAGTGGATGGCGCGCCCCATCTCTTCCCTGGTAATTGTGTTTCCTTTCTGCCATGGCAGCATCAAGAAGGATCCCGGGCATTCCGTGAAGCGAGTTTGCTCCAACAGTGCTACTGTTGCATAGTCTTCTAAGAAACAATCATGTGTCTCTTGCTAGCAAAGATATTCTATGGATTAAATATTTTATGAGATGCATACTTAATTTTTATCGTTGTACCATGAGGATCTATAGCTAGGTATTGTAATAATCAAGTTGCAATTCACAACACAAAAAATAAGAAAATGGCAAGTAATAGCAAACATATTGTTATGTATTACAATCATATTAGAGTTGTTACGAAAAAGGGTATTGTAGCACTCGAGTACCTACCAACTATCAAATGCTATCAAACTCTCCATAAAACCTTTATCAGGTGAAAAGATAAAAAAAATCATAAAAGGTATGGGACTATCACTGATTCAAGAAATAGTCTTAATTGAAATATACTTCATCACATTGATGTTACTAAATATTGAAAATCATGTGTATGGAAGTTCAAAGGAAATTCAATTATAAAAAAAATCTAAGAAATGACAAGAAGAGGTTGTATTTCTAATCAATACATTAAATTTGCTAAAGAATAGTGGGGTTAAAATTGAGACTAATGAAATAAGTTTTATTCCTTCAAAGTTCCATATTGATTAATACATTATCTTTCCATAATAAAATAGGTTAGACATTGTTCTTAACGGACTCATATCTTTTGAGTCAGAGCGAATAAGTGGTTGTAGATGCTTTTGATGAATTTGCCTTCGCAGGCAAAAAAATGAGAGGCCACTTTCTATGGATTACCGGTTAAATCAAAAGGTGATTGTCAAGAAGGCCCATTAATGCGTTATTTTTGGAGAATCAAGAATCAAGTACAATGTGAATATTGATCTATGAGTTCTCAATTAGTATTCCAAAATGAGGATCTTATCCTCCTAGATTATTAATATATATATATATATATATATATATCCTATATTGATAATAGTTTTAAATGATAAAAACTCTTTAAAAAGTTATATTTATAAGGAGTTCTAATAATTTGAAATTTTAAAATATTTTAATTTATTGAGTAGTTTCTAGCTATCGGGAACTATTGCAATGGAGAGCTGCGTTATTTCTCAAAAGACATGCATGCAGACTCCATAGCATTGTATCATTTCATTTATGAAAACAAACGTTTAAACTCTTATAAATCTATTAGGATCTGAGAAACGCAGGCTAACAAAGAATTTCTTTTTCTAAATTTCTATCTCTAGCTATTCTGATAATTTTCCTTCTTCATTAGGTACAATTCTTGAATGAGAGAAATTTTGAAGTACATCATGAATTTTTCTTGATTAGGCATTTATATCTTAGGATTAGTATTTTCATACTGCCATTTGGATGAATGGTTAGAAAATAACTATCCCTGAAATAGTTTTCTGAGAACGCCTTGCCTATCTTTTCTTTGAACACATTCTAAACTTTTATCTATACCACGATACTACCAACTTCGATCTTTCTTGATCAAGACCCCCTTTCTATTGCTGCATGTTTGATGTATGTCAAGGGGCCAAAGAGATGAGCTTATAATTAAACCAATGTTATTAAACCCGGCCCGGACATTGACCTGGACAAGATACTGGGTCATGGGTCACCGATTCAACCACCAGCTCAATGTTTGAACCGGCTGGTCAATGCACGGAACAAAAAATTTAACATTCATTAATTTATTTATGTTCAGTAATGTAATAATGATCTTAATTAATCCTTGATTAATCCGTTTTTTTCTTCTTCTTTACTCGCTCTGTTGCTCGTAGCTCACCGGTCGATCTGAGCTTCTGTCAGGTCACCAGGGGGCGAGAGGGAGAGAGTGGGGGAGGCCGGAGGGGATGGGCCTATGGGGTGGAGAGTGGAAATCCGGCATGTCAGTGTAAGTCCCCGTCCATCCATCGATCCACGAAATATCTGAAATTCTGAACTCCGAAGATCATAATAGAATAAAAACAGGAAGACCGGAGATGGATAAGGCGGGGCACAAATCTGGCGGCGGCGAAGGCGAGGAAATCATTGGAGATCATATCATCGGAGGGTGGCTATTGACTAGGGTTTGGACTGTTTGGCGATGGGGAATCATACATATGGTTCGGACGAGAGGGGTGGCTGGGTGAGGAAGCGCTCGCAGTCAAGGCATCTCCCCTTTTTACCTGCTCCGTCTCCAATGAAAGCTTAAGCTGAGGAAGGAGTATACGATCTAAAGGCCTATGGAAACACACAAAAAAAAAAAAAAAAATCAATGCCTCACCTCACCTGAATGACGAACCGGAGGAAGAAGAAGACAAGAAGGGTAAAGCTCCTTCGTCCTTGCCCTTGCCGCCACTTGATCGCCGGTCTGAGAGGAAGAGTCGAGAGCGGAAGAGGGATTAGGGGAACTGGGGGGAAGCCAAAATGATGGAACTCGGGAAAAACGGGAAAAGAAGAGCTGAAGAGGCTCTTTCGAGTTTCGAGTCTTTCGATCGATTCTCGATTTTCTGCTTCAGTTTTTTCTTATCGGTTCAGCCGGATTTCTTCCGGGTTTGAATTGGGTGTGATAATTCATGGTTGAACCGACTGGGTCACCGGTTTTCTACTTGGTTAAGAGCAAATATGGGTTAATTTCAAATCCGAATCGAATTAGTGTATGGATCAGCGGGTTTCCGATCCGACTGGCTGTGTTTGATAACACTGAATTAAATGACTGGCATTGTACCCTTTGCTTTTTTTTTTTTTTTTTGGGAGGGAAATGTTATTCTTGCTTTATAGTCGGGGACATGTGTCACGCTGGCATATGAAGTGCATCTCTTTCAGCACCTATATAAATCTATTGGAGGGGCGTAGTTTGGCATGGCAACCTAAAAAATATTGGTGTTTAGTTCTTGAAACTTGGGAATTTCTTGCATTAATTGGAGACTCGCTTGGAGCAAATATGATGTGGAAGCAGAGTTTGAGGTGTTTGCTTTTCTTCTCCCTCAAAGGCCTCCAACAGGAGGACTTTGTCGGAGACGAAGAGGATGCACCTCCACCGTACTATTACAACTCCTAAGAAGGTTCTCTGCACCAGTGCTGCTTTGAACCATGGTAGGTTGCCTTTGAACTTTTACACAACATCTTGCATTCAAATTATGTTATCCTCATCATTAGGTTAAAGGAAGTGGGTGCACGAGACCTTGAAAAAATTTACAGGAGAATGGGGAAAATTGTATAAGCCACTCACCCAAAGAACTTTAATGTGCTTCCTTCCATTAATTATAAGCTCCTTCCATATATATATATATATATATATAAGTTTGTAAGTATGTATTGACCAATTTATTATTTTAAAAAAAAAAAGATAGATGTTTTCACGTTTGTAGGAGAAAAACATTTGGGGATAACGAAAATTTAAGGAAGAAAAAAAAAGGATATGAATGGTCACTTTTCATAGACATTCTATCTTGGCATGTAATTTTTTTTTTTTTAAATTATATAGACATTCGTAGGAGAAAAGCATTCGAGGATGATGAAAATTTAAGGAAGAAAAAAAAAAAAAAAAAAAAAGATACAAATGGCCTCTTTTCATAGACATTCTTTCCTGGCATGTAAATTTTTTTTTAAAAAAAAATTAAAACTTATATAGGATTGGTGGACTTCATTAATAGGAGTTTATATTTCTATTTGATTTTTGGATTTTTTTCTTTAAAATGGAAGGAAGAAGAAACATGGCATAAAAAGAGTCCTGTCCCACATGATCGATCTACAGTGGTGCCCAAAACCATATGCAACCTGATTTTATTATCAAGAGGAATAGATATGTACGAATTATATATATATATATATATATAGGACCATGGTTGGAGAGAATTCTATAAAAACTCCAAAGCTACTCATCCAAAGAAAACATATAGTTTCATTTTATCAGTGGAGATCGATACACGTACGTGTGTGCGCTATCGACCATAAACCTTTTTCCCAAAGTTTATATATTAGCGTACTGGATTGCGTAGAAAGATGATAACCATGATGATGTCCTGGGCTCGTATCAGAATGTTTTATATCATGCAGTCATTGGGTATCTTCATGGAGGTCTTTCACAAGGGGTGCAATGGCTAGGCACAAGTACTCAATTTTAGCTTGGGTTTAAATTAAAGTACCGATTCTTATAGATAGAAGAATATGGCGGTAGACATTCTCACGGCCCTTCAGCCGGGTTAATGGTCAAACTTTATGCTTGCACTTTATTCTTGATAGATTTCAAAAGGAGAGACTCGCTTAAACAAGTTGTATAGCTAGGATTTACGTAATAAAATATATCAACAAATATATTCCTCTAGACCCGTGAGGCACGTTAAGCATTTGATGCATGATAAGACAATATATGCAGAAAGAAGTCAGTTCAAGATTCTGTCAACTTTCTATCTTGCATGTAGTAAAGGAGTAGTAATTATACTTGTATATAATTAATTCCATGGTAATGGATGGGTTCGGCATGCATGGCAGTTAACATGCAGTGCACGTCCTTCCAATTAAAGCGGCGGGCTCAAATTCTGAGACTGGATCGAGTAGAGAAAAGATCGTTGCCTGATGGTCTTGTGGTATCATCACTGATCGGGTCTGTACGTTCTTTTATCTCCCTCAAAGGCTTCCAACCTCCGGTTGGAGGACCAGGGGAGCTAAAGAGCATTCCCCTCAAAATGCCTTTCAGAGATTTTCCCGATCACAACGATACTCCAAAGACAAAGGTAATTTTTTTGATTTACTTTCCATTTTGCTCTAATGAAACGTACGTGTGACCGAACCTTAATTTCATCTCTAATAAGACGTACGTGTACGTGGTTGTCGATCTCTCATATATATATATATATATATATATATATATATATATATATATATATAAAGCACTCTCTCTTTGAATTTGGTCACAATATGATGCTGATAAATTTTTTTCTGAATTTTCCTTCATTTTTAACAAGAAAAAAGGGGGTAATTCCAAAATGCATATATAGCTAACTGGATACACTTATTTTATCATTCGCCACGTGGTTCCTTGAGAATAATCAAGAATCTAGGTCGAAGAAAACGTATAGCAAGCAGTTGCCCGAACATACTCCATGTATAATCTTAGCTTCAACTCAAAACTCGCCAGTTTCTTTCTTAGATCTGAAGTATCGCATCCCTCCAGCTAGACAAGAAGATGCAAGCTTAATCGGGCAGGATCGCTAAAATTAAATGCTTCATCTGGCTCCTTTCAAATTGGTTGCACGAACCAACGTCGAAGGAAGATATATATGGTCATGATGAGCTATTTCATGTCGCAGTACGTAGCTTACAAAGATTAATATTTACAAGCTAGCAGTGTCACACAAACTGAATCACTTCCAATTCAAGATCCATTTCTACGTCGATAAACAGAATTAGCGAAAACAAATCGAAGACGTACAGCTTGATAGTTTTCTGATCAACAAACCTCTGCTACAAAACAAAACTGTTTAAATTCAAGCGATCATGATATGCCAACTAATAAAACTATACTACCTACCAGATCGAGATAAAATTAAACCAGTACCCTTCTCTCTCCATGTATCTATCTAGCTAGAAATCCCATGCTGGTTTCTCCAACTCGTTCGAACTATGATCGGACATCAGATGATAATGAGGATACGTTGCATGTCCACTTGATTGCTGCCCATCCGAAGCAGCAACTGCACTCCCATCATAGCCAGGATTGCCAAAACCGACATCCCCAAGAGGTCCCAAGCCAAGGAAATCCTGAGTCATTCTCCCTTCTTCTCTATCGTCCACCGCAATCCCTGCCTCGCAAGTGTTTCGCCGCATCCGTCCTTCAAAAACTGCCATAGAATTTTGGTTTTCCGCTCTCATTGGAAGGGAGAGATTAACCATTCCACCACGAGGAAATGCAGTTGGTCTGAAATCACTGCCAGTCCATTTCGAGTTCGCCTGAAGGGCACTTCGATTTTGGACGTAAGAACCGCCAGACGTTGATGTGGACATCATCAAACCCGGATTACGAACTGCAGAGGTTTCCATGGAGGAGTCCAGGGACTGATGAGAAGAATCATCGCCATGACCACCAAAAGGCTCCTTGCGAGACCCCGATGCCCTGGATGTAGCTGAGTAGCCTGCGAAACCTCTGAGAAGCATAGGAGAAATCGAGTCATCGCTGACCTTCGATCCCATCTCCGCTGCTTTCTGGAGTAAAGCGGTTGCGGACATGAAAGAAGAGCCCATCGACATGTGGTGACCGCCCGATCCACTTCCACCAAGCTGGAGACAGGAAGTGCGAGCAGTGCTTCGATTCATGAAGAGCATATCATCAGAGCTGCCTGGAATTAAAGGATTTAGTGATGAGGATCTTAGAGGATCGTTTGAATTCTGATCAGAATTGGATGGGTTCGTTACGGTATCAGTGCTCAAACTAGGCATTGATTGTGAGAACATGTCCTGTGACTGGCTATGCAAGCTTCCAACCATGGCGGCGAGACCATGATTCATTCTGTAGTTCTCTTCGTTCAGTGCATCACAGAATGCTCGGTGAGTCACGAAGCTATCCTTCCTGAAGCAACATGAGACATGGTATATATATATATATATATATATTTAGCATATATATGGAAATTTATTTACTCTTGTTAATTATAAGCCGCTTGATTTGCTTGTAATTAATTAATCTAGTTTCGTTCATTCAACTCCAGAATTGATTGATGCGTACCTTGAAAAAATTGTTCCACAATCGCAGCGGTATTCTTTAGTGCCGCATATCTTTGAATGAGCCTTCCAGTCTGATTGAACTGCGTATCTCTTGGAGCACTTGTCGCACTTCCATTTCTTCTCTCCATGCTTTCTCGAGTAATGCTTCTTGATGCCTGTCAAGTCACCCAGAGCCCGGCTTGGGTCATGGTGAGTGCAGCTCACCTCAGGGCAGACATATACCCTCTTCTTAGGTTCTGCACTGCTCCTTTGTTTCAGCTTCCATGGAAGGTTATGACCCCTCCTGTGTAGCTGAAGGTTCTGATCCCTCTGAAAGCCTTTATGACACACTTCGCATATGTATCGGTTTGTTGCCAAGAGAGTCCTGGGAGAAAGAGCTATCACCTCTGCGTCCGGGTCTACAAATTAAGTTGGATATATATATATATATATATATATATATATATATATACTAAAATTAGTCTTATGAACCCACCACAGCAACGAAACATGGTAAGTTATTGTAAGTGCACTTTTTCTCCAATTCATAAATAAAGGTCGCTTATGATGATCATGCATGCATGGTTCAGAACCTCATGTCGATCGAATGTTTTGTATAAATGGTGACCGGGGTTCTAGATGGTTATCAATTTTTTTTCGTATTTCTCAGCTCGGATGATATCGAAGCATGAATATATAGTACTGAATTCAAAGACATGGCACATAGCTTGATCAAACCATATATATATATATTCCATGTTAAAAAGCTGTTTAACCAGTAATGACACATACTCTAGTACACACTGGTTTGGTTTGCTAATAAAATTATCAAAAACCTAACAGATAGCCGTTTTATTTTTGCTAATTTTTAAAGTGGTGACGTGCATGCAGCAGAATCTCAAAGGACTGTTCAAATTAATTAAAGCAGCAGGTGCGTTGATACAGTACAATATCATATATAGTTCTCGATGCAGGAGCTAATCGGAGAAGTTCTTAAATTTCTAAACTCGGACGTTCTGTTTTGAAACATCTTGTGACAATATATATATATATAAGATATCTGCACATAAAAATTATATATAAGGGAAACAGATTAATGCTGTGCCTCCTTGCCTGGATTGCCTGGAAGGCTTCGCCTCTTCCTTGTCACGGGTGCACTACTTGTGTCTCCTTTACTTGAGACAGGCATGAAACCCCCCATTTGTAATTGCTGATGAGGATTGCTCTGGGACTCTTCTTCGGATGTGTTGGACATCGTCTGAAATTGATTAATTCCGGTCTTGTTGGAAGGAGAACCGATGATGATATATATAGAAGGGAAGGAAAGAGGCTGAAAGAAAGACGAGAGGAAGGAGAAAATTCCATTTCAATATCAAAACCTGCAGTCCGATTAATAGACATTAAAATTGGGTTAAGAAATTGTTTCCCCATCGTTAGGACTGCACCATTGCTATATAAAAAAGCTTCTTTGATGTTCCATCGTTGTTAGCAGTTTGCTATTCGTCTCTTTGCTTGACGAGGATGGCATGATTAATTAAGAGGGAGTAGTGATAAAATTCCAAGGGAAGTAAAAAGGGGAAAGAGCACCACCTTGATCAAAATATCCTGAACATTTAGAAATCCAAACAGACAGAAAAAATTTAAATTCTTTCTCTAATTAATTAATTAATTACTTCTCTTGATGCACGTACAAGTATTGCTTGTATGTTGGATGGCTATATATCTAGGCAAAGATCGATGCCAGATTTTGCTCTAGTAATCTGATCGAGATCAGGTTCAAGTGCCTCATAATTGACCAGCTTTACACTATCATCTCGGACAGATATTAACAGAAGAATATCGAAGTAAAACAAATGAAAACTCTTGATTAAGGCGTGCGGGCTAATTGAATGGTAATATTGAGATTTTTTTTTTTTTTTTTTTTCTTGAGAATAAGGTAATGGTTCTTATTTTTTTTTCATGGTGATGATCACCAGCTAGGATATCTGTGCTGTTAAGAGAAGGTTTTGATGATAATTTGCCTTGACCAAAGGAAATTAATAAACGAAATATTCATAAAGACTGGAGGGTACGGGACAACTTCTCGGAGACAAAAGGAGGGTGACAACGAAGAGATCCGTATGAAGAGACAATACTTGCCATTTTTTCTAGTGATAAATTGTTAGATATCTTTAATATTATTATTCCCTTTCACAAAGGAGCTTGTTGCTCTCGATCGTCTTGTTCTATAATTTACAAAAAAGCCGTCTGGACGGAAACAAAGACTAAAACAAACCGACGCACAGAGTCGAAGAATGACCAAATTAATGGAACTTGCACCAATCAACTTTACGTATCTTCCTGAGAACAAGAGAAGGGTTATCCATCCTGATATTAGTGATATGAAGCCAAACACTACTGCAGTGTATGCAGAGAAAATTAAAGGGAGCACAGCATCTAGTGGTGCGCTTCGAAATTAAGATGAGAATAATTTTATTACGAGCAAACTTACACAAAGCAAAGAGTACCTGATCGATGATGCTGGTGGGCTGGCACTCACAAATGGCAATGTGACATCTCAAACGGAACTCTCGCCCACGCACGGACATACGCTACTCGCGTTATCTCGGACGATGCAAATAGGGGACCCCATTGGCTCCTTTTTATACTATATACAGGTGGCAAGTATGGGCCAGCAAAAACACACCTTCCAATGCAAAGTGATAAGTATGGATGGATATCTCTAGGATTCGAGAGGAAATAAATATGGGAATTAAACTAGCGTCTGCTACGGACGGTGGTGAAGAGAAACAGCCGCGTGGGAATTCTAGCATTCACTCACTTTCAATGCCTGTCTTTGAAGTCATGCCGAGTGGCATTCGTAGCTCGATCTGCAAACCTAGAAGTAGGCAATACCATGGTGAACAAGTCTGGCTTTTTTTTTTTTTTTTTTTTTTTTTTGCTTTGAGTGAAGGGGAGGTCAAAGAAGTCTGCCATTTGTGAATCCGGCCACCTTTCTTGCCATCTTTTCACTCCTCGCTGCTGCTGGAATTGAAGGCAGATGATGCCGATGCAGTGATACCGCGCGCGCATTCAAAACATCTTGGTGCCGGGAAAACTTTCTTACTTCCTCATTTTCCTGTCTAAAATAATAATAATAATAATTATTGGGATGTTTACGACGAATTGAATCGGGCTAGACTTTCAATAAATGCTTGTTTATTCATTTTAGCAATTTATCAATCAAACGGACGGATATCAAATCAGAAAAAAAAAAAAAAAAAGAAATTTAACGTAGTTCGACAAATTTGCCAATATCCACATCGAGGAAAGAGCAATTCATTATAATATATCTCCAAAATTGGGCACAAAAGAAATACAGATATCCCAATAACAATTACAAATTGATCACAAAGAGAACAATTGCAAATTAATCACAAAGAGGCAAACAAATTGAAAGGGAAGAAGAAAAACATGAGAGATCGCAAAATACCATACCTCTAGCCTCGCCAAATTCTGTTGTGGATTCTCTGATATTTTATTTGCTCTCTGGATCGTCTTCAATATTTTTCTGGACCTCCTGCAGCTCTCTGTTGCATCTTAGATAAATATTTCGACGTCTTGAACATCTCTATTGGTTTTTAAAAAATCATCGGAAACTGCATCAAAAGAGACCTAAAAACAAGTCTAATACCTTCTAAAAATATTCCAGGCCATCAGATAAAAAATCAACGGCTCAAATCGAACCACAATCAATGCAAAACACTGCCTCAATACCAGATCAAATCGTGATCGTCCGATCGCACGATATCGATCATGGCTGCATGTGTTTGGGAGCAAACAGCAGGTGCAGATTCCTGGACAGTTGAATGTCCGTTGCTACACCGAGAGATAACTATATATAGAATCCAAATTAAACTCAAAGTTTGTGGTTGATCGACGTGCGTCGTTCTACTAGCATGGTTTACGCTGTAAAAGCCAACCACCGGCCATAATATTCGGTGCACTTCTTAATTCTTATACAGTCGGTCGTAACGGAGGATTCCTTCCACATACCTTGGGATTCGCTGATTCCTTCGACTTCGACTTCGACTTCGACTTCGACTTCGACTTCGACTGCGACTGCAGCGTCGGACCCCTGAGTGCACGGGTTACACGATAGCATGTTGCTAGGAATTGCATCCCAAAGCCTAAATGCAGCCCGATTTGGTGAAAAGATTTACGTCCCTGCTTGACCCTATAGATTTTTTTTTTTTTTTTTTTCCATTCGCAGATGAAGCACCGTTAAAAGAATAGCAGTCCTTGGACAAGTTTTCTAGTTAATTAGTGAACTTGTCAGGCCAAAATTAATTAATATGTTGCGCTTCCAGTTCATCGTACGTAATTTGCTCATTCTTTGTAATTTGTCTGTACTTCGTAATTTGCCCACTTTATCAAGAAAAAGAACATGATCCATGCTTCCCCACCTGGCGGAAAGGTTCTTACATATCATCATCAATATATCCGATCGAATACTCATCAATTTGGTATTGAACTGAAAGAGTAGGTTGATCAATCACGGTCCTCTATGTATGGCGGAACGGCCATGATTGTATGCCTACTACGTGATATATAAAGCATTGTATTGTGCACCCTATACAATCATAGCCGTCCAACTATATATACATGGTGGCCGGCCCTCTCCGGTTCCATGTTGAGCCAAAGGGGATGATCATGATCGGCAAACAAGCACGGACCCCAGGGGACTTTTGGTGCTTAATTCGAGCGGGCCTGTTGGCCCATCACAACCATCCGTGTCTGGCACGACGACCACCATGATTGAGCGGGGTCGTATAATTTGCATTCCGTTTGCTGCGGAGCCCAGCTGGTGCACCGCACGCACACCATGATTCATCATCGCGCACGATGGATGGCCAAGCAATGCACCACATGCTACGGTGCATCGTAGAGGATCAGCGTTCTTGCTGCTGCACAGGGCTCGCTCTATCATGCTCATCATGCAAAACATGGATGGCCGTGATGGAGGAGAGGAGCATGCCCTCTCCAAGCCATACGCATACATGGGTGTCCGTGCATGTCGTTCGCTAGCCATCCAACACACCGCTAAGGGGTGAAGCACAGAAGATCCGTGCTCTTATTATAAAGGGCTCGCTCGATCATGCACGTTATAGGAAACATCGATGGCCATGATAGGCGAGCACCCTCCCACTGATAAGCCTACAAATAAGCTGGATTGATACGTGACCCCAACCATTTAAAAGATCCAAGGAATTAAATTAGATACGTTCTATTTTTTTTTGGATAACCTGGATTTACTAAATTTAAATCCGATCCGATCAAATCTATGAAGACTTTGGAATTGGTTTTTTGGATCTTAAAATACATAACCTGATTCGATCAGACCCATTCGGATCCAATCCGATCCAACTGGAATTAATATAGAACTTGAATATGTATAGTATGATGAATAGTGGCTTATCCAAATTCAAATCCAAATGCAGACCTATCGAGACTCGACTCAACTTTTTATAGCTTTAAAAAAAATCCAAAGCGCCCAAACTCTTCCTTGCTCTTCTGTCTTCCCCATCCCAATTCCCGAATCCTTCCCTAGCCTCTCAGTCTCCCTGAAGTTCCTTCCATATTTCTTCCCGAAGACACTATTTTTTTTACTAAATACTCTCGTAATTTGCACTTTTTAGATTTTGTGCCGAGTATTTTTAGCTAATCCGGTTGGGTTATTTCTAGTAGTTTGTCAAAGGTTTTAGATTTTTGGTGATTAAGAATTCATAACACATCTCAAATAGTTCAGAACAAGATATGCACATTGCTCAATTGATCTCCGAGGATCATGATTATAGTTGTGCTTATAATTCTTTTGGCTTTTTACTAAATGTTCGAGTCCTCGTGTCATCTAATTATTTTGCTTTGTCTAACTATTCAAAAAAATTTCTGGGTTGCATTTTTGACTTTGGCAATTGGACCAAGAGTTGATGGCAGCCTGCGCTAGTACAGCATTATTTATCCTAACTAAAGAGGGCCACATTTTAGAATATTGAACTTGTACTAGTGATTGGATAAGTACGTAACGAACAACTACTTTTATAGAATGTTTCTTTGCTATAGCTTTCATGCTTAACTTGCTTACTCCTGGGCTTAAGAATTACATTGGTTCCGAAGCTTGCCAATGCCATGTTTTGTGTATTGACCTAACTTTATTTGTTAAATTCTGTAATACAAACTTCCATCCACCTGAGTTTTAAATGAATAATATCAGACTCCTGCTTCACATTTTGAAGGTTGAGTCCTGAAAGCATGCATTCTGAACTTGGTGCTCATGGAACACATGCAAACTATGGTCGCCAAATGGGTAAATTATTGGTTCCTTTTCTGTTTATTTATTTTCACACTTTATTATTGTTTTTATTAAACATTCCCTTTATCAATCTAGATGAATTTCCTAAAGATCAAGTGCCGTATGCTAAAAAAAATGCTACTTCTCTGTCTTCTGAACATGCAAAACTAGCTTGCTTTTATGTTTTCAGTGGTGAAACTAAGGATACCTTAGGCATGGATTAATTAATCTTAAAACTAAATTTGTGATCTGACCAATCCCAAACAGTACCTGCATTTCATAGATTGAGGCCGAGTTATATATGGACCCGACCCGACCCATCCAATGGATCAATAAAATTGGCCATGAACCCGACCCAACTTGATTTTTTATTGAAATGGATCTGGATCCAATATCAAGACTCGATCAAGAAACTAGGCTGGGCCAGAGCTATTCAGACCTAATCCATTTACACCTTTACTCACCAAGCTATACACATAGAGGTGCAATTGAGTTGAATCAAGTCGAGTAGTTAAAAATTCGAGTTCGATCCAATTCAAAATACCCAAACTTGAAACTCGATTCGAGATCAATCGAACTTTAATATCTCAAGCTTGAGCTTGGCTCAATAAAAAAAAGATAATACTCGAGCTCGACTCGAATAACAAACGAGCTATATTCAAACTCAAAATTAAGTCTTAGCCTACTTATAATATATATTAAAAAATATATCAATTTAAGAGACTCGCAAGCTTTCGAGTCAAATATCTTACTATTCAAGCTCGACATGAGAAATTATTCAAGTTACTCAAGCTCAATAATAATCAAGTTAAGTCAAGCTTGAACTCAAATCAAGTTTGAATAGTTGATAAGCTATTGGACTCATTTCAAGCCCTACATATACAAATCGAAGAGGATCTCAACTCAAGCAACCGAGCATCAAAATGCTAGAATGCCAATATTGAAGAACTAGCCATATATTTATTGTTAAATGATGAATTCTTGACTTGATGCATTAATAATAAAATAGAGATGCATGTAAGCTTCTACTCTTAGTTCTTTTCTACCTCCATATTCTTTTAAGATTTGTTTTATTGAAATTAATCTAGTATGAAAAAAAAAAATTACATTGTATTACCATATTTGATATTAAAAAATGAAAGAGAGATAGCAAGCGAGTCTCATATTTATTTTTGGAAAAGAGAAAATAAAACAAATACAATGGAGGGGTGGTTGGTATTTGGTAAATAATCCATGCTTGACCAAAATATCCCCAGATAATGAGATATACCAAGAAGGTAAATTTCAAAAAATAGAAAACATATATAATTATTGAATTTATTTTAATATCTTTTCAAATGTACTTAATAAAGAGTTTTTTAAAAAATAAGATGCAAATGATATTATGCAAAGAACTATGTGATTATAAGCACTATATAAAACCTGAACAGAGATCATAATATTATCCTGGTATTCAAAAAATTATTTTATGTTGAAGAACATATTTATAAATTTGATCATATGCTTGTATAGAATTATCTCTAATTAAACATAGTAATTTTTTTCTAATATCATTTTTTGAAATAATTTTTTTACCCACGAAATATAGTAATAATTATTTTTGTTCATGATTATTTTTTAAGATAAATGATTTTCAATAATCATTAGATTATCCTGGAATCTGATATACCCTAATCAAATGAATCCTTAAAGTTACAGACATGAAAAATACATTTAGTTAAATAATATCCTTCAACATACAGATTTGTGTGTATGTATATATACTTTTTCACATCACCTAAAACATTCAACAAGCTTGTCCCTACCATAGTCAGATTTTCTGGATCAAAATCCATTCTTTTAATAGGCTAATTCCTCTGTTAGCGGCGACTTCCAAATTCGCTCATAATTTTCATTCAATCACCATGTCCTAAACGTAGTTATTCATGATGGAATAAAACTTGAAAGGCCAACCTTAGTCACTCTAATAAGAATTTCTTGTTGAGGTAATGCCCATAGTCATCCAAGCAATCCATCCTTGAAAGTCATCTTCGCAGGTCTTTAACGTTGTCTGAATTTTCGGGCAATCAAATAAAACTAAAGCGGATTAAAAAAAAAAAAAAAAAAAACTTCAGCATACACAGTTCTGGGATGATATTCTGAAATAAAAAAGCAGTGATGTTTTGCTTTCCTCTGCATGGTGAGTAGACCTGAGAATGGACCAGGCAACCAGCATAACCCGATAGTCCTGGCCTGTAATTTAGACAAGCTTGAATATAGAAAATTCACATGAAACCCAGCTTGACCCGAGACCCATTTATGTTTATAATCAGGACTGCAAAATAAAAATCTTTGCAAATAATTAGTTTAGCCTAGTCTGGCCTAATAAATAAATAGATATTTAAAAATCTTGGACTGGATCTAGGCAACAAAGATAAGCCCAACGATCAAACTAGATCAGAACTGAGTTGAGAAAAAAATTGCTAATATCTTAGCATGGCCCGGCCGAGCCTGTCCAAGCCCATCCATTGCTCAAGTCTAATGATGATTTTTTTTTTTCTGGTCAGCAAAAAAGATTGAAAGAACAAATCTGCCGTAGCTACCTCCACATGCCCCCATCCCACCAAAAAATGTTTGATTCAAGATACTTGATTTTCACAACCTTTTTCCATCAAAGGATGAGTACGTCAACCCGATACCACCAAGATGCCAGCTGATCAGAATAAGAAAGAATGATCCTGGCCTCTCACTCATCCAACCATGACGGACTTCAAGGGATATCTCTTGAATTTAATGAATCCTCTGCAGAATTACGTCTCGAATCCATGACCTGTCCAAGCCCATCCATTGCTCAAGTCTAATGATGAAATTTTTTTTTTTCCGGTCAGCAAAAAAGATAGAAAGAACAAATCCGCCGTAGCTACCTCCACAGGCCCCCATCCCACCAAAAAATGTTTGATTCAAGATGCTTGATTTTCACAACCTTTTTCCATCAAAGGATGAGTACGTCAACCCGACACCACCAAGATGCCAGCTGATCAGAATAAGAAAGAAGGATCCTGGCCTCTCACTCATCCAACCATGACGGACTTCAAGGGATATCTCTTGAATTTAATGAATCCTCTGCAGAATTACGTCTCGAATCCATGACCTGTCCAAGCCCATCCATTGCTCAAGTCTAATGATGATTTTTTTTTTTTTTTCTGGTCAGCAAAAAAGATAGAAAGAACAAATCCGCCGTAGCTACCTCCACAGGCCCCCATCCCACCAAAAAATGTTTGATTCAAGACGCTTGATTTTCACAACCTTTTTCCATCAAAGGATGAGTACGTCAATCCGACACCACCAAGATGCCAGTTGATCAGAATAAGAAAGAAGGATCCTGGCCTCTCACTCATCCAACCATGACGGACTTCAAGGGATATCTCTTGAATTTAATGAATCCTCTGCAGAATTACGTCTCGAATCCATGACCTATTGATTGTGAGACAAGATCCCAACTAGGTGGACTATCGCCTTAGTAAGTTCAGTATGCTACAACAGCAACCTGATTCTACACTGGTTCCATGTTCTTTGCCCTGCATGGTGTTGCTTGACAGCATAACTAAAAGACTTCGTCCAATTACCGCCGTGAACTTATGCAGCAACCTTGAGTCCTTTCCAAGCACATTATTAAAATTAAACAACCTGGTGTTGCTTGTGGACCTTACCCGGACCTTACTCGCCCCACAACAAAATGGACCATACTGGCTACGCAGCTCAAAGCCACTCGGTCTCGCAAAATAACACAAACACCAATCAAAATGAGGAGGATCAAATATTATAACAAGCAATTGCTGCACTACAAAGAGAACAAACAGAGTAAAAGAACAGTACATAATACTCCAAACATCCCACCACCCGCTTCCATCTCACACGAAATAATCAAATTATTTGCAAACAGGGCAACATCTGCTCAGCGAGATGAAAAATTGACATTAGAACTTAATGGAGATCAGCATTTTCTCATGAAAAAAAGACCATAAGAAAACTAGGATCTTATAAGTGATGACCAGGATCTTTTCTTTTTAGTCTCACACCATAGCTCAGGAAATTGCACCGATGCTTCATCGAGGACTCCATATTCGTCACTCATCTTCAAGAATTCTTATGCTCCCAGATCAAAAAGTCCCCAAATTTAAATCAGCGAAACCCAACTTGCAAACAAATGTGAAAAGCTGTGGAAAAGAAAAAACTGAGAGGGCTGAGACACCACCAAATAATTCAAAATCTCACTCTCGACGCTGCTGCACCTTAAACAATTAACTATCTAGAAGTATAGCGGCCCTTTTAAATTTTCAACCATAGTGTGAGGGCATATAATATCCTGACTTGATGAATATTCCACCTACCTCTTTAAACCTAGTACACAATCCCAATACCAAGTCTTTTTCCCAACATCCTATCAAAAAGAGTCGAGTCTTTCCAACATTCACCTCCACAGTAGGACATTGTCCTCATTAGTACTCTCTTTTTTCACTACATTAACCGCCACCTGTGACCATTTGCATAAACATATGCATATATTAACACACAATGCATGTATTTATACACTATGAATCAAATGTTTAATGATGTTCGAGCAAAACATAAACGTATAACCAAATTGCCTCAAAATGCATTACCATTGTTGGGTTTGAAATAGGAAACAAATGGAGTTCACACAATTGACAATGAAGATTATCAGACAAGGGGTAATCCACATTTCTCCACTTGTCATAGACTGCCAGACCATAATCCCCTTATGCAAAGTCCAACAGGTTAACCGCATCAAATATTTGAAGAGCAGTCCAACGCTCCATTTATCTATCAAGACACATTGGTGCCTTATATGAAATTTTATCTACATAATTAGTGAAATATATGTTAACAGATAGGCACCAACCTCCCATTCCAAGATGATAATGGCACAAGGAATTTGCACTTCTTATCCTAATTCATTGTTAAAGCATTTTCCAGTATCCTTCCATATGATGCCTTCCTAGAGGACCTCCTCAGACCTCTGAGCAACTACCGAGCTACTCCAGTTGAAAATCATAAACTGAGCAAGCACTGTCTTGATTGGATGAAGTTAACTTATACCTAGTGATGGGAGCTAATGCTCCCAACTCACTGGTACCCCATTAGAACTCTTGATTATCAGATCCCAATCTTGTTTTCAAAATCCTCAATTCTCAAAATGATGTCCAAATAGCCATATGGAAGCATAACCCCCCCACCCCACCTCCCCCACCCCCGGGTTTCCAAAACACACATGCACAAAAAGAAAGGGGAAAAAAAAGCGCAACATGTATTCAGGGCACACACAAATACCCAAAAAAAAAAAAAGGCAAGGAAAAAATGGCCCAACATGAATGCAAATCATGACATTTATCACTAAGATACAAAATAACTTAATAACATGATATCCGTATACTGTTGTCTCAAATTATACTTTTCCGCATCACCAATTTTACAATTTATTAAATGTGGAAGCAAGAAGGTATGAAGAATTATACTGAAATTGCTGATGATGAGTATCACAATGATGGACCAACATGCATGTGGGGCACACACAGAAAAAGGAAAGGAAAAAATGGCCCAACTTGCACACATACCATGACTTCTATCACCATGATCCACAATAACTCAACAACTCGATATATGTATATTGTTAAGTCTCAAATGATGCTTTTCCAAATCACCGATTTTACAATTTATGAAATGCGGAAGCAGGAAGGACACTATGAAGAATTAGACTGAAATCACTCATAATGAGTATGGCAATGATGACAAGATAAGATTGCAAGAAGTCAGCTCACATCAAGCGTTAACTTTTGGCCCAGACTTTTTATTGAAGGACCAATGGATAATGTTTAGGAGGTGTCATGGTGTATGAAAGTTGAGATGAGAACAAGGGTATCATAGACAAGATGATAGGATACAGAGCAAAGCTAAGGAAAATAGAAAACAAATTTGACCAAATTGTGTACGAATTATAAATTGGATATCAATAGAATGAAAGAGGATTTATAATCAAGTGATACATAAAGTAGAAGAGATAAGGACTGGCACCGAAAAAGGATGAAATAAGGGCAAATTTTATGAGATGAATAAAAAATGTGCAGAAGCTTGGATAAGAGAATCTTGAAGGAATGTTTGAGGGTATACCAAGGAGGACCAAAGAATGAAGAAGATGCAGATGGAAATAATATGAACTGATTTAAAAAGGCTTTAAAATTTAACAGATCAGGGCTGTTTTTTGATACAGGTCAAGGCTTTTAAGTGGAGCATGGATAAGCATTTATAGCCTAATGATGGAACAAGCCTTGTTTAGTTCCAGCTTTTACAGTATCTCAAATGTGATAACTCCCATTACCTTGATCAATTATATCCAGTACTAGAGACAGAATGGAAACAACATCAAATGGGTAGACAAAGTAGAGATATGCTCCCTGACTATATCAACAAGTAGCGAGACTTGGAAGAGGTCAGCGTAAGTCAGCTGGGAGGCTGATGCTGAAGCAAAATGTTGAGATAAAATAAGCCTTCAGGTGAATATGATCAGTATTTTAAATAAATGCTTAGGAATAACAGCTAGTATATCTACGATGATTAGGGCTGATCTTAGAGGAAGGAAAGCTTAGTCATTACTCTAATGAAGGATTAGAGAAAATTAACATGAATGCAAGTTAATAATTCTCTCTCTAAATCTAAATGAATAAACTCGTAAAATCCATCAGATCACGAAACTAAACTTTCAATTCGGTTTTCTCAGGAGATGATTGAATCCCTATCAATATAGATATCCATGCAACTTTAAAAAAGCTGTTACCTTAAAAAGATCAAAAATCTGATAATGTATATTAGCTAGACACAGTAAAGGTTGAAGCTCCTCTATCCCTTTTCTAGATGTAGAACTTCTTTCTTAAATACTAATCAATGGTGTACAAGAAAATATAGCTTATGATCAGTAGCCAGACACTTAAACAAAAGCAACCAAGACCAGAAGTTCCAGACATCTAGCTTCCCAAAATGACTGAAAGCACTTGAACACCATAAATTACATTGCAGATCAAATGTTATATATGATGAACTATATTATAAATCCTGTCAAACTCAGAAGTTAAAATTCAAAAATACTAATAAGCTAACAATTTTTTGAGAATATACTAAATATGCTAACATAAATTGAGCCCCCATAACCCCCATAAGTTCCAACTTTTTTCAGATTTTTTTTTCCTTGTGTCTTTCCCTTCCTCCTCAAGTGTTAGTCATCCTATCTTCAACTTCATTTGCTTTGATTGACTAAGAATGAAAAATAATATGCAACAAAAACATCAAGAAGACCTGCCAAAAACATAACAAATGCATGTGGACTTATCAGTCCCGAAAAGGCCTTGGTGCAGCGAGAAGAATTGCATTGTCTAAAATGAAGCTAAATACCAAAGAATTCATATTATGTGTTTGTAACAAGACACGACAATACAATTCCCCCTTGCACCACACACAGTTTTGTGAGGAGACAAATACAAAACAAATACAAGAAAACTTATCTACTGCAGATCCATTTATCAGAGAATGCACTCTTCTAAAGCAATGACCGTTTAAATAATGGAGGATATGACTTATCCCATTAATATGAATCTATCTTCCACATGTCCATACCATTAGGCTAAGGTAGACATAAATAAAAACATACACCGACCTGTTTATATTGATTCGGCAACAAAATCAGTTAACATTAGTTATTGCAGGGTTTTTTGTTTTTTTAATGAGCATTTGCATAAAACCACAATGATGATATTAAAAACCAGGTGAGACACCAACTGAATCCAAAAAAATAATCCCAGTTTTAAACTTTAGAAGTATAACAGATCCTATATGAGGTAAATCAGTTGAAAAAATGATAAAAAAAGCAGTCCATCTTCCTTCTAAACCATGTATGCCACAAACAAGTAGGATCTACTCTTTCATCTAAAGCACCAAGTTCTTGTAAGCGTTCCTTTCAAGAAACAGCAAGGATTAGATACATAAACAAGAAGAAAGTTCAGTGATTTCATTTCCATAAAACAAGTACAGAAGGTTTGTTTAAAGGCAAAGAAACAAAATGCCAAAGATTAAAATTCCGATCCTTAAGGGGATCGTCGAGAAGGATTTCAGAATATTGCAAATATCCATAAAAAGGAAGCTACCTGTCCCCGTTAAAACCCCCTCTCTTTTTTTCCTACAAGGGATCACGCCATTTCCATCCGTTTTAGTAGCATCCCAGGAAAACCCTAACCAAAACAACCCCATCGATTAAGTAAAACTACAAGAAAACTAGTTAAGATCGGAGTGAGAGAAAGAGACTCAACTCAGGCCTGCATCGAATTCTTGGCGAGCTGCTTCATCTGGACGTGGTCCAGATCCCCAAGTGCCCCCGTGGAGGAGGTGGGCAAGGCCTCGTAGGACCCACCATTGTGCCTCCTGCCCAGGCCCCCTCCGGCGACGGAGGCCCTGGAGACGACCGCGTAGACGAGGACAGCGACGGCGGCTACGAGGGCGGCATGGAGTACGAAGGCGAGGTCGAGGATGGCCACGGCACGGAGGCGGGAGTCCTCGAGGTCGCAGCGGGTGGCGGAGCCGGCGGGGACGTCGAGCAGGCAGTGGCAGCCATCGGGGATGAAGGCGTCCACGTAAAGGGAGAGGCCGGACTGGAGGGACCAGAGGCCCTGGAGGACGATGGCGCCAGCGAGGGCGAGCTCGGCGGGGAAGAGGCGGGGGTGGAGGGCTAGGGCAAGGGAGGCGGCGGCGGAGGCGGCGGAGACGGCTGCGGAGAGGGAATCGCACTTGGCCTGGAGGTCGGTGGTCTGGTAGGCGGCGGCCGAGTGGGCGGAGGCTGCGGAGAGGAGAGCAAAGGCGAGGGAAGCGAGGAGGAAGAGGAGGTCCGGAGGGAGGGGGTGGGGGAGGAGGAGGGCAGCAGCGGCGAGGAGGAGGAAGAGGAGGAGTGCGGCGGCGGACTGAAGGGCGGCGAGGCGGTGGACGGGGGAGCGGCCGTCGGCCGCTGCGGGGGATAGGAAGGCGTAGTGGGCGATGGCAATGAGGAGAGAGATGATGGCTAGGTAGAGGGGCAGGTGGCGGAGAAGATGGTGGCGGTGGGGAGGGAGGGGGAGGGGATAATAGGGATGGGCGGAGTAGTCGCCGGCAGCGGCAGCGCTGCCGCGGGGGGCGGAGGAGGAGAAGGGAGGCGAAGAGTGTTTGAGGTGGTCCCGGGTAGCGGAGATGAGGTGGTAAAGGCCATAGGAGGACAGAGCGAAGAAAGCGAAGATGTGGTAGAGCAGAAGCGCCATGGGTTTTAGCCCCTGGACGTCCCCCTTCTAATTCTCCCTTTCCGAGAGAGAGAGAGAGAGAGAGAGAGAGAGAGAGAGAGGAACGGGGAAGAAAGAGGAACGGAAATGTTGCGTTACTTTTTTTTTCTTTCGGTTGGCAGATTTTTGTCTATCGTGAGATGTTGCGTTACTTTTTTTTTTCTGTAAGTGGAGCCCACCATGTTCGCAACCTAGGTTGAGATCCGGTGGGGTGGTTTACGGTAATGGGTAGTATTGGAGATTTGGATACTTTCTTTTGGGCGGATAACTATTATCGGAGTGACCGTCGGGAGCGTCTTCCGCTTGGAGATTCGTCTTTTGGAACTATCGTATATGATCACCGGCGATTATCAGGATTGCTGAGATCTTCACTACTGACGGGATGGGGACCAACTCTAGAAACTTCGGAGGACCTCCGATACGATGGACCTGATAGGTGTTGGCTGGAAGAAGGGATTGAATAGTTGGGCGATGTAGGTTTCATCGAAGCTATCATCGAAAGAGATGACTGAATTGGCTCAATATTATCCGGAGATGGCGGAACTTTCAGAGGACGAGATTAAGGAAGAAACGGAGGAATGGCAGGGATTAGTGGCTAGAAATCTTTGTCGGAAAGTCTTAGTAGAGGTGGCGGCGTGCAAGTTTTGGCTGCATGCCGGACTCAAAGGTAATGCTGCGGCTTATAACCTAGAGCAGGGGTTCCTGCTATTCCAGTTTCGGGAGGAGGAGAGCGAGACTCTATCCTGGGCTAGCCATGGATGGTCACTGGTCAAGCGTTGGCAGTGAAATTGTGGCGGCTACGATTCTACCAGTCACACACTTCAATTCGGTCTGCCCTCGTTTAGGTGAGGTTGCTTCAACTTTCAGTAAAGCTCTGGGGGGTCGGCAGCGCTTGAGAGCATCACCTGCTTGACCGGAGAATTGGTGGTGGTGAATGAGTGCACGACGGAGCAGAGGAGGGTCGGCTTTGTCCGGATCTGCATTCGAATTGATCTCTCCCGGTCGCTGCAGCCCGAGATATGGATCAGCAGTTCGGAGGGCAATCGATGGCAAAGGTTCATCTAAAGAACCTCGGCAGCGTATGCTTCCAGTGCGGCTTCTTCCATGGTACGGGAGAGTCTTGTCCGGGAAGTGGAGATGGTGAACTGGCGGGGCTCCGACCATCCAATATGCCCGAAGCTAAATAGGGGGGGGGGGGGATGGTTCGGGTGGGCAATGTTTGATTGCTTGGGGCCCTAGATTGTGGCAATCCAGCAATGGCTGCCACAGCCGGAGAAGATGGGTGATTCCGAGAGGAAGGAGGCCGATCGTGGGGATGATGGTTTGGGCTCGAGGCAAACGGGGAAGGAACCAGCATGTTCGGGCGGTGGGTGGACCGGCATCTTGCCGGAGGCCAATGGGTGGTCCAAGTTGGCAAAGATTGCTCGATGGCTATCCCTCCTCCGACTGTCGGCTGCCTCTTTGATGCTAGACCAGGAATAGTGGGCCACTTTGAACCATTGGGGTTGGGGTCGGTTACTTTAGGTATGGGCGAGGAGGAAGAGGGGCCCAGAAAGGAGGGGGCCATGGGCTTGGACCAATTCAAGCATGCTAGGTCTCCTAATCTTTTATTGGGCCGAGCACGAATTAGGCCTGGTGCACCTAGATCCGAGACTGCCGGGCCCAGTAAGAGGCCAGGTAGGAAGAATAGAGCCTTGGCCAAGGAGTTGAGCTCTCCTGCGACCAAGGACCTAACACCGGTTGGCAGAGACTATCAGAGGACATTTATGTTGGCTCTACCCTATGATTTTGATGAATAACAAAACGCTGAGTACATATTAAGTACTAATGATTATTTCTAGTTGTAAGTTTTTAGGAAACAAGTATCTCAAATTCTCAAAGTTAAAGTATCGTGGCATGCTTTGGCACGAAATAGTTTTCACAATTTGAGAAGTTTTTTCCATGCAAAAAGGGTTTAAACAAGTTCAATTATTGCTTATTTATAGTGCATTTAAGTTTCATAAACAATGTTTATGTTTTTTGGCTTGATTGGCACTTAATTCAGAATTTTGCAGAACCAAGTGTCGACACCTGGAAGCTTAAGTGTCGACACTTCAGCATTTGGCATGCAAAAAATCTTCTTGGCACGTCAAGTGTCGAAACTCAGAAATCAAGTGTCGACACCTGAAATACAAGTGTCGACACTTAAGTTTCCAAGTGTTGACTCAAGGCATGAGACTTTTTGAAAATCCAGAACTTGGTCATGGAAGATTTTTTGTGTCAAGTGTCGACACCTGTGAGTCAAGTGTCGACACCTGTGAGTCAAGTGTCGACACTTGAAAGTTCAAGTGTCGACACCTGACAGCCAAGTGTCGACACCTGACAACCAAGTGTCAACACCTGACAGCCAAGTATCGACACTCGGGTTCTGACAACCCTAATAGATCTTGTTACGGCCGTAACGATGACGTGGCCGGGCTCAGATACCGTCAAATATGATCGAGCCATGTGGAGGTTTCTTCGGCCGAGTCAGCGTCACATTGCCGAGATCGAGCTCAGCCAGGATACCTCGCTAGACGACTTCCCGAAACGTTACCGCCCTCGCCGAAGTCGAGCTCGGTTCGGGGCTCCTCCCGCCACCTCGCCAGGCGTCCGCCCAGAGGGGTCTGCCTAGGCCGAGGTCGGCCACTCCCTCGCCCCTTCGCCAGATGGCCCCCGGAGACGGGTCCACCTCAGCCGAAGCCAGACGACCTCCTGCCACCTCGCCAAGTGTCCACCCAGGAGGGGTCCACCCAGGCCGAGGTCGGCCGCTCCCTCGCCCCTTCGCCAGGTGGCCCCCGGAGACGGGTCCACCTCAGTCGAAGCCAGGTGATCTCCCGCCACCTCGCCAGGAGTCCACCCAGGAGGGGTCCACCCAGGCCGAGGTCGGCTGATCCTTCGCCAGGTGGCCTTCGGAGACGGGTCCACCTCGACCGAAGCCAGGCGACCTCCTGCCACCTCGCCAGGTATCCACCCAGGCCGAGGTCGGCCGCTCCCTCGCCCCTTCGCCAGGTGGCCCCCGGAGATGGGTCCACCTCAGCCGAAGCCAGGCGACCTCCCGCCACCTCGCCAGGAGTCCACCCAGGAGGGGTCCACCCAGGCCGAGGTCGGCTGATCCTTCGCTCCTTCGCCAGGTGGCCTCCGGAGATGGGTCCACCTCGGCCGAAGCCAGGCAACCTCCTGCCACCTCGCCAGGTGTCCACCCAGGAGGGGTCCACCTCGGTCGAGGTCAGGTCGTCCGTAAAGAGAAGATCCCAACGAAAGAGGCGCAGGTTCCGAGGTCAGCCCTTGAGCCATGCGCATCACAGGCGGCGCCCCGTATGGATGGCGGTGGCACGCGAAACACCACTTACATCGGCCCGACAGGTCCCGCAGTCGAGAGGCGCGGTTCTGACAAAACAGGGCCCGTAAACGGACGGTGCCTGCACTTAGGAGGGAGAGCGCTCTCACTGGGCCCGAGGTCTGGCCGGCCGCCTTGCCGGTGCCACCCCCCTTCTGTCTTTGCCCTTTCCCCGCTGGGCTCGACGAACGAGGTCGGAAAGCCGCCTGGCCCTCAACACCAAAAAGGGAAAGAGAAAAGGATGGGAAGGGGAGCCCCCCAGGAGGGGAAGACAGGCGAACAACGGGAGGAGATAAAAGGAAGGAAGCTGGGGATGACAAGGTAAGCTGATCAAGCTGGGGACAAGCAAGGAACAGTGGCCAAAAGCCCCGCTCCAAGTGTGAGATCCAGGGTCCCGAGAGGGGATCGCTTGGCGTGAGCTCGGCAAGGAGGGCCGGCCGAGTTCCCGGTCCCTATAACACCTTTCTTGCTAGTAAATTCTCTGAGTCTGGGACTCCTTCGGGGGCCCGTCTTGGAGAATCTGTTCCTTCTCGTCGTCTACTGACTTGACCGTCGGAGCTCCCTCGCCGGGATCCCCGGCCAGGGTCTTCTGACCCTCTCTTGCAGGTTCCCTCCAGCCAAGAGGCTCCAGGAGCCAGGCGGTCCGGTAGGATCGATGGATCCGAGGCACGGGCGCGACGGCGAGATCGGCAACAGATTGGCGCACCAGGTAGGGGGGCAGGACAACACCCCCTAGCGGGAGCCAGCCTTCTGCAGGTATCGCGCTCTCCGACAATGGTGGTCACTCGTGGGCGCGAGGCATCCACCAGCCGTGCGGGGGAGGTTCCCCCCCTCAAGGGGCCCATAGCCCGGAGAGGGAGCTTCCATCTCCCCCTCCTCTTCCACCACAGCCGACCTCAGCAGACGGGCCCCTCGCGACCGTCATCCAACAGCTGCAGACCTTGACCTCGGCGATCCGGCAGCTTCAAAATCAGCAACGGTCCCTGGCCACGTAGCCGCAGCCAGGGACCCCCGCGGCCCGAGCCGCGGGACAGCGTGGGAGCCTGCGCTCCATTCAGGGCAGGCCATCCCACCCGAGGGCAGTCTCCAACCCCTGCGGGAGTCACCAAGCTCCTGCAAAAAGAAATTACTCCGGTTCGGCAGATCACGAGAGTCGATCCCCGACCGATGAAGCCGAAATGGTGCATCGCAGCAAGCGACGCCGACGCCTGACTTCGCGCCGAGACCGATCGGCACCCCCTTCACCAGCGGTCTCGGTGGAAGACTCCACCGATGAGGCCATCAGGCGCCAGGCTGAGAGGTGCCTGGAGGAGCATGAGTGCAAGTTAGCGGAGTTCGCTCGCCGATTTGCCGACCTGCAGAACTCATCGGCGGACCCGACGGGCTACGACTCCCGTCCCCCCTTCTCTGAAAAAATCCAGGCGGAGCCGATCCCAAAAAGGTTTCGCATGTCGCAGGTGGATCCCTACGACGGGACCACCGACCCTCTGGACCATCTGGAGAGCTACAAAGCTCTCATGACGGTCCAGGGGGCCACCGACACTCTTTTGTGCATCGCCTTCCCAGCCACCCTCCGGAAGGCCGCTCGAGTCTGGTTCACCCGCCTCGAGTCCGGATCCATTTGCTCCTTCCACCAGCTGGAAGGAAAGTTTGTGGCGCACTTCGACGCTTGTCGAAAGGTGCCAAGAGAGGTGGATAGCCTCTTCTCCATCCGCCAGCAGGACCAGGAGCTGCTCCGGGACTACATCACCCAGTTCAAGACCGCAGCCCTGGAAATCTACAGCCTGGACGAGCCCGTCGCCATGCTGGCTTTGAAGCGCGGGCTCAAGACGTCCCGCCTGACCTACTCCCTGGACAAGAAGCTGCCCAGGACGTACTCCGAGCTTCTCCTCCGCGCCTATAAGTACATCCGGGCGGAGGAGGCCGACCGCACCCGTCGAGAGTTGGACGGGAAGACTCTGAAGAGGCCACCCCCGAGGGATATCCCGGGAGCTCGGAAGCCCGGGCCATCTGCCGACCCTCGCCCGAATCCAAGGCCGAGGGGCGAGGCCACTCCGGAGCGGAGGTTCACCCCTCTCCTCGCACCTCGGACGAAGATCCTCATGGAAATCGAGGGCGAGCGCTACCTTCACCGACCTCCTCCTCAGAACCCGAGGGCTATCCGGGACAAATCGAAGTACTGCCAGTTCCACCGCGAGCACGGTCACGACACGGAGGAGTGTCACAACCTGAAGCGGGAGATCGAGGAGCTTATCAAGAGGGGCTACCTCAGGAAGTTCATCAGGAACGAGATCCCTCCGGAGGGGCAGCCGCTCGTGGCTTTACCGCCAGCCCCTACAATCGATAACCGCCCGACGGAGAAGCCCGTGGGCATGATCTCACGCGGGGTCGGGTGAGCGACGAAGAGAGCCCGGGAAGTCGGGAACCCGGAGAATGTAATCCCTCCCGAGGAGGGGAAGGATAATGAAAATGTAAACAACGATGCCGTGGTGGTCGAGATGACCATCGCAAAGCATCCTGTACATCGAATCATGGTAGATAGTGGAAGCTCGGCTGACGTGCTTTTTTACGATGCCTTCTCTCGGATGTATTTGTCCCACGGTCAGCTAAGACCGGTACATACCCCCCTGGTGGGTTTTACAGGGGACTCCGTGAGGGTTGAAGGGGAGATCACTCTCCCGGTTACTGTCGGATCCCCACCTCGACAGACGATCGTCCTGATGACGTTCACCGTTGTCAGGCTCCCTTCGCCTTACAACGCCATTCTCGGGCATCCCGGGCTCAACCAACTGGACGCCATGATTTCCACGAAAAGGTTGTTGGTGCAGTTCCCCACGCCTTCCGGGCTCGGGGAGATGAAGGAGACGACCCAGCCGGTCCCTATTGCCTCCAAACGGTCCCGGGTGCCCGGGGCACGGAGCTCGCCCCCGATGTTGACGACCTCGACCTAAGAGAGAAGGAACCCAGGGGAGGGCCCGTAGAGCGCCTGTTGACTTATCCCCTCGGTTCGGACCCACTGAAGACGGTGCAAGTCGGGGCCCAACTCCCCGAAGAAGAACGGACCCGCCTGCTGGAGTTCCTCCGCGCGAACGCAGACATGTTTTCCTGGTCAGCGGCCGACATGCCGGGCATTCTGCCCGAGGTCATCACGCACAGGTTAAACGTGGACCCAAGCTGCCTTCTAGTCTGCCAGAAGAAGAGGAGCTTCGCCATGGAGAGACAGAAGGCCATCAATGAGGAGGTGGAGAAACTCCTTGCCGCCGGCTTTGTGCGGGAAGTCTAGTATCCCAGCTGGCTAGCAAACGTGGTCATGGTAAGAAAGAGTAGTGGTAAGTGGAGGATCTATATGGACTACACCGACCTCAACCGAGCTTGCCCAAAGGAGAGCTTCCCTCTTCCAAAGATCGACCAGCTGGTCGACACCACTTCGGGACATCGCCTCCTGTCATTCATGGACGCCTTCTCTGGATACAACCAGATCCGAATGAGCCCAGAGGACGAAGAGCATACCGCCTTCATAACCGACCGCGGAACTTTTTGCTACAGAATGATGCCATTCGGCCTCAAGAACGCTGGAGCTACGTACCAGCATCTGGTCAACAGGATCTTCAAGGACCAGATCGGCCGCAACATGCAGGTGTACGTGGACGATATGCTGGTGATGAGCAAACCCGACGCAGACCACGTAGCTGACCTGGCGGAGACGTTCGGCAACCTCCGGCGTCATCAGATGAAGCTGAACCCGGCAAAGTGCGCCTTCGGCATCTCCGCCCGGAAATTCCTAGGATTCATGGTGACCCAAAGAGGAATTGAAGCCAACCCCGAGAAGGGCCAGGCCATCCTGGACATGGAGCAGCCCGCCTCCAAGAAGCAAGTGCAGCAACTCACCGGCCGAGTTGCAGCCCTCAGCCGCTTTATCTCCAGGTCGGCAGATCGCTGCCGTCCCTTTTTCAAGGTGCTAAGAAAGATGAACGATTTCGCTTAGACCGAGGAATGCCAGGAAACCTTTGAAGAGCTGAAGAAGACGCTCGCATCGCCACCATTGCTGTCCAGGCCCGAGAAGGGGGAGGAACTTACCTGGCGGTCACCCCGGAAGCCGTCAGCTCGGTCCTGGTTCAGACCGATGACCAAGGAGTCCAGCGGCCGGTATACTATACCAGCAAACTTCTCCGTGACGCGGAGCTCAGGTATTCTCGGCCCGAGAAACTCATTTTCGCACTAATAGTGTCTGTCCAGCGTCTCAGGCCCTATTTCCAAGCGCATCCCATCGCTATCCTGATGGATCAACCGCTGAAAGCGGTGCTCAGCCGACCCGACACTTCGGGACGATTGGCGAAATGGGCACTGAAACTCAGCGAGTTCGACATTGCGTACAGGCCAAGGTCGGCCATGAAGGCGCAGGTGCTGGCCGACTTCTTGGTCGAATGTGCAGGCTTAGGCAAGGAGCCCGAGGAAGGCCCCTTAGGCCAGCCGCTGAAGACGGGCCCCGATGAGCCCAGAGAGGACGTCTGGATCCTCCATGTAGACGGAGCCTCGAACTCCAGCGGGAGCGGAGCCGGACTCATCCTTGTCAACAGCGACGGGGTCGTTGCCGAATGCGCGCTCCGTTTCCAATTCGCCGCGACCAATAATCAGGCGGAGTACGAGGCACTTCTTGCCGGGCTAAGGGTCTCCCGCGAGCCGGGCGTGACCAACCTTAAAGCTTTCACTGATTCCCAGCTCGTGGCGGGACAGGTCTCCGGGGAGTATGCCGCGCATGACCCCCAAATGGCGAAATACTTGGAGCTCGTCAAAGCAGGCGCGTCCAGATTCCGGCGCTTCAACATCTTCTACATCCCCCGCAGGGAGAACGCCCGTGCGGATACTCTCTCCCGGCTGGCGACCCTGCCGGACTCGATGTTGGGCCGCGCTCATGTGGAGCGCCTTGAGATCCCAAGCCTCGAGACCCCGGTGGAGGTCCATCAGGTCAGCCATGAACCCAGCTGGATGGACAAGTACGCCGAATACATCACCAGTGGCACCCTGCCGGAAGACCGCGAGGCGGCTCACCTTATCAGAAAGAAAGCCGAGCGATTCGTCATGATGGATGGGCAATTGTATCGAAGGTCCTACTCCTACCCCCTCCTCAAGTGTGTAGGACCCACGGAAGCCAAGCTCGTGCTCCAGGAGATTCACGAAGGCATCTGCGGGAACCACGTGGGGGGCAGAGCATTGGCCTACAAGGCCTTTCGTCAGGGCTACTTCTGGGAGACGATGAAGGAAGACGCCGCTGACTTCGTGAAGAAGTGCGATCGGTGCCAGCGTCACGCCACGATGCAACGGCAGCCCTCCAACCCAATCTCCCAGCTTTCAGCTCCCTGGCCATTCGCCTAGTGGGGGATGGACCTTCTGGGCCCATTCCCGCCGGCGTCTGGACAGCGGAAGTTCTTGATAGTGGCCATCGATTACTTCACGAAGTGGGTCGAGGCCGAACCCTTGGCACGGATCACTGAGGCAAACGTCGCCAAGTTCTTTTGGAAGTCGATCGTTTGCTGCTTTGGCCTCCCCCACACCGTGGTTACTGACAACGGGCACCAGTTCGACTACCGGGAGTTCGAAGAGTTTTGCGGCGACCTCGGCGTCAGGCATCGCTTCACCTCGGTGGCGTATCCCCTGACCAATGGAGAGGCCGAAGTCACGAACAGGACCATTTTGCAGGGCCTCCGCACGCGGCTGGACCAGGCCAAAGGAAGATGGGCCGAGGAGCTCCCCAGCATCCTTTGGGCATACCACACCACCCCGAGGACGGCTACCGACGAGACCCCGTTCAACCTCGTCTTCGGAGCCAAAGCGGTCATCCCGATCGAACTCAGCCTACCCACGCTGCGTGTGGAGTAATATGACGAGACAGAAAACCCCGCCAGGATGATGCTCAACCTTGACCTTCTTGAGGAGACGAGGGACAAGGCCCGAGTTTGGATGGCGACGTATAGGCAGCGTGTGGCCAGGTATTACAACTCTCGAGTGCGGCCGAAGTTTTTTCGTCCCGGAGATCTGGTCCTCCGGCGCGCTGAAGCTTCTCAGCCACAGGAATGCGGCAAGCTCTCACCCAACTGGGAGGGCCCGTATCGGGTAGCAGAAGCCCTCCCCCACGGTGCCTACTACCTGGAGGAGTTGGGAGGTGCCAGGTTCCCCCGGACGTGGAACGCCTCGAACCTAAGAGTGTATTATCAGTAATGTAAGGTTCCCCACTCCTGCAATAAAGTTTCCTTGCTTCAAACACTCTCTTCTCACTTTGTAGGGAAACCGGCGCATGGCCCTGAGTTCGGCACGCCCGATCATGGCCGACGGCCGAAGGAAGCGGGAGATCCCGGGCTTTGGCCTGGAAGGTGGAACAGAACCCAGTTCGCCCACGTAAGCCCGGAGAACAGCTCGGTAAGCCACGCAAGGCTTGAGAAAGCCTGCGGCCCCGGGGTTCAGTCCGGAGATCCTGGGCTTCGGCCTGGAAGGTGGGACAGAATCCAGTTCGCCTACGTAAGCCCGGAGAACAGCTCGGCAAGCCGCGCAAGGCTTGAGAAAGCCTGCGGCCCCGGGGTTGAGTCCGGAAGTCCTGGGCTTCGGCCTGGAAAGTGGCGCAGAACCCAGTTCGCCCACGCAAGCATGGAGAACAGCTCGGCAAGCCGCGCAAGGCTTGAGAAAGCCTGCGACCCCGGGGTTCAGTCCGGAAGTCCTGGGCTTCGGCCTGGAAGGTGGCGCAGAACCTAGTTCGCCCATGCAAGCACAGAGAACAGCTCGGCAAGCCGCGCAAGGCTTGAGAAAGCCTGCGGCCCCGGGGTTCAGTCCGGAAGTCCTGGGCTTCGGCCTGGAAGGTGGCGCAGAACCCAGTTCGCCCATGCAAGCACGGAGAACAGCTCGGCAAGCTGCGCAAGGCTTGAGAAAGCCTGCGGCCCCGGGGTTCAGTCCGGAAGTCCTGGGCTTCAGCCTGGAAGGTGGCGCAGAATCCAGTTCGTCCACGCAAGCACGGAGAACAGCTCGGCAAGCCGTGCAAGGCTTGATAAAGCCTGCGGCCCCGGGGTTCAGTCCGGAAGTCCTGGGCTTCGGCCTGGAAGGTGGCGCAGAACCCAGTTCGCCCACGCAAGCACGGAGAACAGCTCGGCAAGCCGCGCAAGGCTTGAGAAAGCATGCGGCCCTGAGGTTCAGTCCGGAAGTCCCGGGCTTTGGCCTGGAAGGCAGGGCAGAAACCACTTCGCCCACGTGAGCATGAAGGCAATCCCAAGGCCGGACCCGCTCAAGGCCTACTCTGACGCCACGCGGTCCGGAATGTCCCAACCTTCGATCTGAGCGACGGACGGGACCAGGTCCACACTCGTTCCGGCACTCCACATCGACATCTCAAGAAAGAAAAAGAGAAGATGGGAGAGTGGGAAAGAAAGTGAACTCAAGATTTAGACAAATAGAGCTTTCATTGATCCAAGGAGGAGTACAAGCTGGGAATCCCGATAGGCCGGGAGTCCCCAAAAAAAGAAGAGGAGAAGAAAAGCACAACAATAACAACAAGAAAGCGAAAAGATAGGAGGCTCAGTTCCGTGCAGGGTCGGAGCCCTCGGCCTGGGTCGCGCGCTCCGCATCCTCGCCTTCGGCGGCTGCCGGCTCAGGGGGCTGCTCCGGGGCCATGGCCTCGTCGGTCGCCGGGGCCGCAGGCGTGGCGTCGACCGCACCGGAGGCTCTGCTCTCAGGTCCTTGCCTCCTACCTCTGAGCACCACCCCACTGAGGTCGAGCTCGGGGTAGAAGGCCCCTACCTTCTCCCGGCACATCCGGAACCCCTTCAGGAAGGAGTCCACGGCGGCCTCCCAGACCTCCGACGTGTACTCGTCGGAAGCCCGGAACTTCGGGACGGCCTCCTGCACCTCCCGCTTCGCGGCCTCCAGGAGCCCGTTGACGTACGCACTCCGCTCCTTCGCCGCGTTCGCATCTCGCCTGGCCTCCTCCAGCTGGCGCTCCAGCCACTGGCAGTAGGCCTGAAGACGAGCCCTCTCAGCTGCGTCCTCCTCCGCGCGACGCTGGTGAGAGACCCTCTCCTCCGACAGAGAAGACTCCAGCTCCTTGTTCCGCCCCTCGGCGCGCGCCAGGTCAGTCTGGAGGGCCTGATTGTTTGCTCGCAGCTCAACCCCCTTTTCCATGAGGTCCTTGACGTTGGTTGCGAGCTTGCCGAGCTTCTTCTCCTTCTCGGCATCCCTCTTCGCATTCCCTACGAGGAAGTTCCTCAGTAGGAGAACGTCATTCCCAATCTGCACAAGTGAAGCAATCGGGTTAGAAGAAAGACCACCCGAGGTCACGGAAGACAGAAGAAAATGAGTTCGGGCTTACCGTAAAGAGCTGCGGGAGGATCCCGAGTAGAGTGTCAGCATAGTCCCGGCCGCCCCGAGCTTGGCGGTCCCAGGCTGTGGAGGCGTACTCCATCACCTTCTCCGCGAGCCCTTTGTCGCGGATGACTGAACACCGGTGGGTGATCACCAGTGGCGGAGCCATCAGGTCAACTCCGGCGGTGACTGTCCCTCCAGCAGGAATCGCAGCCGATGGGCCGGCAGAGGACACGGGCTGCGCCATCGGAGCCGCGGCAATGATAGGGCCGGCGCTGGACGAAGCTGCGGGCGGTGGAGCCCCCTCGACGGCAGCACCACCGGGTCTGATAGCTGAGGAATCAACGGCCCCACCCCGAGGCAGCCTGGGCGGGGGAGCAGCGGCCGCTGGACTAGGTACAGTTGCCGACGTAACCCCCTGGCTCGCCTCGGTGCGAGCCCTCTTGGCCACGGGCTCATCTACCTCGGGGACGTCTCTCTGGGCCGCGCCCTCCAGGAGGCTCTCCAGTGAGAACTTCATGCCTGCAACACAAAAGAGTAGAAGGTCAGCCAGCTTGGTCATAAAGGAAAAAGAATGCAAGAGTCAAGGGAGGACCGAATCTCACCCGACTCGCGGATGGGACTGATCCCGGCCTCAAAAAGATTCTGCTCCGAGAGAAAAACCTCGAGCGCCGAGACCACGTCGCTCAGGAGCAGGGAGTAGGCCTCCTGGTCCACCGACTCGACCTGGGAGTTCCGGTTCGGAGACCGGTCCGGTTCACTCCAGGCCCAGTCGACATCTTCGACCGAGGCAAAGAAAAACCGGCTCTTCCAGCCCTTGATAGAAGAAGGGAGGTCGAACCGGAGATACCTGGGCCGGGGCGAGATGTACCACCAGCCGTCATCAGTGGAGTACCTCTTCAGGATGAACATGGCCCTGAAGAGGGAGAAACGGGCAACAAACCCGTGGAAATGACAAAAAACTATGAAAGAAAAGATGACCCGGATGGCATTGGGAGCCAACTGGGCCAGAACAAGACGAAAATGGCTAAGAAAGGAGAGGAAGAAGGGGTGCAGAGGGAATCGAAAACCCCCGAGGAAGAAGTCTTCATAGAAGGCTATGCGGCCGGAGCCACTCATGGTGACACGTTCCCCGGGCCGCGGAACGAATAGACGGATTGATCCCGGGATGCCGTAGGCCTCCCGGAGCAAAGAAAGATCGCCCTCGGTCATGGTGGAAGCATGACCGGAGGGACCGACGGGAAGAAGAGGCGGAGCAGGAAGAGAAAGAAGAGGAAGAGCGGAAGCAATTGGAGGAGACCGGACCCCCCTGGGGATGCCGATGGTGATACCCCCAGGTTGCAGACGCCTGCGGATCTCCTCCGGGATCGTTTCCTCCTCTGAAGAGGAAGAAGATGGAGTCCTCGGCCGGGACGGACTGGTCTCGTCCGGATTAGAGGAAACATAGCGACGACGCGCCATGACAAAGAAGGAAACAAAGATTCAGAGAAGAAGGGGGAGAGGGGAACTAGAAAGAAGGATGGAGGCACTCACCGAAAATACGCCAAGCGAACGCGGGGCAACGGAAGTTAGCCTGCAGCAAACCGCCCACGGAGCAAGGGGAAAGGCCTCATTCCGGAAAGTCCCCTCCTTTTCAAACTCAGTCGACAGCAGCCGTACCCGTCATTCCGCCCCGAGCCACTGGATGATCGCCGCGTGGACGCACGCCCGACACCGACGCCTCGTTAGCAGGGTAACGGCCTCTGCCTCGAAGCGACGCATTTATTGTGGGCAAGTGGGCGACGCGTGGCGGCTTCCTATAGGGCTTCGGGCGCATCGAGAAGCGGCGACGAGGATCATGGCAATTATGATGCAAGATCTTCGCCTCCCCATGTCATGTCCGCATTTAATCCCGACGCTCCGTTCTATGATGCCCCAACGGAACGGCGGGCTGGGGGGCAACTGTTACGGCCGTAACGATGACATGGCCGGGCTCAGATACCGTCAGATATGATCGAGCCACTTGGAGGTTTCTTCGACCGAGTCAGCGTCACATTGTCGAGATCGAGCTCAGCCAGGCTACCTCGCCAGACGACTTCCCGAAATGTTACCACCCTCGTCGAAGTCGAGCTCGGTTCGGGGCTCCTCCCGCCACCTCGCCAGGCATCCGCCCAGAGGGGTCCGCCTAGGCCGAGGTCGGCCGCTCCCTCGCCCCTTCGCCAGATGGCCCCCGAAGACGGGTCCACCTCAGCCGAAGCCAGACAACCTCGTGCCACCTCGCCAGGTGTCCACCCAGGAGGGGTCCACCCAGGCCGAGGTCGGCCGCTCCCTCGCCCCAGCACCTATGCTTCCAGTTTCGGGAGGAGGAGAGCGAGACTCTATCCTGGGCTAGCCATGGATGGTCACTGGTCAAGCGTTGGCAGTGAAATTGTGGCGGCTACGATTCTACCAGTCACACACTTCAATTTGGTCTGCCCTCGTTTAGGTGAGGTTGCTTCAACTTTCAGTAAAGCTCTGGGGGGTCGGCAGCGCTTGAGAGCATCACCTGCTTGGCCGGAGAATTGGTGGTGGTGAATGAGTGCACGACGGAGCAAAGGAGGGTTGGCTTTGTCCGGATCTGCATTCGAATTGATCTCTCCCGGTCGCTGCAGCCCGGGGTATGGATCAGCAGTTCGGAGGGCAATCGATGGCAAAGGTTCATCTAAAGAACCTCGGCAGCGTATGCTTCCAGTGCGTCTTCTTCCATGGTACGGGAGAGTCTTGTCCGGGAAGTGGAGATGGTGAACTGGCAGGGCTCCGACCATCCAATATGCCCGAAGCTAAATAAGGGGGGGATGGTTCGGGTGGGCAATGTTTGATTGCTTGGGGCCCTAGATTGTGGCAGTCCAGCAATGGCTGCCACAGCCGGAGAAGATGGGTGATTCCGAGAGGAAGGAGGCCGATCATGGGGATGATGGTTTGGGCTCGAGGCGACCGGGGAAGGAACCAGCATGTTCGGGCGGTGGGTGGACCGACATCTTGCCGGAGGCCAATGGGTGGTCCAAGTTGGCAAAGATTGCTCGATGGCTATCCCTCCTCCAACTGTCGGCTGCCTCTTTGATGCTAGACCAGGAATAGTGGGCCACTTTGAACCATTGGGGTTGGGGTCGGTTACTTTAGGTATGGGCGAGGACGAAGAGGGGCCTAGAAAGGAGGGGGCCATGGGCTTGGACCAATTCAAGCATGCTAGGTCTCCTAATCTTTTATTGGGCCGAGCACGAATTAGGCCTGGTGCACCTAGATCCGAGACTGCCGGGCCCAGTAAGAGGCCAGGTAGGAAGAATAGAGCCTTGGCCAAGGAGTTGATCTCTCCTGCGACCAAGGACCTAACACCGGTTGGCAGAGACTATCAGAGGACATTTATGTTGGCTCTACCCTATGATTTTGATGAATAACAAAACGCTGAGTACATATTAAGTACTAATGATTATTTCTAGTTGTAAGTTTTTAGGAAACAAGTATCTCAAATTCTCAAAGTTAAAGTATCGTGGCATGCTTTGGAACGAAATAGTTTTCACAATTTGAGAAGTTTTTTTCATGCAAAAAGGGTTTAAACAAGTTCAATTATTGCTTATTTATAGTGCATTTAAGTTTCATAAACAATGTTTATGTTTTTTGGCTTGATTGGCACTTAATTCAGAATTTTGCAGAACCAAGTGTCGACACCTGGAAGCTTAAGTGTCGACACTTCAGCATTTGGCATGCAAAAAATCTTCTTGGCACGTCAAGTGTCGAAACTCAGAAATCAAGTGTCGACACCTGAAACTCAAGTGTCGACACTTAAGTTTCCAAGTGTTGACTCAAGGCATGAGACTTTTTGAAAATCCAGAACTTGGTCATGGAAGATTTTTTATGTCAAGTGTCGACACTTGTGAGTCAAGTGTCGACACTTGAAAGTTCAAGTGTCGACACCTGACAGCCAAGTGTTGACACCTGACAACCAAGTGTCAACACCTGACAGCCAAGTGTCGATACTCGGGTTCTGACAACCCTAATAGATCTTGTTACGGCCGTAACGATGACGTGGCCGGGCTCAGATACCGTCAGATATGATCGAGCAACATGGAGGTTTCTTCGGCCGAGTCAGCGTCACATTGCCGAGATCGAGCTCAGCCAGGCTACCTCGCCAGACGACTTCCCGAAACGTTACCGCCCTCGCCAAAGTCGAGCTCGGTTCGGGGCTCCTCCCGCCACCTCGCCAGGCGTCCGCCCAGAGCGGTCCGCCTAGGCCGAGGTCGGCCGCTCCCTCGTCCCTTCGCCAGATGGCCCCCGGAGACGGGTCCACCTCAGCCGAAGCTAGACGACCTCCTGCCACCTCGCCAGGTGTCCACCCAGGAGGGGTCCACCCAGGCCGAGGTCGGCCGCTCCCTCGCTCCCTCGCCCCTTCGCCAGGTGGCCCCCGGAGACAGGTCCACCTCAGCCGAAGCCAGGCGACCTCCCGCCACCTCGCCAGGAGTCCACCCAGGAGGGGTCCACCCAGGCCGAGGTCGGCTGATCCTTCGCTCCTTCGCCAGGTGGCCTTCGGAGACGGGTTCACCTCGACCGAAGCCAGGCGACCTCCTGCCACCTCGCCAGGTGTCCACCCAGGCCGAGGTCGGCCGCTCCCTCGCCCCTTCGCCAGGTGGCCCCTGGAGACGGGTCCACCTCAGCCGAAGCCAGGCGACCTCCCGCCACCTCGCCATGAGTCTACCCAGGAGGGGTCCACCCAGGTCGAGGTCGGCTGATCCTTCGCTCCTTCGCCAGGTGGCCTCCGGAGATGGGTCCACCTCGGCCGAAGCCAGGCAACCTCCTGCCACCTCGCCAGGTGTCCACCCAGGAGGGATCCACCTCGATCGAGGTCAGGCCGTCCGTACAGAGAAGATCCCAATGAAAGAGGCGTAGGTTCCGAGGTCAGCCCTCGAGCCGTGCGCATCACAGGCGGCGCCCCGTACGGATGGCGGCGGCACGCGAAACACCACTTAATCGGCCCGACAGGTCCCGCGGTCGAGAGACGCGGTTCTGACAAAACAGGCCCCGTAAACGGACGGTGCTTGCACTTAGGAGGGAGAGCGCTCTCACTGGGCCCGAGGTATGGCCGGCCGCCTTGCCGGCGCCACCCCCTTCTGTCTTTGCCCTTTCCCCGCTGGGCTCGGCGAACGAGGTCGGAAAGCCGCCTGGCCCTCAACACCAAAAAGGGAAAGAGAAAAGGATGGGAAGGGGAGCCCCCCAGGAGGGGAAGATAGACGAACAACGGGAGGAGATAAAAGGAAGGAAGCTGGGGACGACAAGGTAAGCTGATCAAGCTGGGGACAAGCAAGGAACAGTGGCCAAAAGCCCCGCTCCGAGTGTGAGATCCAGGGTCCCGAGAGGGGATCGCTTGGCATGAGCTCGGCAAGGAGGGCCGGCCGGGTCCCTATAGCACCTTTCTTGCTAGTAAATTCTCTGAGTCTGGGACTCCTTCGGGGGCCCGTCTTGGAGAATCTGTTCCTTCTCGTCGTCTACTGACTTGACCGTCGGAGCTCCCTCGCCGGGATCCTCGGCCAGGGTCTTCTGACCCTCTCTTGCAGGTTCCCTCCAGCCAGGAGGCTCCAGGAGCCAGGCGGTCCGGTAGGATCGACGGATCCATGGCACGGGCGCGGCGGCGAGATCGACAACAGATCTATTTTTCTGAGTTGCAGAAATGTCTTTTCAAGCTCCCAATAGCTAGTTTCGAAGCTCCAACGGTCTCAAACCATTTTTTGAAAGTTTTTGAAGTATTTAAGCTTCACCAATCTCATTCTTGAAGCATTGAAGTCCATTGAAAGCTAAAAAACCAATATTCCCTCAAGAACTTCACTTCAAAAGCCATCAAAAGAGAGATTCCCTAAAAAAGCTTACAATCTTATCCTTTCATCATTCCAAAAAGAGAGCTTGAAGAATATTCCAAGGAGAAGACAAAACAAGCATCAATTAGAGCCTCAAAGCTTCCATTCTACTCTTGAAGAGAGTTTGTTTTGTTTATTTAAATTGTATATTTGAAATTCACTTGTGTTTTGACCTAGCTTTCAAGGATTTCTTGAAAGTAGATTGTTGTGGTTGTTGGTAAGCCAAAAGGACAAAACCAACTAAGGTTGACTTGTGAGCCCAAAGACAAAATAAGTGTAAAGGTTTGTTGGTGAGCCTAGGTGATAAAACCAACATAGGTTTTGACTTGTGAGCCTTTGGAAAAACAAGTCAGCTATAATCTTGGAGAGATTATAGTGAAATTTTCAAGGAAAGCTTGGGGAGTAGACGTAGGTGTTTGGAGAACACCGAACCACTATAAATATTTGTGTTTGTGTTGTGATTATCTCTTTTACTACTTGCATTTTAATTTCTGCACTTTACTTATTGTTTTCTGTTGTATTTACTTAAGTGCATTATCCACAAACACTACACGGCCTTCACATATTTGTTTTAATTTTAAAAGACCCAATTCACCTCCCTTTTGGGCTCCATTTTTGGGCAACAATTTATCTTCACGGTGGGTGGCCCGAGGGAGGAGGTTACTGCACCACTTCAGGAGGCATCGCGAGACATCGATGTCCAGCAAGAGGTGGGACTGCCTACACAGGAACCAAAGATGATGGTGGAGCCTTAGGACTTGAGTCATGAGGATGTTGTTGGGTGGCTTAGACAGGCCATTCGGGGGGTAGGAGATGGGCCTCCAGTGATGGTCGCACCATTGGATCGGATTATTGTGGATCAAGCTGAGGGGAGTACAGGAGTGGACCCCCCTCCATACCAGGTGTCATCATAAGGATTTTGATTAGGAATTCTCGGGAGGCAGGGAAACCTACATTCTAAGTTTTCTTTAATGGATTGATCCAACAGCATTGTCCTAACATTTATATGCTGCTTGAGACCCGACTTTCTAGTAGGAGCCTGGACCAGGTTAGGAGGCGACTATAGTTGACATGGAGCACCTATGCTATCGAGTTCAGAGGCCTATCAGGGGGGATCTTGGTGATGTGGAGGTGTGGTTCTGTGAGGGTGGATGTTTTTTACATGTGTGAGCAGCAAGTTGCCATGGTCATCTTTGAGCAGACGGGCAGCCCCTGACTTCTATCTAGCATGTATGCGAGCACCGAGTACAGGAAGAGGAAAAGGCTTTGGTATGAGATCTCCAAGTTGCTATCCCAGGGCATCCCTTCCCTCGTTGCTAGTGACTTCAATTGCATTGCAGGATCCTATGAGAAGATCGGAGGCAGGTAGTTTGTGGACAGCATTGACTCCAGGAAGTTTATGGGCGATACCAGTCTGATTAATCTTGGTTACTCTGGCTCTTGCTTCACCTAGTATAATAACCGATCCGATACCACCAGAGTTTGGGAGAAGATTGATCAGGTTCTTGGTATTGCTGGCTGGATGTAGTGATTTCCTAGGCGCCATGCCAGTATCTTCCGAGGATTGCATCGGATTACTGCCCACTCCTGATACTATTGATAGTATGTGTCTGCCTAGACCACCTTTCTACTTTGAAAAGTTCTGGACCTTCTACCCGAGGTCGTGGGATCTGATTAGAGTGGTTTGGAGGATGTCGATTCGCAAGGATGCGAGGTACCAGATAATCCGAAGATTGGAGCTGGCCAGGCATAGGCTTCTTCGATGGAACCGGACTGAGGTTGGCGATATCTTCAGACAGATTCAAGAGGTCGAGACCGATATTGCTGATCTTTAGAGATGAGAGGATCAGAAGGGGGGTCTCCAGGAGGCTAACTTGGAGAGGCTTCACCACAATCTCCTATCCCATCACTCTTTATTGAGACAGCAGGAGACTATGTAAAGACAGAAGTCTATGATTCAATGGATCAAGGAGGGTGACTGGAATATCATATTTTTTTACCAGTTTACTATGATCCGGAGGTTGGCCAACCATATCAGGTAGCTGAGAGAGGATGATGGTACGTTGGTGACTGGCAGTGATCATATTGGGAGGCAAATTCTTCAGTATTTCATATCAAGGTGGATCCTACTTCTGGGAAAAGATATTTCTATCCAAGGATCCCATTCGATGGACCGCATCTCTGACCAAGAGAATTTGAACTTGACTCACCTTGTGTCTTCCATAAAGGTGCAAGAAGCCCTTTGGTCCCTCGGAGAGGACAAAGCCCCGGGCCCAGATGGGTTTCCTTTCCTGTTCTTCCATTGATACTGGTCCATTATTGGGGGTGAGGTGATTGAGGCGGTGCAAGTGGTCTTTCTTTATGGCCTCCCTGTTGAGTGGAAGAATACTTTGATTCTCTTATTCCAAAGAGACCTGATGCTTCTATGCCCAGTCACTTCAAATCGATCAGTCTTTGTACCACCCTCTATATAAATTGTACAAGGGTTTTGGTTAGGTGGCTATAATTGATTATGCTTCTTCTTATTTGTCCTGAGCAAGATGCCTTTGTCAGTGGTCGCTGCATTACTGATAATGTTCTCTTTATCCAGAGTTCATGCATGACCTTAGGCGTGCCCCCTCAGGCAGAGTCTCATAACAATCAAGCTAGATATAGAGCAGGCTTATGACCGGATGAGTTGGCATTTCTTTCGACGACTCTTTATGATTTCAAATTCTAGCATAGGTGGACCAGTTGGATCATGGATTGTGTGGAAGCCCCTAGCTTCACCATCCTGGTTAATGGTGCGCCAACTTAGTATTTTCACTCGACTGTTAGTCTTCGTCAAGGTTGCCCTCTTTCTCCTTATCTATTTATTTTATGTGCTGATGCTCTCTCCTCTGCTCTAAGGGGTGTGGTCCAGGGATCATTACTGGAGCCCTACTGGCTGGCTCATGGAGCCCAACCTCTCTTTCATCTTCTCTTTTCAGATAACTACCTTCTTATCAGGTGGGCTTCACTCCAGAATGCAAGATGCTTCACCACCATCATCGAGTCCCATTACCATGAGTCTGGCTAGTTGGTGAATCTGCAGAAGTCCACTATTATTTTCAGTCCCAGAATAAAGGTCCAGACAAAGCAGGCAATCCTTGTTAGATTAAAAATTTTTGAGCAGACCAAAACCTTTACCTATCTTGGTGTTCCTATGACTGGTGGGAGGCTCCGGAGGATGGAGTGGAAGCCCTTGGTACAATGGATCCATGATCGTCTTGAGGGTTGGCAGGCCTCTACTCTTTCTATGATAGGTAGGCTCACTCTTATTAGATCTGTCTTGAGTTCCATCCCTGTTTACCTCTTAGTGAACACTGTGCTGCCTAGATGTTGCCTCAAGGAGATGGAGCAGCTCTTCCAGAACTTCCTGTGGAGTTCTAAACATGACAATCATAGGCTTCACCTGGTATCCTAGGATACTGTTTGCTAGCTGGTTAGGGATGAAGGCCTTGGGATCTAGTCACTTTTGGTTAGGAGGGAGGTATTGATTGCTAGGCATGTAATGAGATATTTTTTTCAGTCCAACTGCTAGTGGAGCATGGTGATGAGAGCTTGCTATGGTGCTTGGAGCTAGGGATCCCAGATTTTGATCATGTGTGGCTGCACTTCTATTTGGAGAGAGATTTGTTCCCATGGCCCTGCTGTACTGGCTCAGGTCAGATGTTTAATTGGGGATGGGTCCGAGGTTGATGTGAGTCAGGATGCGTGGATCTCCAGCATTTCCTTGTCCAGGTAGCTGATCTTTATTAGCATGGAGGTAGTCAACAACCTTCAGGTTTTTGACTTGTTGGCAGATGATAGTAGGACTTGGAGAGCTCAGGAGGTCACCAGACTTTTTGGGAGCCAGCTGGCTAATCGAATTCTTACCATCTCGATTATAACCCACTACTACCAGGATCTGAGGGTGTGGGGCTATTCTTGCTGCCCCAAGGTTCCTTCTAGCACCTTATCTGATATGTACAGGACACCTTCAGATATGAGGATTGTGACTGCCTAGATCTGGAGACTACCTGTTCATCCGAGAGTGCACCTTTTTTTTAAAAGGTGGCTTGGGGTTGCCTTTCCACGAGGGCACTACTTAGGTGCAGAAGTATAGACCTATTAGTGATTTGCCTAGTTTGTGGTTTAGAGGACGAGTCCACTGAGCATGCTATCCTGCATTGTCCTAAGGCAAGGTTGATTTGGAGATTGGTTGGGAGATAGCCTTAGAAAGAGGATGATGGGTTCTGGTTGTGTCCTTTCCTTGACATGCTCCAATAATCTTTGGTTGAGGTTGGTGGCCAGTCTGCCTACATCGCTTATCAGATTTAGCTATCCAAGAACAGCTTGGTCTTTGAGGCTGTGCTCACTCCGACACACCGGGTTATTTAGAGAACCATGTTCATGGCTATGGAGTATCACCATTTTAACGCTGCTACATCCCTTGCAACCCCGGATTCCTGAGATTCCCATGCTATCATGACAGCGGTTGTTACAGTAGTAAACAAATCTATTCGGCCCAGACACGCATCCTCCTTGGTGACTGGGGTAGCCACGTACTTTTCTAACTCAGCCCATTTCGGTTCAGCTTAGCTCGACTTGGCCCCACCTCGGCCATGCACCTTATCACCTCGGCCTCACTTCGGCCATGAGAAGTCCAACTTCGGCAATTCAGTTCAACTCGGCACTTCTGTCCATGCCGGTCCAGCTCAACCTCCTCCGCCCGTGGCACGCCCAGCTCCAGCTCGGCACGTCCGCAATAGGAGGCCTTCGCCCGGTCTGGCGCCCAGTCCATCTTGGCTCCGACGACTCCGAGTCCAATGCGACCTCGTCCAGTCTGCCCGCATATCCAGCCGCCTACGCCAAGTCCGATGCCCCATGCCAAGTTCGCAACGGGAGACCTCTAGCGCCCAGCTCCAGCTCGGCACGCCCGCGCCAGGGCAATAAGCCCGCAGGGCCATGCCTTGGCTCCACACGTGGCATCCCCGCCTGCAGCTTCCCCTGGTCTGGAGCACCACCGTGCCCAGCTCCGTCCGGTCCACCAAAGGGAGGCCAGGGCCACACCTCCGAGCTCTAGTTTCCAGTATGCCGGCAGGGCCACACCTTGGCTTCACCCGTGGCAGCCCCTCTCCCAGGCCGGCGCGACCTCGCCCGCACGGCCATGATGGCTCCCAGTCCGGCATAGTTCTGTCCTGTGCCAGTCCGGCACGCCCATGCCTTCATCTGGTCCGGCACACCCAACTCTGATCCGCACGTTTCCCTCCGGTTCGGCGCACCCGAGGTCACCTTTCCTCTGCCCGCTCCGGCATCCGCGTGGAGCTCTTCCACCCATGGTAGCCTTTCTCCCAGTCCGGCATGCCTGTGCGCCTAGTTCGGCCCGCGTGCTCAGTTCCCCACGTGCCCACTCTGGCACAACCTCGCCCGGACTGCCTGCGTCTCCAGCTCGACCGCGCCTGGGCATGCCTCAGCGCCGGTCCACTTCGGCTCAAACCTTCCCGGCATCCAGGTCCGCCAGGGCACGCCCCAGTGCCGGTCCACCTCGGCGCCGCCTGCCCCAACGCCGGTCCACCGCCAGCCTCGGTGCCCAGGTCCGCCAGCACCAGTGCCAAGGCATGCCCCAGCACCGGTCCACCTCGGCGCCGCCTGCCCCAGCGCCGGTCCACCTCGGCGTCGCCTGCCCCAATGTCAGTCCACCTCAGCACCGCCCGCCTCGGCGCCCAAGTCCGCCAGCGCCCGTGCCAGGGCACACCCCAGCGCCGGTCCACGTCGGCTCCGCCCGCTCCGGCATCCAGGTCTGCCAGCGCTGGTCCACCCCGGCTTCGCCCGCTCTGGCGGCCGGTCGCGCGCAGGGGTCCGCCCGTGGCACGCCCGCGGGAGGCCTGCGTTGCCGCCCAACGGCTCCCAGTCCAGACACCCGCGTCAACTCCGGTCCCACCTCCACTCGCGACGCACCTGGCTCCGGCCCCGTCTCCGCTTGCGGCGCACCTGGCTCCGGTCCTGCCCCGTCCAATCCAGCTCCGGCCCGGTTTCATAGCTTGCACCCTGCAAGCCCGGCTCTTGCCAGGAGCAGCGATCCAGTCCGGCTCTGCTTAGGCGCGTCTGCCGAACCAAGGTCCTCATTTCGGCTCCAGCCACAAGTCAGCTCTACCAACATCGGCCACATCATGAAATCTAGTTTGGGAGCTTCTGCATGCTGCACCTCGATCCGCGTGCAGGGGCTTCCACCTGCCCCGTCTCGGTCCATGCACGCGAGGGACTTTGCATGCCTCATGCCGCGCACCTCTTGCATCGGAGGGCCTTCACCTGGATCGTCTCGATCCGCATGCCACATGCCATCTAACATCATTTCAGGTATGCTCCTCAAAGTGCAGGTACGATGGCAGTACGATACGTAAAATCACCGTCCCTAGTGTGCCTCCTATAAGGAGGACTATATCAAAGCCCCCGGCCCCCAGGACGCAGTTTACATCAAGGAGGAAGGAGTGCCCCACCCAAGGCACTGTGTTCCTTCACCAACTTTTTAAACCACCCAGAAGAAGGAAGTTCACCAACCCACCTAAATCTCTCAGGCCAGCAGAAGCCTCAGAGGCCTAGGCCAAGGAGAATGCACCTCCCTGAACACCAAGAATTGCTCAACTATATAAGACCAACATAAAAAGGTAAGGTAAGGTAAGGTAAGAAAGAAAGAAAGAGATAACACACTCTCTTCATCCTTATATTATACTCCATTTTTATCACCCTCTAGAAGCGGAGAGTCCCCCAAGCTCTCCGTCTCAGAGGTCGTCTGTTTCCCTCGATCGTCCCACTGACTTGATCGTCGAGTGTCTTTGCCAGAATCCCTGGCCCAGGTCTCCCCTGTTTTGCAGGTCCGCCCGACAGAGGGACGATACAGAGAAGATTGCTCCTCGTCGGAGAGACCCACAGGAGGACCACAGCACAGCTTCAAGCCCCCTTCATCCCTACAACAACCCCTCCGAGCACGGAGAATCCTCCGAGCCCCATGATGGAGGGTATGTTCCCCTTGATCATCTCCAATCGACGAGCCCGGTGACGCTGGCGGGGAGTCCACTCACCTGGGCCACGTAAGAGCTGCAGGCCACGGCAATCTAAGCGGCAACAGATTGGCGGGCCAGGTAGGGGGGCAGAACCATGCTCCTCAACAAGGTGGGACAGTAGTTCCCACCCTTATCCTTAGTCCTCGGGGGGCAGACCGGGGGCATAGGAGTGGGGGCACGAAAGCTTCTCCCTCTCTCTCGAGGCTCCATGGAGCGGCCTCGACCAAAAGAATTCTGGGCTGTGAAGGTGCATCGTCACCCTTGATAGGGCAGCAGGCAGTAAGCCAAAGATGGAGCCACCTCCCGGCGGTGTCACCTTCCAAGGGCCCCACTAAAATAATAATAATTTAAAAAAAAGAAAAGAAAGAAGAAGAGAAAAAGAAGAGAGGGAGGAAGGGTCTGACTATCATAGAGAGGGAAGAAATCCGTGCAACGGAGCTCTCTCCCATGCTACAGGGAGTCCCATCTTCTCCATGTAACGGAGTACGCTCCCATGCAACGGAGCTTCCTCCCATGCAATGGAGCTCCAAGTCTCCCATGCTACAGGAAGTCTCATCTTCTCCATGCAATGGAGTATGCTCCCATGCAACGGAGCTTACTCCCATGCAACGGGACTCCCATTCACCATGCAATGGAGATCTATTCTCCCGTTCAACGGAGTCCTCAGCCCCCATGCAACGGGGCTCCCCCTCCTCCATGCAATGGAGCCTTGTTCTTCCATGCAGAGGAGTCATATCCTTTCCCAAGGTAACCCCTTTTTACGTTATCCTTGCAGCGTAAAAAACTATGTTTTAGCTATGCTGGAAGAGCTCCTATGTCATCATCAGCGGAGCCTTGTTCTCCTATGCGACAGAACCCTGCTCTCCTATGCAACAGGGCCTTATGCTCTCATGCAACAGAGTCATCTTCTCCTTGCAACGGGAGTTTCGTTCCTCCCATGCAGCAGGATTCCATCTCCTCCATGCAACGGGAGCCTCATTCCTTCCGTGCGATGAAGTCATCTTCTCCATGCAACGGGAGTCTCATCTCCTCCCACGCAACAGGAGTCTCATAATTCCATGCAACGGACCCCCACTTCCGTACAACGGAGTCCTCTTCTCCCATACGGAGATCTATTCTCCCATGCAGAGGAGTTCTATTCTTTCTTAAGATAACTCCTCCCTTCGCTATCTTTGCAATGCAAGAAACTATATTTTAGTTCTACAGGAAGACCTCCTATGACGTCATCAACAGAGCCCTCTCCCATGCAACGGAGCCTCAAGCTCCCATGCAACAGAGCCTCTTCTTTCCATGCAAGGGAGTCCTGCTCCTAGGCAATAGGATCTCATTTCCTCCTATGCAACAGAGCTCCTCTTCCTCCACGCAACGGAGCCTTGCTCCCCATGCAACCGAGTTCTATTCTTCCGTGCAAAGGAATCCCATTCTCTCCTGAGAGGACGGCCGGCAAAGTTGATTTCGGCCCGCTCAAGGAAGAAACATATTTTTATCTATTCATGTGACCGGAGCTTAACAGGTGACTCCTTCTCCGCTACATTTACATAATGAAAAAATGTGTTTCAGTTATACAGGAAAAGCTCCAGCAAGCTCTTCAACGCTTCAAGGCGGGAAATACCAGAGGTCCCACGCCAAAGCCAAGAAGCTGCCGAAGCTCTGCGTTCAAGCCAAGAGTCAATCAAGCTTCTCGATAAAACAGAGCTAAAGCCAAGCTCCTCACCAAAGTCAAACTCTTTGATGAGACCGAGCTCCCTGCTGAGGTCAAACTCCCGTTGAAGATGAAGAAAACTAACCCCCACTATGGCTGGGGAAAGCAATGAACGAAGCATGATTCCCGAAAGGAAGAAGCAGTGAAGGCCCAGTCACTTCATGCACACCATGTGAAACTGTGGAGTGGGATTTTGTCCTCCATACCATGCAAAGGGCCTTCCGCAACACAATCGTCACCAACATCATTAAACATTCTCGACCATTGGGATGCGCAAGGCCAACCACCACAGGAAGCTTCGGAGGCCCAACCGTTTATGGCTCGCCTCCTAGCATGGCGAACCAGCGGCTCTGACACTTCATAAAGGATATAAGAATCCCTCCTCAATAATTAAAGTTCCATTTCAATACAAATTTTGCTCTTCATCATTACAGGAGCTCGTCCGTTCGACTCCGAGTCTGACGAAGGAAGCCCGGAACCTAGTTCCAGCACAATGGAACCCAGTTCCGGTACAAAATCTTGGAGTCCAGTCCGGATGAAAGCTCGGAACCCAGTTCGGGCAGAATGGAACCCAGTTCCGGTACAAAATCCCGGAGTCCAGTCCAGATGAAAGCCCGAAACCCAGTTCCGGCACAACGGAACCCAGTTCCGGTACAAAATCCCGAACTTCAGTCTGGAAGGTGGCACGGAACCCAGTTCACCGATGTGATCTCGGACTTCAGTCTAGAAGGTGGCGCGAAATCTAGTTCCCCCACGTGATCCCGAACTTCAGTCTGGAAGGTGGCGCGGAATCCAGTTCCTCCACGTGATCCCGGATTTCAGTCTGGAAGGTGGCATGGAACCCAGTTCCCCCACGTGATCCCGGACTTCAGTCTCGAAGGTGGCGCGGAACCCAGTTCCCCAATTTAATCCCAGACTTCAGTCTGGAAGATGCCTCGGAACCTAGTTCTGGCATGAAGGCTCGGACTTCAGTCCGCGTGTTATCCCTTGAGTTCCTCCGCCAAGATGGCTCCCCCGAGGTCGAGCGTTGCTCCCTCGAGGTCGAGCATCTGGCCTGAGTCGAACTCCTACTCTTTGGGTTCCTCCACTAGGATGGCTCCCCTACGATCGAGCGTTGCTCCCCCGAGGTCGAGCATCTGACCGGAGTCTATTTCTCTCTCTCCTACTCCTTGGGCTTCTTCTGCCAGGATGGCTCCTATCTTCTAGCAACTTCAATACCTTCATCAAAGGTTCCGACGGATATTCTAAACTCGACCACATCAACTATATGCCCGGTCATGTATGTGTGCATCCAAGTTGTACACCTCACCAATCTTTTTCTCCATGGCACCACCTTCTATCTGGTCAAAGAGGAGTCAGACTGAAGTACTGGCACCGTCATAAAACAACTAACACAAGATCAAAACATCTACAGGCAAGTAAGTTTCAAAAAATAACACATTCTACTTTGTTTTGCAGGCCACTCCCTGTTCATGAAAAGGACAGCCAGACTTGATGCCTTCATCTGAGCCTTCAAAGGCTAATGGCTAACCTCCGGTAAGCTTTGTTCCATTTAGCAACTAACTTCTTGCAACCAGTATAGAGCCCGCTAAGGTGCAGGGCCGAGTGGACGATAATACTCCCTTTATCCAAAACGAAGATGTTTTGGACTCAGGGAGTGGGAGCATCTGTTACAGTAGTAAACAAATCCATTCGACCCAAACACGCATCCTCCTTGATGACTGGCGCGGCCACGTACTTTTCTACCTCAGCCCATTCCGGTTTAGCTTAGCTCGACTTGGCCCCACCTCGATCATGCACCTCGTCACCTCGGTCTCACTTTGACCATGAGAAGTCAAACTTCGGCAATTCAGTTCAGCTCGGTACTTCTGTCCATGTTGGTCCAGCTCAACATCCTCCGCCCGTGGTACGCCCAGCTCCAGCTCGACACATCCACAACAGGAGGCCTCCGCCCGGTCCGGCGCCCAGTCTGCCTTGGCTCCGGCGCCCAGTCCGTCTTGGCTCTGACGGCTCCCAATTCGACGCGACCTCGTCTGGTCTGCCCGCGTATCCAGCCGCCTGTGCCAAGTCCGATGCCTTGTGCCAAGTTCGCAGTAGGAGACCTCCAGCGCCCAGCTCCAGCTCGGCACGCCCACGCCAGAGCAACAAGCCCGTGGGCCGTGCCTTGGCTCCACACGCGGCATCCCCGCCTGCGGATTCCCCCGGTCCGGCGCGCCACCACGTCCAGCTCCGTCCAGTCCACCAGAGGGAGGCTAGGGCCACGCGTCTGAACTCCAGTTTCCAATACGCCGGCAGGGCTGCACCTTGGCTTCGCCCACGACAGCCCCTCTCCCAGGCCGACGCGACCTCGCCCGTGCGGCCATGGTGGCTCCCAGTCCGGCACGGTTTCGCCCTGTGCCAGTCCGGCACGCCCGCACCTTCATCTGGTCCGGCATGCCCAGCTCCGATCTGTGCGTTTCCCTCCGGTTCGGTGCACCCGAGGTCGCCTTTCCTCCGCCCGCTCCGACGCCCGCGTGGCGCTCTTCCACCCGTGGTAGCCTTTCTCCCAGTCCGGCGTGCCTGTGCGCCCAGTTCGTCGTGCCCAGTTCCCCGCGTGCCCAGTCCGGCACGGCCTCGCCCGGATTGCCTGCGTCTCCAGCTCGACCGCACCTGGGCACGCCTCAGTGCCAGTCCACTTCGGCTCAAACCTTCCCGGTGTCCAGGTCAGCCAGGGCAAGCCCCAGTGCCGGTCCACCTCGGCGCCGCCTATCCCAGCGCTGGTCCACCTCGGCGTCGCCTGCCCCAACGCCGGTCCACCTCGGCACCGCCCGCCTCGACGCCCAGGTCCGCCAGTGCCCGCACCAGGGCATGCCCCAGCGCCGGTCCACCTCGGCGCCGCCTGCCCCAGCACCGGTCCACCTCGACGCCGCCTGCCCCAACGCCGGTCCACCTCGGCACCGCCTACCTCGGTGCCCAGGTATGCCAACGCCCGAACCAGGGCACGCCCCAGCACCGGTCCACTTCAGCTCCGCCCACTCTGGCATCCAGGTATGCCAGCACCGGTCCACCATGGCTCCGCCCGCTCTGGCGGCCGGTCGCCCGCAGGGGTCCACCCGTGGCACGCCCGCAGGGGTCCACCCGCGGCACGCCCGCGGGAGGCCTGCGCTGCCGCCCAACGGCTCCCAGTCCAGACGCCCGCGTCGACTCCGGTCCCACCTCCGCTCGAGACACACCTGACTCTGGTCCTGCCCCATCCAGTCCGGCTCCGGCCCGGTTTCATAGCCTGCGCCCCGCAAGCCCGACTCTTGCCAGGAGCAGCGATCCAGTCCGGCTCCACTCAGGCACGTCCGCTGGACCAGGGTCCTCGTTCCGACTTGGGCCACAAGTCAACTCTGCCCGCATCGGTCATACCATAAAATCTAGTTTATAATATTATTTGATCATGTATTATATATTGATGAGTATCATATTCTACATAGTAGTATATATCAATTAATCTTCTAATATATATTATTTGATTATATACTGTATATTGGTAAGTATCATATTTTATAAATTATATATGTATTGAGAGCGCTCTCTTTCCCGAGTATGGGCAGCGCTGGTAAGGCGGCCGGTCAGACCTCGGGCCCAGTGAGAGCGCTCTCTTTCCCGAGTATGGGCGCCATCCATATATGGGGCCTGCTTTGTCAGAATCGCGCCTCTCGATTGCGGGACCTGTCGGGCCGATGCAAATGGTGTTTCGCGTGCCACCGCCATCCATACGAGGCACCGTCTGTGATGCGTACAGCTCGAGGGATGACCTCGGGGCCTGCGCCTCCTTCCCTGGGACCTTCTCCATACAGGCAGCCTAGCTTCGGTCGAGGTGGGCCCGTCTTCGGGGGCCACCTGGCGAAGGAGCGAAGGATCGGCCGACCTCGGCCTAGGTGGACCCCTCCTGGGTGGACACCGGGCGAGGTGGCAGGAGGTCGCCTGGCTTCGGCCGAGGTGGGCCCGTCTCCGGGAGCCACCTGGCGAAGGAGCGAAGGACCGGCTGACCTCGGCCTAGGTGGACCTCTCCTGGGTGGACACCTGGCGAGGTGGCAGGAGGTCGCCTGGCTTCGGTCGAGGTGGGCCCGTCTCCGGGGGCCACCTAGCGAAGGAGCGAAGGATCGGCCGACCTCGGCCTAGGTGGACCCCTCCTGGGTGGACACCTGGCGAGGTGGCAGGAGGTCGCCTGGCTTCGGCCGAGGTGGGCCCATCTCCGGGGGCCACCTGGCGAAGGAGCGAAGGACCGGCCGACCTCGGCCTAGGTGGACCCCTCCTGGGTGGACACCTGGCGAGGTGGCAGGAGGTCGCCTGGCTTCGACCGAGGTGGGCCCGTCTCTGGGGGCCACCTGGCGAAGGAGCGAAGGACCGGCCGACCTCGGCCTAGGTGGACCCCTCCTGGGTGGACACCTGGCGAGGTGGCAGGAGGTCGCCTGGCTTCGACCGAGGTGGGCCCATCTCCGGGGGCCACCTGGCGAAGGAGCGAAGGATCGGCCGACCTCAGCCTAGGCGGACCCCTCCTGGGTGGGTGCCAGGCGAGGTGGTAGAGGAGCCCCGAACCGAGCTCGACTTCGGCGAGAATAGTTTGTCTTAGGAAGTCGTCTGGCGGAGTAGCCTTACCGAGCTCGGCCTTGGCAATGTGGCGCTGACTCGGCCGGAGAAACCTCCACGTGGCTCGATCATATTTGGCGGTATCTGAGCCCGGCAACGTTATCGTTACGGCCGTAACAGTTGCCCCCCAGCCCGCCGTTCCGTTGGGGCGTTGTAGAACGGAACGTCGGGATTAAATGCAGATATGACATGGGGAGGCGAAGATCTTGCATCATAATTGCCGCGATCATTGTCGCCGTGGCTCGATGCGCCTGAAACCCTATAGGAAGCCACCACGCGTCGCCCACTTGCCCGCAATAAATGCGTCGCTTCGAGGCAGAGGCCGTTACCCTGCTAACGAGGCATCGATGTCGGGCGTGCGTCCACGTGGCGATCGCTCAGTGGCTCGGGGCGGAATGATGGGTACGGCCGCTGTCGACTGAGTTTGAAAAGGAGGGGACTTTCCAGAATGAGGCCTTTCCCCTTGCTCCGTGGGTGGTTTGCTGCAGGATAACTTCCGTTGCCCCGCGTTCGCTTGGCATATTTTCGGTGATTGCCTCCATCCTTCTCTGGTTCTCCTCTCTCTTTTCCTCTCTAAATCATTGTCCTTCTCTTTGCCATGGTGCGTCATCGCTATGTCTCTTCCAATCCAGACGAGGCCGGTCCATTCCGGCCGAGGACTCCATCTTCTTCCTCCTTAGAGGAGGAAACGATTCCGGAGGAGATCCGCCGGCGTCTGCAACCCGGGGGTGTCACCATTGGCATCCCCAGGGGGGTCCGGTCTCCCCCGGTTGCTCCCGCCGTGCCCCTTCGTTCTCTTCCTGCTCCGCATTTTCTTCCCGCCGGTCCCTCCGGTCATGCTTCCACCATGACCAAAGGCGATCTTTCTCTGCTCCGGGATGCCTATGGTATCCCGGGGTCAATTCATCTGTCTGTTCTGCGGTCCGGGGAGCGCGTCACCATGAGTGGCCCCGGCCGCATAGCCTTCTACGAAGACTTCCTCCTTGGGGGTCTTCGATTTCCTCTGCACCCCTTCTTCCTTTCTTTTCTCAGCCATTTCCGGCTTGTTCCGGCCCAGTTGGCTCCCAATGCCATCCAGGTCATCTTCTCCTTTATAGTCTTTTGTCACTTTCACGGGTTCGTTGCCCGTTTCTCCCTCTTCAGGGCCATGTTTACCCTGAAGAAGTGCTCCACCGATGACGGCTAGTGGTATATTTCACCCCGGTCCAGGTGTCTCCGGTTCGACCTCCCTTCTTCGATCAAGGGCTGGAAGAGCCGGTTTTTCTTCGCCTCGGTCGAAGATGTCGACTGGGCCTAGAGTGAACCGGACCGGTCCCCAAACCGGAACTCTCAGGTCGAGTCGGCGGACCAGGAGGCCTACTCCCAGCTCCTGAGTGACGTGGTCCCGGCGCTCGAGGTTCTGCTTTCGAAGCAGAATCTTTTTGAGGCCGGGATCAGTCCCATCCGTGAGACGGGTAAGATTCGGCCCTCCTTTGATTTCTGCCCCCTTTTTCTTCATGACCGAGTTGGCTAACCTTCTGTTCTTTTGCACTGCAGGAATGAAGTTCTCACTGGAGAGCCTTCTGGAGGGTGCGGCCCAGAGAGACGTCCCGGAGGTGGACGAGCCCGCGGCCAAGAGGGCCCGCACTGAGGCGGGCCGGGAGATCGCACCGGCGACCGTGCCCAGCCCAGTGGCCACCGCTCCCCCGCCCAGGTTGCCTCAGGGCGGGGCCGTTGATGCTTCGGCTGTCCGGCCTGGTGGCGCTGCTGCTGAGGGGGCTCCACCGCCCGAGGCTCCATCCAGCGCCGGTCCCATTGTTGCTGCTGCCCCGACGGTGCAGCCCGTGGCCTCTGCCGGCCCGTCGATCGCGGCCCCAGCTGAAGGGACAGCCACCGTAGGAGCCGACCTGACAGCTCCGCCACCGGTGATCACCCACCGGTGTTCAGTCATCCGTGACAAGGGGCTCGCGGAGAAGGTCATGGAGTATACCTCCACAGCCCGGGACCGCCGAGCTCGGGGCGGCCGGGACTATGCGGACGCCTTGCTCGGGATTCTCCCGTAGCTCTTTACGGTAAGCCCGAGCTCCTTCTTCTCTGTTCTTTCAAGATTTAGTGGCCTTTTCTCCTAACCTGGTTGCTCTGTTGGTGCAGATTGGAAATGACGTTCTCCTACTGAGGAACTTCCTGGTAGGGAACGCGAAGAGGGACGCCGAGAAGGAGAGGAAGCTCGGCAAGCTCGCGGTCGACGTCAAAGACCTCATGGAAAAGGGGGTCGAGCTGCGAGCCAGCAACCAAGCCCTCCAGACCGACCTGGCACGTTCCGAGGGGCGGAACAAGGAGCTGGAGGCTTCCTTGTCGGAGGAGAGGCTCTCCTACCAGCGTCGCACGGAGGAGGACGCGGCGGAGAAGGCTCGCCTGCAAGCCCACTCCCAGTGGCTGGAGCACCAGCTGGAGGAGGCTCGGCAAGATGCGAGCGCGGCGAAGGACCGGAGTGCGTACATCAACGAACTCCTGGAGGCCATAAAGCGGGAGGCGCAGGAGGCCATCCCGAAGTTCCGGGCTTCCGACGAGTACACGTCGGAGGTCCGGGAGGCCGCCGTGGACTCCTTCCTGAAGGGGTTCCGGATGTGCCGGGAGAAAGTGGGGGCCTTCTTCCCCGAGCTCGACCTCAGCAGGGTGGTGCTCGGAGGCAGGAGGCAAGGAGCCGAGAGCAAAGCCTCCGGTGCGGCCGACGCCACTCCTGCGGCCCCGTCGACCAGCGATGCCGTGGCTCCGGAGCAGCCTCAAGAGCCGGCCGCCGCAGGAGACGAGGATGTAGTGCCTGCGCCCCCAGCGGAGAGCTCCGACCCCGCACCACACTGAGCCATCGTCTTCTCGCCTGCCTCGTTGTTGTAGTTGTTTTTCTTTTTCTTCTTCTTCTTTTTCTTTTGGGGAGTCCCAGCCTATCGGGATTCCCTGCTTGTACTGTTGCTTAGATTAATGAAGACACTGTTTGACCAAGCCTCGAGTTCATCTTCTTCTCCACTCCCCCATCTCCCCTTTTTTTTTTGTTTTCTGAGATGTTGATGTGGAGTGCTGAAACGATCGTAGGCCTGGTCCCTTCCGTTGCTCAAATCGAAGGTTGGGACATCCCGGACCGCGCGGCGTCAGAGTAGGCCTTGAGCGGGTCCATCTTTGGGATCGCCTTCGTACTTGCGTGGGCGACATGGTTTCTGCCCCGCCTTCCAGGCTGAAGCCCGGGACCTCCGGACTGAACCCCGGGGCTGCAGGCTTTCTCAAGCCTTGCACGGCTTGCCGAGCTGCTCTCCGGGCTTGCGTGGGCGAACTGGGTTCTGCGCCACCTTCCAGGCCGAAGCCCAGGATCTCCGGACTGAACCCCGGGGTCGTAGGCTCCCTTAAGCCTTGCGCGGCTTGCCGAGCTGTTCTCCGGGCTTGCATGGCCGAACTGGGTTCGGTGCCACCTTCCAGGCCGAAGCCCAGGATCTCCGGACTGAACCCCGGGGCCGCAGGCTTCCTCAAGCCTTGCGCGGCTTGCCGACCTGTTCTCCGGGCTTGCGTGGCCGAACTGGGTTCGGTGCCACCTTCCAGGCCGAAGCCCAGGATCTCCGGACTGAACCCCGGGGTCGCAGGCTTCCTCAAGCCTTGCGCGGCTTGCCGAGCTGTTCTCCGGGCTTGCGTGGCCGAACTGGGTTCGGTGCCACCCTCCAGGTCGAAGCCCAGGATCTCCGGACTGAACCCCGGGGCCGCAGGCTTCCTCAAGCCTTGCGCGGCTTGCCAAGCTGTTCTCCGGGCTTGCATGGCCGAACTGGGTTCGGTGCCACCTTCCAGGCCGAAGCCCAGGATCTCCGGACTGAACCCCGAGGCCGCAGGCTTCCTCAAGCCTTGCACGGCTTGCCGAGCTGTTCTCCGGGCTTGCGTGGCCGAACTGGGTTCTGCGCCACCTTCCAGGCCGAAGCCCAGGATCTTCCAATTCCTTCGGCCGTCGGCCATGATCGGTCATGCTGAGTCCAGGGCCATGCGCCGATTTTCCTTCAAAGTGAGAAGAGAGCATTTGAAGAGGGGGAAATTTATTACGGGAGTAGGGAACCTTACATCACTGATAATACATTATTAGGTTCGAGGCGTTCCACGTCCGGGGGAACCTGGCACCTCCCAACTCCTCCAGGTAGTATGCACCGTGAGGGAGGGCTTCTGCCACCCGGTAGGGGCCCTCCCAGTTGGGCGAGAGCTTGCCGCATTCCCGCGGTTGGGAAGCTTCAGCACGCCGGAGGACCAAATCTCCGTGACGAAAAACCTTCGGCCGCACTCGGGAGTTGTAATACCTGGCCACACGCTGCCTATACGCCGCCATTCGAACTCGGGCCTTGTCCCTCGTTTCCTCGAGAAGGTCAAGGTTGAGCATCATCCTGGCTGGGTTTTCTGTCTCGTCGTATTGCTCCACACGCAGCGTGGGTAGGCTGAGCTCGACCGGGATGACCGCCTCAGCTCCGAAGACGAGGTTGAACGAGGTCTCGTCGGTAGCCGTCCTCGGGTTGGTGTGGTATGCCCAGAGGATGCTGGGGAGCTCGTCGGCCCACCTGCCCTTGGCCTGGTCCAGCCGCGTGCGGAGGCCCTGAAGAATGGTCCTGTTCGTGACTTCAGCTTCCCCATTGGTCTGGGGATGCGCCACCGAGGTGAAGCGATGCCTGATGCTGAGGTCGCTGCAGAACTCTTCGAACTCCCGACAGTCGAACTGGCGCCCGTTGTCAGTAACCACGGTGTGGGGGAGGCCGAAGCGGCAGACGATGGACTTCCAAAAGAACTTGGCGACGTTTGCTTCGGTGATCCTCGCCAAGGGTTCGGCCTCGACCCACTTCGTGAAATAGTCGATGGCCACTACCAAGAACTTCCGCTGTCCAGACACTGGCGGGAATGGGCCCAGGAGGTCCATCCCCCACTGGGCGAACGGCCAGGGAGCTGAGAGCTGGGAGATTGGGTTGGAGGGCTGCCGTTGAACCGTGGCGTGATGCTGGCACCGGTCGCACTTCTTCACGAAGTCGGAGGCGTCTTCCTTCATTGTCTCCCAGAAGTAGCCCTGACGGAGGGCCTTGTACGCCAATGCCCTGCCCCCCACGTGGTTCCCGCAGACGCCTTCGTGAATCTCCTGGAGCACAAGCCTGGCCTCCGTGGGTCCTACGCACTTGAGGAGGGGGTAGGAGTAGGATCTTTGATACAAGTGCCTGTCCATCACGACGAACCGCACGACCTTCTTTCTGATAAGGCGAGCCGCCTCGCGGTCCTCCGGCAGGGTGCACCTGGTGATGTATTCAGCATACTTGTCCATCCAGCTGGGTTCGTGGCTGACCTGATGGACCTCCACCGGTGCCTCGAGGCTTGGGATCTCAAGGCGCTCCACATGAGCGCGTCCCAGCATCGAGTCCGGCAGGGTCGCTAGCCGAGAGAGAGCATCCGCACGGGCGTTCTCCCCGCGGGGCATATGGAAGATGTTGAAGTGCCGGAATCTGGACGCGCCCGCCTTTACGAGCTCCAAGTATTTTGCCATTTGGGGGTCATGTGCGACGTACTCCCCGGATACCTGTCCTGCCACGAGCTGGGAATCAGTGAAAGCCTTGAGGTTGGTTACGCCCAACTCGCGGGAGACTCTCAGTCCGGCGAGGAGTACTTCGTACTCCGCCTGGTTATTTGTTACGGGGAATTGGAAACGGAGTGCGCATTCGGTGACGACCCCGTCGCTGTTGGCTAGGATGAGCCCAGCCCCGCTCCTGCCGGAGTTTGAGGCTCCGTCCACATGGAGGATCCAGGCGTTCTCTCCGGGCTCATCGGTGCCTATCTTCATCGGCTGGCCTGAGGGGCCTTCCTCGGGCTCCTTGCCCAAGCCTGCATATTTGACCAAGAAGTCGGCCAGCACCTGTGCCTTCATGGCCGACCTCGGCCTATACGTAATGTCGAACTCGCTGAGCTTCAGTGCCCACTTTGCCAATCATCCCGAGATATCGGGTCGGCTGAGCACTGCTTTCAGCGGTTGATCCGTCAGGACAGCGATGGGGTGCGCTTGGAAATAAGGCCTGAGATGCTGGGCAGACACTATTAGCACAAAAACGAGTTTCTCGGGCCGAGAATACCTGAGCTCCGCATCGCGGAGAAGCTTGCTGGTATAGTATACCGGCCGCTGGACCCCCTGGCCATCGGTCCGAACCAAGACCGAGCTGACAGGTTCCGGGGTGATCGCTAGGTAGAGGGTAAGCTCCTCCCCCTCCTCGGGCCTGGACAGCAACGGTGGCGACGCAAGCATCTTCTTCAGCTCCTCGAAGGCCTTCTGGCATTCCTCGGTCCAAGCGAAGTCGTTCATCTTTCTCAGCACCTTGAAGAAGGGACGGCAGCGGTCTGCCGACCTGGAGATAAAGCGGCTAAGGGCCGCAACTCGGTCGGTGAGTTGCTGCACTTGCTTTTTGGAGGTGGGCTGCTCCATGTCTAAGATGGCCTGGACCTTCTCCGAGTTGGCCTCAATTCCTCTTTGGGTCACCATAAATCCTAGGAATTTCCCGGCGGAGATGCCAAAGGCGTACTTCGCTGGGTTCAGCTTCATCTGATGGCGTCGAAGGTTGCCGAACGTCTCCACTAAGTCGGCCACGTGGTCCGAATCGGGTTTGCTCATCACCAGCATGTCGTCCACATACACCTGCATGTTGCGGCCGATCTGGTCTTTGAAAATTCTATTGACCAGGCGCTGGTACGTTGCCCCCGCGTTCTTGAGGCCGAATGGCATCATCCTGTAGCAAAAAGTTCCGCGGTCAGTTATGAAGGCGGTGTGCTCTTCGTCCTCCGGGCTCATTCGGATCTGGTTGTATCCGGAGAAGGCATCCATGAACGACAGGAGGCGATGCCCCGAGGTGGTGTCGATCAGCTGGTCGATCTTTGGAAGAGGGAAGCTGTCCTTCGGGCAAGCTCGGTTGAGGTCGGTGTAGTCCACACAGATCCTCCACTTACCACTACTCTTTCTTACCATGACCACGTTTGCCAGCCAGCTGGGATACTGGACCTCCCGCACAAAATCGGCGACGAGGAGCTTCTCCACTTCCTCGTTGATCGCCTTCTGCCTTTCCATGGAGAAGCTCCTCTTCTTCTGGCGGACCGGGCGGCAACTTGGGTCCACGTTTAGCCTATGCATGATGACCTCGGGCGGGATGCCCGGCATGTCAGCTGCTGACCAGGCGAACACGTCAGCGTTCGCGCGGAGAAACTCCAGTAGGCGTGTCGTTCTTCTTCAGGGAGCTGGGCCCCGACTTGCACCGTCTTCAAGAGATCCGATCCGAGGGAAAAATTCAGCAGGCGCTCTACGGGCCCTCCCCTGGGTTCCTTCTCTCTTAGGTCGAGGTCGTCGATATCGAGGGCGAGCTCCGTGCCCCGGGCACTCGGGACCGTCTGGAGGCAGTGCGGGACTGGCTGGGTCGTCCCCTTCATCTCACCGAGCCCGGAAGGCATGGGGAACTGTACCAACAGCCTTCTCGTGGAGATTGTGGCATCCAGTTGGTTGAGCCCGGGATGCCCGAGAATGGCGTTGTAAGGCGAAGGGAGCCTGACGACGGTAAATGTTATTAGGACGGTCGCCTACCGGGGTGGGGATCCGGTGGTGACCGAGAGAGTGATCTCCCCCTCGACCCCCACGGAGTCCCCTGTAAAACCTACCAGGGGGGAGTGCACCGGTTTCAGCTGATCGTGGGACAAGTTCATCCGAGAGAAAGCATCGTAAAAAAGTACGTCAGCCGAGCTTCCACTATCCACCATGATTCGATGTACAGGATGCTTCGCGATGGTCATCTCGACCACCACGGCATCGTTGTTTACATTGTCATTACCCTCCCCCCCCTCGGAAGGGATTACATTCTCCGGGTTCCCGACTTCCCGGGCTCTCTTCGCCGCTCGACCGACCCCGTGCGAGATCATGCCCACGGGCTTCTCCGTTGGGCGGTTATCGATTGCAGGGACGGGCGGTAAGGTCGCGAGCGGCTGCCCCTCCGAGGGGGCCTCATTCTTGATGAACTTCCTGAGGTAGCCCCTCCTAATCAGCTCCTCGATCTCCCGCTTCAGGTTGCGACACTCCTCCGTGTCGTGCCCGTGCTCGCGGTGGAACTGGCAGTACTTCGATTTGTCTCGGATGGCTCTCGGGTTCTGATGAGGAGGTCGGCGAAGGTAGCGCTCGCCCTCGATTTCCATGAGGATCTTCGTCCGAGGTGCGAGGAGAGGGGTGTACCTCCGCTCGGGAGTGGCCTCGCCCCTCAGCCTTGGATTCGGGCGAGGGTCGGCAGATGGCCCGGGCTTCCGAGCTCCCGAGGTGTCTCTTGGGGACGGCCTCTTCGGAGTCTTCCCGTCCAACTCTCGACGGGTGCGATCGGCCTCCTCCGCTCGGATGTACTTGTGGGCGCGGAGGAGGAGCTCGGAGTACGTCCTGGGCGACTTCTTGTCCAGGGAGTAGGTCAGGCGGGACGTCTTGAGCCCGCGCTTCAAAGCCAGCATGGCGACGGGCTCGTCCAGGCTGTAGATTTCCAGGGCTACGGTCTTGAACCGGGTGATGTAGTCCCGGAGCAGCTCCTGGTCCTACTGGCGGATGGAGAAGAGGCTATCCACCTCTCTCGGCACCTTTTGGCAAGCGTCGAAGTGTGCCACGAACTTTTCTTCCAGCTGATGGAAGGAGCAAATGGATCTGGGCTCGAGACGGGTGAACCAGACTCGAGCGGCCTTCCGGAGGGTGGCCGGGAAGGCGATGCACAGAAGAGCGTCAGTGGCCCCCTGGACCCTCATGAGAGCTTTGTAGCTCTCCAGATGGTCCAGAGGGTCGGTGGTCCCATCGTAGGGATCCACCTGCGGCATGCGGAACCGTTTTGGGATCGGTTCCGCCTGGATTTCTTCAGAGAAAGGGGGGCGGGAGTCGTAGCCCGCCGGGTCTACCGACGAGTTCTGCAGGTCGGCGAATCGGTGGGCGAACTCCGCTAGCTTGCGCTCATGCTCCTCCAGGCACCTCTCGGCCTGGCGCCTGATGGCTTCGTCGGTGGAGTCTTCCACCGAGGCTGCGGGTGAAGGGGGCGCCGATCGGTCTCGGCGCGAAGTCAGGCCTCGGCGTCGCTTGCTGCGATGCACCGTTTCGACCTCGTCAATCGGGGATCGACTCTCGTGATCCTCCGAACCGGAGTAGTTTCTTTTTGCGGGAGCTTGGTGGCTCCCCCGGGGGTTGGAGACGGCCCTCGGATGGGATGGCCTGCCCTGGATGGAGCGCAGGCTCCCATGCTGCCCCGCAGCTCGGGCCGCGGGGGTCCCTGGCTATGGCTGCGTGGCCAGAGACCGCTGCTGATGCTGAAGCTGCCGGACCGCCGAGGTCAAGGTCTGCAGCTGTTGGATGACGGTCGCAAGGGGTCCGTCCGTTGGGGTAGGCTGTGGTGGAAGAGGAGGGGGAGCTGGAAGCTCCCTCTCCGGGCTGTGGGCCCCTGGAGGGGAGTGAACCTCCCCCACGCGGCTGGTGGACGCCTCGCGGCCACGAGTGACCACCATTGTCAGAGAGCGCGACACCTGCAGAAAGCTGGCCCTCGCTTGGGTTTGGTGTCCTGCCCCCCTACCTGGTGCGCCAATCTGTTGCCGCTCTCGTCGCCGCGCCCGTGGCTCCGGTCCGTGGATCCTTCCTGACTGCCTGGCGAGGGAGCCTCCCCGGCTGCTGCGAACCTGCAAGAAGGAGTTAGAAGACCCTGGCCGGGGATCCCGGCGAGGGAGCTCCGACGGTCAAGTCAGTAGACGACGAGAAGGAACAAACTTGCTAAGTCTGGAACCCTTTCGGGGGGTCCACCTTGGAGAGTCTGTTCCTTCTCGTCGTCTACTGACTTGACCATCGGAGCTCCCTCACCGGGATCCCCGGCCAGGGTCTTCTAACTCCTTCTTGCAGGTTCGCAGCAGCCGGGGAGGCTCCCTCACCAGGCGGTCAGGAAGGATCCACGGACCGGAGCCACGGGCGCGGCGACGAGAGCGGCAACAAGTTGTATTGGATTGCAATTATATATAAATCAAATAAGCTTATAGTATATATGTATATGATCAAAGAATATATACTTAATAATTTACTGATACATACTATAAACTTTTTAGATACATATATAACAATAATTTAATATATACCTATAAATAAATTAATAAATAGTTTTTTGAATATAGTATTTATCAGTACATAGTATATGGTCAATTGATATATGTTAACGATCTCGCCGCCGCGCCCGTGCCTCGGAACCGCCGATCCGTATAGACCATCTTGCTCCTGGGGCCTCCTGGCTGGACCGGACCTGCAAGACGAGGTCAGAAGACCCTGGCCGGGGATCCCGGCGAGGGAGCTCCGACGATCAAGTTAGTAGACGGCGAGAGGGAACAGAGTCTCTGGGACGGGCCCCCGAAGGAGTCCCAGACTCAGAGATTCTATGAGCAAGAGAGGTGCTAGAGAGACCAGAAACCCGGCTGGACTCCTTGGCCGAGCTCACGCCAAGCGATCCCCTCTCGGGACCTTGGATCTTGCTCTGTGGAGCGGAGCTTCCAGCCTCTGTTTCTTACTTGTCTCTACTTACCTGGTCGTCTCTTTTCTCCTTCATTTTATCTCCTCCCGGTGCCTGCTGGTTTTCCGCTCTCGAGAGGCTCCCCCTCTTGCTCTCGTCGCCCTCTCTCCGTCCTTTTCTCTTTTCCCTTCTGGTTCTGAGGGCCAGGCAGCTTTCCGGCCTCGTTCGCCGAGCCTAGCGGGGAAAAGGTAAAGGAGGGGGGCGTTGGCAGGGCGGCCGGCCAGACCTTAGGCCAAGCGTGGGTGCTCTCCTCCCCAGGTGCCGGCACTGTCCGTCGAGAGGCCCTGTCTTGTCAGAACCGTGTCTCTCGACTGTGGAACCCGTTGGGCCGACGTAAGTGATGTTTCGCGTGCCACCGCCGTCCGTGCGGGGCGCCTTCTTCGGGGTGCGGCGCGCACGGCTCGAGGGCCAGCCTCGGAACCTGCGCCTCCGCTCTTTGGGGCTATCTCTGCACGAGCTGCCTGACCTCGGCCGAGGTGGACCCCTCCCGGGTGGACACCTGGTGGTGCGGGCACCAGACTCAGAAGAAGACTTCAGAGCTCCATCTGGATCTCTGATTAACCTTGCCCGAAAAAAATTAGGGTTTTTGGTTTGTAATAAGAGTTGACTAGATCAACTCAATTTAGCTTGAGTCTACATTACCTGCATTTTATTTTGTTGAGTCATGTTGACTCAGTAGTGGACTAGGGTTTCAACCTGGGGTGTTACATTTTCTCCCAGGACCAAGCAAGTGGACACCACACTCCCAGCCACACGCCAGAGTCCAGGAGGCGCCACATCTCCATCCAGTGTGCCTTGGTCCCCACACCACAAGAAAGCAGGTCCCTTCTTTCATGCACCACTTGGGGGAGAAATCCATCAAGATACCTCAATCCAAGGAGGAGCCAACTTCTTTCCAGATAAACCCAAGCCAGGATGGCAAGAATTTTTCTTGAAGAGAGGATCAAGGAGGTGCCCCACAATGTTCCATAAAAACCCAAGTTATAAAAGGGAAGAGAGCATGTCTTGGGGAGAAAATCAAGGAGGCACCCAAAAGTTTCCTAAAGTGCCAAAGCCATGAAAGGAAGAAGCCTAAACTTGTGGAGCAAGACTAGGAGGTGTCCAAAAGAGCCAAACCATGAAGGAAAAATCCTTGATTCATTAAGAGATACTAGGAGACACCCCCATAACCTGCCATTTGGAGCTGATTTTCAAGTTTTCTTGGAGTTTTTGAGCTGCCCACTCATGGAAGGAGTCTTGGGAAGAGAATTTGATGCCTAAAATGTGGGTTAGTCCTATTAGTCCCACATGGAAAGTGTATGAAATTTTATTTCTTTGTTATGTCTATATATTCAACTCTATGTAACTCTTAAAAAAATGAGATGAATGAAACCAAATTTTTTTTGTGAGCAAATTTTGTGTTTTCTCTCTTCCGCACTTGCATCCAGGTGTTGAGCTCCATGAGGGAGTAAATTCGGGTTCCCCAGGAACCTTGAGGAGGTGTGAGATCTCCAAAACCCCAACCCTAGGTTAGCCACTTCACTCCCAAACCCTAGCCGCCCATCACCCTTCTCTTTCCACAAAGCCCTAGCATATCCCACCTCTCACGGCCATTCTCTCCAAGTCCAGGCTGACCACCAGCATCCAGCTACAGTCCGGATACTTCAGATCCAAAGCTCTTTCCAGAGGGAGTCGAATCAGCCTTCAAGAGAATCCGGATCTCAGCGACATCAGCCTTCAAGTTCTTCGAACTAGTAAATCCTTCCCCGAGTCTCTGAATCCATCACTTGTTTTTCTTCTTCCAGATCTTGAGTCCAGGAGAAGCCGACCCAGCCACGAGACCAGTATTGGAGGATCCATTACGAAGATAGCCGAATCCGAGGATCCAATAATCTGCCCGAAAGAGTTCTTCCATCCAAATTCTGTGAAGATCACTGTCTGGTTGGTAACCCATCTCTCCTCTCTATTTCTGTCCTGTTGAAAGTTCAGAGCGAAACCCTAGGTCTGGGAGTTTCTCAACCCCCAGCGATCCGTTACTTCTGAACTACTCTGATAACCTAGTTTTTCTAAATTGTGCTTTCAATCATTACCTAGTTTCCTTCAACTTAGTTTAACTTTACTTTGAGACAAAGCCAATTTCTGAAATATAAAAAAAATAATAATAATCTTAATTTTTACTTTCGCATACGCTTCTTTGTTCTTTGTTCTGCATCATTTTTGGTATTAGAGCTTTCGTTCTGCATCAATTTTGGTATCAGAGCTTCCGTTCTGCATCATTTTTGGTATCAGAGCCCTGTCTAGGGTTTCTGTTTGATTGCTTGTTTGAGTCTCTCTCTTTTTACTTTGTCTGCACGAAGTAGACTCCCCAGGACGTCCAGTCCTAGGAACGAAGCGAGGTGCAAACCTCCTCTTCCCATTTCACGGGGTGTTCCTAGGGCGTGTAGGGGATCCGTTGGGTTATAACTTCGTAGCAGGAATTGTAAACGGGGAAGTGCTATGTTTTTAGCCCGTAATTACCCTGTTGCAAGAATTATTTATCACTGTAGTTAACTCCAAATTCAGTGATTTTTGTTTTGATGAAACCAGTATAATTGAAACTAATTTTCATAATTTTCCTATAATTTATTAGTTTCCATGCGATTTCTGAGAATTAAATTACTGCAACTCTATTTTTGTGTTCTGCAATCCAATTATTTTTGAGTGTTCATCTCTTAATTCATCTTAAGGGCATTTGAGCATCTAAGATAAGGGGAGGAGTTGATAACCTCTCCTTAGCCCAAAACCACTACCCACTCATTTGAACCTAAGCCTTTAATCTAAAAATTGATTAGACCTAATTTGCCCTAGTGGGCTAGGGACATCAACAAGTCGGGTCAAGGCTAGTGTTGAGTCAGTTTGTCTGGTTACTCTGTGTATGCTTTGTACTCAGTGTCTAGAACGGTGGTTCAGGGATTCCATCCCGAAGGGCTTGTGTGCTGGTCCGCCTACCTGGCCAATCTCTGATTGGTGTCTAGGATTGGCATTCAGGGACCTAACACTCCCCTTACACCTGCCTGGCTGAGTCCTGAGTTACTACAGGCTAGCTTGCCACTCTGATTGGGCATCTAGTTTGGGCTCTAGGTCTAGTTAGCCCATAGTTGTTCAGTTGAGTCTCATTTTATGTGTTTGCTTGCATCATGTCTACCCGGAATAGAGTGCCCTACCAACCTGGTCAAACCCAACCTGATTTAGAGGCCATGGTTAGAGCTCTTACTGAGAGCATGAACAAGTTAAGCCAGGATTTGACTACTACTGTTACCCAGTGTAAAGAACAAGTCCATGAGAATTTTACCCAGCTTAGGGATCAAGTCCAAGTCCTTGAGAAACGTAGACATCAAAATTGGATCCCTGATCCAAAATTTAATAGGCCCCAACCTCATCCATACCAGGAGCCTAGGAGGACCTTATACCGTGATCCCGAGCATAACCTTAGGAAGCCTAACCATGATATCTATAGTGTGGATCGTGTCTATGAGAGGTCCTTACAATATTCTAGACCAGTCACTCAACAACCCAAGTCTTCTAGATCAAACCATTTAGATCCACACCCATGCCCAAGTAAGGTCTCTACTAGCTTGAAACCCAGTGTGACCCAGGTTCCTATATCGTAAGAATGTTTGTTTTGTGGAGAAAGAGGCCATAAATCTAGTCAGTGCCCATGCATAGGACTAGCTTGTGCACAGCTAAGTGGTAAGAATCCTAAGGATGACATTAATGAGGGAGAACCCAAGCCTACCAATGAGGAAGAAAGGTTAGGTATGACAAGCCTTGAATCAGTTGACCCGATTACCACTGACCCGAAACCCATTGAAGATGGCATCGAGGAAGTATATGATGCTAGCTTGAGTCTAGTTGATGAATATAAGGGGGAAGAACTTGAAGAATGTGACATCGATACTATTGGTTCCTTACCTGAGGAGACCTTGGAAAGCAACCAAGTGGTAGGACCTAGTTCAGAAATTCAAGAGATTTGTGAGAACCAGGTTCCTTTAGTCAAATACCCCCAGGAAGAACTCATAGTGTTAGCCCGAGCTATCAGTTCGTATCCTCTAATGACAGTCATTCCCCAAGTACCAATTGAAGATCTTTGCACTAAACTGTTTAAGTTTGCCCACCCTATGGTAGATCCTCTCCTTAGGATGACTGAATCAAGCCTCTTACAATTGGACCTTGTCCCATGCTCAGCCACTAAGGTCTCTCCCGTAATCTCAGTTGGACATCCTTTTCTTGAGTGGATTGATTCACCCAGTCCTGTAGAAGTCTTCCTTATGGCCCCAGACCCCTTCCTTCGCATGACTGAGCTACCCTTCTATAGTGTATACCTTTCCTCACCCATAGGTCAAATTTCAAGTCTTGAGGTCATCATCCATAGACCCTTCCATGAATCATTCTCTAATCCATCTCTTGAGAAAGTGGATCATTGTTTGCTTAGAGAACAAACCTTAACTATTGCAATCACATGTCCTAGGCTACTCCCCGAACCATCTCTTGATCCATTCCTAGGAATAGCAAACTTTTCCTTTCGTAAGGATGACCAGTTGACACTCATAGATCACCATTCAAACCTTCAGGTCACCACCTTTAATCAGCAGGTAATTCAAGACTCCACCTCATATTTCCTCCCTTTCTCTAGGACTTCCAATGCTTCTTACACCATCCAAGTATACTTTGTCGAAGTCTTTAGAGTGAACCACGTGTCAGAACCTATTAGGTTTGCCACCTACTTCTGGAAGACCTTATGGCACCTACTAGGCACCCATGATAAGTTTTCATGCTCTGCATGCCATCCTCCGACCCAAGGTCAAACCTAGAGAGCCGTAGTTTGTTAGGTTTAGACCTAAGGTTCCTTTGAATAAAGTCCATTCTTTAGGAATGCATCGTCAGTCGAGTTTAGGACATTGTCTCAGATTTTGGTTAAGTGAGAATACCAGGAGTTGGGATTTGTATTTACCCAGGGCTAAATTTGCATATAATGTTTCGATCAAAAGGTCCATAGGCTAGAGTCCCTTTGAAATTGTTCATGGATACAAGCCTCACACACCACTTGATCTGATTTCACTATTAGTCCACACACACAAGTCTCTTGATGCACTTGCATAGCATGTAAAAGACTTGCATAAAGAAATTCATGCCAAAATAAATTTAAGTAATGAAACTTATAAGAAGTTGGCTGATTCTCAAAGGCGAGTCAAAACTTTTGTTGAGGGAGACTATGTAATGATTAGGTTAAGGCCTGAACGGTTTCCTCCTGAAACCGTTAGAAAGTTACATGCTAGAGGAGCTGGACCATTTAGAGTGGTGAAGAGAGTAGGATCCAATGCCTATGTGCTCGAGTTACCTCCAGAACTAGGCATTAGCTCCACTTTCAACATTACAGACCTAGTAGAGTATAGGGAGCCAGCTGTGATTCCCAGTGAGGCTTTTGAACCTAATCCTGCTCTTGAGAGTGAACCTGACCCTGTGTGTCCACCAACAAACTGGCCTGTGAGGAAAGAGCAGATTGAAAAGATCCTGGATGATCAGGTTATCTCTACTCGTAATCGAGGATACCAAAGATACCTGGTCCGCTGGCTAGGAAGGCCAGATTCTGATGACTCTTGGATCTCCCGAGAAGAATTACAAGAGTTGGACCCATACCTCTTGGAGAGATACCAGAGCCAACTTGATCCATACTCGACAGGGTCGAGTTCCTCCCACCCTGGGAGAATTGGTGCGGGCACCAGACTCAGAAGAAGACTTCAGAGCTCCATCTGGATCTCTGATTAACCTTGCCCGAAAAAAATTAGGGTTTTTGGTTTGTAATAAGAGTTGACTAGATCAACTCAATTTAGCTTGAGTCTACATTACCTGCATTTTATTTTGTTGAGTCATGTTGACTCAGTAGTGGACTAGGGTTTCAACCTGGGGTGTTACATTTTCTCCCAAGACCAAGCAAGTGGACACCACACTCCCAGCCACACTCCCAGCCACACGCCAGAGTCCAGGAGGCGCCACATCTCCATCCAGTGTGCCTTGGTCCCCACACCACAAGAAAGCAGGTCCCTTCTTTCATGCACCACTTGGGGGAGAAATCCATCAAGATACCTCAATCCAAGGAGGAGCCAACTTCTTTCCAGATAAACCCAAGCCAGGATGGCAAGAATTTTTCTTGAAGAGAGGATCAAGGAGGTGCCCCACAATGTTCCATAAAAACCCAAGTTATAAAAGGGAAGAGAGCATGTCTTGGAGAGAAAATCAAGGAGGCACCCAAAAGTTTCCTAAAGTGCCAAAGCCATGAAAGGAAGAAGCCTAAACTTGTGGAGCAAGACTAGGAGGTGTCCAAAAGAGCCAAACCATGAAGGGAAAATCCTTGATTCATGGAGAGATACTAGGAGACACCCCCATAACCTACCATTTGGAGCTGATTTTCAAGTTTTCTTGGAGTTTTTGGGCTGCCCACTCATGGAAGGAGTCTTGGGAAGAGAATTTGATGCCTAAAGTGTGGGTTAGTCCTATTAGTCCCACATGGAAAGTGTATGAAATTTTATTTCTTTATTATGTCTATATATTCAACTCTATGTAACTCTTAAAAAAATGAGATGAATGAAACCAAATTTTTTTGTGAGCAAACTTTGTGTTTTCTCTCTTCCGCACTTGCATCCAGGTGTTGAGCTCCGTGAGGGAGTAAATCCGGGTTCCCCAGGAACCTTGAGGAGGTGTGAGATCTCCAAAACCCCAATCCTAGGTTAGCCACTTCACTCCCAAACCCTAGCCGCCCATCACCCTTCTCTTTCCACAAAGCCCTAGCATATCCCACCTCTCACGGCCATTCTCTCCAAGTCCAGGCTGACCACCAGCATCCAGCTACAGTCCGGATACTTCAGATCCAAAGCTCTTTCCAGAGGGAGTCGAATCAGCCTTCAAGAGAATCCGGATCTCAGCGACATCAGCCTTCAAGTTCTTCGAACTGGTAAATCCTTCCCCGAGTCTCTGAATCCATCACTTGTTTTTTTTCTTCCAGATCTTGAGTCCAGGAGAAGCCGACCCAGCCACGAGACCAGTATTGGAGGATCCATTACGAAGATAGCCAAATCCGAGGATCCAACAATCTGCCCGAAAGAGTTCTTCCATCCAAATTCTGTGAAGATCACTGTCTGGTTGGTAACCCATCTCTCCTCTCTATTTCTGTCCTGTTGAAAGTTCAGAGCGAAACCCTAGGTCTGGGAGTTTCTCAACCCCCAGCGATCCGTTACTTCTGAACTACTCTGATAACCTAGTTTTTCTAAATTGTGCTTTCAATCATTACCTAGTTTCCTTCAACTTAGTTTAAATTTACTTTGAGACAAAGCCAATTTCTGAAATATAAAAAAAAAAAAATTAATCTTAATTTTTACTTCCGCATACGCTTCTTTGTTCTTTGTTCTGCATCATTTTTGGTATCAGAGCTTTCGTTCTACATCAATTTTGGTATCAGAGCTTTTGTACTTCATCACCTAGCGGGATGGCAGAAGGATGCTCGGCTTCGGCCAAGGTGGTCCCATCTCAGGGGGCCACCTGGCGAAGGAGCGAAGGGGCCCGGCTCGACCTCGGCCGAGGTGGGGCCGTCTATGGGTGCCACCTGGCGAGGGAGCGGGGGAGCAGCTGACCTTGGCCGAGGTGGACCCCTCCTGGGTAGACACCTGGTGGGACGGCAGAAGGATGCTCGGCTTCGACCGAGGTGGTCCCGTCTCAGGGGGCCACCTCGTGAAGGAGCGAAGGGGCCCGGCTCGACCTTGACCGAGGTGGGGCCGTCTATGGGTGCCACCTGGCGAGGGAGCAGGGGAGCAGCCGACCTTGGCCGAGGTGGACCCCTCCTGGATGGACACCTGGCGGGACGGCAGAAGGATGCTCGGCTTCGACCGAGGTGGTCCCGTCTAAGGGGGCCACCTGGCGAAGGAGCGAAGGGGCCCGGCTCGACCTCGGCCGAGGTGGGGCCGTCCATGGGTGCCACCTGGCGAGGGAGCGGGGGAGCAGCTGACCTCGGCCGAGGTGGACCCCTCCTGGGTGGACACCTGGTGGGATGGCAGAAGGATGCTCGGCTTCGGCCGAGGTGGTCCCATCTCAGGGGGCCACCTGGCGAAGGAGCGAAGGGGCCCGGCTCGACCTCGGCCGAGGTGGGACCGTCCATGGGTGCCACCTAGCGAGGGAGCGGGGGAGCAGCCGACCTCGGCTGAGGTGGCCCCCTCCTGGGTGGACACCTGGCGGGACGGCAGAAGGACGCTCGGCTTTGGCCGAGGTGGTCTCGTCTCAGGGGGCCACCTGGCGAAGGAGCGAAGGGGCCCGGCTCGACCTCGGCCGAGGTGGTCCCATCTTAGGGGGCCACCTGATGAAGGAGCGAAGGGGCCCGGCTCGACCTCGGCCGAGGTGGGACCGTCCATGGGTGCCACCTGGCGAGGGAGCGGGGGAGCAGCCAACCTCGGCCGAGGTGGACCCCTCCTAGGTGAACACCTGGCGGGACGGCAGAAGGATGCTCGGCTTCGGCCGAGGTGGTTCCGTCTCAGGGGGCCACCTGGCGAAGGAGCGAAGGGGCCCGGCTCGACCTCGGTCGAGGTGGGACCGTCTATGGGTGCCGCCTGGCGAGGGAGCGGGGGAGCCCGGTCCGAGCTCGACTTCGGGCGGGGAGCCACAGCTGACTCGATCAAAAACCTCCACGTGGCTCGAATAGTGCCCGCCGGGATCTGCGACCAACCACGTCATCATTACGGCCGTAACAATATACATTTAATGGTTTATCGATATATACTATAAACTTTTTGATACATACCTAACAACGATCCAATACATATTTCTAAATAAATTAATACATAATTTATAGGCTTTCGAATATAATATCCATCAATACATAATATATGGTCAATTGATATACACTTGATAGCTTATCGATATACCCTGTAAATTTTTTTTGATACATATATTGTAGCAATCCAATACATACCTATAGATAAAGTAATACATAATTTTTTGAATATAGTATTCACCAATATACAATATATGATCAATTGACACATACTTGATGACTTACTGATACATACTATAAATTTTTTTTATACATACCTAGAGCAATCTAATTGATATGGCAGGATCGCTGACGTGGAGGAACCGGCAGGCGCGACGTCAAGAGAAGACGCCACGTCCACTCTCCGGCTCGGATCCCACTACCGAGCTGAGCTGAGCTCCCTCAGGATGGCAGGTCGAGCTCAGTCCTCCACCAGGTCGAGCTCATGAGCTCGACACCTAGGTCGGAGCCGCCTTCTGCCCTCCAGAGTGAGACCCTCGAAGGTTAGTGCCCTGCGGTCGAGGTCGAGCTAAGAGCTCACCCGCCGATGTGGAGCCTCTCCAAGCGTGCGCCCTCTAGATCGGGTCCGTCTTCTGCCCTCCAAAGCGAGACCCTTGGAGGTTAGTGCCCTGCGGTCAAGGTCGAGCCAAGAGCTCACCCGCCGATGTGGAGCCTCTCCGAGCGTGCGCCCTCTGGACCGGGTCCGTCTTCTACCCTCCAGAGCGAGACCCTCGGAGGTTGGTGCCCTGCAGTCAAGGTCGAGCCAAGAGCTTACCCATCGATGTGGAGCCTCTCCGAGCACGCCCCTCTGGACCGGGTCTGCCTTCTGCCCTCCAGAGCGAGACCCTTAGAGGTTAGTGCCCTGCGATCGAGGTCGAGCCAAGAGCTCACCCGCCGATGTGGAGCCTATCCGAGCACGTGCTGGACCGGGTCCGTCTTCCACCCTCCAGAGCGAGACCCTCGGAGGTTAGTGCCCTGCGGTCGAGGTCGAGCCAAGAACTCACCCGCCGATGTGGAGCCTCTTCGAGTGCGCGCCCTCTGGACCGGATCCGTCTTCCGCCCTCCAGAGCGAGACCCTCGGAGGTTAGTGCCCTGCGGTCGAGGTCGAGCCAAGAGCTCACCCGCCGATGTGGAGCCTCTTCGAGAGCGCGCCCTCTGGACCGGGTCCGTCTTCCGCCCTCCAGAGCGAGACCCTCGGAGGTTAGTGCCCTGCGGTCGACGTCGAGCCAAGAGCTCACCCACTGATATGGAGCCTGTCCGAGCACGCGCCCTCTGGACCGGGTCTGTCTTCCGCCCTCCAGAGTGAGACCCTCGAAGGTTAGTGCCCTGCGGTCGAGGTCGAGCCAAGAGCTCACCCACCGATGTGGAGCCTCTCCAAGCACGCGCCCTTCGGACCGGGCCCGCACTTCGCCCTCCTCCACCTAGGCGTCCCCGTGAGCTCAGAGCGCCTAAGATGGAGTGAGCCTTGCCGTCCCAGCTCGGCCTCAGCCTGGACGAAGTCCTCACCAGTCAAGGACACCGGTAAGCCGCCCGAGGACCATATCGGAGCACCCCTCAGGCCGTATTGACCATCTGAAATAGCCAGTTACACCAGAAAGGCAGGCAGCACGTTGATCGAGATGCAATATTCCTCACCAACCACTCAAATCATCCAAGAAAGAAGGCCAACCGGGAGATTCAAACCTTGCAGGCGGCGGCCCACCATTCGAGGCACCCCCAAATTTTCTAGAATGAGGCAACCAAGAAGAGTGTCGGAGCGCCTGACAACGCACCTTATCACGAATCAGGAAAGGCTCCCTGGGACACCGCCGCATGCGCCTGACAGCCCGACGGGGATCCCGAGACAAGCATCGAACGGTAACCAAGTTCACAGCAAACCTGGAGGTAACACGACAACTCCAAGAACCCAAAAGAACTCCAAGAGAAAAAAAAGGCAACCCCCACCAGGAGGAGGGGGAGGGCACCACCGTCACCACCACAAGCACAAACGCAAGCCCGACCAAGAGGGCAAAGCATCGCTACCACCATCGATGAAGGGAAACGAGGGGTATAAGGAGAGGCGGAGGAACAGAGCATCCCTCTATTCCGGCTATCACTCTCTCCCTGCAACATTTACACCTTCACGCACATCCTTTACTCCTCCTAGTACGGAGTCCATCAAGAGGAGCCCGACCAGGAGGATCAATTCTCCTGGATTGTCACTAACTTGATCGTCCGAGTGCCCCCGCTGGAAATCCCGGCCCGGGTCTCTAACCGATGTCTTGTAGGCTCAGGAGTGGGGGACCGCCAGGCAGTGAGGCGACTGCGCACGGAGTGGAGGTCCGGGAACCGTGAATGGCGGGCGACAGGAGAAGCGCACTCCGGCGCCGGCAGCAGCTACGGGCCACGGCGATCTTGGTAGCAACAGATTAGCGCGTCAGGTAGGGGGGAAGACGGGCATGACTAAGTCCTTCATCACTCCCCGGGTCAACACACTGCAGAAGAGCGGTGATGACACAAGCTGGAAAGATCAACAGATTGGCGATCTTCTCGATCTTCTCTAGGCCTCTCCAGTACGTCACTCCCCTCGTCCCCTTCGACGGGTAATCTGCTGACGAAACCATCAGGCACACAGCGAAAGCGCGCCTGGAGAGGCATGAGCGCAGGCTGGCACGGTTTCCCCACCGATCCATCAACATGCGAGGCTCAGTTGTCGAGCCTCCAGACTACAATGTCCGCCACCAGTGGAGCCCTTCACTGGCCACAGTGAGGCGGAGTGTCATCGCCTCTACCATGATCACGGCCACGATATTGAAAGACGCCACGACCGCGCACAGGAGATCGAGAAGCTCATCGAGGAGACCCATCTCCAAAGGTTTGCGAGAGGCAGACCTCAAGCAGGGGCCCCAAGCGCTCACCATTTTCCCCTTGGCTTCAACCACCGACGCTCACCCCACCGCGAAACCAATGGGAGCGATTGCCTGAGGAACTGCGCAAGCGCTTGAGAAGACTCGGGGGGTAGGACACCTCGAGGCTGATCCCCCCACCATGAGGGGAGGAGAAGGCGAGCGAAGATACCACGACCGTCGGGATGGCGGTCATGAACCACCACAGGAAGGCCCCCATGAGGCGGCCTAAGTTCCACCCTGAGGGGTCCATTACCTCAAAGCATTTGATGGCGTTAGGCTCCCCCGAGGGAGGTGGGCCTGTAACCTACAAAAACGCCCCCAGTAAGGTAAGTTCCCTTACCAATGATCGTGATAACAATTTTTCCCCTTGCACGGGTACCCGCATGTTTTGCAGGAAAGGACCAACTCCAAGCATCCCCAAGCCCAGCTCCAGGACGTAGAAGGATATTCGAGCCACATAGCTCTCCAACTCCAAACATCCCCGAGCCCAGCTCCAGGACGTGGATGGATATTCGAGCCACGTAGCTCCCCAACTCCAAGCATCCTCGAGCCCAGCTCCAGGACGTAGAGGGATATTCAAGCCACGTAGCTCTCCAACTCCAAGCATCTCCGAGCCCAACTCCAGGACGTAAAGGGATATTCAAGCCACGTAGCTCTCCAACTCCAAGCATCCCTGAGCCCAGCTCCAGGACATAGAGGGATATTCGAGCCACGTAGCTCTCTAACTCCAAGCATCCTTGAGCCCTGCTCTAGGACGTAGAGGGATATTCGAGCCACGTAGCTCTCCAACTCCAAGCATCCCCGAGCCCAGCTCCAGGACGTAGAGGGATATTCGAGCCACGTAGCTCTCCAACTCCGAGCATCCCCGAGCTCAGCTCCAGGACATAGAGGGATATTCGAGCCACATAACTCTCCAACTCCAAGCATCCCCGAGCCCAGCTCCAGGACGTAGAAGGATCTTCGAGCCACATAGCTCTCCAGTTCCAAGTATCCCTGAGCCCAGCTCCAGGATGCCAACCCAAGATCGGAGCTCAGATCTCCGATCAAGGAACACCGAGCTAAGTAGCTCTCCATCTCAAACATCTCCGAGCCCAGCACCGGGATGCCAAGAGATCATAGGGCCACGTAGCTCCCATCAACGCCTCGAGCCAGCTCCAAGGTGCTAAAGACCTAAGCCAAGATCTCAGGCAACCCCCTGGGCCCGAGCCTAACTCCACGTCTAGGAAGGCCTCGAGCCTAGCTCCTAGGCAATCAAGACCAGTAACCCCCTTCTCTGATCTCCCCACTCGAAAAGAAGACGAGAGGGGAAGGAAAGAAAGAAAATAAAGGGGGGAGCCCGGCAGCCCCCTTCTCTAATCTCCCTACTCGAAAAAAAGATGAGAGGGGAAGGAAAGAAAGAGAACAAAGTGAGGGTACAACCAGCATCCTCTTCTCTGATCTCCCCACTCTAAAAAAAAATGAAATAATAAAAAAAAGAAAAAAAAAAGAGAGAGAGAAGGAGAGTGGGGAAGGAAAGAAAGAGAGAACAAGAAGAAAATACAGCATCGTCGAAGCTACCACTTTAAGCAGCTCTCAGCAATCATCATCCCCGAGCCTAGCTCCAGGACACCTTCTCAAGACTGGAGCTCAGAACTCCGGCCATAAGAACTTTGAGCCACGCAGCTCTCAGCAATCATCATCCCCGAGCCCAGCTCCAGGACACCTTCTCAAGATCGGAGCTCAGATCTCCGGCCAAGAGAACTTCGAGCCAAGCAGCTCTCAGCAATCATCATCCCCGAGCCCAGCTCCAGGACACCTTCTCAAGACCGGAGCTCAGATCTCCAGCCAAGAAAACTTCGAGCCATGCAGCTCTCAGCAATCATCATCCCCGAGCCCAGCTCCAGGACACCTTCTCAAGACCGGAGCTCAGATCTCTGGCCAAGAGAACTTTGAGCCAAGCAGCTCTCAGCAACCATCGTCCCCGAGCCCAGCTTTAGGATGCCAACCCGAGACCGGGGCTCAGACCTCCGACCAAAGGACCTCCGGGCTGCATGGCCCTCAGTCAACAGCACCTCCGAGCCCAGCGGCCCTCAAGTGTCATGACTTAATCTCAAGCAAGGTGAAACCCTTCTCCCTGAGCTCCCCATACAAAAAAGAAAAGAAAGAGACGGGAAGAACCAAGTAAAGAAGGCGGATGATAAAGCAACTCAAGTTTCATTGATTAAGCCCAAATTACAAGTGTCTTCTGGGCCCCCGACATGCCGGGTGACCCCGAACAAGTATAAGAAACAAAAAGTACAAAACGAAGCAAGGAAGAAAAGGGTCACTCCATGCCGGCCGGCTTCGTTGCCAGATCCTGAGGCCGAGAGCTCCCACCCTCAAAAGTCTTCGGCTGAGCTGCACTAGCCACGGAAGGGCCACCCTCAACCGGTGTCTGAGGCTCTGAGCCTGCGCCTCCTGCGACGACCTTCTCATCAGCCTCCTCCTCCGTCGCCGAAGGGTACTTGAGGCAGCCACGGTCCTTGTCAGGAACAAGCACCTCAACCCGGCTGTGCAGGTAAATGAAATCCTTATAAAAGGAGTCCAACACCATCTGCTGGATGTCAGCGACAAACTCCTCCGAAGCCTTAAAGTTGGTAATGGCATTCTCAGCGCCCTTCGTGGCCTCGGCGGCCACCCTCTTCGACTCGGCAGCCTCCAGCCTGGCTACCTCAATCGAGTTGGTTGCCATCTCTGCTGCCTTCTCAGTAGCGGCAAGTTTCTCCTGCACGACTGCCAGTTCTGCCTGGGTAGCTCGGGCAATCTCCTTGTGCCGGTCGACCTCGGCACTGTACCAATTTAATTTCTTCTCGATGACGGAGAGGTCGTCGATCACCTTCTTTGAGCGGCTCCGCTCCAGATCGCGAGCCATCAAGAGCCCTTTTGCTCGCCCCTCAGCATCGGCGAGCCCTCTTTCGAGGTCCTTGATCTTCGCCTCGAGGACCCTGTTTGCCCCGAACTTCTCCTTCAGGTCGGCCTTCAAAAATTCGATCTCGATGGCCTGTTGCCGCTCGAGACGCTCCTCGCTCTGGAAGTGGTCCCTGATGTAGAGGGCCTCAGCACCAATCTGCACTGTAAAAAAAAAGAAAGAAAAAAAAAATAAAGGAGAGGTCAACAAAAAAAAAGAAAAGAAAAAGATGAATGAATGAAAATGAAATGAAAAATAAATGAAGGAAGAGAAAGAGCTCACCGAATATAACTGAGAAAAGAAGATCTTGAAGACATCGGCCACCTGCATCTCGGCCATCTCTTGCCAGTCGCAAGCCTGGATGGAGAAGCGTTCGGCAAGCTCGGGGCTCCGGAGGACCGAGTTCTCCGGCCCCATCCTGAAGAGGAGATGGCGCCGCGCCTCCTCCCTCCAGCTCTCTTCATGAGCGGGCAGTCTTGCACCGCTGACCAAAGGGCCCCGGGGGGCAGGCTGGGAGGCCGGTGTCGATGCAGGCGGCTCCTCTGTCATGAACTTGGATGTGGTCCGGGCTCCTCACCTCTAGCATCGACGACCGGCGGACTCGGAGGATGGTAGGGTGCAGTAACAGCAGCGGCAGCCCTCGCCCGGACTACTACCTCGGGCTCTACAGTGGGGGCTTGCTGGGCGGGCCTCGGTGCTGCGGGAGCTACCCTCTCCACCGATACAGGAGCAGCACGGGTTGCCTCTAAGCTCGGGCCAGCAGTGGCGGTCGAGCTTAGACCGATCACCACCGTGGGGGCGATCGCAGAAGCGCTCTCACCCCGAGCCCGCCTGGAAGCGGGCTCCCCGGCCAGCCCGGTCAGCAGCCTCTTCTTGGTAATAGCCAAAAGATCATTCTTGGAGAAGATCATACCTGCATGCAAATTACACAGCGGTTAGAACCTGTGGGAGACAACATAAGAAGTGCGGGAAAGAAGGAAAAGAAAAAGGTCAGGTCAAACTCACCCGACCCATTCGTTGGGTCGACCCCGGAGTCGACGAGGTTTTGCTCAGACAACAGGACCTCGAGAGGAGGAATCTACATGGTGCGGAGCTGCTCGTAATCATTTCGGTAGCCGCATCGATCGCAGAATTTTGGTTGGGGGACTTGTCCAGATCGCTCCAGACCCAGTCAACCTCCTCAACCTTAACAAAGAAAAACTTACTTTTCCATCCCTTGACGGAAGAGGGAAGCTCAAACTTAATGCCCTTCGGGCGAAAAGACAAAGACCACCACCCATCCTCGGTTGGGTGGTGCTTTAAGGCAAAGAAAGTCCTGAACAAAGAGAATCGGGCTACGAACCCGTGAAGATGGCAAAGCACGATAAAGGAAAAAATGACCCTAATAGTGTTTGGCACCAGCTACACTAAGACCAAACGATAATTGTCTAAGACTAACAGAAAGAAAGGATGGAACGGAAAGCAGAGACCTCCGGAGAAGGTCCTCTCATAGAAGGCAAGACGGCCCGGGCCACTCCAAGTGACTCGTTCCCCCGGATGAGGGATTGTAAGCCAGACAGAAGACGGGATGCCATAGACATCCCGGACAGTCCTGAGTTCCCCGGTGGTGATCGTTGTGGCGACCCCACCAGGACCTGCAGGCCGAACAAACTCGAAAGTAGGAGCAGAAGAAGGAAGAGGCAAAGAAGGGCCAGATCCCGGTTCCCTGATGAGAACCGGACTAGGAGGATGCCTCCTACTGAGCTCAAAGCGAGCTACGTCTTCCTCCCTGTCGGAGGAAGAAGAGGAGGATGCCGGCCTCTGCTTGAAAGGACCGGCCTCGCCCTGATCAGTAGAGGGGCGGAAGCCCGGACCAAAATGGGACATCCTCAAGGACAAAGAAAAGGAAGAACTCAAAGCAGAAGACCGGAAAGGAGACCACAGACCCCGGGAAAGAACCCTATTTTAGTGGGGGAAGGAGGAAGAAGAAGCTGACCTGTTGCCTCAGAAAGACTCAGGGCGACTGGAAGGAAGAAGAAGCTTGGGCGCGGCGGTAGCAGGCACGGAGAATTCAAAAAGAATGGATGGTTCAGGCAAGGCCATCCTTTCATTTCAAAGTGACCTAAGGGATTCGTACCGATTCAACTGCTCCACCAATGGATCTGCGCCACGTGCCACCTATCGGTGAGAATGGCGCCCGATCGCTCTGCATTCTACGCCAGCATTAACTGCTCCTTGGATGTGGCCACGTGGCATCCCCGTATTGGCCCGCAGGGTCGGTCCCCGAAGCGCCAGCAATCATGGCCATCATCATGCCAGGTTTTTGCCTTTCCATGTCAGCACCGCAATTACTCCCTTCGACCCGAGCGCCATGCACCAGCGAGTCTCGGGAGTGGGAGGAAAATGATATGGCAGGATCGCTGATGTGGAGGAACCAGCAGGCGCGATGACAAGAGAAGATGCCACGTCGACTCTCCAGCTCGGATCCCATTACCGAGCTGAGCTGAGCTCCCTCAGGATGGCAGGTCGAGCTCAGTCCTCCGCCAAGTCGAGCTCATGAGCTCGACGCCTAGGTCAGAGCCACCTTCTGCCCTCCAGAGCGAGACCCTCTGAGGTTAGTGCCCTACGATCGAGGTCGAGCCAAGAGCTAACCCATCGATGTGGAGCTTCTCCAAGCGCGTGCCCTCTGGACCGGGTCCATCTTCCGCCCTCCAGAGCGAGACCCTCAGAGGTTAGTACCCTGCGATTGAGGTCGAGCCAAGAGCTCACCCGTCGATGTGGAGCCTCTCCGAGCGCGCGCCCTCTGGACCGGGTCCGTCTTCCGCCCTCCAGAGCGAGACCCTCGGAGGTTAGTGCCCTGCGATCGAGGTCGAGCCAAGAACTCACCCGCCGATGTGGAGCCTCTCCGAGTGCGCGCCCTCTGGACCGGATCTGTCTTCCGCCCTCCAGAGCGAGACCCTTGGAGGTTAGTGCCCTGCGGTCGAGGTCGAGCCAAGAGCTCACCCGCCGATGTGGAGCCTCTCCGAGCGCGCGCCCTCTGGACCGGGCCCGTCTTCCGCCCTCCAGAGCAAGACCCTCGGAAGTTAGTGCCCTGTGATCGAGGTCAAGCCAAGAGCTCACCCACCGATATGGAGCCTCTCCGAGCGCACGCCCTCTAGACCGGGTCCGTCTTTCGCCCTCCAAAGCGTGACCCTCGGAGGTTAATGCCCTGCGGTCAAGGTTGAGCCAAGAGCTCACCCGCCGATGTGGAGCCTCTCCGAGCATGCGCCCTCTGGACCGGGTCCGTCTTCCACCCTCCAGAGTGAGACCCTCGAAGGTTAGTGCCCTGCGGTCGAGGTCGAGCCAAGAGCTCACCCGCCGATGTGGAGCCTCTCCGAGCGTGCGCCCTCTGGACCAGGTCCATCTTCCGCCCTCCAGAGCGAGACCCTCGGAGGTTAGTGCCCTGCGGTCGAGGTCGAGCCAAGAGCTCACCCACCGATATGGAGCCTCTCCGAGAGCACACCCTCTGGACCGGGTTCGTCTTCCGCCCTCCAGAGCGAGACCCTCGAAGGTTAGTGCCCTACGGTCAAGGTTGAGCCAAGAGCTCACCCATCGATTTTGAGCTTCTCCGAGCGCGTGCCCTCCGGATCGGGCCCGCACTTCGCCCTCCTCCACCTAGACATCCCCGCGAGCTCGGAGCACCTAGGATGGAGTGAGCCTTGCCATCCCAGCTCGACCTCAGCCCGGATGAAGTTCTCACCAGCTGAGGACACCGGTGAGCCACCCGAGGACCGTACCGGAGCGCCCCCAGGCCATACTGACCGTTTGAAACCGCCAATTATACCAGAAAGGCAGGCAGCACGTTGATCGAGATGCTATATTCCTCACTAACCACTCAAATCATCCAAGAATGAAGGCCAATCGGGAGATTCAAACCACGCAGGCGGTGGCCCACCATTCGAGGCACCCCCAAATTTTTCAAAACAAGGCAACCAAGAAGAGTGTCGGAGTGCACCACCAGGAGGAGGGGGAGGGCACCACCATCACCACCACAAGCACAAGCGCAAGCCCGAAGAGGGCGAAGCATCGCTACCACCACCGATGAAGGGAAATGAGGGGTACAAGAAGAGGCGGAGGAACAGAGCTTCCCTCTGTCCCCGCTATCACTCTCCCCCTGTAACGTTTACACCTTCACGCACATCTTTTACTCCTCCTAGTACGGAGTCCATCAAGAGGGACCCGACTAGGAGGATTTGTTCTCCTGGATCGTCACTGACTTGATCGTCGGAGTGCCCCCATCGGAAACCCCGGCCCGGGTCTCTAACCGCTGTCTCGCAGGCTCAAGAGCGGGGGACCGCCGGGCAGTGAGGCGACTGCGCACGGAGTGGAGGTCCGGGAACCGTGAACGGCGGGCGACAGGAGAAGCGCACTCCAGCGCCGGCAGCAGCTACGGGCCACGGTGATCTTGGCAGCAATAGATTAGCGCGTCAGGTAGGGGGGAAGACGGGCATGACTAAGTCCTTCATCACTCCCCGGGTCAACACACTGCAGAAGAGCGGTGATGACACAAGCTGGAAAGATCAACAGATTGGCGATCTTCTCGATCTTCTCTAGGCCTCTCTAGTACGTCACTCCCCTCGTCCCCTTCGACGGGTAATCTGCTGACGAAACCATCAGGCACACAGCGAAAGCGCGCCTGGAGAGGCATGAGCGCAGGCTGGCGCGGTTTCCCCACCGATCCATCAACATGCGAGGCTCAGCTGTCGAGCCTCCAGACTACAATGTCCGCCACCAGTGGAGCCCTTCACTGGCCACAGTGAGGCGGAGTGTCATCGCCTCTACCATGATCACGGCCACGATATTGAAAGACGCCACGACCACGCACAGGAGATCGAGAAGCTCATCGAGGAGACCCATCTTCAAAGGTTTACGAGAGGCAGACCTCAAGCAGGGGCCCCAAGCGCTCACCATTTTCCCCTCGGCTTCAACCACCGACAGCAGCTACGGGCCATGGCGATCTTGGCGGCAACACTAATTCATACCTATAAATAAATTAATATATAATTTTTCGAATATAGTATTCACCAATACACAATATATGGCTAATCGATACATACCTGATGAATTATCAATATATACTGTAAGCTTTTTGATACATATCTAGTAGAAATCCAATTCATATATATAAATAAATTAATATATAGTTTCTCGAATATAGTATTCATCAATACATAATATATGGTCAATTAATACACACTTGATAGCTTACTGATACATATTGTAATTTTTTTAATACGCACTTGTAACGATCCAATTATATATATAAATAAATTAATACATATTTTTTTGAATATAGTGTTCATCAATGTACAATATATGATTAATTGATACATACTTGATGGCTTACCGATATATACTATAAACTTTTTTTATACATACCTAGTAGCAATCTAATATATACATATAGGAAAATTAATACATAGTTTCCTGGATATAGTGTTCACTAATACATACTAAATGGCTAATTAATATACACTTGATAGCTTATCGATATATATGGCTAATTAATATACATATTAGGTATGGCTAGGTGATACATACCTACCAAAATATTTATTTGACATTCTAATAAATCTTTAGATAAATTGATATATAATTTATAAAATATAATGCTGACCAATATATAGTACATGATCAAATAATATACTATATGGGTTATTGATACATACTATATGTTACGGCCGTAATGATGACGTGGCCGGTCTCAGATTCCGTCGGGCATGATTGGGCCGCGTGGAGGTTTCCTCGACCGAGTCAGCTCTGGGTCCCATGCCACCGAGGTCGAGCTCGGCCCTTGCCCCCCTGGCTACCTCGCCAGGTGACATCCCGAGACGTTACCGCCCTCGCCGAAGTCGAGTTCGGTCCGGGCCCACTCCTGCCGCCTCGCCAGGTGTCCACCCAGGAGGGGTCCAACTCGGCCGAGGTCGGCTACTCCCCCGCTCCCTCGCCAGGTGGCGCCCAGAGACGGTCCCACCAATGCCGAGGTCGATCCGGGCTTCTTCGCTCCTTCGCCAGGTGGCCCCCGGAGACGGGTCCACCTCGACCGAAGCCAAGCGCCCTCCTGCCACCTCGCCAGGTGTCCACCCAGGAGGGGTCCACCTCGGCCGAGGTCGGCTGCTCCCCCGCTCCCTCGCCAGGTGGCGCCCAGAGACGGTCCCACTGTTGGGTTCGGTGACCAGTGCGGAAGTGTGGATTTCAAAAACTTTATGAAATCAGGTCCGAACCCTAATCCCAAAATCTCCTTATTAGCAATTAAAGCTTATGACTACATGCATGTCCAAATTTAAACACAGTTTAGATACTAACCTCAGATCGCTATATCCAATCTGATGTAGAAATAAACTCCAAATGGAGTAACCTTTTGAACACACCAGGTGTCCACTTGTCCGCCCTCCGATGGTGATCCACACGGGCAGATGATCAAGACAGTGACTTCTCAATTTGGGTTCCTTCCAATCAAGTTCTACCCCAAGAACTTGATATATGAGCTATTGGCTAGAACACCTTTAGCCAAACAGGGACTAAAACTTTCTCTCTTACCCTTCTCCCAGTTTTTGGCAGTTCTGGCCCCTTAAGACACTCTTGTCTTAAGAATAAGCCTTTGTCCTAAAATGAGACAAGGCTTGTCTTGGAGGGAGAAGAAGATTAAGACAAAGTTGTCTTAATGTAAGAAAGAAGAAAAGAGGCGCCTTCTTCCTTTACCGTCGGAGAGTTTCTCTCTCTGACTCTCCTTCTGTTCTGAGATTCAACAGAGCCTAGGCTCTGTAAAGGAATCAAAGAAGAAAGAGAGGAGGGGGAAACAGTCTTCTGGAGAGGGAGAAGGAAAGAGAAGCAAGGCTTCGCCGTAGAAAAACTGGAATGGATTTTTACGGTGAAGCCTTCTTCTTAAATAGGCGACAGAGAGGCGCCTTCTCCTTCTGAAAAATCCTCTCACGCCCCTCTCTCCCTTCTCACGTCTTCTCTCTTAATCTCACGGCCCTTGGGATTAATCTCACGGCCTTTGGGATTAATCTCACGGCCTTTGGGATGGACAGACGCGAAGAGGGATCGAGAAAAACTCAGAAGGGCGCGCGCAGAGAAAAGAGTCGCGCCCCTTCGGAGTTTTTTTCTTTCTTTTCACCGTAATTCCCATTTTGAAGAGTCCACGCCTAGGTGGACTCTGATCCATGCCTCATCAGCCAAAAGACGCCGTTCCCTTCTTTCTTTTCACGCAAAAACGCGATTTGGAGAGAGTCCACGCGCGTGTGGACTCTTCTCCTTGCGCGCGCGCGTGGGAAGAGAGGGGGAGGGGTTTTAGGCGATGTGGGAAAGGGGTTTAGCCTCTTAGGTTAGCCCAATTGCTAGCCTATTGTTAGCCCAACGTTTTAAATCTTCAATTAGATTCAAACCGGAATGAATTTGGATCTAAAAAAGACCAAATCGGAACCCTAACTCGAATCCGATTCAAGTAGAAGTCATGGTTTGCAACACATGCTAGTATGTTCATCTGCAAACGAGATTTAATTCCAAATTAAATCCTTGATTATCTGTCCTAAGTGTGTGACCCATTGGATTCCATACTTAGCCAGCAGTGGGTCCGAGTGCAAGTTGACCTAATCTGATCAGAACTCATTCTAATCGATTTAGGTCAAATCGAGCTAACTCGAGTCAGTCAATTAGGACTCCTCCTAATTAGTGATCCAATTAAACCATTTAATTTGATCAACCCACAAGACAAGATTGACGTCTAGCAATGTGTCATGTCTACCCGGAAGATATGGAAATTCTGGTGTAATTCCAAAACTACCCTTCAGTGGAAAGTTCCCGTACAATTCGATCCTTCAATCATCTTGCATCCCGAATATAACTATGGATATGGAATCATGTCAAATCCAGTTTATACTCATTCCCAGCTCAGTCATACACTAATGATTCAATTAATTCGATATTAGAAATCATTTCTAATATCTGTACTTTGATCAAAGATTTCCTGAATCATCATCTGACCTAATTTGGCTGGATGCAATCTCCTCCTACTAGGAGTGATCAATTCCTTGTTGACCTACTCATTACCTTCATATACAATTCACCATACCCAGCATCAACCTCGTGCATGACCCAGTGTCATGATTGAGATTGAACCAAAGCATGGGTTCATGTACATAAGGTATTATGGCAGTCTCAGGTCATAGGACTACTTGTACAACTCCCACTATGTGAAACATCTATTGACATGCAGCTAAGGCTCCATTAGATGTTCTCAAACTGGATCTATTCAGTGGACTCATTCACTAATGAGCACCCACATCCTTGTATTAGTGTCCTACACAAATGACTGTGAGAGCAGTCACCCTTTTCAGCATACATAGGATGTGCCAGTCTTACCGGAAACCCTGATCCCCAACTCAGGGTTCCTATGACTAGGAATATTCTAGATTAGGGTTTTAAGGCCTTAGATCTCACTGGTATGATCTCATCATAGCCCTACAACCATAGCCCTAATCTATGGGGTTCATCATATAATGACACAGCGAATGATAAAAAATTATTGCCTTTATTAATTTGTCAATTTACAATGGTCTGGGAGATACAGATATTGGCTTATAGGGCATAATCCTTTCAATCTCCCACTTGCACTAAAGCCAATCGCTCTTATTCTTTAACCCCATACAATCGAGGTGGCGATCAAACTCCCGCTGTGGTAGAGCCTTAGTGAACGGGTCTGCTATGTTGTTCTTTGTATCTACTCTATTGATGCAGACTTCTTGTCTTTCGATTATCTCTCGGACAAGATGGAAGCGTCTCAGAATGTGCTTGGACTTGTGATGGGCTCTCGGTTCCTTAGCTTGAGCAACTGCTCCAGTGTTATCATAATAGAGTGGCACCGGGTTCTCAATCTCAGGAACTACTCCCAACTCTGTGATGAATTTCTTCATCCAGACAGCTTCCTTGGCGGCTTCACTGACAGCTATGTACTCTGCCTCGGTAGTTGAGTCAGCTACAGTCTGCTGTTTAGTGCTCTTCCAACTTACTGCTCCACCATTCAAGGTAAAGACATACCCTGAAATGGATTTACTATCATCTGGGTCTGATTGAAAACTAGAGTCTGAATAGGCTTCTAGTTTAAGATCAGATCCTCCGTATATAAGAAAAATATCCTTAGTCCTTCTCAGGTACTTAAGAATATTTTTCACAGCCTTCCAGTGATCCTCTCCTGGATCAGCCTGAAATCTACTGGCTACACCCAAGGCATATGCCACATCAGGCCTAGTACATAACATAGCATACATAATCGACCCTATAGCCGAAGCATAAGGTATAGAACTCATTCTATTTCTTTCTTCAGGTGTCTTAGGAGACATCCTCTTAGAAAGACGTATGCCATGACCAATAGGTAAGTAACCTCTTTTACTTTCCTCCATGCTAAATCTCTTTAGCACTTGGTCAATGTACCTAGACTGGGACAAGCCAAGCATCCTTCTTGATCTATCTCTATAGATCTTTATACCCAGTATATAGGATGCTTCTCCCAAGTCTTTCATGGAAAACTGTTTCGATAACCACACTTTGACTGATTGTAACATTGGGATATCATTCCCAATAATAAGTATATCATCAACATATAGAACTAAGAAAACTATGGCACTCCCACTAGTCTTCTTGTACACACAAGGTTCATCCTCATTTTTGAAAAAATCAAATTCTTTGACTGTTTTATCAAATCGGATGTTCCAACTCCTGGATGCTTGCTTTAATCCATAAATGGATTTCTTTAGCCTACATACCTAATTAGGTTTAGTCTCCAAGACAAAACCTTCTGGTTGTGACATATAAACCTCTTCCTCAAGGAAACCATTGAGGAATGCAGTTTTTACATCCATTTGCCAGATCTCATAATCATGATATGCTGCTATAGCAAGCATAATCCGAATAGATTTGAGCATGGCAACAGGGGAAAATGTTTCATCATAATCTATTCCCTGTTTTTGTCTGAAACCCTTAGCCACCAATCTGGCTTTATAAGTTTCAACTTGGCCATCTGCCCCAATCTTCCTTTTATAGACCCATTTACACCCAATAGGGTTAATACCCTCTGGTGCATCAACCAAAGACCATACTTGGTTGACATACATGGAGTCCATCTCGGATCTCATGGCTTCCAGCCATTTGTCTGAGTCTCTACTCATGACTGCTTCCGTATAGGTTAGAGGCTCATCATTTTGAATGATTTGGGCTTCATTATTTTCAATTATGAACCCATACCTCTCAGGTGCCTGTCGCACCCTATCAGACCTACGGATAGGAGTGTGTTCAGGTTCTATATTAACTATGTTGTTACTTGACTGAGAAGTGTCTATTTGTTGAATCTCATTGAGTTCGATATTTCTACCAGTGCCCTTTTGTAGGATAAATTCCTTTTCCATAAAAGTGGCATGCCTACTGACCAATACTTTTTGTTCAGCAAGGTGGTAGAACACATATCCTATACTATCTCTAGGATATCCGATAGATATTTGTCTGCTCTAGCATCTAGTTTATGTCCAAAATTCCTTTTTACATAGGCTGGACATCCCCATATCTTAATATACTTAAGATTGGGCTTCTTACTTCTCCATAATTCATATGGAGTGCTAGAGACAGTTTTAGATGGTACTCTATTCAAGATATAAGTTGCTGTTTCCAAAGCATATCCCCAGAAAGAAAAAGGTAACTCCGTGAAGCACATCATGGACCGTACCATATCCAATAAAGTACGATTCCTCCTTTCAGCAACACCATTTAATTGTGGTGTGTAAGGAGGAGTCCATTCAGAGATGATCCCCTTATCTTTAAGGTGATCAAGAAACTCAGTGGATAAGTATTCACCTCCTCTATCTGATCGGAGGATCTTTATACTTTTTCCTGTCTGTTTCTCTACCATACTTTGATACTCTAAAAATTTTTCAAAAGCATCGGACTTATGTTTCATTAGATACACAAATCCATACCTTGAAAAATCATCAGTAAATGTGATGAAGTATGAGTATCCACCATAGGCTTGAGTTGTCATAGGCCCACATACATCTGTGTGTATGAGTCCTAATAACTCTTTTGTCCTTTCTCCATGTCCACTAAATGGAGTCTTGGTCATCTTACCCATGAGACATGATTCACAAGTTCCTAATGACTCATAGTCATAAGGATCAAAGAAATTTTCTTTGTACAACTTGTTAATCCTAGTCTCACTAATATGTCCAAGTCGACAATGCCAAAGTAAGGTATTGTTAACATCATCTCTTTTCCGTTTGTTAGAAACATGAAAAACATTGTCATTAGTGGAAAGAGTTAAGAGACCATTGCAGAATATGCCATAACATATAATTTCATTAGATAAAGAAATTGAGCAGCCACTGCTCATTACATTCATAGTATATCCTTGTTTAAGTAACAAGGGTACAGATATGATATTTCTAATGATTTTTGGCATATAGTAACAATTCCTTAGCTCCAAGATCTTCCCTGAAGGTAACTTCAAAACATAAGTCCCTACAGCTTCTGCTTGGATGGGGTCCCCTCCAGCACCGTAGAGCTCAAAGTTACCTTCCTTCAATACTTTAAGCCCCTGAAGTCCCTGCAATGATTTGCAGATGTTATGACCACAGGCGGTATCCAACACCCAAGTATTTGAAATGGAAGAATCCAATGACAAAATAGTATGAACTTCTTTCATACCTTTTGGTGCCTCTGGTGCACCAGGCTTCAAACTTGCAAGGTAAACCTTGCAGTTTCTTTTCCAATGACCCGGCTTGCCACAATGAAAGCAGGTCATCTGTCCGGAGGCCTTCTTTCCTTTCTTCTTCTTAATGCCCCCTTTGGGATTCATCCTCTTATTGGAACCCCTTTTGCCTGTCTTCTTCTTATCCACAAGAAGAACTGGAGCCTTATTTTTCTTTACATGGCTCTCTGCTGTTTTCAACATATTCAACAGCTCAGGCAAGGAAGAATTAATTTTGTTCATATGGTAATTAAGAACAAACTGTGAAAATGACTCTGGGAGTGATTGCAAGATCAAGTCTTGATTCAACTCCCCATCCATTACAAAACCTAATTGACCTAATCGAGTGATTAGATCAATTATCTTTAATACATGGTCTTGTACTGATGTACCTTCTGTCATCCTTGCACGGAACAACTGCTTAGATATTTCATATCTAGCAGTTCTACTGTGTTCTCCATAAAGCTCTTTTAAATTTAGCAGTATGGAGTTAGTATCCATGCTATCATGCTGCCTCTGCAACTCGTTAGTCATAGAGGCAAGCATAACACATTTGACAGTAAGTGAGTCATTTTGCCACATATTATATGTGGTCTTCTCCTCTTGCGAGGCATCTTCCCTTGGTGGTTCCAAAATCGGGGTATCAAGAATATAGGAAATTCTTTCTTGACTGAGTACTATTTTCAAATTTCTCAGCCAATCAACATAATTAGGCCCAGTCAATTTGTTGGCATCTAAAATACTACGGAGTGAGAGTGAAGAGGCCATTTATCTACATTTAAACAAAGAACGAAAACATAAGCAAACAACCATGAAATGACAACACATAATTAAATTAGGACTTTAATTTAATTATGTCTCCCACTATTTTATCGAGCATCATAACCCTCTATACGATGATCGAGAAAACCTTAATTGATCTTTCTTAGTGGGGTTGAGATCCCAATCCCTTATAAAAGACCTTGTGTGTACACAACAAATCTTATATAAGTTCATAGGTAGGAAAACTCTTTCCAATTGTAACCTGTACAATTCTCAACTTATCTCGGCCTCTAAAATATTAATAGCCTTGTGTATACACAACAAACTATAATATTTTAGTTAAGTAAGACCCTTCATAGCCATATAGTCATGACTTTAATAGTAATACCCTTGTTTGTACACAACAAAATATTACTTTAAATCATGCCATAAACAAATAATTGTATTAGGCCAAAAATTATGTTAGTCACCATATTAGGTCTTGTGTGTACACAACAAACCTAGTATAGATCGTAACACAATGATGACCTATCATGAAGGAAGGCCAATAATAGTATTTTAACACCAAGCATGTTAGTCAAGAGTTAAATCAATCAGATCGGCCAGGCTAGTGGAAGAGATGTGGGGGTCCCCCCGTTGCTTTCCTAGACACCAATTTAAAATTGGCCAGGTCAGTCAACGGAACCAATTAAAAACCACGATTCCCTTTACCTTCCCAGAACCACCTTTCTAGACACCGAAATGACTAATTATCCATCATAACTAATAATGCTTATCGGTTAACTATACTACCACTTAATATAATTTTAAGAGGGGTTCATGCAATGCCAGCACATTCAATTAAAAGCTATCACATATATTAATACATGCTTTAAACTAAGCAAATATGTGAAATGTGTGCCATCATACTAGGACAACCATTTACCACATAATGGATACACCATTATGCCAGGGCAACCTTATTTCAGTATGATGGCTCCAGGGCTAATCATATCTCTAAGACAATTAGGGTTTCAGTGGAAAACCCTAACTGGTGGCAATCATCAAACTCATGTTCAATCAAAGACATGCCTTGTGCATCAATATAAAAACTTTAACATGATACTACATCATGAATTGAACTGCATAATTTTTAATCCTAATAAGGAGGCTCTGATACCACTGTTGGGTTCGGTGACCAGTGCGGAAGTGTGGATTTCAAAAACTTTATGAAATCAGGTCCGAACCCTAATCCCAAAATCTCCTTATTAGCAATTAAAGCTTATGACTACATGCATGTCCAAATTTAAACACAGTTTAGATACTAACCTCAGATCGCTATATCCAATCTGATGTAGAAATAAACTCCAAATGGAGTAACCTTTTGAACACACCAGGCGTCCACTTGTCCGCCCTCCGATGGTGATCCACACGGGCAGATGATCAAGACAGTGACTTCTCAATTTGGGTTCCTTCCAATCAAGTTCTACCCCAAGAACTTGATATATGAGCTATTGGCTAGAACACCTTTAGCCAAACAGGGACTAAAACTTTCTCTCTTACCCTTCTCCCAGTTTTTGGCAGTTCTGGCCCCTTAAGACACTCTTGTCTTAAGAATAAGCCTTTGTCCTAAAATGAGACAAGGCTTGTCTTGGAGGGAGAAGAAGATTAAGACAAAGTTGTCTTAATGTAAGAAAGAAGAAAAGAGACGCCTTCTTCCTTTACCGTCGGAGAGTTTCTCTCTCTGACTCTCCTTCTGTTCTGAGATTCGACAGAGCCTAGGCTCTGTAAAGGAATCAAAGAAGAAAGAGAGGAGGGGGAAACAGTCTTCTGGAGAGGGAGAAGGAAAGAGAAGCAAGGCTTCGCCGTAGAAAAACTGGAATGGATTTTTACGGTGAAGCCTTCTTCTTAAATAGGCGACAGAGAGGCGCCTTCTCCTTCTGAAAAATCCTCTCACGCCCCTCTCTCCCTTCTCACGTCTTCTCTCTTAATCTCACGGCCCTTGGGATTAATCTCACGGCCTTTGGGATTAATCTCACGGCCTTTGGGATGGACAGACGCGAAGAGGGATCGAGAAAAACTCAGAAGGGCGCGCGCAGAGAAAAGAGTCGCGCCCCTTCGAAGTTTTTTTCTTTCTTTTCACCGTAATTCCCATTTTGAAGAGTCCACGCCTAGGTGGACTCTGATCCACGCCTCATCAGCCAAAAGACGCCGTTCCCTTCTTTCTTTTCATGCAAAAACGCGATTTGGAGAGAGTCCACGCGCGTGTGGACTCTTCTCCTTGCGCGCGCGCGTGGGAAGAGAGGGGGAGGGGTTTTAGGCGATGTGGGAAAGGGGTTTAGCCTCTTAGGTTAGCCCAATTGCTAGCCTATTGTTAGCCCAACGTTTTAAATCTTCAATTAGATTCAAACCGGAATGAATTTGGATCTAAAAAAGACCAAATCGGAACCCTAACTCGAATCCGATTCAAGTAGAAGTCATGGTTTGCAACACATGCTAGTGTGTTCATCTGCAAACGAGATTTAATTCCAAATTAAATCCTTGATTATCTGTCCTAAGTGTGTGACCCATTGGGTTCCATACTTAGCCAGCAGTGGGTCCGAGTGCAAGTTGACCTAATCTGATCAGAACTCATTCTAATCGATTTAGGTCAAATCGAGCTAACTCGAGTCAGTCAATTAGGACTCCTCCTAATTAGTGATCCAATTAAACCATTTAATTTGATCAACCCACAAGACAAGATTGACGTCTAGCAACGTGTCATGTCTACCCGGAAGATATGGAAATTCTGGTGTAATTCCAAAACTACCCTTCAGTGGAAAGTTCCCGTACAATTCGATCCTTCAATCATCTTGCATCCCGAATATAACTATGGATATGGAATCATGTCAAATCCAGTTTATACTCATTCCCAGCTCAGTCATACACTAATGATTCAATTAATTCGATATTAGAAATCATTTCTAATATCTGTACTTTGATCAAAGATTTCCTGAATCATCATCTGACCTAATTTGGCTGGATGCAATCTCCTCCTACTAGGAGTGATCAATTCCTTGTTGACCTACTCATTACCTTCATATACAATTCACCATACCCAGCATCAACCTCGTGCATGACCCAGTGTCATGATTGAGATTGAACCAAAGCATGGGTTCATGTACATAAGGTATTATGGCAGTCTCAGGTCATAGGACTACTTGTACAACTCCCACTATGTGAAACATCTATTGACATGCAGCTAAGGCTCCATTAGATGTTCTCAAACTGGATCTATTCAGTGGACTCATTCACTAATGAGCACCCACATCCTTGTATTAGTGTCCTACACAAATGACTGTGAGAGCAGTCACCCTTTTCAGCATACATAGGATGTGCCAGTCTTACCGGAAACCCTGATCCCCAACTCAGGGTTCCTATGACTAGGAATATTTTAGATTAGGGTTTTAAGGCCTTAGATCTCACTAGTATGATCTCATCATAGCCCTACAACCATAGCCCTAATCTATGGGGTTCATCATATAATGACACAGCGAATGATAAAAAATTATTGCCTTTATTAATTTGTCAATTTACAATGGTCTGGGAGATACAGATATTGGCTTATAGGGCATAATCCTTTCACCACCAACGCCGAGGTCGAGCCGGGCCCCTTCGCTCCTTCTCTAGGTGGCCCCCGGAGACGGGTCCACCTCGACCGAAGCCGAGCGCCCTCCTGCCACCTCGCCAGGTGTCCACCCAGGAGGGGTCCACCTCGGCCGAGGTCGGCTGCTCCCCCGCTCCCTCGCCAGGTGGCGCCCAGAGACGGTCCCACCAATGCCGAGGTCGAGCCGGGCACCTTCGCTCCTTCGCCAGGTGGCCCCCAGAGATGGGTCCACCTCGACCGAAGCCGAGCGCCCTTCTGCCGCTCCGCCAGGTGTCCACCCGGGAGGGGTCCACCTCGGCCGAGGTCAGGCCGCCCGTACAGAGAAGGTCCCAAAGAGCGGAGGCGCAGGTCCCGAGGTTGGCCCTCGAGCCGTGCGCACCACAAACGGTGCCCCGTACGGATGGCGGCGGCACGCGAAACATCACTTACGTCGGCCCGACAGGTTCTGCAGTCGAGAGGCGCGGTTCTGGCAAAACAGGGCCCGTCAACGGACAACGCCGGCACCTGGGAAGGGGAGCGCCCACACCATGCCCGAGGTCTGACCGGCCGCCCTGCCGACGCCACCCCCCTTCCTTTACCCTTTCCCCGCTGGGCTTGGTAAACGAGGTCAGAAAGCCGCCTGGCCCTCGAAACCAAAAAGGGAAAGAAAAAAGGATGGAGAGGGGACAACGAGAGCAAGGAGGGAAGCTTCCCAAGAGCGGAAAACAAGCGGACAGCAAGAGGAGATAAAAGGAAGGAAAGAGGAGACGACCAGGTAAGGTGGGACGAGTAAGAAACAGAGGCAAAAGGCCCCGCTCCGAGAGTAAGATCCAGGGTCCCGAGAGGGGATCGCTCGGCGTGAGCTCGGCAAAGGGACCTAGCCGAGTTTCTGGTCCCTCCAGCACCTTTTCTTGCTAGTAAATTCTCTGAGTCTGGGACTCCTTTGGGAGCCCATCTTGGAGAATCTGTTCCCTCTCGCCGTCTACTAACTTGATCGTCGGAGCTCCCTCGCCGGGATCCCCGGCTAGGGTCTTCTGACCTTGCCTTGCAGGTTCGCTCCGGCCAGGGGGCCCCGGGAGCAAGGCGGTCTGGTAGGATCGACGGTTCCAAGGCACGGGCACGGCGGCGAGATCGGCAACAGATTGGGTAGGGGGGCAGGATAACACCCCCTAGCGGGAGCCAGCTTTCTGCAGGCACCGCGCTCTCCGACAATGATGGTCACTCATGGGCGCGAGGCGTCCACCAGCCGTGTGGGGGAGGTTCCCTCCCCTCAAGGGGCCCACAGCCCGGAGAGGGAGCTCCCAGCTCCTCCACCTCTTCCACTACCGCCGACCTCGACGGATGGGCCCCTCGCGGCCGTCATCCAACAGCTGCAGACTCTGACCTCGGCGGTCCGGCAGCTTCAACATCAACAGCGGTCCCTAGCCACGCAGCCGCAGCCGGGGACCCCCGCGACTCGAGCCGCGGGGCCGCGTGGGTGCCTGCGCTCCATTCAGGGCAGGCCATCCCACCCGAGGGCGGTCTCCAACCCCCGCGGGAGCCACCAAGCTCCCGCAAAAAGAAACTACTCCGGTTCGGTGGATTACGAGAGTCGATCCCCGGCCGATGAAGCCGAGACGGTGCATCACAGCAAGCGACGCCGAGGCGTGACTATGCACCGAGACCGATCGGCGCCCCCTTCGCCAGCGGCCTCGGTGGAAGACTCCACCGACGAGGCCATCAGGCGTCAGGCCGAGAGGCGCCTGGAGGAGCACGAGCGCAAGTTGGCGGAGTTCGCCCATCGATTTGCCGACCTGCAGAACTCATCGGCGGACCCGGTGGGCTACGACTCCCGTCCTCCCTTCTCTGAAGAAATCCAGGCGGAACCAATCCCAAGCCGGTTCCGCATGCCGCAGGTGGATCCCTACGACGGGACCACCGACCCTCTGGACCATCTGGAGAGCTACACGGCTCTCATGAGGGTCGAGGGGGCCACTAACGCCCTTTTGTGCATCGCCTTCCCAGCTACCCTCCGGAAGGCCGCTCGAGTCTGGTTCACCCGCCTCGAGCCCGGATCTATTTGCTCCTTCCACCAGCTGGAAGGAAAGTTTGTGGCGCATTTCGACGCTTGTCGGAAGGTGCCGAGAGAGGTGGATAGCCTCTTCTCCATCCGCCAGCAGGACCAGGAGCTGCTACGGGACTACATCACCCGGTTCAAGATCGCAGCCCTGAAAATCTACAGCCTGAATGAGCCCGTCGCCATGCTGGCTTTGAAGCGCGGGCTCAAGACGTCCCGCCTGACCTACTCCCTGGACAAAAAGCCTCCCAGGATGTACTCCGAGCTCCTCCTCCGTGCCCACAAGTACATCCGAGCGGAAGAAGCCGACCGCACCCGCCGAGAGCTGGACGGGAAGACTCCGAAGAGGCTGTCCCCGAGGGATCTTCCAGGAACTCGGAAGCCCGGGCCACCTGCCGACCCTCGCCCGAATCCGAGGTCGAAGGGTGAGGCCACTCCGGAGCGGAGGTTCACCCCTTTCCTCGCCCCTCGAACAAAGATCCTCATGGAAATTGAGGGCGAGCACTATCTCCGCCGACCTCCTCCATAGAACCCAAAAGGTATCCGGGATAAGTCGAAGTACTGCCAGTTCCACCGCGAGCACGGTCATGACACGGAAGAGTGTCGCAACCTGAAGTGGGAAATCGAGGAGCTAATCAAAAGGGGCTACATCAGGAAGTTCGTCAGGAACGAGGTCCCCCCGGAGGGGCTACGTCAGGAACGAGGTCCCCCCGGAGGGGCAGCCGCTCGTGGCCTTACCACCAGTTCCTGCAATCGATAACCACCCGACGGAGAAGCCGGTGGGCATGATCTCACTTGGGGTCGGGCGGGCGGCGAAGAGAGCCCAGGAAGTCGGGAACCCGGAGAATGTAATCCCCCCTGAGGAGGGGAAGGAAAACGAGAATGTAAACAATGATGCCGTGGTGGTCGAGATGACCATCGCGAAGCATCCTGTACATCGAATTATGGTGGATAGTGGAAGCTCGGCTGATGTGCTTTTTTACGATGCTTTCTCTCGGATGAATTTGTCCCATGATCAGTTAAGACCGGTGCATACCCCCTTGGTGGGCTTTACCGGGGACTCCATGGAGGTCGAAGGGGAGATCACTCTCCCGGTCACCGCCAGATCCCCACCTCGGCAGACAACCGTCCTGATGACGTTTACCGTCGTCAAGCTCCCTTCGCCTTACAACGCAATTCTCGGGCGTCCCGGGCTCAACCAACTGGACGCCATGATTTCCACGAAAAGGTTGTTGGTGCAGTTCCCCATGCCTTCCGGGCTCGGGGTGATGAAGGGGACGACCCAGCCGATCCCGCATTACCTCTAGACGGTCCCGGGTGCCCGGGGCGTGGAGCTCGGCCCCGATGTTGACGACCTTGACCTAAGGGAGAAGGAACCCAGGAGGGGCCCGTAGAATGCCTGTTGACTTATCCCCTTGGTTCAGACCCGCTAAAGACGGTGCAAGTCGAGGCGCAGCTCCCGGAAGAAGAACGGGCCCGCCTGCTGGAGTTCCTCCGTGCGAACGCAGACATGTTCGCCTGGTCGGCGACCGACATGCCGGGCATTCCCCCCGAGGTCATTATGCACAGACTGAACGTGGATCCGAGCTGCTGCCCGGTCTGCCAGAAGAAGAGGAGCTTTGCCGTGGAGAGACAGAGGGCCATCAACGAGGAGGTGGAGAAACTCCTCGCCGCCGGCTTTGTGCGGGAAGTCCAATATCCCAGCTGGCTGGCAAACGTGGTCATGGTAAGGAAAAGCAATGGTAAGTGGAGGATCTGTGTGGACTACACTGACCTCAACCGAGCTTGCCCGAAGGACAGCTTCCCTCTTCCAAAAATCGACCAGTTGGTTGACACCACCTCGGGGCATCGCCTCTTGTCATTCATGGATGCCTTCTCTGGATACAACCAGGTCCGAATGAACCCGGAGGATGAGGAGCGCACCGCCTTCATCACCGACCGCGAAACTTTTTGCTACAGGATGATGCCATTCGGCCTCAAGAACGCCGAGGTCACGTACCAGCATCTGGTCAACAGGATCTTTAAGGACCAGATCGGCCGCAACATGCAGGTGTACGTGGACGATATACTGGTAATGAGCAGACCCGATTCGGACCACGTAGCTGACCTGGCGGAGACATTCGGCAACCTCCGACGCCATCAGATGAAGCTGAACCTTGCGAAGTGCGCCTTCGGCGTCTCTGCCGGGATGTTCCTAGGATTCATGGTGACCTAAAGAGGAATTGAAGCCAACCCGGAGAAGGTCCAGGCCATCCTGGACATGGAGCAGCCCGCCTCCAAGAAGCAAGTGCAGCAACTCACCGGCCGGGTTGCGGCCCTCAGCTGCTTTATCTCCAGGTCGGCAGATCGCTGCCGTCCCTTTTTCAAGGTGCTAAGAAAGATAAACGACTTCGCCTGGACTGAGGAATGCCAGGTGGCCTTTGAAGAGCTGAAGAAGACGCTTGCATCACCACCGCTGCTCTCCCGGCCTGAGGAGGGGGAGGAGCTCATCCTCTACCTGGCGGTCACCCCGGAAGCCGTCAGTTCGATCCTGGTTCAGACCGACGACCAAGGAGTCCAGCGATCTGTGTACTATACCAGCAAACTTCTTCGCGACGCAGAGCTCAGGTATTCTCGGCCCGAGAAGCTCGTTTTTGCGCTAATAGTATCTGCTCAGCATCTCAGGCCCTATTTCCAAGCGCATCCCATCGCTGTCCTGACGGATCAGCCGCTGAAAGCGGTGCTCAGCCAACCCGATACCTCGGGGCGATTGGCGAAGTGGGCACTGAAGCTCAGCGAGTTCGACATCGCGTACAGGCCCAGGTCGGCCATGAAAGCGCAGGTGCTAGCCGACTTCTTGGTCGAATGCGCGGGCCTAGGCAAGGATCCCGAAGAGGATCCCTTGCACCGGCAGCTGAAAACGGGCCCCGAGGGGCCCGGAGAGGATGCATGGATCCTCCACGTAGATAGAGCCTCGAACTCTGGCAGGAGCGGAGCCGGGCTCATTCTTACCAACAGCGATGGGGTCGTCGCCGAATGCGCGCTCCATTTCCAGTTCGCCGCGACAAACAATCAGGCGGAGTACGAGGCGCTCCTCGCCGGGCTGAGAGTCTCCCGCGAGCTGGGCGTGACTAACCTTAAGGCCTTCACTGACTCCCAGCTCGTGGCAGGACAGGTCTCCGGGGAGTACGCCGCGCACGACCCCCAAATGGCGAAATACTTGGAGCTCGTCAAGGCGGGCACGACCGGTTTCCGGCGCTTCAACATCTCCCACATCCCCCGCACGGAGAACGCCCGTGCGAACACTCTTTCCCGGCTGGCGATCCTGCCGGACTCGATGCTGGGTCGCGCTCACGTGGAGCACCTTAAGGCCCCAAGCCACGAGACCCCAGTGGAGGTCAATCAGGTCAGCCATGAGCCCAGTTGGATGGACAAGTATGCCGAATACATAACCAGCGGCACCTTGCCAGAGGACCGTGTGGCGGCCCGCCTCATCAGAAAGAAGGCCGCGCGGTTCATCCTGATGGATGGGCAATTGTATCGGAGATCCTACTCCTACCCCCTCCTTAAATGCGTGGGACCCGCGGAAGCCAGACTCGTGCTCCAGGAGATTCACGAGGGCATTTGTGGGAACTACGTGGGGGGCAGAGCGTTAGCCTACAAAGCCCTTCGTCAGGGCTACTTTTGGGAGACGATGAAGGAGGATGCCGCTGACTTCGTGAGGAGGTGCGATCGGTGCCAGCGCCACGCCACGGTGCAACGGCAGCCCTCCAACCCAATCTCCCAGCTTTCGGCTCCGTGGCCATTCGCCCAGTGGGGGATGGACCTTCTGGGCCCATTTCCGCCGGCGTCTGGACAGCGGAAATTCTTGATCATGGCCATCGACTACTTCACGAAGTGGGTCGAGGCCGAACCCTTGGCACGGATCACCGAGGCAAACGTCGCCAGGTTCTTCTGGAAGTCAATCGTTTGTCGTTTCGGCCTCCCCCACACCGTGGTCACTGATAACGGATGCCAGTTTGACTGCCAGGAATTTGAAGAGTTCTGCGGCGACCTCGGCATCAGGCATCGCTTCACCTCGGTGGCGCATCCTCAGACCAATGGAGAGGCCGAAGTCACGAACAGGACCATTTTGCAGGGCCTCCGCACGCAGCTGGACCAGGCCAAGGGCAGATGGGCCGAGGAGCTCCCCAGCATCCTTTGGGCATACCATACCACCCCGAGGACGACGACCGACGAGACCCCGTTCAACCTCGTCTTTGGAGCCGAAGCGGTCGTCCCGATCGAGCTCAGCCTACCCACACTACGTGTGGAGCAATATGACGAGACAGAGAACCCCGCCAGAATGATGCTCAACCTTGACCTTCTTGAAGAGACGAGGGACAAGGCCCGAGTTCGGATGGCGGTGTATAGGCAGTGGGTGGCAAAGTATTACAACTCCCGAGTGCGGCCGAAGTCCTTTCGCCCCGGAGATTTGGTCCTCCGGCGCGCTAAGCTTCTCAGCCACAGGAGTGCGGGAAGCTCTCACCGAACTGGGAAGGCCCGTATGGGGTAGCAGAAGCCCTCCCCCATGGCGCCTACTACCTGGAGGAATTGGGAGGGGCCAGGTTTCTCCGGACGTGGAACGCCTCGAATCTAAGGATGTATTATCAGTAATGTAAGGTTCCCCACTTCTGCAATAAAGTTTCTTTGCTTCAAACGCTCTTTCTCACCTCGTAGGGAAACCGGCGCATGGCCCTGGGTTCGACACACCCGATCGTGTCCAAAGGTCGAAGGAAGCGAGAAGTCCCGGACTTCGGTCTGGAAGGCGGGGCAGAACCCAGTTCGTCCACGCGAGCATGGAGAACAGCTCGGCAAGCCGCGCAAGGCTTGAGGAAGCCTGCAGCCCCGGGGATCAGTCCGGAAGTCTCGGGCTTCGGTCTGGAAGGCGGGGCAAAACCCAGTTCGCCCACGCGAGCACGGAGAATAGCTCGACAAGCCGCGCAAGGCTTGAGAAAGCCTGCGGCCCCGGGGTTCAGTCCGGAAGTCCCGGGCTTTGGTCTGGAAGGCGGGGCAGAACCCAGTTCACCCACGCGAGCACGGAGAACAGCTCGGCAAGCCACGCAAGGCTTGAGAAAGCCTACGGCCCCGGGGTTTAGTCCGGAAGTCCCGGGCTTCGGTCTGGAAGGCGGGGCAGAACCCAGTTCGTCCACGCGAGCATGAAGGCAATCCCAAAGATGGACCCGCTCAAGGCCTACTCTGACGCCACGCGGTCCGGAATGTCCCAACCTTTGATCTGAGCGACGGACGGGACCAGGTCCACCCTCGTTCCGGCACTCCACATCAACATCCCAAGAAGGAAAAAGAAGAGGAGATGAGAGAGTGGAAAAGAAGGCGAATTCGAGACATGGACAAACTGTGTGTTACGGCCGTAATGATGACGTGGTCGGGCTCAGATACCGTCAGACATAATCGAGCCACGTGGAGTTTTCTTCGACCGAGTCAGCGTCGGTTCCCACACCGCCGAGGTCGAGCTCGGCCAGGCTACCTCGCTAGACGACTTCCCGAGACGTTGCCGTGCTCGTCGAAGTCGAGCTCGGTTTAGGGCTCTTCCTACCACCTCGCCAGATGTCCGCCCAGGAGGGGTCCGCCTAGGCCGAGGTCGGCCGCTTCTTCGCTCCTTCGCCAGGTGGCCCCCGGAGACGGGCCCACCTCGGTCGAAGCCAGGCGACCTCCTGCCACCTCGCCAGGTGTCCACCCAGGAGGGGTCCACCCAGGCCGAGGTCGGCTGATCCTTCGCCCCTTCGCCAGGTGGCCCCCGGAGACGGGTCCACCTCGGCCGAAGCCAGGTGACTTCCTGCCACCTCGCCAGGTGTCCACCCATGAGGGGTCCACCCAAGCCGAGGTCGGCTGATCCTTCGCCCCTTCGCCAGGTGGCCCCCGAAGACGGGTCCACCTCGGCCAAAGCCAGGCGACCTCCTGCCACCTCGCCAGGCGTCCACCCAGGAGGGATCCACCTAGGCCGAGGTCGGCTGATCCTTCGCCCCTTCGCCAGGTGGCCCCCGGAGACGGGTCCACCTCGGCCGAAGCCAGGCGACCTCCTGCCACCTCGCCAGGTGTCCACCCAGGAGGGGTCCACCTAGGCCGAGGTCGGCTGATCCTTCGCCCCTTCGCTAGGTGGCCCCCGGAGACGGGCCCACCTCGGTCGAAGCCGGGTGCCCTCCTGCCACCTCGCCAGGTGTCCACCCAGGAGGGGTCCACCTCGGTCGAGGTCAGGCCACCCGTACAAAGAAGATCCCAAAGAAAGAGGCGCAGGTTCCGAGGTTGGCCCTCGAGCTGTGCGCATCGCAGGCGGTGCCCCGTACGGATGGCGGCGGCACGCGAAACACCACTTACGTCGGCCCGACAAGTCCCGCAGTCGAGAGGCGCGGCTCTGACAAAACAGGGCCCGTAAACGGACAGCACCGGCACTTAGGAAGGAGAGCACCCTCACTGGGTCCGAGGTCTGACCGGCCGCCTTGCCGGCGCCACCCCCCTTCTGTCTTTGCCCTTTCCCCGCTGGGCTCGGCGAACGAGGTCGAAAAGTCGCCTGGCCCTCAACACCAAAAGGGAAAGAGAAAAGGATGGAAGGGGGAGCCTCCCGCGAGGAGAGGACAGGTGAACAGCGGGAGGAGATAAAAGGAAGGAAGCTGGAGGTGACCAGGTAAGCTGATCAGGCTGGGGACAAGCAAGGAACAGTGGCCAAAAAGCCCCACTCCGAGAGTAAGATCCAGGATCCCGAGAGGGGATCGCTTGGCGTGAGCTCGGCAGGGAGGCCCAGCCGAGTTTCCGGTCCCTGTAGCACCTCTCTTGCTAGTAAATTCTCTGAGTCTGGGATTCCTTCGAGGGCTCATCTTGGAGAATCTGTTCCTTCTCGCCGTCTACTAACTTGACCGTCGGAGCTCCCTCGCCGGGATCCCTGGCCAGGGTCTTCTGACCCTCTCTCTTGCAGGTTCGCTCCAGCCAGGAGGCTCCAGGAGCCAGGCGGTCCGGTAGGATCGACAGATCCGAGGCACGGGCGCAGCGGCGAGATCGGCAACACTGTGTTTTCATTGATCCGAGAAGGAGAAGTACAAGCTGGGAATCCCGACAGGCCGGGAGTCCCCAAAAAAAAAGAAAAAAAATAACAACAACAAAGAAAAAGAAGAAGATAAATGGTTCAGTTCGGCGCGGTGGCGGGGCCCTCAGCCTGGGTCGCAGGCTCCACTTCCTCGCCGTCGGCGGCTGCTGGCTCAGGGGGTTGCTCTGGAGCTTCGGCCGTGTCGCTCGCCGGGGCCGCATCTATGGCGTCGACCGCGCCGGAAGCCCTTCGATCAGGTCCCTGCCTCCTACCTCCGAGCGCCACCCCACTGAGGTCAAGCTCGGGGTAGAAGGACCCCACCTTCTCCTGGCACATCCAGAACCCCTTTAGGAAGGAGTCCACGGTGGCCTCCCGGACCTCCGAGATGTACTCGTCGGAGGCCCGGAATTTCGGGATGGCTTCCTGCGCCTCCCGTTTCGCGGCCTCCAGGAGCCTGTTGACGTAGGTGCTCCGCTCTCTCACCGCACTTGCCTCCCATCTGGCCTCTTCCAGCTGGCGCTCCAGCCACTGGGAATGGGCCCGAAGGTGAGCCCTCTCGGCCGCGTCCTCTTCCGCGCGGCGCTGGTGAGAGTTCCTCTCCTCGGACAGAGAGGTCTCCAAGTCCTTGTTTCGCTCCTCGACGCGCGCCAGGTCCGCCTGGAGGGTCTGGTTGTTCGCCCGCAGCTCGACCCCCTTCTCCATGAGGTCTTTGACGTCGGCCGCGAGCTTGCCGAGCTTCTCTTCCTTCTCGGCATCTTTCTTCGCGTACCCCGCGAGGAAGTTCCTCAGTAGGAGCACGTCGTTCCCAATCTGCACAGCAAAGCAATCGGGTTAGTATAAAAGCTAACCGAGGCCAAAGAAGACAAAGGAGCCTGAGTTCGGACTTACCGTGAAGAGTTACGGGAGGATCCCGAGCAGGGCGTCGCCGTAGTCCCTGCCGCCTCGAGATCGGCGGTCCCGCACGGTGGAGGCATACTCCATCACTTTCTCCGCGAGCCCTTTGTCGCGGATCACTGAGCAGCGGTTGGTGATCACCGGTGGTGGAGCCGTCAGGTCGGCTGCGACGGTGACTGCCCCTCCAGCAAGAATCACCGTCGACGGTGCGGCAGAGGTTGCGGGCTGCGCTGTCGGAGCCGCTGCAACGACGGGGCCGACGCTGGGCGGAGCTGCTGGTGGTGGAGCCCCCTCGTCGGCAGCACCGCCGGGTCTGACGGCGGGCGCATCAATGGCCCCGCCCCGAGGCAGTCTGGGCGGGGGAGCAGCGGCCACCGGGCTGGGTAAGGTCGCCGGCATGACCTCCTGGCTCGCCTCTGTGCGAGCCCTCTTCGCCGCGGGCTCATCCACCTCGACGACGTCCCTCTAGGCCGCGCCCTCCAGGAGGTTCTCCAGCGAAAATTTCATGCCTGCAACGCAAAAGAAAAGAAGGTCAGTCAGCTCGGCTAAAAAGGAGAAAGAATGCAGAAGTCAAGGGAGGACTGAATCTCACCCGGCTCGCGGATGGGACTGATCCCGGCCTCAAACAAATTCTGCTCCGAGAGCAGAACCTCGAGCGCCGTGACCACATCGCTCAGGAGCAGGGAGTAGGCCTCTTAGTCCGCCGACTCGACCTGGGAGTTCCGGTTCGGAGATCGGTCCGGTTCGCTCCAGGCCCAGTCAACATCCTCGACCGAGGCAAAGAAGAACCGGTTCTTCCAGCCTTTGATAGAAGAAGGGAGGTCGAACCGGAGACACCTGGGCTGGGGCGAGATGTACCACCAGCCGTCGTCAGTGGAGTACCTCTTCAGGATAAACAGAGCCCTGAAGAGGGAGAAACGGGCAACAAACCCGTGGAAATGACAAAAAACAATGAAAGAAAAGATGACCCGGATGGCGTTCGGAGCCAACTGGGCCGGAACGAGATGAAAGTGGCTAAGGAAAGAAAGGAAGAAGGGGTGCAGAGGAAATCGAAGACCCCCGAGGAGGAAGTCTTCGTAGAAGGCTATGCGGCCGGGGCCACTCATGGTGATGCGATCCCCGGGCCGCGGAACAATCAGACGGATTGATCCCGGGATGCCGTAGGCCTCCCGGAGCAAAGAGAGGTCGCCTTCGGTCATTGTGGAAGCATGACCGGAGGGACCGGCAGAAAGAAGAGGTGGAGCAGGAAGAGGGGTCCACCCAGGAGGGGTCCACCTCGGTCGAGGTCGGCTGCTCCCCCGCTCCCTCGCCAGGTGGCGCCCAGAGACGGTCCCACCAATGTCGAGGTCGAGCCGGGCTTCTTCGCTCCTTCGCCAGGTGGCCCCCGGAGACGGGTCCACCTCGACCGAAGCCAAGCGCCCTCCTGCCACCTCGCCAGGTGTCCACCCAGGAGGGGTCCACCTCGGCCGAGGTTGGCTGCTCCCCTGCTCCCTCGCCAGGTGGCGCCCAGAGACGGTCCCACCATGGCCGAGGTCGAGCCGGGCTCCTTCGCTTCTTCGCCAGGTGGCCCCCGGAGATGGGTCCACCTCGACCGAAGCCGAGCGCCCTACTGCCACCTCGCCAGGTGTCCACCCAGGAGGGGTCCACCTCGACCGAGGTCGGCTGCTCCCCCGCTCCCTCGCCAGGTGGCGCCCAGAGACGGTTCCACCAATGCCGAGGTCGAGTTGGACCCCTTCGCTCCTTCGCCAGGTGGCCCCCGGAGACGGGTCCACCTCGACCGAAGCCGAGCGCCCTCCTGCCACCTCGCCAGGTGTCCACCCAGGAGGGGTCCACCTCGGCTGAGGTCGGCTGCTCCCCCGCTCCCTCGCCAGGTGACGCCCAGAGACGGTCCCACCAATGCCGAGGTCGAGCCGGGCCCCTTCGCTCCTTCGCCAGGTGGCCTCCGGAGATGGGTCCACCTCGACCGAAGCCGAGCGCCCTTCTGCCGCTCCGCCAGGTGTCCACCCGGGAGGGGTCCACCTCGGCCGAGGTCAGGCCGCCCATACAGAGAAGGTCCCAAAGAGTGGAGGCGCAGGTCCCGAGGTTGGCCTTCGAGCCGTGCGCACCACAAACGGTGCCCCGTACGGATGGTGCTGGCACGCGAAACATTACTTACGTCAGCCCGACAGGTTCTGCAGTCGAGAGGTGCGGTTCTAGCAAAATAGGGCCCGTCAACGGACAACGCCGACACCTGGGAAGGGGAGCGCCCACACCAGGCCCGAGGTCTGACCGGCCGCCCTGCCAGCGCCACCCCCCTTCCTTTACCCTTTCCCCGTTGGGCTCGGCAAACAAGGTCAGAAAGCCGCCTGGCCCTCGAAACCAAAAGGGGAAAGAAAAAAGGATGGAGAGGGGACAATGAGAGCAAGGAGGGAAGCTTCCCAAGAGCGGAAAACAAGCGGGCAGCGGGAGGAGATAAAAGTAAGGAAAGAGGAGGCGACCAGGTAAGGTGGGACGAGTAAGAAACAGAGGCAAAAGGCCATGCTCCGAGAGTAAGATCCAGGGTCCCGAGAGGGGATCGCTCGGCGTGAGCTCGGCAAAGGGACCCAGCCGGGTTTCTGGTCCCTCCAGCACCTTTTCTTGCTAGTAAATTCTCTAAGTCTGGGACTCCTTTGGGAGCCCGTCTTGGAGAATCTGTTCCCTCTCGCCGTCTACTAACTTGATCGTCGGAGCTCCCTCGCCGGGATCCCTGGCCAGGGTCTTCTGACATTGCCTTGCAGGTTCGCTCCGGCCAGGGGGCCCCTGGAGCAAGGCGGTCTGGTAGGATCGGCGGTTCCAAGGCACGGGCGCGGTGGCGAGATCGGCAACACTATGTATAGATAAAAAGTATTAGCTGAAAACAAAGAAGAAAGAAAATATCATAATTATAGAACTATAATTCTATTCGTAGAAAAGATATTTGACTTTTATGTTTATTCTTTAAACTTGATGAAAAATAAAACGTAGTAAATAATGAAGCCTTCCTTATATAATATTTTATAATGCCCACCTCATATGAATTTTGTTCTGGTCTTGTGTAGTTGTTAGGTTTGGTTTGGTTTAGACATGGGTGCAAGGAAATTTACCTTGTTTAATTGACATGGGATTGGTTTGGCAATGATAGCTCATGGATGGGCATGGCCAGGGAAACAATGTATGTTTCTTGTCTACTTTTTTGAGGATGCAGTTTTAAGTCATTGCCATTGAGATAGCATAAATAGATGGAGTGATTACTTTATTTCATTCTTTTATTTTAGGTTTTTGATCTTTTGATATTTTAAAAAAAAGTTTAATAATTTATATATCCCATGTATAGACAAAATCAAATCAGGTGCACCTTTCAAAAATAGCTGATGTGGTCTCTTGGATTATAACCATCAAGTCTTAATTCAAGAGATTAAGGCAAGTTTATGATGATAGGAATGTATTTGGTATTAAATTTGTACTAGAAACTACTACAAATAGATAACTACGAACCCACTAACTCGAACAAAAAGCATATGGTACGGGCATTATAAAATATCATATAAGATGGGCTTCACTGTTTGTCATATTTTTCTTTTCATTAATTTTAAAGACTCATTTTTATTAATAAATATCATGAAAAAGTTGGTCAACTTTTCTATTGACTAATTTACTCATATTATCAAAAATAGGTAAGTTACTTTTTCTAAAAAGTATTTATCCATGAAATGAAAGAAAAATCTTATCCACCCGAAGGGTGACTAAATCATTTTCTCAACATCCAATAAAGTAAATATTAAAATTTATTTCTAAAATATCCCCATTCTCATTTTCAATGTCTCCATCATTTAATGCCCAATAATTTAGTTATCCACTAGTATTTATACCATTTATACTTACAAAGTATAATAAATATTATGAAAAATATAAATAAAGTTTAATAACTTATCCAAGAAAATGGTAAAAGAATATGGATAACAAATTTTGAAACCAATTTTTTATATATAAAAGAATAAGGATAAATTATTTTCCTGTTTAAATGTTACTTAGAAAATATTTATCCATAAAAATATAGATTCTAAGCTAAATCCACAAAAGAATGGGCCCTAAAGAGTAAGCATAAAAGTCAAACATCTTTTTAACTAACAGAATTACAGTTTTATAATTATGACATTCTCTTTCTCTCTCGTTTTTAGTACATACCTTTTACTAATATATAGTATGTATTAGTAAACTCTGCGGTGTGTATCATTTTATCATGTATTATGTATTGGTGAGCATTATATTCTATAAGTTTATATTGATTTATCTAAAAATATGTATTATGATATTGGATGTATATTTTGTTAGATATGTATCGACTAACTATATACTTTGTATTGATAAATACTATGCTTGAGAAACTATATATCAATTTATCTATAAATATATATTAGATTGTGATTAGGTTTGTATCAAAAAAAGTTTATAGTATATATTAGTAAGCTGTTAAATGTATATCATTTAGTCATGTATTATAACTGGTAAATAGTATGTGTGTTCATGATTAAATAATATATACTTAATGATTTATTGATAATACTATAAGCTTTTTTAATACATACATAGCAATAATCCAAACATACATATAGTTAAATTAATATACATTTTTTTGAATATAGTATTCATCAATACGTAGTATATGACCATTTGATATATACTTGAAGGCTTATTGATATATACTATAAACCTTTTTGATACAAATCTAGTAGCAATCTAATATATATATCTATAAATAAATTGATATATAATTTTCTAAACATAGTATTTATCAATATACAGTATATGACTAGTTAATATATACTAAGCAAAATATTTATCTAGCATCTTAATACTAGATAAATCATTGCACAGTTTGTAGAAATGATGCTCACCAATACATAGTACATGATCAGATGTAATATACTAAATGGTTTACTACTATATACTATATATTGATAAAAAGTATAAACTGAAAAAGAGGAAGAAAAAGAATGTCATAATTACAGAACTATAATTCCATTAGCAGAAAATATACTTGACTTTTATGCTTATTTTTTAAGATTGGTGAAAAGAAAATGTGGTATTGCGATTCTGCTTGAAAGTTGCTGAGGTGGTTGCTGAGTCTGATGGCTCCCAATTTTCCTTCGAGAATCATAAATATTATGGAATCTGCAAAATAAAAAAGACACAAAAGTCTAACCATGATGGGGTGGTTTCCTGTGGTGGACACTTCGATGCCTATATCAGTCTTCCATAAAAGCAAATAGAAGAGAGGTGTCCATAGCTTTCTAGGTGAATGAAATGTGATGGAGTGGAAGTGGGCAAGGCAATGGAGATCAACGAGGTAGGGGAAATAGACAAAGCAGTAGAACTAGATATAGGTGAGGCACAGGAGGAAGTGAGCGGGGCTTAGGCAAGGCAAGGTAGCCCTAACCTTCACTTGAATAGCGATCTAGAGCTTTGGAATGTCTCTGAAGAGCTATCGAGTCTCTTAAAGGGCTTAGGATTTTTAGAGAGGTTTGCCTGGAAAAAGTCTTATAGAAAAAAGCTTACCCAGAGTATCCGGAGAATAATTTTTATAGGTAAGATATATGAAGTATGATGCGGGATGGGTATGAAGCTAATTTAATACTTTTAAAAACCTATATTATTTTAGATTAATGAGCATTAATGACAGCAAACTCAGGTAAAACTTTAACAGATATAATAAAGAAAACATTCAGATTGCTTACCAAATACCTTCAATGTAAATCACATACATTCAATAAAAGAAAGTATGATCCGATTATTGAGAAACCATCTTAGAACTAGGACTTCCTTGCTTCAACTAATCAGATCTAATGAGATTCGGATCAGTTTCATTTATCAATAACGATTTTATCCCTTCTTTGTAACAAATCTGAATTCAACTCTTAAGATCTCATGGTAGGATTCCAAACTTCAGTTCCTTCGGAGCAGATCTTCCTATAGATGGTTGTATGGCAAGAAAACCCTCCTCTTCAGATCGCGAACACCAGGGATCCTGCAAAAGAAGAGATTAGTGGCATGGAAAGGAGATGGAAATTTGAAAGAAAAAGGGAAAGAGATATGAGACGGATTGGATCTTGGATCTGGATTGGGTGATGATGATGGTGCCTTGGCTTCTTGAATATGGACTTCTTGATCTTGAATCTAAGATGGATATGTTCAATAATAGATTAGAACTCCTACAAGGAGGGAATGTGGTGGTATTTATAGACCCCTTACATAGTAGCAAGATAGGATTGAAATGCTTTTGCATACAAGAAGATAAAGAGGGACTCCTATCTTATTCTTGAATTTAAATAAGTCTTGAATCCTTGGAATAAAACTCTTTGAATTTCAAATCTTGGAACCTTCTTATGATGGCGCATCCTTTTCTTGCATTTATTTGGGCGATAAGAAGAGAATGGAATGAGACTTCTTGGCATTGAAATGAGATGAGGTTTCTTGATAAGATAAAGCTCCTTTGAGTTGGGTGCCCTTCTTGTTGTAACTTTCTTTTAAATTTGAATCTTGGATGAACCTTGGAATGGATGAGACTTGATCTTGGAAGCTTTTTGGATTGGATGAATTCTATTTTGAATTTGAATTGAAGTAGGTGCCTAATCCATTTGATTCCTTCGTGTTGGCGACAAAATGAGATAAGAGGAAATGAGAGAAGGCACTACTTCTTCTTTGAGTTTGATTGAAGTTGGCCGACCAAAGATAAGGTTGATGCAGCATGGACCCCTCATGGTGACATGGCTTGACTTGATCCCTTTGGGCTCCCTTCAATTTGGTTGGGTCTTGATACTTTAGCTTGGTTCTTCAATTGGGTTTGATTACATGCTAACCCATGAACCCCTAGTCTAATTACAAGACTCAAGTGACAAATTGAAAGACTCAAATGACTAATTGACAAACCAATTGACTAATTGACAATCCTAATTTGATCAAATAACATCTAATTTGACCAAATTACAAATTAAATAGTCTGACTTTGATTACAGGACTCGATTACTCTAACTGAATAGAAGGTAAATAATTCATTCATTGGTGATCCAAATAGAGCTTGAAGTGATTTGGCATTTCTTCCTAGCTCTGGTTCCTCACCAGATTACCTGATACCTAAAAGATATTTTGTGGTGCAGGAAATGATGGTTGGCACATTGATGCAGAGTATATGCCCCTGGAAGAGTGATTGGAGATGGCACGGAGCTCATCTTCAAGTATGAGTGCTTGTATATGACGCTTGCATTAATGGCTGTTGGCCGGGGTCAAAGAGTTGTATTGCAAGACAACTTGCCCCATGTAGGAGGGTATATTGGGCTTCCCTACATGATCTCTGGGGCTATGTATTTGGATCTAAGAAATCTACTTCCTATGCTAAGCTAGCGGGTAAGGTGATGAGCCACATGGGATCCATGTTGGCTTGACCATTTGTAGATATATCAATTATCTCCCACTTCTTAGAATGAGGCATCTCCTTTGTCTCGGACGTAGAAAGTAAAGGTTGAGAGTCATGGAGCTCAATATTGAATTTAGCTCATTGAAGTCAGTTGCCCAAATTGTTTGCCCTCGGTCCCTGCACATGAAGCATTTGCTTCACTCTGTGCTAGTCAAGATGATGGATGCTGATGGTGTGGGTTCTATATGATTCAGAATAAAATCTGAAATATTCACTATAAAAAAAAATAGTATTAATGATAGCTATTAGTGATGATAGATTAGTCATCGCTAATAATAATTTTTACCAACTATAAATAATAATTTTTACCAACTATAAAAATAATAAAAAAATTATCATCATTTAAATTTTTTTTTTTATTTTTAAAAAATAATTATTGGTGATGTAAATTTGTATTGATGATAATATTTATCCATCATTAATATAAAAATCGGTAGATTAGCAATGATAAAACCTATCATCATTACTATATTTGATAATATATTTAAAAAATATTTTTCAATAATTATCAGTGATAATAAAATTTATGGTCGCCAATATTTTTTTCATTTAAATCTTTCATCCTTCACATGAAATATATATATATATATATATATTTCCCCTTTCCCTCCCGCCTCCCGTTCGTCGCCCTCCCTCGGTCCCTCTACTCGCTTTCTGCCATGCCTCTTTTATTGGAACCGACAACGCGCCCCACGCTTCTTCCTCAAACCGACAGCGAATATCTACCCTACCGACTTCTTCTTCCATTAAATTCCTTCAGCTTTCTAGAGTGGAGACCTTCTTGTCTACATCCCATATGTATTAAGACAACTCGAGAAATCTCTCAAGGTATCGATTTTTTTTTTTAACTCTCTAATTCGTTCAGGTAGTGGTTTTGATGAGGCACTCGTAGTCTCTGCTGCTGATCTCTCAATTTTTTTTTTTTTCTTCTCATTTTTAAGGATTTTGGTGTTATTATTTAGAGCTTTGGAGGAGATGGATAGCTCGGAGTTCTCATGGAAATTAGCGGACCACCCGAAGCTTCCAAAAGGGAAGATGGTGGCCGTCGTGGTCTTGGATGGATGGGGCGAAGCCAATCCCGACAAGTACAATTGCATTCATGTCGCCGAGACGCTGACCATGGATTCGCTCAAGAAGGTATTGATTCTTTGAGATATATTTCTATTCCTTGTTTGTCTTTATTGGTTTAGTTGGTTAGCGTCCACCTCCCATGCACTTGTGCCTCTGATTCTAGTGTGGTGAGCTTTTTTCTTTTCTTTTCTTTTCTTTCTTTTTTTTCTCTGTTTTCGCAAGTTTGATTCATCCATCTGGCTTTCGTTTTGATCTGAATGATCTCAGCATCATTATCTGGTTGGATAGGAGAATATCGACTCTTAATAGAGGTTTTTTAAAAATTAATTACTATTTTTAAAAAAAATAAAAAAAAATATTAATGACAGTTTTGGTGATGACAATTGCCATTGCTAAATCTTTATTACCGATAGCTTTTATTTTAGCGACCGCATTTTTTGTCACCAAATAATTTTTTTATTTAATTATTTTTTAAAAAATCTGAAATATTATTAGCAATAATGATAATTGCTATCGCTAATAGCCATTGCTAATAATTGTTATCAGCAACAATTTTTTTGCCATCGCTAATAAGGATAATTAGTGATAAAAATTTATACAATGAATTATCAACGATGGCTAGTCATCGCTAATAGCATTAGCGACAGCAAACTTACTATTAGAGATAATAATTAGCCATCACTAATAAATATCTTTTTTGTAATGGTCATGTCCAATCAGATCCTGCGCATCCACCATATTTAATGAGGCACATGCAATGATTCGGAGTGATCACAAGCGTATAATGGTAGTTCATGGCTCGAAATAGCTATGGTTTGAGCGAAGCGACGCACCCACAAGGATGCAAGCACGTATCCATTAGCAAATGGCACTAATCATTGTGGCATTGGACTGTCATTGTCGATTGGAAGCTTTAAATAGAATGGAGCAGGGCACCATCCTTTCATATCTGGCATCTATTGCAGGAGAGCTTAGAGTCTTCGCTACTGAGAAGGTTTGTTGTTGCTCTTCACTACTGAGGAGGTTTGGTGCAACGACAAACATGGTGGGTCTTCTTCCTGCTTCACCCTCTTTCCCTTTCTTTTGTTTTGTTTTCTTGACGTGCTCTGTGAGGTCCTATGATGGGGTCAATGGCGGTTGATGATACTCCTAAAGCGATTAAGTCCATCCTAGATGAAGAGTACTTGGTGAGGATCCGAAAAGAATTTAACATTCTAGCATCGATCAGGCTTGAGCTACCTAGTTCCTCCAAAAGGGTAACTATGGGATCGGCAACTCGAGTAGCATTGTACGAAGAGGCATTCAGAACTAGACTAAGGCATCCACTTCCCGCAATCATTGTCGAGTTGCTCAGGTGGTACAAGGTATGCCCCGCTTAGTTGGTCCCCAACACATGGCGGCTAATCATGGGATTCTTTTACCATCTAATATAATGTGAGGAGACACCTCGCATAAGAGTCTTCAAGGCTTTCTTTTAGTTGAAGTCCTGTTCGCAAGATTGGTGGTATTTTTCGCTGAAGAAGGGTGCCTATTTTCAAAGGATTCGGCTAAGGTGTATCACTGGAAGGATGGTTCTTTTTTATAGCTTCCGTGGTGGCTTGGCCATTTTCAACTACTTGGGAGTTGCCGGATAGGAAAAGGGTGCAAGACCATGCTGAAGTCTGAACTATAACTTTCAAAGAAGAAGATGGTGCAGAGGTTGGAGACAGTTGCTGTTCCTTCCCTTGAAGATCTCTTACGAGAGGAGCTTCTTGCAGCCTTATGTTGCAAGGGCCAACCAGCCACCGGTAAGTGTTTCTTTAGGCTTATCTGAGTTGTCTTAACTTTTTGAAAAGGGGGAATGATGATTCATTTTTTAGTAGGCCTGTCACTTCAGAAAATGGAGACAGCGACTCGGAGCCCTGCTTCACCCATAGAAGACAGGAAAGAGAGGCGAGTTCTAGTCGAGCCAGAGATGGCTCTTAGGGCGAAAAGAGACTATACTTAGCCGATCAAGTTAGCCAAGGAGCGATCACACCACCGATTGAATAGGAGATGATCAAGTCAGCCATTACACCGTCTATCTCCAACACTTTACACCGAGAGATTATACTTAGCCAAGCTCAATTGACATTCCTTCATGCGCATTCACTGAATACTTACTCGGGACCGACTAATTTCCAAACTTAGTCGGGTGCGCTAAAGTATAATGTCAAGGGCCCTTCACTCTTGGTAAGATTCTTCCTCGGCAGAGTTCTCTCTCTTAGTGACAAACAAATCCAGTCACCTTAATACTCAGGGTCTATGACACCCGGGTAAGTGATAACAGCTAATCCCAGCTGTCCTAGCAGCGATCATGGCAAGTAAGATCGTGGCGGACAAGTTCGTGAGGACAAGATCCTAACAGAATTAGCTATCCTAACAGAAAAGATACTAACAGAAAGGATTTCAGGGGATAAGATCTCAATATCCTACCAGAATCTATTACACCTGTCAGATGGGGCCACCTCTCTAACGGCATTTTGTTACTTCCCTTAATTCTATAAATTGGTAAGAGGGGACCCCTGGCGAAGGTAACTTATCTGTACCACTCTCACACTCACTCGGTCATCTCTCTTGGCTCTCAATTCCGGTTGCTATAGCTCATCTTATTCTCCTTATTGATTTGAGCATCGGAGGGTTCGCCACCAGTTACCACCAGTCACGGAACTGTTGGTGCAGGTCCCCATGGTGAAGCATCTAGGAGCAGCCCTCCATCCTTACTGGAGAAGACCGGAAGACTCTCAGGCATCAGAGGATGATTTGATGGCAATACTTTATAATGCTTCGACACTTCTCAGATCAACTACTCTCAAAATATAAGATAACCGAGCCACTGCTCAAGTTAAATAACTTCGGGTGATGCAACTTAGTTTAATTTTTGTTATCAATATAGAAGAAAGCTTTGCATGCACAGGCGTGGGCAAAGACATATATATGTATATGGTGTGTAGCAAGCAAACCGTCTTTTTTTAGAATTGGTCTGCATAGAAACATGCAAATAACACATATCAAGGGAATCTTTTGTGGTTCAAGTCATGCATAAACCATTGTTGATTCAGCTCTTGCTATGTATTTTTTAACTTCTAGAAAAGAAGAGGTCTACTTTCGAGATACTAGATGGCTAATATGGGAACCTCCATGGAGACCGAGGGACTATTGATGTTTGTTGGGAGATTGTTAATGCACAAACACCAGGATTGCCATTGTTGTAGGTTGGTTTGGCTTGTGGGCAAACCCTAGCCTAACCCAACCTCTAAATCCCTCAACCCTAACCTAGTCCAACCCGGTATTGGTTGGAATTTCTCTGACCCAACCAAATCCAGCCCTATTATGAGATGAATTCTAGTGGAGTTGGGTTAGTTAGGTCTGATCAGGTTAGTCAAGTTGAATTAGATCGAGCCATGTTAATTGGATTAACTCATGTTGAATAGGAGTTTTAAAATTAGAGAAAAGGCTTGGGATATTTTTATTTAATATTTCTAGAATCGAGATCACAATCATTCATAAAATTCAATTGTACAGCTATATATATGTTAATGAAATAAAAACATAAATATATAATTATATAAATAACTTGTATGAAATATAAATATGAATTTTTTATTTATATATCAAGTTGAGACAGATTAAGTCAAGTTGGATCAAATTTGGGTTTGGTTAGGGTTGGGTACTTAAGGTTGGGTTAGGATTTTTAAGCCCGAGCCTTAGTTTATAAAACCTCGACCCAACCTATCCACTGATTGGGTTGGGCAGGTTTGGGCTGTGCCCAACCAAACTTGAACCCCTATTACACTCATATGTATGAGTTAGGATGCGTGACCCTGAGCTTGCCTGTAGAGGTGGCTTCGAGGCTGATAATCCACTAATCCAAAACAAAACCGATCCAAAATCTAGGGTTTGAGCCTAGAAAATAGACCCAGTAAACTATCTCATTGGGTTTGTATTACAAAATCAGAAACAAAGCTTCATGAAGTTTAACTTGCCATATGCCAAACCACACAACCCAAATCTGAAGCTCCACAAATACATATAAATTTATGTGTATTGCGTGTTCTTTATGTGAGAATTATTGTTCAAACTATCATCATAAATTATTGAAGTTCTCTTGCTGAATTGTTACTTGAGTAAAACATACCTGCATGAAGTTCATTACTGCACCGGAGAACGAGGAATTTAAGTCCTCCATTATTGGAGGAGACTAAAATTATTTTCCTACCCCACGAATGATCTACAAGCCAGTGCTATTGCAAGTTGACTACACATTCCTGTCTCTTTCATTAAGAATATTTTTGATTATTATAATGTGTTATTACAGTTTCTAATGCAATTATGAAAGCCAGGTCTTACTCTTCATTTTCTTATCTGGGACTGCTAGAATATTAACTCTAGAATATTATGGCGGTCTATAGTCATATACGGTGGTCTGTTTTTCTTAAATAAAAATGTGAAGCGGTCTGTTTTCCACATATTTTGTTAATCTTTCTATTTTAAATGATTTTGATGACTAAATTTGGTAGGTTGTCTCCATTTCTTTTGTTGACAAGCAATAGGAAATCTGTAAATGATATATCGATCTATAAATCTGAAGTCCGTCTTCTCTCATCATGGGGACAACCAGGCTGATGGCCAAAGAGAGAATATTGAAATAATATATCTTTGAGCATATTAAAATGAATGTCTCTTAATCTCTATATTATACCGTAGGAGGCCAAAACACACAGAAGCATATTGTTTGTATGCTCGAGTTCTTTTGAAAATGGAAATCTGGTTGTTTATTTTTACAGGAGTTTTTGACTTTTCCAGCCAACCCATCATCAGTTGCCATAAACAATCACGCTGTTGTGGAATACAAGTGGGGCATTATCTGGATAATACTGTGATGATGAGCCTTCTTTGGACAATCTAGATTTCATATATCATTCCCACCTTGAGCAGCTTGTCCCGTGGTATTAACAAAGTCTTTTCTCCCATCCTGATGTTTCTCCTTATGAAATTGTAGATGTAGTTGACAACTAATTTCTTGATAATAGAGGAACCATTCTCTGCTACCACTTCAGCTTCTGCCAATAGATATACCACCCCCTTCTCCATTTCTTTCTGAACGAACTGTTTCTCTTCTTCAACTGATGGAATCTGTGCAACTGGAATTCTGCCAGAAGAGTTTGTTGAGCATTTGCTGATGCCATAATGGATCGATCTTGAAGAGACATTAGGTGAACTTTGTGGTTTCAACGTTTCCTCAACATGAACTGTGGATGAACCTGGTGTTTGGGGCTTGGTTTCACTTGTTTCAAGCACTGAGCTTGAAAGCCTTGCTTCCTCAGGCAGTGGATCCCTTTGCTTAGCAGGTCCACTTTCAAGAAAGAAGTCCTCATCGTGGATAAACTGCTTCAGTTGTTCGATGAGCAATAGTTCAAATTCCTTGGCCTCTTCCAGAGCATCATTATATCCATAGCGTACCACACACCGGAACATTCTGTAGTCCCTTGGTCCAATTTGTCTGAAAAGAAAGCGTTCTTGCATTTCGACTCTACTGATTGGCAAGTGCTTTATTGAAACAAACACAAGAACAGAATGAATAGAGGGTATTTTCTCAACAAAGTGGCTGAATATGGGTGGGATGCCTTGGACGATCTCAGAGTATAGAAATCCAACCCCTGGTATCCTTCTTACATCTTGTTTCAAGGCTAATTGTGTTATGTAATCACTTGAGACTATGTGTTTGAGCTCGAATTTGTATCTTTTTACGTGCACATAGTGCCACAAACCCATTATTAGCATCAAGACAAATGAGATGACCAGTGGTAGGTATCCGCCATCTTTGAACTTGTATAGGGCTGCAGATAAATATAGGATCTCTATTGCGCCGATCACTGAGAAGAACAGCATAATCCACCAAATGTTTGTTTTCCATATGACAATCATAATGAGTGTAACCATGCATGTTGTGATGAGCATTACAGAAACCACCGCAATTCCTGCATGGGGAAATATAATGCTCCTATAGATGTCTCAAAAACAAAATGGAGAAGTTGGTAGAAGCTGACCTAGATTTTTAGTGTATTGATCAAATATTGAACGGCTGCTAGTACAGCAGATCCTATGTCATGCCAATCCACATGCCATATATGTATGTATGTTATGTTATGTATGTATGTATGTATATGTGTGCGTGTGTCTGTGAGAGAGAGAGAGTCCTGAGAGCCATTTTGGCTTGACACTGAGTGGCAGCAGTCAATTTAAATTGGCACCATTTGGCACCGAGCAGCTTACCTAGTATCCGGTGCTGATGTCCCTTTTGATTCTTATCCTAGTAGATTTATTATTCGTTGATTTATTATAGAGCTGTTGTGGTTTGTTTACCCTTGTAGATGTCAATTGATAATGTGAATATAAGGCTTGTGTCTGGTTAATTCTGAAAACAAACTTTTTCTTTTTTTCCTTCTTGTTATCTACTATTGCTCTTCTTCCTGAAGTTCATGTATTCATTATTTCTCAAATCAGAGGTCTGAACCAGGTCTGTGGTTAAAAAAAAAAGTTACAATGTTGAAATAAAGCAAAGATTATACAAAACCTAGTTACGTACAAGTAAAGTTATCAAAAAAAGAAAAAAAAAACCAAAAGGAATATATAAGGTAGAATGTGTTCTGCAAAATTTGCACATGCCTAGGAGTGCCATATGCCTTAAATTCAAGGCTTTTCTCACCTAGTATTCGAATCTGATAGTTGGTTATTAATAATAAGCTGGGGCAGATGCCAACTACTTATTCATGTTTCCATATTGTTTAGTAAAAGAAATAAAAAAGTGGTTTACATACAAGTTTACTGATCAAATGGTATAGGACAAGGTTTGCATAAGGTAAAGCAGAGACTCTTGAATTGCTTTCTAATGCGGATTGAGTTTTTCTAATTTGGCAATTGCTTGAATTTTACTAGTAGTTATCCATTTTTTTTTTTTTTCCCCCATTTCTTCTAGAGATGCATGTCTCTCAGGTGTGCAGTTTCACTATTCATGTCATTTCATACTAGGTGAAACATCAAAGTCTGGTACACGAGGTGTTCTAGTAGGTTTGTTCAGTTATATTTGTACAGTCATTTTAATGAGTTTATTTTCTATATAGCTTCAGGAATCCAAAGTTTCCTTTATAAACCAACATAAATACCTGATAGAAAATTTTTATGACAAATATATGACCTTTCGTACTTACCATAGGCATTTCCGATCTTTTCTGTTGTTTTGAAGCCAACCGTTACTATTACACAGGCAATCATGAGTGCATAGTTTATTTCAGGAATATACACCTGCCCTTCATATTTAGGAGAAGTGTGGAAAACCCTAACCCTTGGGAAGCATCCTAGAGCTTGTGACTGTGATATGATCGCAAATGCGCCAGATATCATAGCTTGGCTGGCAATGATGGCTGCAGAGACAGCCACCAAATATGTTGGCCAGAATAGTGGACCTGCAAACAATTTAAGATAATCCTTTATATCTTGTATACAAGCCAGAAATTGATTTGTAGAACTTGCCACTAATGCTTCTCTAGATATCTTACCTGGAATTGTTTTGTAGAAAGTATCAGCAACTTGCTCTGGAAATTTGGTGAGATATGCAGCTTGCCCAATGTAAGCTAGTGATACTGCTGGGAGCAAAATAAAACCGAAGCTGATCTGTAATTTGAAAGAGAGTTTGTTATTGGTGTCATTCAAGATACTTATACTATGCTGCAATATAAACAATTTCTAAACCTGGGATTTCAGGTAAGTTATCTGGCAAGTAAAAATTTGACAACATTAACATAAAGCATGTCAGCAGTATGCACAAGAAGAAATGAGCCAAGACTCCTGCAAGCCAAAGTGAAACATACATATAGTATACCATATTTTGGAGTAAAAGATGTAGAAATTGATGGGACATAGCCCAGGCAGCTGATACCCACCTGTCTCATGGAGAGGCCTTGAGTTCAGTTACATAAAGCCATTCTAAGATTTTGAAATATTATTGGTGTGATGATGTTGGAGATGTTTATGATGAAAGGCACTTGACATCGAAGTTTACGGGGCTAAAATGATTTGGCCTCCATCCCCGGGGACTTTAGGACATAAGTTGCAAGGACTTTGTATAAGTCCTTGAAGGCTCATTGCACTTTCCTAAAAGGCATGCTACATGATATTATGATGGTGAAATTAGTATGAACCACAATTTAATGTGTTTATTTTGTAGGTTTCAAAATCATAAATTGTTTAGTGTATTTCACTGTTGATAGAGCACAGTCTACTAGCACCAGGTTAAAGGAGAATTGGAATCAATCTGGCAACCAGTCTTGACAATTTAGCAGAAAAGAAATTGAACTAAAATAAGTGAGGTTCCAATATTTAAATGACTAAGGACATGAGGACTTGCTGCTACTAAAATAATTACAGTGGCACTTTATTCAGTCTCATTCATATGGGAACCATGCTAAGTGAACGACTGAAATCTTTTATGTCATCCAAAAACCCAGTGGGGAGTCAGAGCATGGGGGTTAACTTTTGCTTATTAACCAAAACCAAACTCTTGCCATGTGGTTGAACTCCAACATTCTTTACCGTGATAGTGACCGGATTCTATTTTCTCAAGAAGAGAAAAGGGAAAAAGAAATAGTGACCATATTCTTTCTAGTGATGGTTCTCTGAGATAATGTTTGGAGGAGACTAAAAGAGATGCTTAAGGTGTAAAGGAGTAACACCCTGTGAGTCCCCTAATTAAAAATAAAAAAAGCTTTATTCAAACTACAGGAGAATAAAATCATGAACTTGTAAAGCAATGTGAAAAGTACATGATATTATGTATATGTAAAACACTTGCAACTACGTTCATTCCAACAATTTTTGTCAGACTTAGTTGATACTGTGAAAGGAAAAAAAGAAATGTATGTCAATACCTGAATGGCTCTGACATTAAAGTGACCCAAGTCAGCAAACATTGCTTCTGTTCCTGTTTCATACAGGTATTCTCAGCACATAAAGGGAAAAACCAGGTTAAAAGCTAAAAAAAATCATAATGAAGACTGATCATTCTATTATAGAATCACCTGTAATGCACAGCACAATACCACCAAGAGAGATCCATCCCTGTCTTCCATTTCTTTTAAAATAATCTACTATGTATTTTGGGTTGAATGCACGCAAAACACTGGGATCGTACTTGATGAAGTTATAGAGTCCAATACCACTGATGAAGCCAAACCATATTGCTATGATAGGGGCAAACGAATAACCAACTCTATCCGTTCCGAAACGTTGAACGGCAAACAGCATGATCAAGATGGCTATGGAAATTAAGACTATCTTCCCTGCAGAACAAGAACAAATGAAAAGATTACAAGTTAGTGAAAGTTGAACTGCACTGGTTGGAGAGAGAAGGAAAGCTGAACAGAGAAAAAGCAAACAAAACCTGAGTTTTTATTACTGGTTAGTCCTTGACATTGTCACTGCAGCTTTATAAAATTATCCCGTTATGCTCACTAATATTCTTTTGACTTCTAGAACTAATTCATGAGACTTGATATTCTTGAATGGTATCATTATTTTATGTTATTTACAATAAAGACTAGAAAGAAGTTAGTTTCTGTAGGATGTCATCTCGGTTGGCAAATCAATTGCAAATTTATGGGACCATCTTGGGATGCTTGCCACCTTGTCAAAATATGGAAGCAATGTAGTTTCTTTTTTAACTGATTGTTTCAGTCAGTCATGTGTAGAGAGAAGCAAATTGTGCTACAGATTTTTTTGTTTGAAACTGTTCCACCAAGTACCCCAAGAGAAGATCTAGTTGTAGCTTATCTGGAATTATCTGGCATACCCATGACATTTGTTTCTATTATTAATGATGATAGCTCGGGTAAGAAGACAATAGAGCTTAAGGTTTGTCCTACCATGTCCTTTATTTAGTAAATGATTTTCACTTACTTTTTAGAAAAATAAATAAATAGCGCAGATTGCTGGACAAATTCCTCTAATCCAATTATGATGCTCCTTAAAATGAAATCCTCCGTATTACATTTTACAGACTCATCCATTTAATTTTAATTTTATTTTCCTGGTTCTAGACACGAGAATTGAATCATAAGCAAAAGCTCTCATCCTTCCAATAATTCCATTGATCAAGCAAACATTACATGAAAGAAGAGAGGCAGGGGTATTTTGGAAAAAAAAAAGAAAAATGACCACTTGGACAATTGTGAAAGTTAAAGTTAGAGGGTCCTATAGGATTAGTTATTCTTAGCGATCTCTTCTGGGTTTAAAAAAAAAAAAAAACTTGAGGATCTTAAAGATAACTAATTTGGATGCAGAGTCCTGAATGCCATAAGCCTATCATATGCTCCAAATTCCATGATTTTCTTTAACCCAAAAGAAACATCTTATCACATTTGCTCTCCTTTATCTATCATGTTATGGCTCATTTAATTTTGCAAACATCCATTGACTAACTCCCAATTTGACATGAGGCTTTTACAAATTGGAGTTATGAATTGGTGTCCAGTTCCTGAACTTGAAAACTAGATGACTAGTTGGCAAAAAGGGAGATCTTGTGTACTTCAAGCTCACACAATTGGCAAGCAACTCGTTAAGATTCCTCCTTGGAAAATGATCTGGTTGAAGAAGAAATGAATGCAAGATTTGATATAAGGAATGACATTGATCTCCAGGGCCCAATTGTAGGCCATATGGTTCCCAGTTGCTTCTCATGTGCTTTAAGCAGAAAGTTTTACCTATTGAGAGATTTCAGCCTAGCCTACTTATGACATCCACAAGTCTAGAATTCAGTGCCTATAGTTAATTTTGGTTACAAGTGCCTATAGTTATAGGACTTGCATGTTATATTTTTGGACCTCTTTTAATTTCTGTCATCTTTGTACGTTTTGACCTATTCTTAATAAGGTTTAAAGTAATAAGATATGGATCCTTGCTTGTTAATGCCTAATTCACCACATACTGCATATGCCTACATACAGACACAAGGCACCAGGAGGCAAGGCAGGCTCACTGACATGGTACAGTGATATAGGCCAGTGCAGTTGGTACATATCAAAGCAGTATGCCTGCACTGACCAGTATGCAAGTCCACATTCTATACCATCTTGATTGAATGATTGGCATATAATAGTTGAAGATTTTTTTTAAAAAAACTTTTGGTGCATCGTAATAGTTGAAGAGTGTCTCAAGTATCAACCTTTTGTAAGATGAATTGTCACCATAAATCATTTAGCAACTACTCAATTTTCAACTCATCTGTTGTTTAAGTGCATGGATGGAGTTTTCGCTAGATCAATTTACTTGACTTTGAAGGTATATAATTCTTTACTTGCTCCCAATGGCCATAAAATTAAAATTAACATGTTTAGGTACTTCCATGACATGAATAAATGAGTTTGGTGTAAGTAGCCTCGTAGATTGCTGTTCTTGAGAAACTCTAAAAATGTTATGCATTTGCACACAGCATTTTGGTTTGACCATATCTGACAATTGCAAACCAAATCCTGTCGTGGTGATGTAATTTGCTATGATTCACCAGGTATGCTTCTCAAACTGATATAGCAACATGAGAGTGTGGGGTATTTATTTGCATGGTATGTACCTTCAGTAAGGGAGCTTGCTTTCTCCTTGATTCCACCAACAGCAGATAGCACTGCAAAACACACAAAAAAATCAATTGGTTTCTGTTGACAGCTAGTTATTAATCTATAATGGCCTGATGCTGGGCATCATATTTCCTAAAATGTCTAGTTATGGGAAGGAGAAAAAGAGAGGATGAAAGTTTCTACCAAGATATGTAGATAAGAATTTCGATCAACCATAGCTTTGATGGATTAAAAATTTTCTATCTTCAAATTTCTGTCTACCATTATTTTTTTTGAAAGTTTTAGTCCAAAACATTTGCATTTATTACTTGAATAAATTCAATTAGTTTGTCTTATGTACCTGAAATGCATGGAGTCAAGACTCCATCACCGAGAACCATTGAAGTACCTAGGATTGTGATGAGGAAAAGCGCAACCTTAGCCACTGTACTGTCTTCCAGCTTTTTTTTAACCCACCATGCCCTCTTCATTCTGGTTGATGGTGTCTCTAACTTGTAGTTTGAGACCATTGCATCTTCAGCTTGTTGATTTGGAATCAAGCTCACGTTTGCATACCGAGATATCAGCGAGTAAAGTGCAAATGTCCCTCCTATAAGGGTATTTTGATCAAGTCAAGATTGGATGAGTTTAAATGGTCAAACAATCATCTCTGCCTGTTTTTACAGTCATTATATGTGCTTGTTTCTTCTATAAACAAACATGTTTCTACAAATTGAATCTGCTGTAGGAGAGAATTTTCCAGAGTTGGAAGAATAATGCCTATAAATTGTTCTCCTGAGCAGTTAGAAGCATCATACTTAAATCTAATGCTTCTTCACCTCCTTCCTAAGCAAGAATATGGATTTTAATCATTTCTTATGCAGATGTGTTCGGTTGGTAAGGTAGTGGAAAAGTGAATAACCAGTGAGCAAGTAATATTGCCTTTGAAGAAACATGGTACGTGTAAAAATTTAATCTCGAGATGATTTGCTGTATTAGAAGTTCATGCTCAAGGCCACTATCATGGAACAAAATTATAGGAAACATAACAAACCAAAAGTAGAATGAAGGCAAAGGTGAATGGAGTTTAAGGATTGAACAAGGATTTAAAATATTAAGGTAAAGACCTGTACCACTCGCCAGCAGGTACATCATGTACCGCTGTACAGGGGTGGTTTGGCATCTGCATAGGACATTATGGAGCAGCTAAAATGAGCAAAGAAATGAAAAAAATGTAAAAAGATATACCAAATAGTATGGATAGTCACAAGATTGATACAGGTCTGAATGGGTCATTACAAGGTTGCTTCATCTGTAGAACCCATCAAGAAAAGAGTAATGTATGGTATGCACCGAGGAGTGCAGGACTGGTATAGGCAATACCTTAATCCTGGGGAAGATGTGCAATCACTTGTCAACAAAATTATAATCTTTATAGACTGTTCTAGTGATTAATTATTAGTGAAGTTCTTGCTTTCTTCTGATGACTTTTGTCATCTTGCCGTGCCTTCAAAGTGGGTGTAACTTTTGTAGTGATCAGAAGAATTCTTTGCACGCACTTCTCAAAATTATTTTTGCTTTTTAATACTGTACCATACTATCTTAAGGTATATCGTGCAATTTAGCAGAGATCGACTTACCATCACCATTATCGTTAGCCCACAGAACAATGAGGACATATTTGAGCAGAGGTAAGAGAAGCAAAGTGTAGAGAATGAGAGACAGGACACCCAAGAGGTCTTCTGTATCATTGATCCCATTTGGAAAGGTGCTCGAATAGACATATAGCGGTGATGTCCCGATGTCCCCATACACCACCCCAATGCTCTGGAATGCTAGATGCAGTGTCGTGCTCCAACTCACCTGCTTTGGAAGTTAAACATCACATAGAGTTGCTTAGAAAAATATAAGGTCGGCATCCATCCAGGAATTTGAAAGAGTAGACAGACAGACAGACAGAATTTCTTCTCTAAAATTTTTATTCTTTTCATTGTTGAAAACATTTTTATACCTTCTTCATTATCTTTAGCAAAGTAGCAAGCCTTAAGGTTGATGAACAGCATAAATTTGTTTCTACTTTGTGACACTTGACAAAGTCTATCATTAGTGCTGCTGTTAGATGATATCAACAACATATTGGTTGTCCAACATGAGAATTTAAGAAAGATTATTAGAAGCTAAGCCTATGGATGCCTGCTAAAGAAAGTAGTTATAGTTGTTTCTCATCAAAACCATCTGCCCCATCAAATTAGTTGTTAGGCTTTTACTCATGCTCGAGTTGCATAGATGATCAATCTGCAAAGAACTATGCTTTATCTCATGAGGATATTATATGTAAGTTGGACACGAGAAAGTTCATACCTGAGCACCATGGGTTTTAATGTTTGAGACTTTCTCTGACTCCAAATGCAGTGAGTCAATACGACGAAGCTTTCCCCATGATAATTTTCGTCCTTGCAAGGCATCTTCTGATTTCATAACCTCCCCTCCTTTTTCACTATTATCACAGGTTGGATCGGCCATATCTGATACTTTGCCTTTGTTGTTTATGTTTGAGCCATCTTTCACCTGCCTTGGCTTTATAGGCACTGCAGGTATGAGGCTTACTGGTAAATGAATATTTTAATCCTCAGTTATTAGTATTTTTAATCACTGTGCAATAGTCATGGAATCTTTCTTCTTATGCACCAGGTATTTTATTTCTGGAAGTAGAATAACCTTTTGTATTATTGTGATTTTTGGGATGGAAAACATCAGGCCAATGCTTTACATAATGGCACACTGCATTAGCACTTCTAATACCCCTTTGCAGTTTTTTCCTATATTTGAGTTTCTTTAGCTCCTTTATTGTCACCCGAATCAAGACTGCCAAGATCAAGAAAACATCATGCCTGACGTCATTCGCTTCATTCAAACTTGTAAAATTTACAGATTTTCAGAACACAAGCATTTAGCAATTATATGTCCTTGGCTGTGCATACCTGCAAGCATGTCTGCGCAAATGCATAATGCATGCACATATCAACGCATGCTATAAGTGCCATTGTTAAATTGATCTGCTACAATTTTTTCGCTAAAAAACCGAAATGCATCCATACCCTGGGAGTAAATGAAAAAGGTGAAAGATATATGGGTGTTTTGGCTGGTTTGAGTCATATGCCAATCCTGCACCTCCAGTTCTGCCTATGAATTTTTTGCTACTTTTTTGTTGCATCAGATATGGAGGTGGCACTGCATATACAAATATCATGATTAGTATAAAAGACATTGGCAGGCTTTATGTAGCACAAAGCCACAAATTGTCACTCAAAGATCAACTCAACTTGGTTTTCTACCTCCATGCAACCTTTCGTATGTCTGATGACAATTATAATGCAATAATCTCACAATTCCTTTTCATTGTTGTGGCATATGGGCTTCAAAAGTGTCACATTAGTGCATATGTAATAAATTTCTACATTAGGGCACTAGCTTATGCTTGTTTCATTATCTCTTGTTGCAGTCAGCACATGACTAAAGTTTGTTTCTCAGACAGAATTATCATGCCCTATGGTTTTTCCAAATTGTAGATGAAATTTAATGTGTATGCGTTCTCTGGTGGCAATACCAGCAAATATTTGTTCCAGTCCAGGGTACCTGTGTGCATATATGCATCCCAAGCATCCGTTAGCCCAGTTGTAAAATTAGTATGCAACTATCATGCTTTTTTTTTCCCCCTCAAAGCAATGTACATATATGCCATTATCATGCTGAATGCCTTTCATTTTTCCCTTCAAAACAACATAGATCTCTAGGTGACCTCAAGCTGCGTGCAATGGTACTCTTTCCGGTAAGTGGTGTAACCCTGTACTTATTTGACAAGGTTAAATTCAAACCAGATCTTTTGTCAGCTGGTATGGAAGTGGTGAAGTTTGACAATTTGCATTTGATGTAAGAACTACCTAATAGTCTTATGCCTGAGTTTCTATCATTGGTGCTCTATTTCTTGTTTAATAACATTATTGATGTATGATGTCCAAAAGATACCCATCGTTTGCTGTCAATCAAATAGATTATTGCACTCTGTTAAACTAAACACAATTCATCATGCACCTTCTCTTTTAAAAGAAACACAAATGTCAGCAGAGCCAACCTGTTACCAGCAGTTGCGTGTTCTTCATGTTGGTAATTATGGTTTAAACTATCATAAATTATTGAAGTTCTGTTTTTGAATTGTTGTTTTAGTCTGATGTACCTACATAAGTTCCGTACTGCACTGGAGGAGGAATTTAAGCCCTCAGTGATTGGAGGAGACTAAAATTATTTTGATGCCCGGTGAATGCGCTACAAGCCATACAATCACAAGTTGACCATGCATTTTCCAGTCTCTTTCATTAAAGGATACTTTTGGTTTTTGTAATGTATTATTCTGGTTATTCTAATGCAATTATGAAAGCCAGGTCTTACTTCTCTTCTTTTTTTGTCAAGTGGGAGTATCATGTAGTGGTCTAGAATGATATACGGTGGCTTGTTTTTCTGAGATAAATAACGTAAGGTTGTCTGTTTTTCCGCTTGTTTTGTTTTCATTATATTTTAAATGTTCTTTATTGCTGTAAGTATTGATTTGTGACCAGCATTGTCTTTTCTACCGTGTTTGATAGGGACTATGGAGGGTATCCGAGGGTCCTCTCATTGTTCACGCTTCACAGCACCATGCGCAGTTGAAGGTAGACTTCGACACAGGGGAAGCTGTCAACCTGTGGATTTGTAAGTAAAAATTTGGTGGGTTTCTACAACATGACATCAACTGTGATAAATCTCTGGGCACTCGCAGATAAGATAAACATTTTAACCTTACAGTCGTAGTGCCCCACATTTTTTTTTTTTTTTTTTTATATATATATATACCTGCAAGTTCCCTCGCGATCAGAAAAGCTGGTAAAAGGCGAACAGGGTACCAAGGTTCTGGATTTTGTGATAGACGAATGATATACTTAGAAATCTAAAATGACTTGTTTGTACTTCTGCCGTGCACTTGCAAGCTCTCCCTTGTTGCTGATTTCTAATTTATAGTTTTTTTTTTTTTTTTTTTTTTTTTTTTTTTTTTTTTTTTTTTTTTTTTTTTTTTTTTTTTTTAAGTAAAAGGGATGGAAGGATAAATCCTGGTATAGCTATCCTCGCAGGTTCCTGTTAGATAATGTTCAATTCAAGATGCTTAGATTTTCGCAGTTTTTCATTATTTAAAGGACATCACTGAGGCGTCGACCGTTAGAATGGGAATATCCTGATCTCTCGTTCACATCAGCGATGGTGGATTTCAAAAAAAATTTTGGATTTAATCAAGTCATTCATGGGATCATGTCTCGAATCCGTGATTGTTTGGTATTCTCCGTAGCTTTGATTAAATTATATATGCCTTCGGAGATGCTATAAAAATAATAATAATAATAATAATAAGATATTCTTTCTACGATACTTTGTGCTTGGCTCCTGGACTATAATTTAATTTCTATTGCCGTGCATGCGAGGTTGGTATCTAAATGTACCGTTTACGAGGTAGAGTCCAGGACAATTGTATTGGGTTGCTTTCCCGTTTGAGTGGGTGTAGTATTTGATCCATTGAACTAACTCGAGAACTTGAACAGCACGAAATCTCTCTTTTCAACGCTTCCTTCAGATATGGCAATAATTTTCTATCCGGCTTATTCCTTTTGTTTTGTCTCGGGTCGATAGGGTTCCTCCCCGTTATTCTCTCAAAATAAAATAAAATAAAAATAAATAAAAATTCCTGTGTGTTAATTGAAAGCAATGTTGTTTGATTTTAAAACCAGCATTGACAAGTAGAAATATGTACAAGCTTGAAGTCATGGAATGCAATAATAGAGCTCAGAAAAAAAGATACCATAGCAAGCGTAAGGCAAAAGTCCAATCAACCATGAGGGATGGTACATCAAGTTTTCTATTTTTCCGTTTCTTACATCAAACCTAGTCCATTTCTCTAACAATTTTTTTGATTGCAAGTCCATTTCTATAACTGAACCAGATATAATATATCTTTTATCAGTTCGGATTTATCTAATCAGATTACTGATACATGTAAATTTTACCAAAAAAAAAAAAAAATTTAAAGGTTCGATTCAAGGCATATAATTATATTTAACAATATATTATGAACTGATTAATAAAAATCTAAGCATAAATAAATATATATATATATAAATCAAGCATGATTGCAATCACCTCAGTTTAGATTAAACTGGATTAGTTTTCAATCAAATTTCAGTCCAATATAATCTTTGTTGCATCCTATGAACGTCACCTACAAACCCAGCAGCAAGCCTCTATCCGTGCGTCTCACGTGCACACGCTAATGACATGATGCTCAAAAAAAAAAAAATTTAAAAAAAAAAAAAAAAAAAAAGGAAAATTGAACACCTTTTAACATAGAAAAATGTTTGCCAATAGATCTCCTGTGGTTCATGTTGTCTAAAAGTTAGCTTCGACCTTCACTATGATTCTTCTTTCTGGCACCTTTAGAACTAAAAGACAACTGGAAGCCAATTAAAGATGAGATCAAAATCAGGTTTTTTCTTCACCACCACAAAAAAAAAAAAAAAAAAAAAAAAAAAAAAAAAAAAAAAGAAGAAGAAGGAGAAGCAGTGTGGTGGGGGAAGGGATAAACCAGATTTATTAAATCAATCTAGAACAAAAATAATTGTATGAATAGAAAAAATATATTAAAAAAATAGCAGAAATGCCTTGATGAAGTTTTCCACAATGTAGATCTGGTCATATATGATGCTATAAAATATATCATATTGTTTGACATTTCATAAATATGTGTCACTTCAAAAGATTGCACAGTTATCCTCATTTTTTTAATAGTCTTGTCGAAGTGGATGAGAACCAACCTCAAGGGAAGTAGATCCGGATAATCATTTAACAATTATCATAAAATCTCTTTCAAAATGTTTAAAATATATGATAGACCTTTCCAAATAACTCAAAGGCCAACCATTAATACTATAGCATCAAATAAATTTTCCCATCCTATTGCAACCAAACCTCCACTAGAATTACTTATAACAAATATGCAGCATTCAGAGCACCATGATTTTATATACTACCACCAAAATTAACCAAAATTCAGAGCACCAAAATCAGGAATAGCGGAACCATTAGGAACAGGGACCAATCATCAGAATTTTTTTTTTTTTTTGGGGTCACCAATCTACCATGCAAAATCATATGAGAAGTAGATTCCTCTAAATCATAACAAAATCATAGAAATTACGAATATGTACACCATGCACGCGAACTTAAAATACTCTGACATGGAAGATGATTTCAAGCCAATTTTTACATAAACAAGATGACTCTAGGATGAGGTCCAATCTTCCAAATCCAATTTATGTTTATAGTAGATTGTGCTTGAGGCCTGAAATACTCATATAGATTTATCACTCTAGCCAAAGGACCATATCCCAACCTATCAGCAATATCTCCACCAAGGGTAGGAATAGAAAGAATTTTCTCGGCCAGCATCTTAGAAAAATAATGATATATCAACGGAGCATTTTAATTGTTTCCACCAAGTAGCATCAGATCATTAACCATAAGATTTTTCAAACCAACAAAATTAGCTAAGGTAGGCTACTAATACGTCAGAGTTTGATGGTCTAGCACAGAAACCAAGCTCCAACTCACTCCGGATACATCTCAGCTAGTTTAAGTAACGAGACTACCTTTCAATACCTCATTATATGGACGTACTCAAAGGTGTATACCCGCTAGTCTCCTGCATGCATGTCAACTATTGCTGATCCTGCCTTATCCACTCATACGCGCATGCTCTGGGCACAGCAATCATCAATGCCTGCCGCTTGAAGAGCATCCTATCGCAGGGACATGCCGTGCTGGTTACCACTCTTTACCTCATTTATCATGACATGATCTCACATTCCTAACATGCCTGCAACAGCCAAAATATATCAACCATCATTTTCTATCCTTAGGCATCAGGTACATATCTATAATTTAGTTTTCTGAGACCCTTTAGATAAGTCGAACAAGGATATGGTAAGGACCATAATGAGAAGAATAAGGGGAGACGACAGAGATGGAACTAAGAGCCAACTCTTCTCAATAGCCACCTCCTTTCATTATAAATGAACATTTTTCTTGCTCTCACCTAAGGATATGTATCCAGAGCTTCCTAAATTAAGTCTTTCATAGCTCGCTACCCAAGTGAGATCTCTATAAGCTATCCTGTATACTTTTCATTGCTCATAGAGTGCTCGAACCTCCACAACTTTACTCACATGTGTGCTGACCCCAGGGAAGCGGGACTCGGATGCACTGAGTCCCCTTCTTACATAGATCTCGTACTATCCATCTCTTTCCTTCGTCTCTTCTTTAGCTCTTCTCCCTCTCTTGCTCTAGAACCAGAGGAGACCCAAGCCTCCTTTGTTTGCCTCTCCTGGAGATTGACTTAGATATTGGAGAGTCCATCACCAGGAACCCACCCTCAATGATCAAACTTTCTGATCTTCTCTATCTTATAGAATCAACTCCCAGTAATAGAATCTTACAAGGCTTGACTCTACATCAGTAGCCATTTCTACTCCAGTCTTAGCCAAGCCAGCCCGAGTCAGCACCATCTCTTGGAGATTTGCAATAGCTATAGTCTAATAGGAACAAAAGAAACCCAAGGGTCATAAACTACATCAATAGCTATTCCATTGCCCATAAACCAGTGAAGATTAGATCAAATCAATGGAGCAAAGGAATATAATTTCTTCCAAAAAGGAGAACTATTTTGTGGGCATAAATAAAAAGACATAAAAGACCAAGCATCATATTTTGCCCTTATAAGAGATGCCCACATCCTCTCTCGAGCCAACATAAATTGTGCAACATGTTTAGCCATCAAAACATCCTAGCTATTAAGGACTGAATCCTCCAATCCTCATAAGAGTTTTTAATGTTAGTGGTTATGTAAGAATTTTATCCCTGTGGATTTTATATAGAAGATTAGAATACAAAAAGATGATTATTTAAGAATGGATTTAAACTAACAACAGATTCAAAAAAATTTTATAAATCAAGAACAAAAAATTATTCTAGATTTAAGATGTGTATTTGTGTTCATCAGTAATTTTCAAATCTTCAATCATAGATGCTCATATGAACATCAAAAGCCAAGTCATTTTCAACTTTCTCTTCGCAGGTAGCTATTCGATAGGATAAGTCATGAGAACTAATCTTATGATATATATATTAGAAATGGAGAGGGAACCTAGTCTATTTATAAGTAAATCCAAACAAACCCTTCCCTCACGGGTCAAAGTTAGGCTAAGGCTTACCTATGCTGTCCCAACTATACCAACTAGCATAAGGTGCTCATAGTCCAAATATAAGGATCATTAATAATATTGGACATATAAATATGTTCATCAATATAGATCATATAATTAGCCTATTTTTAATAAAATAAAATAAATAAAAATAATAATTAATGATAGTCCATAATTAGATAAACTCTCAAATTTTTTACTTGGATAATATTAATTATAATTTTAAAAATACTTTATTTTAAAAAATGACTCTCGGGTTGAATAATAGAAAATATAGTAAGTGGCTATAATTTTAAAAAAATTATGATCCATAAATAATATTTTCGAATTGACTTGATCTAATAGTATCAATTATACTAAATTATGGAAGTCATTGCATCCGTTATTTGACACAAGACCCATTCATGGTTACAAACATCATCAATACTATTGACATAAATCTCAGTATGGTAATGTAGCAAAAAAATAGCATCTAAAAGTGATTCAAAGAAAATGTGCTATTTTTATTGCCGATCCTCCAATATCTTTTTAATAAACTTGGATACAAAATAAGCAAGAAAAAAATTAATATCTTTAACAACAAGCCATTCTATAATATGATGTCAATGATGAGACAGTACAACATATTAAAACTTGACACCTTGTCTCAAATTTCATGCAGCAAGTACATAAAAAAGAAATATACTCATAATCAAAAGAAATTAATATAAATACATCATTAATTATAATTTCTCTTTAACTTTATGCTTTGTTACATATTAGAAAAATTTCATAATTTCAAAAGAAGCCTATATGTCTTCAAACAAATATATAGAGATCTCTTAATAGTAAATAAGATATACTCATATAACTATCATTCTTAAGATAAGCATATATTCTTGAGATATCATGTTTGAGATATCATGTTATTTTTTATTTTTATGTGCATATAAATATATAAACATATTTTCATTCAGTCTATAGATTATAATCTTTGAAAAATAATCACCAAAGGTCCTCACACACCCACCATTTTGGTTAATGGCATTCCCATACTCAAACTTGAAGAAGATTGGGATAAGAATGATATTAAATAAGCTGAATTAAATGCTAAAGCAATGAATTTACTATTTTATGCCTTAGACCCAAGTAAATTCAATAGAATTTTTGCATGTAATTTCGCTAAAGATATTTGGGATATACTTGAAGTTATCCATGAGGGTACAAATCAAATAAAGAATTTTAAAATTAATATGCTTGTACATACGTATGAAATGTTTAAAATAAAAAATTTTGAATCTATTTCTGAAATGTATGCTAGATTTACTAATATAATCAATAGCTTGAAAAGTCTAGGCAAAATTTATTTTAATGCTGAACTTGTAAATAAAATTATTAGGTCTTTGCCTTCTTCTTGGGATGCTAAGGTGACTGTGATTCAAGAGGTCAAAGATCTTGATGTGTTATCCTTAAATCAGCTTTTGGGATCTCTCATGACTTATGAGCTATCCATAAAGTAAAAGGTGGATGAGAATTGTTACGGCCGTTATGATGACGTGGCATACCTCAGATTTCGTTGGGCGTGATTCGAGCCACGTGGAGTTTTTCGGCAAGGTCAGATGTGGCTCCGTCTCGGTCGAAGTCGAGGTCGGTCCGGACCTTCCGCTCCTCTGCCAGGTGTCCACCCAGGAGGGGTCCATCTCGGCTGAAGCCGGCGGCCCCTTGCTCCCTTGCCAGGTGGCGCCCTGAGACGGTCCCACCTCAGCCGAGGTCGAGCCGGGCCCCCTCGCTCCTTCGCCAGGTGGCACCCGGAGACGGGACCACCTCGGCCTAAGTCGAGCGCCCCTCTACCACTCTGCCAGGTGTCCACCCAAGAGGGGTCCACCTCGGCCGAAGATGGCGGCCCCTTGCTCCCTCGCCAGGTGGCACCCTGAGACAGTCCCACCTCAGCCGAGGTCGAGCCGGGCCCCCTCGCTCCTTCGCCAGGTGGCGCCCGGAGACGGGACCACCTCGGCTGAAGTCGAGCGCCCCTCTGCCGCTCCGCCAGGTGTCCACCCAGGAGGGATCCACCTCAGCCGAAGCCGGCGGCCCTTGCTCCCTCGCCAGGTGGAGCCCTGAGACGGTCCCACCTCAGTCGAGGTCGAACCGGGCCCCCTCGCTCCTTCGCCAGGTGGCGCCCGAAGACGGGACCACCTCGGCCGAAGTCGAGCGCCCCTCTGCCGCTCCACCAGGTGTCCACCCAGGAGGGGTCCACCTCGGTCGAAGCCGGCGGCCCCTTGCTCCCTCGCTAGGTGGCGTCCTGAGACGGTCCCACCTCAGCCGAGGTCGAGCCGGGCCCCCTCGCTCCTTCGCCAGGTGGTGCCCGGAGACGGGACCACCTCGGCCGAAGTCGAGCGCCCCTCTGCCGCTCCGCTAGATGTCCACCCAGGAGGGATCCACCTCAGCCGAAGCCGGCGGCCCCTTGCTCCCTCGCCATGTGGCGCCCTGAAACGGTCCCACCTCAATCGAGGTCGAGCCGGGCCCCCTCACTCCTTCGCCAGGTGGCGCCCGAAGACGGGACCACCTCGGCCGAAGTCGAGCGCCCCTCTGCCGCTTCGCCAGGTGTCCACCCAGGAGGGGTCCACCTCGGCCGAAGCCAGCGGCCCCTTGCTCCCTCGCCAGGTGGCGCCCTGAGACGGTCCCACCTCAGCCGAGGTCGAGCCGGGCCCCCTCGCTCCTTCGTCGGGTGGCGCCCGGAGACAGGACCACCTCGGCCAAAGTCGAGCGCCCCCCTGCCGCTCCGCTAGGTGTCCACCCAGGAGGGGCCCACCTCGGCCGAGGCAAGCCAACCTGTGCGGTGAAGCCTCCGGGGAGTGGGAGCACGAGCTCCGAGATTGCCCCTCGAGCCGTGCGCGCCGCACCCCGAGAGAAGCGCCCGTATGATCGGCAGCGACACGTGAAACATCGCTTATCGCGGCCCGACAGGTTCCGCAGTCGAGGGGCGAAGTCCTGACAAGACAGGACCCGATAACGGGCATCGTCGGTGCCTGGGAAGGAGAGCGCCCATGCTCGGCCCAAGGTCTGGTCGGCGGACTGGCTGGCGCCCTCCCTTTACTCTTTCCTCGCTAGGCCCGGCAAGCAAGGCAGGGAAGCCGCCGGGTTCTTTGATCCAAAGGGGAAAGGGGAAAGAGATGGAGGAGAAGAGGTGAAAGCGATGAAGGGGCCTCCCAAAGGCGAAAAACAAAAAGGCGACGTGAGGAGTTAAAAGGAGGGGGAGAGTAGACGACCGAGTAAGGCAAAGAACGGAAGCAAAAAAATGGGAAAAGTACTAAGAGCAGGATCCGAGACCCCGAGAGGGGACCGTCGGCGTGAGCTCGGTGGAGGAACCCGGCTGGATTTCCATTCTTCCTGAAACCTTTTTTTTGCTAGCACAATCTCCAAGTCTGGGACTCCCTCGGGGGCCCGCTTCGGAGATTCTGTTCCCTCTCGCCGTTTACTAACTTGACCGTCGGAGCTCCCTCACCGGGATACCCGGCCAGGGCTTCTGACCTTGTCTTGTAGGATTGAGAGCCAGGAGACCCCGGGGCGAGACGGTCTAGTCAAATCGGCGACTCCGAAGCCACAAGCGCGGCGGCGAGATCGGCAACAGATTGGCGCGCCAGGAAGGGGGGCAAGACAACACCCCCAGTGGGAGCTAGCTTTCTGTGGACGAGGCACGCTCCGACCATGGTGATCACCCGTGGACGCGAAGTGTCCACCAGCCGAATAGGGGAGGTCCCCTCCCCTCAGGGGCCACGCAGCCCGGAGAGGGAGCTCCCTGCTCCACCTCCTCTTCCACCACAGCCAACCTCGGTGGACGGACCTTTTGCGACTGTCGTCCAGCAGCTGCAAACTTTGACTACGGCAGTTCGGCAGCTACAACATCAGCAGCGCTCCTTGGCCACGCAGCCTCAGCCAGGGACCCCCGCGGCTCGGGCCGCGCTCCCGTGCTCCATCCATGGCAAGCCATCCCAACCGCGGGTAGCCTCCAATCCTCGCGGGAGCCAATAAACTCCTGCAAAAAGAAATTACTCCGGTTCGGTGGATCACAAGAGTCGATCCCCAGCCGATGAGGCCGAGACGGCGCATCGCGACAAGCGACGTCGAGGCAAAACCCAGCACCGAGACCGATCGGCGCCCCCTTCACCAGCAGCCTCGGTGGAAGATTCCACTGACGAGGCCATCAGGCGCTAGGCCAAGAGGCGCCTGGAGGAGCACGAGCGCAAATTGGTGGAGTTCGCCCGTCGATTTGCCGACCTGCAGAACTCCTCGGCGGACCCGACAGGCTATGACTCCCGTCCCCCCTTCTCCCAGGAAATCCAGGCGAAGCCGATTCCAAGCCGGTTCCGCATGCCGCAGGTGGATCCCTACGACGAGACCACCGACCCTTTGGACCATCTGGAGAGCTACAAGGCTCTCATGAGGGTCCAGGGAGCCACGGATGCTCTTTTGTGCATTGCCTTCCCCGCTACCCTCCGGAAGGCTGCTCGAGTCTGGTTCACCCGCCTCGAGCCCAGATCCATCTGCTCCTTCCACCAGTTGGAAAGAAAGTTTGTGGCGCACTTCGACGCTTGCCAGAAGGTGCCAAGAGAGGTTGACAGCCTCTTCTCCATCCGCCAGCAAGACCAGGAGCTGCTTCGGGACTACATCACCCATTTCAAGACCACTGCCCTGGAGATCTACAGCCTGGACGAGCCCGTTGCCATGCTGGCTTTAAAGCACGGGCTCAAGACGTCCCGCCTGACTTATTTCCTGGACAAAAAACCTCCCGGGACGTACTCCGAGCTTCTCTTCCATGTCCACAAGTACATCCGAGCGGAGGAGGCTGATCGCACCCGCCGAGAGCTGGACGGGAGGACCTTGAAGAGGCCGGCCCCGAGAGATGTTCCAGGGGCCCGGCGGCCTGGGCCATCTGCTGACCCTCATCCAAATCCGAAGCTGAAGGGCGAGGTCACCCCGGAGCGAAGGTTCACCCCTCTCCTCGCTTCCAGAACGAAGATCCTCATGGAGATTGAGGACGAGCATTACCTCCGCCGACCTCCCCCTCAGAACCCAAGGAGCACCCGCGACAAGTCAAAGTACTGCCAGTTCCACCGCGAGCATGGCCACGACACGGAGGAGTGTCGTAATCTGAAGCGGGAAATCGAGGAGCTGATCAAAAGAGGCTACCTCAGGAAGTTCATGAGAAACGAAGCCCCGGTGGAGGGATAGCCGCTCGCGGCCTTACCCCCGGTTCCGGTGATCGACAACCGTCCGACGGAGAAGCCAGTGGGCATGATCTCTTGCAAAATCGGGCGAGCGGCAAAGAGAGCCCGGGAGGTCGGGAACTCGGAGGATGTACCCCCTTCCAAGAAAGGGAACGAAAACAAGAATGTAAATAATGATGCTGTGGTGGTCAAGATGACCATCGCAAAGCATCCTGTACATCGAATTATGGTAGATAGTGGAAGCTCTGCTAACGTGCTTTTTTATGATGCTTTCTTCCGAATGAATCTGTCCCATGATCAACTAAGGCCGGTGCACACCCCTCTGGTAGGCTTTACCGGGGACTCGGTGGGGGTCGAAGGGGAGATCACTCTCCCGGTCACCGCTGGATTCCCATCTCGACAGACCACAGTCATGATGATGTTTACCGTCGTCAAGCTTCCTTCGCCTTACAACGCGATCCTCGGGTGCCCGGGGCTCAACCAACTGGATGCCATGATTTCTACAAAGCGATTGCTAGTGCAATTCCCCACAGCCTCCGGGCCTGGGGTGATGAGGGGGACGACCCAACCGGTCCAGCATTGCCTTCAGACGGTCCCAGGTGCCCGGGGTGCCGAGCTCTGCCCCGACGTCGACGATCTCGACCTAAGGGAAAAGGAACCCAGGGGAGGACCCGTAGAGCGTCTGTTAATATATCCCCTCAGTTCGGACCCTCTGAAGACAAGACTATGCAGGTGGGGGCCCAGCTCCCGGAGGAAGAACGGACCCGCCTGCTGGATTTTCTCCGCATGAACATGGATGTGTTTGCATGGTCTGCGACCGACGTGCCGGGCATCCCCCCTGAGGTCATTACCCATAGGCTGAACGTGGACCCGAGGTGCCACCCGGTCCGCCAGAAGAAGAGAAGTTTCACCGCGGAAAGGCAGAGGGCCATCAACGAAGAGGTAGAAAAACTCCTCGCCACCGGTTTCGTGCGGGAAGTTCAGTATCCCAGCTGGCTGGCGAATGTGGTCATGGTGAAGAAGAGCAGCGGCAATTGGAGGATCTGCGTGGACTACACCGACCTCAACCGAGCCTGCCCGAAGGACAGCTTCCCTCTTCCGAAGATTGACCAGCTGGTGGACACCACCTTGGGGCATCGCCTCCTCTCTTTCATGGATGCCTTCTCCGGGTACAACCAGATCCGAATGAACCCGGAGGACGAAGAGCACACCACCTTCGTCACCGACCGCGGAACTTTCTGTTACAAGGTGATGCCGTTTGGCCTCAAGAATGCTGGGGCCACGTACCAGCGACTAGTCAACAAAGTATTTAAGGACCATATCGGACGCAACATGCAGGTGTACATGGATGACATGCTGGTGATGAGCAAGCCCCTCTCGGACCATGTTGCCGACCAGGCGGAGACCTTCGGCAACCTCCGACTCCATCAGATGAAGCTGAACCCGGCGAAGTGCTCCTTCGGCGTCTCCGCCGAGAAATTTCTAGGGTTCATGGTAACCCAAAGAGGGATTGAAGCCAACCCGGAAAAGGTCCAGGCCATCCTGGACATGGAGCAGCCCGCCTCCAAGAAGCAAGTGCAGCGACTCACCGGCCGGATAGCCGCTCTGAGTCGGTTCATCTAAAGGTCGGCCGACCGCTGCTGGCCCTTTTTCAAAGTGCTGAGAAAGATGAACGACTTCGCCTGGACTAAGGAGTGCCAGGAGGCGTTTGACAAGCTGAAGAAGATGCTTGCATCGCCCCCACTACTTTCCAGGCCCGAAGAGGGAGAGGAACTCATCCTCTACCTAGCGGTCACCCCGGAGGCCATCAGTTCGGTCCTGGTTCGGATCGACGACCAGGGAGTCCAGCGGCCGGTGTACTACACAAGCAAACTTCTCCGCGATGCGGAGCTCAGGTATTCCCGGCCCGAAAAGCTCATTTTTGCATTAATAGTGTCTGCTCAGTGTCTCGGGCCCTATTTCCAAGCGCATCCTATTGCCGTCCTGACTGACCAGCCGTTGAAAGCGATACTCAGTCGACCCGACACATCAGGGCGATTGGCGAAGTGGGCACTCAAGCTGAGCGAGTTCGATATCGCTTATAGGCCAAGGTCGGCTATGAAAGCGCAAGTGTTAGCCGACTTCTTGGTCGAGTGCGCAGGCCTAGGCAAGGAGCCAGAGGGGGACTCTTTACACCTGCAATTGAAACCAGGACCCGAGGAGGACGCCTGGATCCTTCACGTGGATGGGGCCTCGAACTCCGGTGGGAGCGAAGCCGGACTCATTCTCACCAACGGCGATGGGGTCGTCGCCGAATGTGCACTCCGTTTCCAGTTCGCCGCAACTAACAACCAGGCGGAATACGAGGCGCTCCTCACCGGGCTGAGAGTCTCCTGCAAGTTGGGTGTAGCCAACCTCAAGGCCTTCACCGATTCCCAACTGGTGGCCGGACAGATCTCTGGAGAATACGCCGCGCACGACCCTCAAATGGCAAAATATCCGGAGCTCGTCAAAACGAGTGCGACTGGGTTTCGGCGATTCAGCATCTCCCATATACCCCACGGGGAAAATGCCTGTGCGGATGCTCTTTCCCGGATGGCGACCCTACCGTACTCGTTGCTGGGTCGCGCTCATGTAGAGCGCCTCAAGGCCCCGAGCTACGAGGCCCCTGTAGAGGTCCAACAGGTCAGCCATGAGCCCAGCTGGATGGATAAGTATGCCGAGTACATAACCGGCGGCACCTTGCCAGAGGACCGCGCGGCGGCTCGCCTTATCAAAATGAAGGCCGCACGGTTCGTCCTAATGGATGGGCAGCTGTATCGGAGGTCTTACTCCTATCCCCTCCTCAAGTGCCTAGGACCCGCAGAGGCCACACTCGTGCTCCAGGAAATCCATGAGGGCATCTGCGGGAACCACATGGGGGGCAGGACGCTAGCATACAAGGCCCTCCGCCAAGGTTATTTCTGGGAGACGATGAAGGAGGATGCCGCCGACTTCGTGAAGAAGTGTGATCGGTGCCAAAGACACGCCGTGGTGCAGCGGCAGCCCTCCACTCCGCTTTCCTAGCTCTCAGCTCCGTGGCCGTTCGTCCAATGGGGGTGGATCTCTTAGGACCATTGCCCCCGGTGTCCGGACAGCGGAAGTTTCTGATCGTGGCCATTGACTACTTCACGAAGTGGGTTGAGGCCGAACCCATGGCACGGATCACGGAGGCAAATGTCGTCAAATTCTTCTGGAAGTCAATCATTTGTCATTTCGGCCTCCCCCATACCATGATCACCGATAACGGGCGTCAATTCGACTGCCGAGAGTTTGAAGAATTCTGTGGCGACCTCGGCATCCACCATCGCTTCACCTCGGTAGCGCACCCGCAGACGAATGGAGAAGCCGAGGTGACGAATAGGACCATCTTGGCAGAAGAGCTCCCGAGCGTCCTATGGGCGTACCACACAACCCCGAGGACGGCCACCAACGAGACCCCGTTCAACCTCGTCTTCGGAGCCGAGGCAGTTATCCCGATTGAGCTCAGTCTACCCACCCTGTGTGTGGAGCAGTATGACAAAGCGGAGAACCCCGCCAGGATGATGCTCAACCTGGACCTTCTTGAGGAGACGAGGGATAAGGCCCGAATCCGAATGGCAGCGTATAAGCAGCGAGTGGCCAGGTACTGCAACTCCCGGGTGCGACCAAAGTCCTTTCGCTCCGGAGATCTGGTGCTCCGGCGTGCTGAAGCTTCTCAGCCACGAGAGTACGGGAAGCTCTCCCCGAACTGGGAAGGCCCGTACAGGGTGGCAGAAGTCCTCCCTCACGGGGCCTATTACCTGGAGGAATTAGGAGAATCCAGATTCTCTCGGACCTAGAACGTCTCGAACCTGAGGATGTATTATCAATAATGTAAAGTTCCTCGAACTCCTGCAATAAAATTCCTTTACTTCAAACGTTTTTTCTCGTCTCGTAGGAAAAGAGGCGCTTAGCTCTGCGTTCGATAAGCACGGCTGTGGCCGAAGACCCGAGAAAGCGAGAAGTCCCGGACTTCGGTCCAGAAGGCGGGGCAGAGCCCAGCTCGCCCACGCGATCACGGAGAACAGCCCGGCAAGCCGCGCAAGGCTTGGACAAAGCCTACAGCCCTAGGATTCAGTCCGGAAGTCCCGGACTTCGGTCCGGAAGGCGGGGCAGAGCCCAGCTCGCCCACGCGAACACGAAGAATAGCCCGGCAAGCCACGCAAGGCTTGGACAAAGCCTGCGGCCCCGGAGTTCAGTCCGGAAGTCCCAAACTTCGATCCGAAAGGTGGGGCAGAGCCCAGCTCGCCCACGCGATCACGGAGAACAGCCCGGCAAGCCGCGCAAGGCTTGGACAAAGCCTGCGGCCCCGGGGTTTAGTCCGGAAGTCCCGGACTTCGGTCCGGAAGGCGGGGCAGAGCCCAGCTCGCCCACGCGATCACGGAGAACAGCCCGGCAAGCCGCGCAAGGCTTGGACAAAGCCTGCGGCCCCGGGGTTTAGTCCGAAAGTCCCGGACTTTGGTCCGGAAGGCGGGGCAGAGCCCAGCTCGCCCATGCGATCACGAAGAACAGCTCGGCAAGTCGTGTAAGGCTTGGACAAAGCCTGCGGCCCCGGGGTTCAGTCCGGAAGTCCCGGACTTTGGTTCGAAGGGCGGGGCAGAGCCCAGCTCACCCACGCGATCATGGAGAACAGCCCGACAAGCCGCGCAAGGCTTGGACAAAGCCTGCAGCCCCGGGGTTCAGTCCGGAAGTCCCGGACTTCAGTCTGGAAGGCGGGGCAGAGCCCAGCTCGCCCACGCGATCACGAAGAATAGCCCGGCAAGCCGCGCAAGGCTTGGACAAAGTCTGCGGCCCCGGGGTTCAGTTCGGAAGTCCCGGACTTCGGTCCGGAAGGCGGGGCAAAGCCCAGCTCGCCCACGCGATCATGAAGAGTGGCCCGGTAAGCCCGAAGGAATCGCGCAAGGTCTGCTCTACCATCGCCCAACCCAGAAGCTCCGAACCTCGATCCGAATGCTGGACGGGGGTCAGTCTACCCGCGAACTCGGCCCGGGGCAAACCGCAGGACCTTGTCTCGGCACTCGAAGCAAACATCTCAACAAGACACAAAAAGAAAAAGATATAAGAGAAAAAGAAAAGGAAGACGAGGTCGAGACTTGACGGGATCAGATCTCTCATTAACTTGAAAATGGTGTTGCAGTAAAGGGGTCCCGACAGGCCGGGAGTCCTCAAAAAAAAAAAAGAAGAAAGAAAAGATACAGGTGGGGGGTTAGTTCGGCGCGATGGCAGAATCCTCGGGCTGGGGCGCGCGCTCTTCGTCTTCGCCATCGGCGGGTGGCTGCTCGGAGGGCTGCTCTGGAGCTGCAGCCGCGTCGCTCGCTGCAACTAGAGCCTCGGCGGTGGGCTCCTGCCTTCTACCGTCGAGAACCACCCCACTGAGGTCGAGCTCGGGGTAGAAGGAGCCCACCTTCTCCTAGCACACCCGGAACCCCTTCAGGAAGGAGTCCACGGCGGCCTCCCGGACCTCCGAGACATACTCGTCGGAGGCCCAGAATCTCGGGACGACCTCCTGCGCCTCCCGCTTCGAAGCCTCCAGCAGCCCGTTGATGTAGGAGCTCCGCTCCTTGGCTACGCTCGCCTCCTTCTGGGCCTCCTCCACCTGGCGCTCCAGTGACTCGGACTGAGCTTGGAGGCGAGCCCTCTCCGCTGTGTCCTCCTCCACGCGCCGCTGGTTGGAGATCCTCTCCTCGGATAGAGAGGCCTCCAGTTCCTTGATGCGCCCCTCGGCGCGTGCCAGGTCGGATTGCAGGGCCTGGTTCCTCCCCCGCAGCTCGACCCCCTTCTCCATGAGGCCCTTCACGTCGGCTGTGAGCTTACAGAGCTTCTCCTCCTTCTCGGCATCCTTCTTGGCGTACCCTGCGAGGAAATTCCTCAACAAAAGCACGTTGGTCCCGATCTGCACAAAAAGATGAATCGGTCAGTTGGAAGTCAGCTGAAACTTTAAAGGAGAAGGTTCCGAGCTCGGACTTACCGTGAAGAGCTACGGAAGGATCCCAAGCAGAGCATCGGCGTAGTCCCGGCCGCCCCTCAGTCGGCGGTCCCGGGAGGTGCAGGAGAATTCCATCATCCTCTCCGCGAGCCCCTGATCGCGGATCACGGAGCACCGGCTCGTGAGGGTCGGCGACGGGGCGTCAGATCGGCGGCAGGAGCAACCGACCCCTCGGGTGGGACTGCCACCGGCGGGGTAGCTGGAGTCGCAGGCAGCGCCGTCGGAGTTGCAGTGGAGGTGGGCACTGCCCGGGAGGGAACCGGGCCTCCCTCTTCTGCGGCCCCGTCAGGGTGGACGATGGGAGTGTCGGTGGCCCGGGCCCGAGGTGGCCTGAGCGCGGGAGCTGCAACTGCTGGACCAAGGGCGGGCGTCGGCACGGCCTCCCGGCTCGCCTCGGTGCGAGCCCTCTTCGCCCCAGGCTCATCTCCCTCGGCGGTGTCCCTCTGAGCCGCGCCCTCCAAGAGGTTTTCCAGCGAGAACTTCATACCTGCAAAGGAAAGGAGATCGGTCAACCCAGCTAAAGAGAGAACGGAAGAAAGGGAGGAAGTGCAGAGTAGGAAAGGAGGCTGGGCCTCACCCGGCTCCGGGATAGGACTGATCCCCGCCTCGAACAAGTTCTGCTCCGAGAGCAGAACGTCGAGCGAAGGGACCACGTCGCTCAACAGCTGGGAATAAGCCTCCTGGTCCGCCGGCTCGACTTGGGAGTTGTGGTTCGGGGACCGATCCGGTTCGGGGACCGATCCGGTTCGCTCCAGGTCCAGTCGATGTCCTCGACCGAGACAAAAAAGAACCGGTTCTTCCAACCCTTAATGGAGGAAGGGAGGTCGAACCGGAGATACCTAGGCTGGGGCGAAATGTACCACCAGCCATCATCGGTGGAGTACTGCTTCAGGGTGAAAAGAGCCCTGAAGAGAGAGAAACGGGCAATAAACTCGTGGAAGTGACAGAATATAATGAAGGAGAAGATGACCCGGATGGCGTTGGGAGCCAACTGGGCCGAGACCAGGCGAAAGTGACTGAGGAAGGAAAGAAAGAAGGGGTGCAGAGGAAACCGAAGACCCCCAAGGAGGAAGTCCTCGTAGAAAGCTATACGGCCGGGGCTACTCAAGGTGACGCGATCCCCAGGCCGCGGAAGAGAGAGATGGATCGACCCCGGGATGCCATGGACTTCCCGGAGCAAGGAAAGATCACCTTCGGTCATCGTTGAAACATGACCGGAGGGACCGACAGAAGAAAGGGCCGGAGGAGGAAGTGAAGAGATAGGACGTGCAGAGAATGCGAGGGGAGACCTAGGACCCCTAGGGATGCCTATGGTGATACCCCCAGGCTGGAGTCGCCTGCGGACCTCCTCCGGGATCACCTCCGCTTCCGAGGAGGAAGACGATGGAGTCCTCGACCGGGACGGACCGACCTCGTCCGGGTTAGACGAAACATGGCGGCGGCACACCATGGAGAAGGAAGTAGTGAAGAAAGGTCGCTAAGGGAGGGAGACGGAGCAAGAAGGCAAACGGAGGCACTCACCGAAACGCATTGTGCAAAAGAGGCGGCAACCCGGGGGAGTGGAAGATAGCCTGCTGCAAACCACCGACGGAGCGTGAGAAAGGGAAAGGGCCTCGTTCCGGAAAGTCCCCTCCTTTTCAACTTCGATCAACAGCGACCGTACCCGTCATTCCGTTCCGGACCATCAGATGGATGCCGCGTGGATGCACGCCTGACACCGGCGCTTCGGTTACGGGAAAATGGCCTCCATTTCGAAGGACGCATTAATTGCAGCTGGAAAGGCGATGCGTGGCGGCCTCTTATAGGACCTTGGGCGCAGCAAGGAACGGCGATGAGGATCATGGCAATCATGGCGCGAGATCTTCGCTTTCCCCATGTCATCTCCGTATTAAATCCCCATGTCCCGAGCCATGACGCCTCAACAGAACGGGGGGGATGGGGGGCAACTGTTACGACCGTTATGATGATGTGGCATACCTCAGATTTTGTTGGGCGTGATTCGAGCCACGTGGAGTTTTTCGGCAAGGTCAGATGTGGCTCCGCCTCGGTCGAAGTTGAGGTCGGTCCGGGCCTTCCTTCTCCTCCGCCAGGTGTCCACCCAGGAGGGGTCCACCTTGGTTGAAGCCGGCGGCCCCTTGCTCCCTCACCAGGTGGCACCCTGAGACGGTTCCACCTCAGCCGAGGTCGAGCCGGGCCCCCTCGCTCCTTCGCCAGGTGGCGCCCGGAGATGGGACCACCTTGGTCGAAGTCGAGCGCCCCTCTGCCGCTCCACCAGGTGTCCACCCAGGAGGGGTCCACCTCGATCAAAGATGGTGGCCCCTTGCTCCCTCGCCAGGTGGCGCCCTGAGACGGTCCCACCTCAGTCGAGGTCGAGCCGGGCCCCCCCCCGCTCCTTCGCCAGGTGGCGCCCGGAGACGGGACCACCTCGGTCGAAGTCGAGCGCCCCTCTGCCGCTCCGCCATGTGTCCACCCAGGAGGGGTCCACCTCGGTCGAAGCCAACGGCCCCTTGCTCCCTCGCCAGGTGGTGCCCTGAGACGGTCCCACCTCAGCCGAGGTCGAGCCGGGCCCCCTCGCTCCTTCGTCGGGTGGCGCCCGGAGACAGGACCACCTCGGCCGAAGTCGAGCGCCCCCTGCCGCTCCGCCAGGTGTCCACCCAGGAGGGGTCCACCTCGGTCGAGGCAGGCCAACCTGTGCGATGAAGCCTCCGGGGAGCGGGAGCACGAGCTCCAAGATTGCCCCTCCAGCCGTGCGCGCCACACCCTGAGAGAAGCGCCCGTACGGTCGGCAGCGACACGCGAAACATCGCTTACCTCGGCCTGACAAGTTTCGCAGTTGAGGGGTGAAGTCCTGACAAGACAGGACCCGATAACGGGCATCGTCGACGCCTGGGAAGGAGAGCGCCCACGCTCGGCCCAAGGTCTGATCGGCGGACTGGCCGGCGCCCTCCCTTTACTCTTTCCTCGCTAGGCCCGGCAAGCAAGGCGGGGAAGCCGCCGGGTTCTCTGATCCAAAGGGGAAAGGGGAAAGAGATGGTGGAGAGGAGGTGAAAGCGACGAAGGGGCCTCCCAAAGGCGAAAAACAAAAAAGCGATGTGAGGAGTTAAAAGGACGGGGAGAGTAGACGACCGGGTAAGGCAAAGAACGGAAGCAAAAAATGGGAAAAGTACCAAGAGCAGGATCCGAGACCCCGAGAGGGGACCGTCGGTGTGAGCTCGGTGGAGGAACCCGGCCGGATTTCCATTCTTCCTGAAACCTTTTTTTTGCTAGCACAATCTCCAAGTCTGGGACTCCCTCGGGGGCCCGCTTCGGAGATTCTGTTCCCTCTCGCCGTTTACTAACTTGACCGTCGGAGCTCCCTCGCCGGGATACCCGGCCAGGGCTTCTGACCTTGTCTTGCAGGATTGAGAGCCAGGAGACCCCGGGGCGAGACGGTCTAGTCAAATCGGCGGCTCCGAAGCCACAGGCGCGGCGGCGAGATCGGTAACAAGAATGATAAAAAGAAGAAAAAGGTAGCTCTTGCATCCACAACTCCTAAAGAAAGTTCAAGTGATGAATCCGAAGAAGATGAAGATCAAGATGAGATTGCAAATATGGATCGAAAATCTCAAAGATTCCTGAAGAGGAAGAAGCAAGGAATCAAGAAAAAGGAAAAGGAGAGGGAGAAGAAGAAAGAAGGCCCAATTTGTTTTGAGTGTAAGAGGCCGGGCCAGTACATGATGGATTGCCTTCTTCTCAAAAAGGGCAAGAGAAAACTTAGAAAGAAGGCCATGATGGCCACATGGAGTGATAGTGAAGATTCAACTTCAGAGGAGGAGGAGCAAAATGTTGCCAACCTGTGTTTCATGGCAAACGAAGAAAAGGTAAATTTTGAATCTAAAAATAATTTTACTTTTGATGAATTGCAAGATGCATTTGGAGAATTAATGAATGCTTATTTGAAACTGAAATCAAATCATAAAGATTTAAGGAAACAATTTTCTGAACTATCTTTCAAAAATGAAAAAGTTTCTAAAGAAAAAGATAGTTTTGTGAAAGAAAATGTTGATTTAAAAAATATGTGCAATGAGGTTTCAAATGAGAAAAATGATTTGTTTGAAGAATTGCAAGATTTGAAAAAGATTAAATCAAATTTTGAAAAGAAATTTAAAAGGATTGCGAGGTTTTTGTTCAAAATGATGAGCTTTTAAAGAAAAACAAAGACCTTGAAATAGAAAATAAAAATTTAAAAGATGAGCTTGATAGAATGAAGTATTTTATTGAAAAGTTTACTTTTAGCTCTGAAAAATTAAATTCATTGTTAAGCAATCAAAGAGTTGTTTTTGATAAGGCTGGACTTGGATATAAACAACATAAGAAACAAAAATTTTTGAAAAACTTCTTTATTCCAGCTTCTTCAAATGTTATATATTTTAGCTGTAACAAATTTGGATACAAAACTTATCAATGTAATCTTAGGAAGACAAATAATTTTAAAAAAAATTAGGTTCCAAAAGGATCCATCCCTACTAACCTAAAAGGACCTAAGAAAACTTGGGTACCAAATGCATCCACTTGATTTGTTTTTGCATGAATGTCTTACAGTCCAACAAAAAGAAAAGAAGATGATGATTGAATAGTGGCTGTACAAGGCACATAAAGAGTGGATCAAATTAAGGAAGGACTATCATTTGGTGAAATATAATTATTCCCTTCTATATTTATTGAATTAAAATTATTAGATGAAATATGTCTTGATATCTAGCTTAGTGTTTTTATACATGTTTTATCTAAACATTTTCTATGTGGTATAAGTAGCCTTGACAATTATCTTTATTGCTCAATCATATCGAGTCAAAACTTATAGCCAATGTGTATGAATAAGATATTGATTTTGATGAATTGTATGTATACTTGTGGCTATAAGACTTTCTGTGGTATCAAATCAACTAGCATTTGAACATTTCATGGATTTCAAATTATCTTTAATGGATGTTAAAAGTGTTTTAAAAATCATGCATATCTTAATCAAATTTTTAGTTTACATAAAAAGCTTGATATTTAAAATAGGCCCTTATGCATGGTATGAAATATTTAGCAAAAATTTATGTTATTGACCATATTTTTCAAAGGTAATTACATTCAGGGGAACAAGACTTATTATCAAATAATTGCTTGCATCTATATGTCATTGATCTTATTACTCTTCTTGCTTTTCTTTCCACTTTATCCTTACTTTGTATTGCCTTCCACCTTTTTTTTTCATGATGACAAAAAGGGGGAAAGATATGATAAGCTTAAAAGAATTAGTAGAAAAGGGAAGAATTAGTAAGAGAGAGAAAGTTTGATAAAATTTTTAAAATTTTTGAAAAATATTTAAATCATATTTTGAGGGGGAGCTTTATCTTGAACTAATTGCAAATCTTTTAAGTTTATCATATTTTTATACTTAAAGATTTTGTCATCATCAAAAAGAAGGAGATTGTTGACTTTGGTCTTGATTTTGATGAATGACAAAATACTTAAGTATATATGAGTACTAATGTGTGTTGAAAATATATTTTATAAATATAGGGACTCATTAAAGCTATTTTATGTTAAAAGTTTGACTGCTTGTCTAATTATTGAAGAAGTCTCCTTCAGAAAATATGTTTTATAAAGACAGGGTACTCACCAAAGCTGTTTTATGTTAAAAGTTTGACTGCTTGTCTAATAGTTGAAGAAATCTCCTTCATTGATGAAAATTTCATGTTAAATAGACTTAAGTACATAAAAATGACTTGAAAGAACTCAAGTTTGAAGTTTGAAGAAGATTAAGTAAAGTTTCTGATGAGTTTCAGAAAATTTTAGCCAAGTGTCGACTCATAAAATTCAAGTGTCGACTCACAGAGGCTTGAGCTGATACACAAAAGAAGTTTCAGATGGCACGCTTGAAGTGTCGACTCATGGAGCTCAAGTATCGACTCATGTGTCGACTCAAGGGTTAACTCAAGGCCTGAGACAAAAATTATATAGAACATGCTAATTTCAAGACTTCCCTCATGTGTCGACTCATAAAAGTCAAGTGTCGACTCAAGTGTTGACTCACCCGAGATTTTTAGAAAGCTTCAGAAGACTTTTGTTGAACTAGTATTGACTTATGAAGATGAAGTATCGACTGAAGGCATCCGACTTATGACCTGAAGTATCGACACTTGAAGTTCTGATGAATAGTAATAGCTAGTTTTTTGAAGCACAGAAATGGTCCTTTTCGCCTCCAACCGCTAGTTTCTCCTCTCCAATAGTCAAAACCTGTCATTTGAAGTATAGAAAGGTATTTAAAATGGACCAAACTCAAGAGGGAAGTAACTAATGAGATTTTATTGGTTATTCATTAAGAATTCATTATTTTTTAGAGAAGTTGAGCCTTCAAGCATTCAAAGCATTCAAGAGCATTCAAGTCCAATCATTCAAGCATTGATTAAGGCTTTAACAACTTGAAGACAAGCTTTTTTAATATCATTAAGAGCTTCAAAGAGATATTTACTTTTTATTTAGAAAGCTTTATTGTATTGATACTCTTTTACTTGTACTTTTATTACTACTACTTTCAAGTAATTTGAAACTAGTATTGATGTTTGTTGGTGAGTCTCTGTTAAAACTAACAAAAGTTTTTGGTTAGCCTTTGTGAAAAACCAAGATTGTTGGTGAGCCTAAGTGATAAAACTAGCAAAGGATTTTGACTTGGGATCCCGGGAAAACAAGTTGGGTTTTGATTAGTGAGCCCGGAAAATTAATCAGCTGTAATCAAGGGTGATTATAGTGAAATTTTCAAGGAAAGCTTGGGGAGTAGATGTAGGTGCCAAGGAGTGCACCGAACCACTATAAATTTATTATATTTATGATTGCTTGCTTTTCTTTGTTATTTGCTTTGCATTTACATTATTATTTTTACTACAATTATCTTGATCACACAAACACTTTTGAAATACACAAGCAACTATTTTACTTGAATTAATTCATTGCTTTTAATTAGCACATACTTGCTTAAGTTCAAAAAGTTTTAAAACTCAATTCACCCCTCCTCTTGGGCTAGCCTCTCTGGGCAACAAAATAGTCGCTCGATATACTTAGACTTCTAGTAATACCTGGACTCCTTAGCAAGGACTATGGCATCATTGTTATTGCAGTATAAGGGAATGGCATCTAATGGCATCACTCCAAGCTCCATAATGAATTTCTTGTACCAAAAGGCTTTATTTGCAGCTTTAGAGGTGGTAATGTACTCGGCTTCCATGGTAAATCTATAGTGATGGGTTACTTAGAAATTTTTCAGTTAGTGAAACCATCATTGCAAAGAAACATACATCCTGATATTGATCTTCTATCGATAGGATTAGATATAAAGCCTAAATCAGTATATCCTTCTACCTATAAATTAGTTCTTCCAAAGACTACGAACAAATCCTTAGTTCTTCTTAAGTACCTAAAGATGTTCTTCATAGGAGTTCGATGTTCTTCACTTAGATTCCAATAATACCTACTCGTGACACTCATAGTTAGGGTAATATTAGGTCGAGTACACAACATGGCATACATGAGGCTCCCAATTATCGAAGTATATGGGATCTTGCTCATGTGCTATATCTCCTTAGGTATACTAGGATTCCTAGAATATAAGATGCTTCATCTATATCTTTCATGGGAAATTCTTTAGACAACCAACTTTTAACCGAAGTCAACATGAAAATATCATTTCCAATTAGAAGGATGTCATTCACGTACAATATGAGGAATATCACAGCCCTTCCATTAACCTTCTTGTATACAAAAGGCTTCTCCTCATTTTTGATAAAATCAAATAATTTAATCGTATCATTGAGATGAGTATTCCAGCTTTAAGAAGCTTGCTTTAATCCATAAATGGATCTATGCAGCTTGCTGACTTTATGATCTTTATCATTGGAAGTGAAATCTAAAGACTGCTCCACATAGATATCTTCTTCAAAATACCATTAAGGAATATAGTTTTCACATCCCTTAGTCATATTTCATAATTATGAAATGTTGTAATGGTAAGTAATGTACGGATGGATTTTAGTTGGCTATCGATGAAAAAGTATCTTAATAGTCAATGCCTTTTGCGTTGACTATACCCCTTCACCACCAGCCTAGCTTTATAGGTCTCTACCTTACCATCTGCACCCAGCTTTTTTTTATTGATCCATTTACATCCAATGGGTACTATCCCCTCAAGTAGATCCACTAAGGACTAGACTTGGTTCGAGTGTATTAAGTTAATTTCTCATTTCATAGTATTCAACCATTTCTTGGAGTCATTGTCTGAATTGCCTCATCATAGATCTTAGGATCAGTTATTTGATCCTTGTCTCCTATAAGAAACATTTTCTTTATATCCTTTGTAAGCATATCCAAGTATCTTTCAGGAGGATAGGAGACCCTACTAGACCTATAAGGAGATGGAGCAACTATATCTACTAGTTCATTGGGTTTAATCTGATCTCTAGCCAGCTGCTTTTTAGAAGCTTTCTCATCAAGCTCAATTAACCTCCAATTACCATCATCCTGAATATATTATTTCTCTAGGAACATGGCATGCTAGCTCACAATTATATTGTGATTCTCTGAAAAATAAATTTAGTATCCTATAGATTCCTTAAGATATCCTATGAACCAAGGTTTCATATATATGAATGTTAATATGCCTACTATTAGTCTCTTGATATAAGCTGGACATTCCTAAATCTTGAGATAGCCAAGACTTGGTTTCTTACCAAAGCACATTTCATATGGAACGGTAGGAATGGATTTAGAGAGAATCCTATTTAAAATGTAAATCAAAGTTTACAGGGCATATCCCCAAAAAAATATAAGTATATATTAGTGAAGCTCGTTATGGACCAGATCATATCTAATAGGATCCTATTCCTTCTTTCAGATACTCCATTGAGTTGAGGCATGCCAAGAGGAGTTCATTATGAGACTATGCCATTGTCCTTGAGATAATCCAGAAATTCTTTACCAAGGCATTTCCCTTCCCGATCTGACCGGAGAACCTTAAGAAGTTTTTCTATTTATTTTTCTACTTCATGTTTGAACTCTTTGAGTTTTTCAAAAGCTTCAAACTTGTATCTCATAAAAAATACTTACCCATATCATAAGGAATCATCAATAAAGGTAATGAAGTATTGAAAACCATCCTTGGCTTGTACGTCAAATAGCCTACACACATCAATGTGTACGAGGCCAAGTAACTCAATGGCCCTCTCTCCATGACCCACAAAGGATAGCTTGATCATTTTTTCTTGAAGGCATGATTTACAAACTAGATATAATTTAGAATTAATTGAGTCTAGGATTCCATCCTTTTCCAGCTTGTTAGTCCCATCTTCTCCAATGTGAGCAAGCCTAAGGTGCCACATATACTTTTGGTTTAGGTCATCTCTAGATCGTTTGTGTCATATGACATTCCCTATTTACTCGTTAATGTTTATAGATATATCAGCATGCAAATGACAAAGACTGCCAATTAAGAGTGCTTTTATAATTAATTTATTTCTAAAATAAAATGAACAAAGTTTTTTATTGAATATAAATTTATAATCTTCCTGTGCTAGCATCGAGACAAATTAAATTTTTGCTAGCTATAGGTACATGAAATTAAACTAAATCCTAACAGTAACAACAAAGGGTATGCTCCAACGATGATTGTAGCAACTCTTGTTCCATTCCGAATACATAGGATCATCTCTTCTTCCCTCAGCACTCTACTTCTTACCAGACCCTACATTGAAGTACTAATATGAGCACTTGAACCATAGTCTACTGCCCAGCTTGAAGTAGAAGATACTATAAGGTTTGATACAATAAGGAGCATAGACATACCTTCTGAAGGTGGATCTGCCTTCTATTTCTTTAGGCTCTCCAGGTACAATAATAATTTCTCTTCTAGTGCCCATCCATGTTATAGTGAAAATATTTTTCTTTGCTTGCAGTTGACATCTTTGAGCATTTTTTTTTGGCCAGGTAAGAGTTAGCCCCAATTAATAATCATGATAAAGACTTATCTTAGATACCCAATTGATCAATAAGAATCGATTAGGTCAACTTAATGACTGGCTCGCCGCTGAGCCAAAATTATGTCTTAAATTGATCAATTCATATCAAGTATAAATCAATGTGACCAAACTATATCTAAGATCAATTTTGATCTCTTTTGATTTAATTTGAATCCTCCTTTGATCATGTTTGATCAATTGCTCAAAATTGAACCTAGGTTCTAGCCTGATGTAATCAAACCCTAATATGTAGTCTAATCTCCAGACCTAATTCATTCTACCCATACCCTCATGCATAAAATAAAATTTCAGGTTCTAAAAATAATTTTTAAATTAAATCTGAGTACATTAAATTAAAGGTTTATGATCTTAAATCATATTTGAGATCGAGATCTAGTTCATGTATCTCATATAAGTAGTTTTAGATCAAACTGATTAACCTGCATCTTATGTTTTTAATTTTAAAACTAAAACATAAAATAATATATAACTCATATGCACATCAGATTAAAAATCTATTAAAAACTTTTAGAAATACTTTTTAAAATAAGATTAGCATTATAGTATGACAACCTTTGCACTATAGGGATAAATCTTATAGCAGGACAATCTTATCATTCACTATAGTGCGATCCTTAATTAATTAATTTTAAATCCAATATTAATCAAAGTATATCTCAAATTAGAAGGTTAAAGTTTTAATTTTTTAAAAATAATTTTTAAAATATATCAAATCTATACTAGAACAACTTTTGCACTACAGAGGATACATTCTATAGTAGGACAACCTTATTGTTCAGAAAAGATTTGATTAAAATCCAATCCTAACTTTTAGATTTGAACCTATTCCATGCATATTAGAAAAATGAAAATTCGTTGCTCTAATATCATTATAGGATTTTGACATAGATGACTAACATGAAGAAATTAGGTTTGAAATCCTAAAGTAACAAAAGCAATATTTATGAAAAATAATATTTTCTTAAGAGCATGCCGATTTAAAGTAAATTATATAATCACCTATACATACCTCTAATATGCTGAAATAAATAAAAATAAACCAGATCTAAAATTATAAAATTAAAAGAAGAAGAAATTAACTTACCTTAATTGCTAAACTTTTTTTTTAGTCGAATTTGTCTGATCAATCGAATCTCCAGAAATCTATCGAAGCTGAACACGTACTCGACCTCTACTAGAATCTATATAAAGCCTTTCTGACTGAATCACCAAGACCTCCAAATTGTTAGATCCTTGCAGGTCTTTCTTCAAACATAGGGATGAACATCTCTCTTCTAGTTGAAGATCTAGAAACCTTACAGCCCTTGCTCCTCTTCTAAAGAAATTAAATCCTAGAAAATTAAAAATCCCTTTCTAATTTTTCCTTATCTAAAAACTAGATCCTCTCTACTTTCTTTTGGTATATAGAACATATATGGCATTGAGGAAAAGTAATATGGAGCAGGTGAAAGAAAAGTGGATGGCAATCATAATCTCATGCTGCCTAGTTTTTTCCTTTCTTAAATTTCATGCCAAATCCATAGTCCATGCCTCCAAAAATTTTAGAAAAAATAGGATCTAATCTGATTTGAATAACATGCAAATCAGATAAGAGTCCATCTTAATCTGGAAGGAGAGAGAGTCCCAGATAAGGAAGAGAGGCACCAACCTTGTGCCTCTCTTCTCATCGCGCGCACCAAGAGAAGGCACGCAAATTCTTGCACCCCCTCTTGGAATTTGCATGAGATAGGAGAGAGAAAGACCTAATCAACTAGGTCTCTTAGTTACTGGTGTAGTTTGACTCAATTCTGAACTAATTTTGAAACTATTTCAAACTGCAATCGAACTAATTTCGAAAAGGCTACTGATCCAATTCAATTAGATCTAAAATTCAAGTTTAACTTGAATTATTAAACCAATTAATTTTAAATTAAATTAATATTTATTAATTCTGATTTAATTAAGTCAAATAATAAAATTAAATATTATTATAATATTTGTAAATAGGTCCATCATGTTAAAATTAACAAGTGCTAAAATTAGCAGTGCCAATATTAATAGGTGCCAAAATTAGCAATGCCAAAATTGGTATATATTAAAATTAGTAGGTACTAAATATGTAACTCTTATATAGATCCATGTTCTGATCATGTTGAATTCTTTTTGTGTGTGATTTCTCAGGTTCTATTCTATCGCATAGTGAGATGTACCATGATCTTTATCATAGGATCATCGAAACTCTTCTAATAGATTGAAATAATTTTAGCTCAACCCTAATCTGGATCGTTGATTCAAAAATAATCTTAGTGAGCTCATACAATCTACTAGTTTTACTTAGCAATATGTAATATTAACTTAGTATGATGAAAAATGAAACCCTAAGTATAGTTATCATGTGATCAAATTTCTCTATTAAAAATTTTTCATGAAAACTTGTCAAATCCTAAGCATCTGTCATATGCTATACTTAATTAGCTTGAGTCCAATTATGATTCCCCTGAAAATTTCTTTTCAATATCACACTACTATGGCCATAGATTTAAGGACTAAACCTTATTCAATGGCATAGGACTATACCTCAACTACCAAGACTAATAGATCCTTTCTAAGTGCACTTCCTACTCCTACAGTAAATCTACTGTAGCTAACAAATACCACAAGACCCCGAATGACTAGGAACCATGTTTATGTGCTATCAAACTATAGCAACCTCATTGTGAGTAGCCGAAATGCTGCAAGTCAAAGAACTACTCACACAACTATAATATTGAGAAGTCATTGATGAGTGAGTGACATCCATGTGACTTTTCGAACTTGGTCACATTCGGTGCTATTGTTCTCTAGCAACCACTTGTACTCTCGCTGAAGTATCTCTACACTATAGACTCAAGACTCAACTACCTAGAAGGGAAGTGTTTTATGTACTAATCTTAATGAATCAATCACTGTCACTATGATGATCCAATAATCGAGAGCTTTTAGGAGTTAATCTATAATAACACTTACCTCAAATTCTCAAAAATTGAGAGTAAATATTATTATCCATTAACTCCATAAACGATTCATAGACATATTAGATATGAATGAAAAGAATAATATCCAGTTTTATTAATTTTTAATGAATTAAGTACAAAAATATTTTTTATAAAAGATATAATGTATCATACCAACTTGGCTTCTAAAGCATACATCTAACAAGTCCAAATTCTAATTGGATTAGGATATCACTTAAACTCAACTAAACTGAACCTAATTCAATTTATAGTGAATCTAATTATAATTAAATGATCAAATTATCTAATTAATGATTAATTAGATCAAATTATCTAATTAACCTGATAAAGAAGATCTTGTATGCAAGCTAAGAAAAAGTTTATACAGTTCGAAACATGCTTCCAGGTTATGGTACAAAAAATTCGAAAAGAATTTATGACTAACAATGGTTTTACAAGGTATCAGGAGGATCATTGTAGTTATTATAAGATACTCGATGATAATTTTATTATCTTACTTTTGTATATTGATGACATGCTGATAGTTGAACCAAATATGTGAAAGATTAAAAGATGAAAAGAGCTGTCTAGAGAGTTTGCAATGAAGGACATGGGTGTAACGAAATAAATACTTGGACTAAGAATTGAAAGAGATAGAGCAGTGGGTATACTAAAGCTGATTCAGAGTAACTACATCGAAAAGGTAGTGGACAGGTTCAGTATAACAGATGCAAAGTCTGTGAAAACATCTTTGGCCACTCATTTCTAGCTTTCAAAGGAATAATCATTCCAGGAAGATGATGAGCTGAAGAGAATAGCAAACTTAATATATATAATGGTTTGCACGAGACCTAACATTGCACATGTAGTGGGAGCTGTAAGCAGGTGCATGGCTAATTCAAGCGAACAACACTAGAAAGCTATTAAGTGAATCCTGAGATACTTGAAAGGTACAAAGAATGTCGACTTATACTATTAAAAGGGGCGGTCAGACTCCATAGAGATTCATGGATGCAAATTTAAGTGATGATGTCAATATTAAGAGGAGCATGACTGGGTATATCTATACCATTAAAAATACGTCAAAATCACAGAAGCCAACAAAGAAATGATCTGGCTACATAATGTATTGAAAGAGCTGGGTAAAGAGCATAGTTGCAATATACTATTTAGTGATAGTCAGAGTGCTATCTATCTAGCGAAGAATCCAATATTTCATGCAAGAACGAAACATATACGACTGAGATATTACTTACATTAAAGTATTACTTAAAGATAACAATCTGTCACTAGGAAAGATTTAGTGCATGAAAAATTTGGCAGATATGCTGACTAAAATGGTTACCGCAAAAAAATTGGAACTATGTATGACCTCAATTAATCTGAATGAAGGTGCTACATAAAATACTAACCTATATTTTGGAAGTTTGTTTTTTTTCTTTTTTAGATGGATGCTTGTTTTAGGTGTTTTAGTCTCCATGTGGAAGAATTCTTGAGCCTAATCCATTCAATCTGGATTCAAAAAGATCTAAAAATCAGTCCAAAACCCAGCCTACCAAGTTTAAGAGGAAACTAGGGTGAAACATAGGAGCGAGCCGGTCCCAACCCATGCACGCAGCCCAGGCACATGGTCCATGCACAATCCACGGGAGGTGCTCACACAATCCAAGAAAAGTTATGCGGTCCATATTGCGGTCTATGACTGGTTTTGCACCATCGAAAGGGCTCGGTGCATTGGTGTTGATTCCAACTCTAATTAGGATTTGATGAGTATGATTTTGGCATTTTTAATGCTGATTAAGATGGCCAGGAGACTTCCAAGAAGTTTCCACAACGATTTAAAATTATTTTTGATGTAGACTCGAACCTTCGGCTCGATTTAAAAGAAAGTTCGAGAGTAAGGTCTTATAAATGCAATTAGTTACGGAGGACAGCAAGAATGATTTTTCAAGAAAAAAATAGAAGAAGATAAAAAAAATAAAAATTCTTTTTGTATAATATTTAGAATGCTTCATGGTTTGTAAATATCTTTGGATATTTTTTCTTCTTATTAAAACTATTTTTACATCCAAAAGAGAAGGAAAAAAAAAAAAAAAAAACTTATATAAAATCTCTATAGTTTGTATTTATGTTATTTTAAATTTTTTTAGACTTTTCTCCGGGTCGAGCTGATGCTAAGAATTTAAGAACTTGGTCGGATAAAGAATAAAAAACAATTCTTGTTCACAAAAAAAAATGAATAAAAGACAGTTTACTTGGGCCAAAACTTGCAAATAGCTCAGGCACGGAGGGAAGCCAGTATTTTGGGTGACGTGAAGTGCGAACCACCGAACCTTGCCACCTAACGGAGCAAATAGATGATGATGACCTTGGACGGTTGGATTTATCAATCCACAGAACGAGCAAACAGATGATGACCGTGAACGGTTGGATTTATCAAATCCACGGAACGATGGCGACCCCCATTTAGCCCGTCCATTTCAGTAACATTATCCTCAAAAGACACGCAAGTTGTACACAACGCTAAAGTCCGATCGAGAAGATTATTACAAAAGATATCCACAATTCGATTCACAGTTGATTCAGATCAAGAAGATCATTCCAATCCTGATACATTTCCTTTAACCCAACCAAATATAATATTCATTTTATCGGTTAAGATTTCATGTAATCGTACAAATAAAATGTAAACTTTACCAAAAACGCATCTTAAGATTTGATTCATAACACGTAATTATATTTAACAATATATTATTAACTAATTAAAAAAATGATGTAAAGCATGAACGTTTATATTAACTTTGAAAATGGATTATACTTTTAAATAAATAAAGATCAAATCATAAAGAATGGACCCAATCCATTTACAGTCCAGGACTCCCCTAAAATGATAGCTCGATTGATAAAAATTTTATCTCATTGTCAATATATCATGAATTCAAGACGGGATCCCGTGGATGACTCGATTAAATTCAAAAATTATTTTTTAAAATTCATGATAATTGGTATGAGTGATAGATCGAAATTCTCTCTTTTTTTTTTTTTTTTTCTATTCTACCGGCCAGTATTTTAGTGACGTACTTATCTCTTGATAAAAAAAAAAAACTGCAAAAATTTAAACGTCTATCGAACATTACCTGATGAGATGAAGGCTTGCAAGAATAGCTACACCGGATTTAACCTCCCATCCCTTTTCTTTATAAAAAAAAATGGATGGAAAAAAATCCAAAAAAAAAAAAAAAAAAAAAGGAGAAAAAAACTCATACCGAAATGGCTGCATTATTAGGATAAAACCCCAGAAATTATTTCTTATTTAAAATAGAAAACAGGATTAAGCAGTAAGCAGGAGAACCGAAGAGCAGACCCCTCCCCCTGGCACCCAGGCACTTGAGAGGGAGTAGTAATTTACAAAGGTGAAAACTTCCAACATCATGCCTCGGCCTAAGAATGGGCCAGTCTTCCTAGTGGCCTCGCGGGTCCACCCCAACCGACTTCAGTGTGTCAACTTTCATTGCCCTGCAAAAAATAAAAAAACTAATTAATGCAATGACTTATTGTAAAGAGCTAACAAAATTCTCTGTTATTGTTCCTAAATAAAAGCTAGGGAGGGATTACCCAAAAAAAAATATAAAAAAGTTTGGGAGGTGATTGACCCTGGAATTTCTTTAAACCAACCCAATCCAATCCCATCTTAAACTAAACTCAGATTGAATTAGATTGATATTTAGATTGAGATGAATTAAAAAAAAAAAAAATTGCTATATTTTTAAATTAATAGTTGTTGAATTAAGCTCTTAATCATTCATCAATTTTAATACACATCTACATTATAGAATATGCAAGTTAAATTTTTTTTTTAAAAAAAAAAAAAATACACACACCCGCATGTACATCACAAACTACGATATACCCTTGGTCCGGGGAGGTTAGGCCAGGTTGGATAAAACAGGTTATGTTCGCCTTGAGTTAGGTTCATGATGCAAATTTTGACCCCAAAACAGAATCCAAATTTATAAAATACGAACCCAACTCAATTCCCCATCTAAAGGTGGGCATCAAGGTACTGGCCGGTAAAACGGAAATTAAAAAGAAAAAAAAAAAAAAAAAAAAATTGTAGCCATTAGCCATCAAAATGATGCCATTGTTTCACATCATACACTCATTTTTTTGCATACATGTCTATTAATGATGTATATGTTTTATTCCATCTGAAATTAATGCTGCTATTCAAGCACTTTTTTCCTCTATGATTGATTTTGTGCACACGAAATAATACATACAGCTTAGCCCGGGCGAGATCGGCGTCGGACTCCTGGAGGTGGGCGACCTTGCGAAATATGGATGTGCGGAAGAATAGTTCAGCCTCTTGGGCGGCCCAGTCGGGGTCTTCGACCTCCGGCACCGTCTCTCTCTTCTTCTTCCTCACCAGAACGTTGGGCGCGTACGCCAGTTCGTGCTCCGCCGTGTACAGCCCGAACGACACCGATAACGTTATCAGCCCCAGCACCGCATACACCGGCACGAACTCCCCTCTGCTACGCATCCATTTTTTTTTTTTTTTTTTTTTTAATTCATAATATATATACACACGCACAAACAGCTAGTGATGATTTTTAAAAATAAAAAAATAAAAATATATGCATAGTGCTATATATTCCGATACGGCAATACTTGATTTTTAAAGATAATATTTATTTTAAAATATTAACGATAATTTATACAGGCCCTTATTAGTACGGTGAAATTAATTGAAGAGGAATTAGACCTTGGTTTGGAGGCATTTGTGCCCGGGAAATCAGTTGCAGTTTGTGCGAACGCCTTCATCTTGGGCGCCGTCGACGTGGTGAATCGCCGAGAATTCCCGATGGTTCTCCACAGATTCTTGGAAACATAGACGGCTATCATTTAATCATGACCGTTGGGAACGAAATTAAGAAAAGCAAAGCAGAGTTCATTGTATATGAAACAACGCCTGGTGAGTGAACTCACCGCCATCCTTGAAGCCATGGAGGATGATCGAGAGCGATCGGAAAAATGAATGCAGGAAATAGGAGAAGGAAAGTAGCGAGGATGGAAGGAAGCAACGGATTGGTTCTTTGCTTATGGGTTCTGGAAAGGAGGGGAATGATGGGGGTGGTGTATAAAGGCGCATAGGGACCGATGGGAGCGGGGCCAAGGTGGCCCGAGGATGGTGGAGTTGGGACACGTGGAGTGTAGAGAAAGGGACACGTGTGCCGAAGAAGGCGCTGGAAGCAACACGAGGGCCCCAGAAAGAATCTAGAAGGCGAAGCTTATCCTTATCCGAAAGTATCGGATGAGGCGCCCCGGCGACCGGCGTTGGTCTCTCTCCGGGCGGCCACCGTCGGAGCAAAGTCGGCCAACTGGTGCTCGATGACGGATTTGCCCCTGATGGTGGGGATACGCTGATACGGATGGGTCATGTTCGGGTCTTGTCATCCAAAAATAAAAATAAAAAAACCTATATCCGCCCTACTTAAAAAAATAATTTCAATCCACACCCGCATCATTTCCATCTCGAGTTAAATATAAATAAAATATATTTAGATCAGGTTGGATGTACCTAATCTTACAAAATTTAACTTATTTAAAACCTAAGAAATTGAATATATCCCTCCTGTATTTAATTTATTTGAGTATTTTATAAATAAATTTTTATATATAAATTGATCAAATTTGAACCACGATATATTATATTATTGTTCATACCCGATCCAAATTTAATCAATTTTTTTTATCCATTCTATCAGAATCCGATCAGATATCCACCAAGCTAGTAAAAATTATTATTTTTACTTTCTGAAGTAGATAACTTACCCATGCATACCTGGACATGATGGCACGCACGAAACCAAGGGGAAAAAAAAAAACGCTATTGGCTCAAAAACAGCAATAGAGAGCTAAATGAGAAGAACAAAAGTGGATGCTATTGACAGGACTATAACAAAGGACTCTCACACGAAGGATAAAAAAAAAAAAAAATGTCAATTTACACTTGTACATCTGAATCCAGCCTCCAACTTAAACAAACCTCGGTTACGAGACTCATTCATACCGACAAATTCTGGACACGCGAAAACCTGGATATTTACAGGACCATATACTCTCTTCTGGAAACTAGCATTTCAGAAGTTTCGACAGCTAGGATGGCTAACCAAAGATTCAACAGGACCTTCCCATTAACGAGGAAAAAAATTTACAGCAGCAAAGGCGGCAGAGTAGGTTAGGTTTGTCATGGGTCAAGCGAGAGCAGGGACTACACAGTGGGACTCGGAGTTGCCGCAGGCAAAACCTTCGATTCTCACTTTGGGGCTCCCTCCAAATGATGACGACCCACAGGATGGGGAGCCTCTTTCGACTCTCCCTGCTGGCTTTATCCCAAAAGAGTTTTCTAATGGAGAAGCGAAGTCTTGAGTTTGTCTAGCAAACTTCGCATCTTGGACTACCGGGTTGTTAGTGCGTACAGGCGGCGAGCCACAGAAGAAGCCAGATGCGTTGTTCATGTCTAAATCACCATCAGGATCATCCTGAAAAGGACCGAACTTAAAAAATTAGATACAGCTTGGATACAAAAGCTAAGAAATGAAGATTAAAATATTGATTACATGATTTTGAAGCAGACGGGTACCTTGTTCAAGATAATATCGAGGATCTCTAAACCACAATCCCCTCTGTGGATAGGCATAATGCTGAAACAAAAGAAAAACTTCATCAGCAAACAAAACAACCATAAACAGAAAATATTCTGCATGGTGTCATGTCTGACATGCTGATTAGAAATTTCCATGCGTATATAATGTCACAACGGTACATGGTTTGTGAAGTGTCCAAAAGTTCAAACAGTTTCATTCATCAACAATTTTAAAACAAGAACTCACCACAGCAATGAGGAGAAAACACTCCTCAGTAAAGAAGTGAAATTACTCAAACCTATACGAATGTGACCACAGCTCTATGGTTGAGTGAACCATGGTGAAGCTTGATTAACATGTAAAATATTGTAAAAATTGTGCACAACAAATTAGATCATTTTAAACTTCTAAATTAATATTGTAATTCATTGAAGCATTACACTTAATACATCAGACATAAATAACATGCACAAAAAAGATAAAAAATTTATATGACTCGATAATTCTGCCTACATCCATATGGAAAAGGAACAATCTACTGCGTATCTATCCTAAAATTGGATACAAAGATAATATCAATATTCAAATAAAAGGATCTCGAAATAATCACAAAAGAGATGTAAATAAACCAGACGGACAATACATTTTTCGGTCTTGGCTACGAATCAAGAGAAAATAATCTGATAGATGGATCAATACCTTCTCGGCCGCAACAATCGATCAAAAGAAAGATACTTTTTCAGGTGATGAAGAACAAAATAATAGATATCTTCGATAACCGGAGCATAAATAGATCGGGGATTAAAAGAGGGGGACCAAAGAGCTACGATGACCAAAGAGCAACCGGGACTTGGAGGCTTTCCAAAACCGAGAGCCTCGTACTCCTTTGAAAGAAAAATAATAAAGTGTCCGGATTGAAGAGAACCCATCCGTCCCAATTTCAACCGGAGAACTATTCGAGCCATCGGACTTTGATTCCTCCATGCTGCTTGCCAAAGACTTCGGGACGAAATCCAATCGAAAGGAGTCCCAAGCTATATCTTAAAAAAAAAGAATTTATTATTATCCTCAAATATTTTTTTGATAAGAAGTTCATCCGATCTCAAATATCCTCGAAAAAAAAAATCTAAGACATAAAATTTTTCCTCTATTTTCCATCCTTAGAAACCTCAATTGGGTGAAAAGTTTGGAACAACTTAATAACAATCCTCCTTTTGAACACAAATCCCGAAGGGCATCATCAGGTGCTCAAACCAATTAAGTTTAAAAAAGTCTTGAACTTGATTGCTCGGATTAGTTTAGTAAGCATATCAGCCGAATTATGAACAGTGCTAATCTTCTGAAGCCGAATATCACCATCCTCCACCAAATCTATAATGAAGTGATACCTAACATCCATATACTTAGTGCATTCATGATATATCTAATTTCTAGTAAAATACAAAGTACTCTGACTGTCACAGTGAATATCTAAACAGTTCTACTTGAAATTCAAATCGTGTACCAACTCCCTTAACCAGATAGCTTCTTTTGCGACTTCTATCAATGCCATATACTCTGCCTCTATAATAAATAAAACAACTGTAAACTACAAAGTAGCCTTCCAACTGACTCCACAACCAGATAGAGTAAATATATATCTAGTCAATAACCCCTGTCCAAGTTACAAGCATAATCAAAATTACAAAATCCTATAATAATGCAATTACTCTGTCCGGAAAATACCAAGTTCAAATTAGACGTGCTTCTTAGATATCTAAGTATCCATTTTATAACCAGTAAGCCTTCCCAGGCTTATCCATATATCTGCTCACCACACTTACTGTTTGTAAAATATCAAGTCAAGTACAAATCATCACATATATGATACTATCTATTGCACTTGCATATGACACCCTATACATATCTCCTCATACTCGGCCTAAGAAAAATTCTTGGCAGATATCTGAAATGATTAGTAAAGAAAATAGTGACTGGTTTAACTGTAGACAACATATGTTTCCAAGATTTTCTTAATATAACCATGCTGAGTAAGAAAGAATCTACTTGATTGCCTGCTATTTATGATTTCCATCTCGAGTATCTTCTTTGCAACTTCCAAATCCTTCATTTCAAATGCCGTACTGAGCTCAGCTTTCAACTTCTAAATGACTAATATATCTCTAGCTGCAATCATCATATCATCTACATACAATAATAAATAACAAAAGGACCTATCTAAAATCGCTAATAATACACACAACTATCCTATGGAGATATTTTAAATCCATGATCGATCATAAACCAGTCAAATTTATGATACCATTATCTTGGAAACTGCTTGAGACCATACAATGATCTCTTAAGCAAGCATTCAAGATCTTTTTTATTTGAAACTTTGAAACTAGATGATTGTTGCATATAAATTTGCTCCTTTAAATCACTATGTAAAAAAGCTATTGAACATCTAGCTATTCTAACTCCAAGTCTTGAGAAAAAACTAAAACAAGCAACATGCAAATAAAAGAGTATTTGACTACAAGAGAATATTTTTTTATAATCAATACCCTCCCGTTGACTGTAGTCTTTTTCCACCAATCTGGCATTATATAATCATGAGAAATGGCTCCTTGAAGATCCATTTGCAGTACTCGACTAATTTTCAAGTTTGAATCTTTTTCAAAGACTAAAGCTTTTTAACCATAACCATGGTCCACCGCTTAGCATGTGAACTACTAATAGCTTTTTGATATATGGTCGATTCATCATATATGGTATCTGTAATATTCACAGTATAATAAACTAATTCAGCACAAGTAAAATCCTTAAAACTATACCTTTGAGATGCCCTGATCTAATGCCTGGATCTTCGAATGGCAATACTATCATCCTGAACCTGACCTTGCATGATAACCACCTCTCGAGTCTATATCTCTAGATCTATCGATCGATGCTGCTCATTTTGAACTTGAGCATCTTCATTTGACTGTTGTTGCTGTGATATTAATATCAACAACAATCCAATCCTACTAAAATTGAACTTGATCTTCTTATGAAGAACTAGACTGTATCTACCATGGAGTGACTATCTCATGAAAAATCATATCCTCTGACTAGAAATCCCTGAGATCCGTGCTTTGTGCACCATAATTTATAGCCCTTCATCCCATATACTAAGAAATATGCACTTCTTAATCCTGGGATCCAGCTTTCTATCTTTGACATATACATATGCTGGACATCCAAAAACTTTAAGTACCAAATAATTTGCAGGTCTTTCTGTCCACATCTTTTTCGGAGTTTTCACACTCAATGCTGATGCTGGAGATCGGTTTATAATATAACAGGCTGTGTGCAGTCTTCGCTCAAAAATCTCTACTCAATCCAGAACTTGATAGCATAATAGTGTGCGGTTCACGCATGCCATCACACCATTCTCCTGAGATGTACCAACCATGGTTCTAAGTTAGACAATGATTTCTGATTTACAAAAATCATCAAACTTTGTAGAACAAAATTCTAATCCATTATCAGTGTAGAAGGTTTTCACCTTCTTCTCAGTCTGCCTCTCGACTATAGCATTCCATTTCTTGAATGTATCAAAAATATCACTCTTATTCTTGATAGTATAAATCCGAACTTTACAGTAATTATCAATAAACGAAAGCAAATATCTAAATCAATCCTTGGATATATCTGGGATAGGTCCCCCATAGATCATAATAAATATAATCTAATATACCTGTTGTCCTGCGCACGCCTGTAGAAAAGTTAACTCTATGCTATTTTCCAAATATACAGTGCTTATAGAATCCAAGTACATCAATCTTCTGACCACTTAGCAGACCACGTTTGCTCAACTCCTGTAATCCTTAATCTAATATATAGCCCAATCTCTGGTACCACAACTGTGTCAATTATTCAATAAAGGACTATACTACGAAAACCTGTCCAATCACTGTACTGCAATTCAGATAGTAAAGGATGTCACTTAATTTGCCTCTCAATAGCGTCGATCCTTTACTAATAATTATAGATCCTTTATCTTATCTGTCCTCAAAACCTGCACTATCAAGGACATGAAAGAAAGTTTCTTTTTAATTAAGAAACATATCAGACATCATCCAAAATCACCATAATATTTGCATGAGATTTAATCTGAACTTTACTAATACCTTCTACTTTATAAATGGCATCATCCCCAAGAAAAATGGTGCCTCCCTCCATATGGTCTAAAAGAAAAAAATCATTCCTTATGGAATATCATGTTAAAAGAAGCTCCGGAATCCACGATCTAAGTATCAACCTGACTAACACTACAAATAGTTGTAAATACTACATCATCTGTAACACTACAATGATCTCCTAATATAATTGCAACTGATACCGAACCTGAGACTGTATCTTTATATTTATGTTCCTTCTTTTTTTTTGGATTGTAGAAGTTTACATTCAGATTTTCAGTGATCTAGTTTCTTATAATAGTGACAAACACCAGATCTTTTAGATCTAGATTTTGATCTAATTTTAAACTTGCTTCTACCTTTATCCATCTTTCCTTTGCTCATCTCTATCTCTAAATGTAAGTTCTAGTACCGAAATTAGAACCGATGCTCTAATTATACTTTCAATCTAAGCTCATTAAATAATAAAGTGGCTTCAACCTTTTCAAAACTTATAGTCTCTCTTCCATAAAACATGGCAGTAGTAACATTCTTAAATGACTTAGACAAAGAATAAATCAAAATCAAAGCCTTGTCTTTCACGTTAACATCAATACCAACATTTGCCAAATCAAGCAAGAGCTTATTGTAATCATCCAAGTGATCTAAGTAAAATTCCTTCCACCATACGAAATGTATGCAACTTGCTCCTCAAATATAGTCTATTGGTAAAAGACTTTATCATATACAGACTATCCAATTTATCCCATATACTTTTAGCTGTATCAAGATCCATAATATTAAAGAAAACTTTATCACTCAAACCCGAAAATAGAATCCCTAGTACTCTTTTATTGCATTCCTTTTTGGAGTCCCACACTATATCTAAAAAAAAAGAGTTCTTGTCCCCAAATTTCTTTGGATAAGTTCATCCGGTCTCAAATATCCTCAAGAAGAAGAGTCTAAGACAAGTGAAGTTTTTTCTCTATTTTCCATCCTTAAAAGCCTCAATCGAGTAAAAAGTTTGGAGCAACCTAATAACAATCATAATCAGCACCCATACTCAGGTCTGTGACAACATGCAAAAGCAATCAATTGGTTAGAATACATCCCTCGATTCCCTAATTTTGGAGTGAGATGTCACTTGCCATGTGGTACCACTAGCCAAGGGCTTTGAGTTGTACAATAAATGATTGGGCATGTGACCTCAACAATTTGGTTGCCAGAGCGTCGACCATGCAAAGATACAGGCTTTGGGAACTTCAAAATGATGCGGGACGGACCAACAAATCCCAGACCTAAGAACCCTTAATGAGATCAGTGAAGCAATTAACCAAGTAATTGAAGATAACTTTAGCAGATAATCAAAGCAAGAAAGAATTTTAACTAAAAAAAATGATACTAGTCAATTAAGGTACGATCTAGGAGTTGACTTGATTGGCACGTATAGTCAAAGTCTTAAAAAGATTGGACCGCTGGTCGTTAAAGAACGACCTCTAGGTTAGGGCTATCCGATTTCAATGAGAATTGATCTAATTAAACAAAAGATAGGTCAACTAATTTCGTTCCAGCAATTGATTATATTTATGCTAAATTATTGAAGAGGTCTCACCCGAAACACGGAATACCACGATTCCTGGAAAAGTGAGATCGTCTTGGAAGCGTCAAAATTCCAGGCCAGCGGTTCACAGGCGAGGTGGATCAGAAGCCATCGGACCTAGATCACAAAAAATAAGTGATGTATCAATCCCAAATCAAAATAAGATAAACAAATCAATTTTAACCCATTAAACCCCATGCTCTGAGATCTGTGTTTAAATTTAGTCTGCTCTGAAAACCATGCTTCACAAATCTTTGGGACTGCTTTGAGATTTGTGCAGTTTTGAAGTCGGCAGCAGGGACGAGAACTGCTTTCATGTTTGTCATAGCTTCTCCACGGACCAACACCAGAAAACCAGAGGAAGGCTTGTAGAGGGATTTCGCCGGCAACGGCATTGGGTGGAGGCGACAGCACGAACGAGCAATAGGCTGACACGAAAGGGGTTCAGGCGGCGGTGATCGTCGACTACTGACAGTGGGATCTTCACGGACAGTGGTTGGGCGAAGCAGAGAAGCATCGATGAGGCGAGGCGACGGTAGGGCCGTCGACGAGAGATGGGCGTCGACTTAGAGCGGAGCGGACGAGCGACCGAAGGAAGATGCCGTGGCACAACTGTGCTCTGCTTAAATGGGCAACCAGAGGAGTCCTTCGGGAAAAAAATTGACAATGGTTTTCAGCCGGCTGTGGATGACTCCGAGCGAAAGACGGGCCGTGGAGGTGGCACGCATGGCTACGAAGGGCGTTGATGGTCGGGCGGAGACTCGACAGCAGAGAGGATCCGACGGTTTCGATCGATGAGATGAGGGATCAGACGTGCCGGAGAAGACGGGCGACACGATGACACGATCGTTTGGCAGTGGATCTCTCGGGCTTGGGGATTCCGACGACAAGGGGGAAGGTGGGTCGAGAGGCCGAGGGCTGAAGAAGGGCATCTTCTCGATCCTGAGGGAGAGGGCGGCGCAGGATTTGTGGCGGCAACCGGAATGGCGGACGGAAGAGAAGGCGACAATGGAACGATGTTGGTTGGACGAGGACTCGACAACAGTGAAACCGATAGGTTTCAGTGGAGAGATGATGAGCACGAGTGGCATGGTGGGTTGCTTCGACTGAGTGGCTTGGGAGAGGAGTGGGGAGGGAATAGAGAGGAGAGGAAGAGGAGAGAGGAAGAATCGAGAAGACGGGAAGAGGGGAAGAGAGGCAGGAGATCAAAGAAAGAGAGAAAGGTTTTCTTTAATTTCCAAATACTGATGACCCCTCGAAGAGGTTTACAACTTGTTTAAATAAATTAGGTCCTAAACAAATTCTAAACAAAATAGAAACCGGTAAAATAAATCAGAACTAATAAGAGGTTCCGATAAGATAACCCTAAACAACCGAAACTGATCTCCGATTCGGAGATATCCCAAATTCCTCGTACACCCATAAAATCCATCAGGATTCGTGCCGGACGATGTCCTCGGGATTCGTGCTGGACAATGTCCTCATTAAAAAGGTTCCATAAAATCATATGCCAACAAAGAATGAAAGGAGAGACTGTCGTGCCATATATATATATATATATATAGTTGTGGGGCAGCTTGATCTTGCCCAACAAAGATATGTTGTGACTCATGTATGATCGGTCCCAGCTCGAAAACAGTTGATTCAGATAAACTCCCCTTCCAAGCGACAATCCTATATCTCCATACTCATGATGGATTGGGTTACAAACAAACCAAGCCAATAATCTACCGTACAAAATTCTCTAGATCTCAATAATAACAATGAAGGTGTAGCAATATATATCTCAATCACTCTACATGGGATTTGTATTTTTTATCAATGCTTTAAACCCAAGAATATGTTCCTTTATATAAAGCAAATCCCACCACAAAGAGATAAGAATAAAAGACTCTTATTTTATCTTATCGATTGGCTGCTAACTTATCTTTAAATTATTAGCGATAGTTTCAAATTCAAGTTCATCGAATCGGATCTGCATATAGGTGCAATCGATTCGGTTCCAACCGAATACCCAACATTCTCTCACTTGCACATTGCGAGAACGATGCCATAATAACCACATCTCAACATTGCTTTATCACTAAATCTATTCATAAAAGTTAATGAACTGTGTAAACCACTAAGTCAACCTACACTTTAAGAGCTCCATACTAGAAACCTACTTAAGCCAGTATAGAGACATCAACCCTTAAAAGATGAGTCAGGATGCCCTGACCAAATTTATTATGTCAAGCTAAGCATCTCTAATTCCTCAAAAAGCATACTTAACTTCTCAACACATTCTATGCTATACCCATAATCATGTTGCTGCTTCAGAAGTACTATAACATGTCAACAATGAGTCATAGCACATCAACATAATCCAAATTATCTTCCTGTGCCCTAATGCCATTAGCTTCATGATTAACTGCTTTTCCAACAATGTCCCTTAAAACCAAATCAATCACGAATTCACGATTATAGGTAATATGCTAAAGTAGCTAACACTGATCATTCACTTCATGATATAGTCTAAAATCACAAATGGCATCAACGAGGGAAATGTTATAGTGTACTAAAGGACTCACACACTAATGAAGCAGGGATCCATTTATTCATTTCCTTGATGATCGAGAAAGAACATGTATGCCATACGAATCTTAATTCAGTCACTCCTTGAGTACCTAACCTAAGTTCTTCATTGACTCCCTGTTTTAAATGCCAAATAGCGATCTCACATCCAGCTCTAAAATTAGGCTTATATAGATTATAGGACTATCCACATAAGGTCTTCCACAAAAAAAATGAAAAACCTTATCTTAGTATCTACTAAGGTGGCTTACTTAAAGCCTCAATTTATGCCCTCTTACACAAGTGCCAAAAAAAAAGGATCGCTCATATGGGTGGGCCAATCAACCTATGAGATACTACTAATCATAATCAAAGAATATAAGTCCATATAAATGAATAATTAAATTTTATTATTGCATGATCAACCAACAATATCCTATGCAACAATAACATAGAAATGATGAACCATCTAGATAACCAAACTCTACAAAGTCCAAGTGACCTAACATGAGCCAAAAATACATCTCTATGAATAAGCTTAGTTAGAGGGTCAACAACCACGCAAATCATAGAAGCATGTTCCAAAACAACTTCCTTCTGCTTCGCTGCCTCATGAACATGGTAATACTTTATATCAATATATTTGATCTTTCCATGATACTTGAGGTCCTTCACATAGATAAGAGCTGCTATACTATCACAATGGATTGCCACAAGATCAAAGGCATAAGCGACAACTCCTAGATATTGAACAAATCTCCTCAACCAAACAGCCTCTTGAGCTGTAGATGAGCAAGCCACAAACTCCGCCTCCATGGTAGATAGAGCCACACAAGTCTACATCTTGCTGCTCTACAAGATGGCACCACGATTCAGCAAAAAATGTATTCCAAGATCGATTTATACTCATCTAAGTTACTACTAGCCCAATTAGCATTACCATAATCCATGAATCATAAATCTGATCCCTGAGAGCACAGCATGTAGTCCAGTATACCTTTAAGATAGTAGAGTATCCTCTTAACCGCTTTTCAATGCTCGATTCTAGGATTCGATTGATAATAGCTAACTAGACCCACAACATAACAAATATCATGCTAAGTGCACATCATAACGTACATCAAGCTCCCAACTCCACTAGCATATAAGACACGATTCATCTTCTCCTTTTCTTGAGATTTTTAGCATTTTTCTAGACTCAAGCTCTCATCTTTAGCAATAGGAATATCGGTGGGTTTGCAATTATGTATCAGAAACTACTCAAGGATCCTCTTTACATAAGACTCCTGAAACAAACTCAAAAGTCTCTTTGATCAATCCTTGAAGATCTTAATTCCGAGCATATAATTTGCTTGACCCATGTCCTTCATTTAAAAGTTTGAGAGGAGCCACTCTTTTGGGGCGACAATCAACTAATTATCATACACGCAATATCATCAATATACAAAGAAAGGATAATGAAACTTTTCTTTAACCATTTAGCATACACGCAATGGTATGCTTCGATCATTAAGAATCCATTATCAGTGATGGCTCTATATAATCTTCTATGGAATCTTAGATACCATTGCCTGGATGACTACTTCCAGCTATAGATGGATCGTCGGAGCTTACAAACTTTGTGCTCCTCACCCTCTACAATGAGTTCCAAAGATTGAATCCGTGATCTATGTTTGACTTCTAATATATAGTTAAAATTTCGTAGATGAATGCTATATTATTTTTTTTCCTTCCTTATGCAATCCTAAATTTATTAAAACCTAGTTAATAACAATTTTCTGTATGCTTTAAGTTAGGCCAAATTTTTGTAGATCTATGCTCTAATGTACATGTTCTTTTAATCTAAAAACTCTCATAGTCTAACAACTATTATGATAAAATAATAATATTTTATAGATTAAAAGACAATTCTTTGATTATATAAATCTTCTTATTCGATTGTTATTTTATTTGAATATTGGTACCATTGGAAAGCTCCAAGGATAAGCTTTCCATTAATATATTATACTTATTTTTTGGATTTTTGTAATGAGAGTTCTATTTTCTCGAAATTAAAACCCATCCGAGGAAGAAGATAATCACGTGTAGCCGCGTCATCATGTCACGTCTCTTTTTTTTTTTATCAACATGGGCTTTGTGCATGTCATCCCATATGAGTAGTCCTCCTCTGCCCATGCACACACCACGTCTGTTGGCCGCCACCCAATAATCTACCGTACAAAAACCTCTAAATCTCAATAATCAAAGGAAATAGGGGGATTTATCTCTCGATCACTCTACATGGAATTTGTATTTTTTATCAATGCTTTGATCCCAAGGATTAGCCCCTTTATATAAAGCAAATCCCACCATAAAGAGAAGGATAAAAGATTTTTATCTTATCGATTGGTTGCTAACTTATTTTTAAGTTGTTAGCAATAGTTTCAAATTCAAACTCATTAAATCGGGCCTGCATATGGGCACAAAGTCGCGTGATGACATGCACAAAAACCCTTTTTTTATCCAAGTCACGAGAAGAAACGGAATGAGGATAAAGTTGGTCAACCTCTCAATCAACCATGCCAAATCAAAAGCCCACAATAAAAAAGGAGATGCGATATGATTACACGGCCACACGTGATCGTCTTCTTTCTCGGATAGATTTTAAATAGAATTTTCGGAGAAATAGAACTCCCATTACATCAAACTAAAAAATATATATAATATACCATTAAAAAGCATATTCTAAGAACTTTCCAATGACACCAACATTCAAATATAATAATGACTGAATAAGAAGGTATATCTAACCAAAAATTCTACCTTTAGTCTACAAATTATTATTTCTCTTACCATAAAGGGTGTTAGGCCATGAGAGTTTCTTGATTAAAAGAACATACATATAAGAGCATAAGTCTACAAAATTTTGGTATAACTTAAAGAATATAGAAAAATGCCATTATCTAGGTTTTTAGATACCTAAGATTGCATAAAGAGAGAAAAAACAATATAGCGTTTATCCATGAAATTTTTATTATATATTAAAAGTCAAACATGGATCACGAATTCAACCTTTAAGTCTCTGATACCAATGTGGGGCAGCGAAAGACATACTCAATCTTGCCCAGCAAAGATATGTTGCAACTTTGTAGAATCAGTCCTAGCTTGAAGACGGTTGATTCTTGTGCCCTCTCCTTCTTAGCAACAATCTTAGATCTATATGCTCGTGGTGGTTAAGGTTACAAATGAACCAAACTAATAATCCACCATACAAAAACCTCTAGATCTCAATGATGATAATGGAAGTGTGAAAATTGATCTCTCGATCAAGATTTGTATTTTTTGTCAATACTTTAACCCTAGGAATCAATCCCTTTATATAAAGCAAATCCCACCACAAAGAGATATGGATAAAAGACTCTTATCTTATCTTATCAATGGGTTGCTAACTTATCTTTAAGTTGCTAGCAATAATTTTAAATTCAAACTCATCAAATCGGGCCCGCATATGGGTGCAATCAATTTAGTTCCAATTGAATGCCCAACATATATATATATATATATGGTCAATCATATACATACAATGTGATAAGTTCATGAGTTCAACAATGACAATATAGAAAAAAGCAATGAATCCAGAAAAATGATCTTGATTGTTGTAGCTAACCTCTTTGGTTTGGGACCCATTCTATTAAGATTATCCATGAAACAAGGGCCCTTAGTAGGACGACAAGGTTGCGGACAAATGAGTTCTCCTGGAATTGAGTGGTTATCAATTTGCCAAAATCTTGACTTCCTCTCGGACATGCATTCTGGGTACGGTTGGCCCATGGTATTAAGTCTCACCGGGCAGTGCTCCATGACTGTCCTGCAATATCAAACATCAAGGTTTAATGGAATGATAAAGCACTAAAAAATAATTATGAAAAGCAACAACCGACAAAGCATGAAAAAAGAGAAGCCACTTTCAAATGTAATAGGGCATAACGATGCATTAACTAGACATGAATGCATAACCAGAACTTGCCGAGATGAAGCCTTCACCAGAAGAGAACACGATGAGAATAAACATTCATAAAAAATAATACAAGGAAATCAAACATAAGACATGCTCAAGACAATACAAACATCCGTGTGAATGCATTCTTAGACCAAAACACATATTCTGTAAGCAAATGGGCATAATCACTGTTGTTAACAAAAAAAGAAATCAGGAGGAGCATATGAAATGAAAGAAATGAATATCATGAAAAAAGGCAAAGAAATTCCACTCCAACCACATCTTGTCCAAATAACATGTAAACATATAACAACAATCAGAATTAGGAAAAATAGATACTAAAGTTTGCCAACCGGGAAACCAATTTTACCATGACCAAAAAGCAACACTGGACATCCCTGTAGCACTGTCAATCAAATTCATGACCAGTATCAAGTAGAATTGTGCTGGCGCAATGGACTAACATATAAGAACTACTGTCTCTAATGGACCAAACAAATGAAAGACAACCACTCATAAATACAAAGAGAAATCAAAAAATGAGCTTGAAGAAATCCCTATTCCATGAAAGTCATCAAAACATTGTACAACGACATGTTGCAAACAAACCTTACAAGATGACAACTATCACAAAGCATCAGGGAAAATTAGATGTTTTTACAGCATCAATGGAAATAGTTATATACATCCAATGCCACTTATTCATTACTATGACTACCACGCACATCAATATTCCAGAATTTCCAGAATGGCGCAGACATGTTTGATGTGAATAATGACCAGCAACATGCAATATCTAATCTGTTTGGTATTCAGGTACTTGGATTCATCAACATTGCAAAAGCATACATTATAGATCACAGCTTGTCTAAACAAAATGAGCTGGTCGAGCTTTAGAAGAAACAGGCAATGCTATTGGCACGAAGAAGAGGACCAGAGCAATATCATTAAATGCAATATCTGCAGGGTGGTGTGCTGAAAGAAGAGTCCCAAACTAATATAGGAGTTATTTCTCAACATCCACTGCCATTTATACATTACTATGACTACCATGCACATCAATATTCCAGAATGGAGCAGCCATGTTTGATGTGAATAATGACCAGCAACATGCAATACCCAAACTGTTTGAGCTTCAGTTACTTGGATTCATCAACATTGCAAAAGCATACATTATAGATCACAGCTTGTCTAAACAAAATGAGCTGGTGGAGCTTTAGGAGAAACAGGCAATGCTATTGGCACAAAGAAGAGGACCAGAGCAATATCATTAAATGCAATATCTGTGGGGTGGTGTGCCGAAAGAAGAGTCCCAAACTAATATAGGAGTTATTTCTCAACATTTAGGTAAGAGTCCCGAACTAATATAGGAGTTAATTCTCGACATTTAGGTAACTAGAATGCATATTCTCAACCATTTTGCAACAATCTATACTACCATACATGCTTAAAGTTCCCACTTGGATTACTCTAAGGGCCTGTTTGGTTGGGGTAAATATTTCCGCATGATATATTACCATGTTTGTACAAAAGTGGATGAGAGAGAGTGTAAAATAAATGGTCAATCTCAGGTCTACTTTTTTGAGAGAGAGTAAAATAAATACCACCAGAAGAGTGATATTTTTTCCCACGCTAGATTACTAAGTGGCTGGAATCATTCTTGATAAAAATGTCCTCACATATATTATGTTAGAATTATATTAATTACATTAATATAATTAATATTAATTATATTAGTATATATAAATATATTAATATATTGGTTGATAATATTTATAAATAATTAATATATTAATATATTTATTTATATGCCAAAACATACTAAAATTTATTTATAATAAAAAATATATTCTCAAATATATATATTTATTTAATTTTAAAATGTATATTAATTTATATAAATATATTTCAATTTTTGAAATAACTAATATTGAAAGTGTTAAAGTGAACCATATACATCCAACAAACAGACTGAAAAAAAATATTATTATCTGAATTATTTATTTAAGGGCATTGTTGGAAACTTGGCAATATTCTCATATAAGATTGTCACCAACCAAACATGGTAATCATTTTAGGATGCTATTTTTCTGAGTAATTTCTCCTCCATAATCATTTTTCCATATAAAGGATTCCTAGAAATCATCATATACCCCAACATAACACAAGACTGAAAGCCCACATGAAGAGAAAGCATGGTTGACCTGAAGTATCAATGCATAGCAATTGTAGAAAGGCAAAGGATGTGGATAACCATCTTCAGCTTCTAACGAAAGTACATGGATACGTGCATAGGAGTTCTTAAAAAGAGTTTAAAAAGAGTAGAGAATTAAACAAAATAATCACTTCCAGGTAGTTTTCATTCTAGAAACACCAGAAAATAAGTTGCAAAGTTTCACCTCGCACCTTGATTCGGGAACATTAACTTTACTTTGAAAGGATTTCTCTTCTCGATTTTTCTTCTGTTTGCATGTTCAAAACAGAATCCAAAAAACAAATTGTATAGGATTGGCCACAACACCAACAAATTGACCAAAAACTATCCCAAGACTTAACAGAACTGCCACCAATACCAAGAGACTTTGAAGTCAGAAATACACAGCAAGTACGGTATATACCATGACCTGTCAGTGGACATGTTACTAGAGCTATGTGCCTTCTCGAAGACGGGACAGCCAAAGGAACAACAATACCCCAACGGTCAGTATCAGCGAGGCGCAGACAAGAGATCAGGTCTTTCAAGAAAAACCTTAACCTCACCAAATGGATAGAACACTTAGGACAATCCTATTGTGAACCTAGCTACAAGGAAAGAATACTCATCAGGAGCGAGTAAAATAGAAGAAGGTCAGATTCACGGCCAAAACCAAGGGAGGAGGAAAAAAAAACACAATTTTGAAAAGAAAACTACAATACCGTGCTTAGAATCACTAAGAACGAGTTATATATCTCGTAATCTTACCAAACAGCTCCGATTCAATCAGCATGCTGTCTCCTTATAAATAAACAATTCTTGCTCGAAGATCCAGCGACCAGGTGCAACACCAGATAATTAAACCAAAATTTAACCAAAATAAATCGACAGAACTAAATCCAGAGACGACCAACAAATTTAAAATTATATTCACATGCAAATGCCCCAAAAATATATACCATGATCGTGAGTTAGTAACCACAAAACTCATATTTACAATTTATTATACAAGAGAATAAGAAAAAGTTGTGGCCTTTAGGATAATCTTGGCAAGACATCGTTCAGATCGCACCCATCCAAAGATTCACTAACATGAAATAACACCGATCCAGAAAATAGTGGTGCAAGACGAGGGGCACCGGTGACCCAGAACAAATGTGCAACGCAGGATCGCAAAAGCAAGATAAGTTCAAGCCACCACCACGACCCGTACAACGAAAAAAAGGAACTCAGATTCGGAACTTTAAAAAATCGCGATTTCTACAGCAAAATCCACAAATCCAAAAACAAACGACACTAGATCGATGAATTCATGAAAACAGCGGTAATTCCATCGATAGCTTCCGTCCTTATCACATATACCTCGCCGGAAAAGCCTCGGTTCGCAAATCTGCCCCAAGATCTCCGGACAGAAGATGGAAAACTCCGGATCGCCAGATCTCTCTCACCGGGGAAGGCCGAGGGATGAGGCGGAGGAGACGCACCCAAAGGCGAGAGAGAGAGAGAGAGGCACTTCCTCGCCTCTCTCCCCCTTCTTCACTCTGTCTCTCTCGTCTCCTCCGCGAGAGACGGCGACAGCCAGCGGTGAGCGGCTCTCACGGCCTGTTAACACGGGGAGGGTCTGAAAACCTCCCCCGACCCTCGTTTGTCGTGATGGCAGCTGTTAATTATTAATAATTTTTATTTATTTAGTTGAACTTTTTTATATTTATATTTTAATGCGGCGAACCTGGAGGGAGATTCGAACTCACCCGGCACGTGTCGAGCCCGTCCGCCCGCACCTTTCTTTTTTCTCATCTATCTGCTAAAAAAAATATATATATATATATATATATATATATATACCGCGGCCAATGTAAGTCAGTGATCGGTCACAGCATTTTTTTTTTTTTTTTCTCATGAAATTGAAGCCGCTTAATCTGGCTTATATTTTCATTATATTTAAGCATCAATTCTGATGTTTCCTTAGTCGTTTAATTTAACTTGTATTTTCATTATATTTAAGCATCGATTCCAATATTTCCTTAGTCATTTAATCTGATTTATATTTCATTATATTTAAGCATAGATTCTAATATTTTATTAAAAATTATCAAATTAAAAAAATTTAAAAAGTTCATTAACCGCATCAAATTTGCTGGATCCATCGTATATTTTTTTCTGCTCTCATCCATAACTTTTATGTCATATAATTTTAAAAAATTTATTATCAAGATGATAATTTAATTGGTTGAAATTGTGTTTTATAATTAATTGATCGTAGATTTAAAAAATTAATATTTTGTTGGTATCGGGTATATTTATTTTTAAATAAAAAAATAAAAATTTAATATTTTGAATTAAATATTATTTTAAGATGACGATTGCTCGTAGTTATATTGGATTTGTCTTCTATTTCTTTTTTAAAACATATATCTGAAATTAAACAGCGGTAAGCGCACTCTGGGGTCACTGGATTATAAAATAAGTAAGAAATATTTTTTATTAAATTTAATTATCCGATTTACGTCAGCACAATAAAAAAAGAGTCCTTTTTCTTCTCAGAGAAGCATCGATCCTCGCGCTGACCGTCCACGCGCGTGGTCATGTACTATAATTTCTACCACGATCCTTTTTTTTAACTTTTTAACTTCTTTATTTATTTATTTACCTCTTTTTCAGCTTTGATATCAGCGTGATCATGACCGTCAAATGAGTGGACCTCTCCCGAGCCTTTCCCCACCCTCTGATTCACCCTCTAATCCCTCCCGAGCCTTTCCCAACGTAATCTTTCTCATGCTCGACACCGTCTGATCATGATCAGACCGACGAAACCATCTATCTCCATTGTCAAATTTTCATCGTGGAATCGAGGTTGGTGGAAAAGTCTCGCTGTCTTTAATCGGGAATAAATTCGGGCACCGATGGCGACCGCCGTGCACGGTAAAGAGCGGAGGAGAGAGATTGGCAGGTCTTGTCCCCGCTTGTCGATTCTGGCGATGGGAAAGTGGAACGAGGACCAGAGCAGCGTCTGATCCTTGGAACTTTTCGGGCGATCGCTGTCGGGATCTCCTTCCACCGTCCGATCCGTAGACTCTTGAGAATCAATGTTCCGGTGTATGCACGGTACGTCTCAACCCGCGATTATTGGCGCCCGAGGCTGGTTCGTGGTCCTCGGCATGGAACGCGAACTTTATTTCCATGGTAGAAGGCAGGGGACGGCATGTTGGGCGTTGAGATCGTATATTTCACCATGTGCAAATATTGTCGTTTCTTGGTGCACAAGAGACACCACGTGCAAGCCCTAAATATCGGAGTTTGTCGTGTGGGTATCGTACTTAATTATTTGTCAAATGGAAATTTTATTTTTTTAAAAAAAAAAAAAGTAAAGGTCCAAGTGGTGCAAATAACTTGGGAGGGGATGGATGGTGCGTGATGCATGACGGTTCCATCAAACATCTATCACGATTAATTGAAGTAGAACATGGGGTAGAATTTGTTGCCGTGCCCAACGATTGGTTGATAGCGTAGAGATACGATTGTCTGATTAAATATCAATATTTTTTTTATTGAACAAAAAGGATGAAGGATAAATTCTGGTATAGTACATAATATGTTTAAATTTTTATAATCTTTTTTCATTTAAAGATAAGTAGATCAACTTGATATCATTAAAATACCGGCTAGTAAAATAAGAATAAAAAAAGAAGATCCTGACCTTTCACTTATACCAGCAAGCGATTTCATGATCGGTTGGTAGCAGGGACGGACCACCAGGGCAAGAGGAAGCCTTGGCCCCCTAATTTTTTTTATAAATTAATGATTTTTTTTTTTTGTTTAAAATAAATTAATATATTATGTGGCGAGATCGCTGACATGGATAGCTGACAGGCTGGCACATTGAAGAAGACCGCCATGACTGACACCAAGGCAACACCCCAGCCCGGACCACTTTGCCGGGTTGAGCTGAGCTGAGCCCCTTCAAGGCGACGGGCCGAGCTCCGTCCTCCGCCAGGTCGTGCCCACAAGCTCGGGACGCCTAGGCCAGAGCCGTCCTCTGCCAGGTCGCACCCGTAAGCTCGGGACACCTAGGCCGGAGCCTTCCACCGCCCTCCAGAGCAAGACCCTCGGAGGCTAGTGACCTGTGGCCGAGGTCGAGCTCAGCGCTCACCCGCCGAAATGGAGCCTCTCAGAGCGCACGCCCTCTGGACCGGGTCCGTCCTCCGCCCTCCAGAGCGAGACCCTCGGAGGCTAGTGCCCTGCGATCGAGGTCGAGCTCAGCGCTCACAAGCCGATGTGGAGCCTCTCCGAGCGCGCGCCCTCTCGACCGGGTCCGTCCTTCGCCCTCCAGAGCGAGACCCTCGGAGGCTAGTGCCCTGCGGTCGAGGTCGAGCTCAGCGCTCACCCGTCGATGTGGAGCCTCTCCGAGCGCACGCTCTCTGGACTGGGTCCGTCCTCTGCCCTCCAGAGCGAGACCCTCGGAGGCAAGTGCCCTGCAGTCGAGGTCGAGCTCAGCACTCACCTGCCGATATGGAGCCTCTCCGAGCGCGTGCCCTCTGGACCGGGTCCGTCCTCCGCCTTCCAGAGCGAGACCCTCGAAGGCTAGTGCCCTGTGGTCGAGGTCGAGCTCAGCGCTCACCCGTCGATGTGGAGCCTCTCCGAGCGCGTGCCCTCTGGAACGGGTCCGTCCTCCGCCCTTCAGAGCTAGACCCTCGGAGGCTATTGCCCTGCGGTCGAGGTCGAGCTCAGCGCTCACCCGCCGATATGGAGCCTCTCCAAGAGCGTGCCCTCTGGACCGGGTCCATCCTCCGCCCTCCAGAGCGAGACCCTCGGAGGCTAGTGCCCTGCAATCGAGGTCGAGCTCTGCGCTTACCCGCCGATGTGGAGCCTCTCCGAGCACGCGCCCTCTGGACCGGGCCCGCACTCTTCATCAAGGTGATCGCACGAGCTCGGAGCGTCCAGACCGGAGCAAGCCCTACCATCCCAGGACACCGACGAGCCACCCAAGGACTACAGAGCGGCGCCTCCCATGCCGCCATGACTACCTGCCTGGTCGTACCTCCAGGGGGATGGGCCAGCCAGAAAACACGAACCCCTAGGGCGACGACCCCCGGATCGAGGCTCTGGCAAGCTTCCCAGAATGGAACGACAGGAGAGGATATCAGAACGAATGGAAGCTTCCCCTACCACCTATCAGGAAGGTGTCTTGTTTACGGCACGGAATCCTGCCGCACCTGCCTGCCAACCCAGCGAGGATCTCGAGATAAGCTCCAAATGACCAATTTTCAACTACAAAGAACAGTCGACACCCCCAACAAGGAGGAGAGGTAACAATAACAATCCACCATCAACACAAGTGCAAGCTCAACCAAGAGGGCGAAGAACCGCCACCAAAATCACGGCTGAGGAAAAATGAGGGAAACAAGGAGAAATGGAGTGACAAGGAACCCCTCTGTCCCCGCTATTAGTCTCCCCCTGCTACGTTTTCGCCTCCTCACATCCTTCACTCCTCCTAGTACGGAGTCCATCAGGAGAGGCCCGACCAGGAGGATATGTTCCCCTGGATTGTCACTGACTTGATCGTCGGAGTGCCCCCACCGAAAACCCCGACCCGAGTCACTAACCCATGTTTCGTAGGTCCAGGAGCAGAGGACCGACAGGCAGCAAAGGGAGCACACTCCGGCACCGGTAGCAGCTACGGACCACGACGGTCTTGGCGGCAATAGATTGGCGCGCCAGGTAGGGGGGACAAACCCTCCATCTCTTCACATACGAGCCGGGCAGAAGGATGGTGACGACAAGGGCAAGGGAAGCTTCCACCAGTCATGCGGGGGACTCCCCCTCTCGAGGGAACCCGCACCGCCAAGAAGTGGAGCCACCCGCTCCGGTCCAGCCACCTCCACCAGAAGCCCAGCTGACTGTACTTACCCAGCAGATGCAAGTCCTTGCCACGGCAGTATGCCAGCTTCAGCACCAGCACCGGTCCGTGGCTAACCACCAGCAGCCAGGGACCCCGGCGGCCCATGCTGCAGCTCCTCGTGATAGCCTACGCTCCTTCCAAGGAAGGCCGTCGCAGCCGCGGGCCACCACCGACAACCAGGGCAGCCATCAAGCTCCGGCAAAAAGACAGCGAGCCGGCTCTGTCGACAGGGAGAGCCGCTCACCAAACCTCGAGCGGGAGGTGCCCAGACCCCATCGAGGCAAAAAAAGCAAGACCCTCCGCCACGGGTGCCATGCATCCATGTCACCTTCTCCATCTCCTTCGGCGGAGGGGTCCACTGATGAAGCCGTCAGGCACGCGGCGGAAAGGCGCCTGGAAAAACATAAACGCAAGCTGGCGGAGTTCGCCCGCCGGTTTGCCAGCATGCAGGGCTCCGCTAGTGAGCCAGTGGGCTACGACGCCCGTCCCCCATTCTTCCAAGAAATCCAAGCGGAGCTGATTCCGCACCGGTTCCAGATGCCGCAGGTGGATCCTTACGATGGGACCACCGACCCCCTGGACCACCTGGAAAGCTACCAGACCCTCATGAGGGTCCAGGGGGCCACCGACGCTCTTCTCTGCATCGCTTTTCCTGCTACTCTCCAGAAGGCATCCCGGGTGTGGTTCACCCGTTTGGAGCCGGAGAGATCAGCTCCTTCGCCCAACTAGGACAGAAGTTCGTGGCCCACTTCGACGCTTGCAGGAAGTTGCCACGAGAGGCAGACAGCCTCTTCTCCATTCGGCAGCGGGACCGCGAGCCCCTGTGGGACTACGTGGCCTGCTTTAAGGTCACCGCGTTGGAGATCTACAATCTTGAAGAGACAATCGTCATGCTGGCACTGAAGCGAGGGCTCAGGACCTCCTGCCTGACCTACTCGCTAAATAAGAAGCTCCCCAAAACCTAGTCCGAGCTCCTTCTCCGGGCCCAAAAGTACATCCGAGCCGAGGAGGCGGACCGTATGAGGCGGGAGCTCGACGGAGGACCCTTGAAGAAGTCGGCCCCTGCTGAAGCGTCCGAGACCCGGAGGCCAGCACCCCAGTAATGTGGGACTGAACGCTCTGATACCAAGACTGGTGTCGGACCGTTGATCGTTAAGAAACGATCTCTAGATTAGGGTGTCCAATTTAATTAAATTAAATCTAATTAAATAAAAATAACCATCGATCATTTGGGTCAGGTTATCAAAGTGGATATCACCTGAAAATACGGAATCTTATGAAATTTGGAAAGGGGAGATCGTCCAGAATACGGACCAGTTGTTCATGAGCGAGGTGGATCAGAAGCCGTTGGACCTAGAATACCAAAAACAAGCAATATATCAATCCTAAATCAAATAAAAATTAATTAAAATCCAATGCTTTGAAATCTATGCACCGAGATCCGTGTGCTCTGGGATCCGTGCACTCTGGGATCCGTGCAGAGCAGAAATCGGCAGCAGCGAACGTGAATGCTTTCACGTTCGTGCAAAAATGGCTTTCTTCTTCCTTTGGTCTGATGCAGGGGAGAACAGGGACCGAACGGAAGAGCAGATCCGGCGGGACCTTGCTGGTGACAAGGCTGGGCAGTGACGACGGTGGTGCCGGCAGGCGCTTGTCTTGTGCGGGCGGAGGAAATGGACCAGAACATGCGGCTTGGGCGGTCCGGATGTGGTCGAGCGGCGGCCGTGGAGGGCACGGCGGCAAGGGCCACGGCGGCGATCATTGCAGCAGCAAGGGGAATCCGGCGACTTGGGGCTTCACGGGAAGGACGCTCGGCTGCAGCGATGGCGGCGGCTTGCACGGGCGGTTACCAGATCTGATCGAGCAGATTTGGGAGATATGTGCGATGGTCGGGCGGAGCGTGGGAGAAACCTGTTGGTTGACCGGCTGGAGGCGTTGGCGGTTGGCTCTTCGATGAGGTCGGCGGACCGGGTGATGTTTGGTGGCTCGGCTGCTCGGATTGATTGCAGGCGAGGAGGATGGCTTCTGGCTTCGGTTAGATGGTTCTGCTCACAAATGGGAAGAAACGAGAGGCACCAAGGGATACTTCGATTGATTCACTTAGAAGAGAAGTGGTGAGGGAAGCACAAAGAGAAGAAATAGAACCAGGAAGAGAGAGAAAAGGAAGAAGAAGAGAACCAGGAAGAAGAAGTAGCACAGGAAGAAGAGGAATCCGAGAAGAGACGGAGAGGGAAAAAGAATCGAGAAGAAGAGAGGGGAGAGAAGTCGGGATGCACCCAGATGATTTCTCAAATATTTTTCGCTAATTTTATTCGATGACAAAAGCTTCTTAAATAAACTAAGATAACAACCGATAAAACTAAATCCCTAAAAATCTCAAAGTAATCGGAACGATTAAGGTATTTCGATAACTCTAAAAGAAATAAAAAATCTGATCTCCGATTCAGAGATATCCCAAATCCCACGTACACCCAATAAATAATAAAATAATAAGAAAAAAATATATCAAGATCCATCAAGATTCGTGCTGGGCTGGCACCGGGATCTGGACTGGCTGCTGGGTCTGAACTGGCTCAATGTCCCCATCATTTCTCATGTGCCGGGGAGAACTCGACTCCGTCGAGTCAGGCTGGAGGTGCTTAAATAGATTTGGATTAATGTTCTGCAGCTCCTCTTCAGTAATCCAGGAGTCCTCTGACTTCGATCTGCCTTGCCAGTGAACCAGATAGCGGTAGCAATTTTAACTCCTTGAAGACTTGATCTTCTCATCCAAAATTCGTTCAATCACATCGTGTTTTCCTCTCTTTTGAAAAGGTGGACTCTCAAGAGGAGGGTCACTCTCAAAGAATGCAGGCTCAAATACATCACCAGGTGTCAATGCTGGTTCTTTATATTCAATTAGATCCAAATTATTAATCAAATTAACTCCTAATTGTTTTTCAGCTCTAACCTCATGGTCTTGTTCTTCGTAGGCATCGGCTAATCCTGGGTCGGCAGTGTAAACTTCTTCTTCAAGGACATCACCTAGATCCTCATGTTCTTCAAGTGCCCCTATATGCAAGGTTCTAGATGGACACTGGCTAGCTACAAGACCTATCCCATTACACCTAAAGCAGTGGATCTTAGAGCTACTTCCACGGGAATTTTCTCTTATAATCCCTTTTCCTTTGTCATCTTTCAGGGGTCGACTACCAGGGGTCTGACTAATGTTAGGTTGTGGACCAGTCGGGGCTTGGTTCATGCTAGGCCTTGGACCTAAAATTCCTGGTCTAGAAAGTTCAGATCTACGAGTGATAGATATTTGCTGAAATCTTTCATAGTCTTGAGCTAATTGATATGCTTGCTCTATACTATAAACTTCTCTCAAAAACAATTTTTTTTGGATATCCACTCTCGGACTAGCTCTAAACCGGGATAAAGTGACAGATGAGTCTTCACGCACATTACATCGCATAAGGTATTCATCAAATTTATCGATGTAATCATTTACAGGTCCAGTTCCTTGGGTCAACCTTTGCCATTGGTCCAGGATTCGCTGTTGATAAGATGCAGGAAGATACTTCTCTCGAAGCTTATCCTTCATCTCATCCCATGTTCCAACGGGGTCCTGTCTCCTATGAATAGCTAACCTCTGGACATTATGCCAATATAGCTTTACTTGACCTAACAATCTCATTTGGGCAAACCTAACTTTTCTATCCTCGGACATATCATACCAGGAGAAGTAATGGTTTATATCAGCTTCCCAGTCAATATATTCTTTGGGGTCCAGGCGACCTACAAAACTTGGGGCGTTAACCTTAACACTCCTCATGATTCGTTCATCTTGATCAATTGGGTTGTGATAAGGCCTAAGTATTGGATGATTACCTGGATAATCATGTCGATCCCTAGGGTCAGGTCGGAGGATTCGAGTATGACCACCATCATAATCCGGGTACTCATTTCGGTCTCTAGGGTCTCTAGGATATGGAACTCTAGGATCTGTAACTCTTGATGAAGAGTTCCTAATAGGGTAATTGGTGTTCACTAGTTGTTCCTCTTCAAGAGCTAATACCCTGGCATCTAAAGATCCTAACTTGCTGTCAATGGTGTCAAGTCTACCTATGATTCCTTGAAGGGTAGCTTCTAAACTATGATCCATTTTGTTATCTAAGGAAGAATGTTCTGATTGATACTTGATTCATGACCTAGTTGTCATGCAAAATTAAAATTGAAATTGATCTTAACCTAACCTATTGCTCTGATACCAAATTTGATGTGGGACTGAACGCTCTGATACCAAGACTGGTGTCGGACCGTTGATTGTTAAGAAACGATCTCTAGATTAGGGTGTCCAATTTAATTAAATTAAATCTAATTAAATAAAAATAACCAGCAATCAATTGGGTTAGGTTATCAAAGTGGATCTCACCCGAAAACACGGAATCTTACGAAATTTGGAAAAGGGAGATCGTCCTGAGATTGTCCAAAATCCGGACCAGTAGTTCACGAGCGAGGTGGATCAGAAGCCGTTGGACCTGGAACACCAAAAACAAGCAATATATAAATCCTAAATCAAATAAAAATAATTAAAATCCAATGCTTTGAAATCTATGCTCTGAGATCCGTGTGCTATGGGATCTGTGCAGAGCAGAAATCAGCAGCAGCGAACGTGAATGCTTTCACGTTCATGCAAAAATGGCTTTCTTCTTCCTTTGCTTCGATGCAGGGCAGAACAGGGACCGAACGGAAGAGCAGATCCGGCGGGACCTTGCTGGTGACAGGGCTGGACGGCGACGGTGGTGGTGCCGGCAGGCGCTTATCTTGCACAAGCGGAGGAAACGGACCGGAACAGGCGGCTTGGGCGGTCCGGTTGTGGTCGAGCGGTGGCCATGGAGGGCACGACGGCGGTCGTTGCAGCAGCAAGGGGAATCCGGCAACTTGGGGCTTCACAGGAAGGATGCTTGGCTGCAGCGATGGCGACGGCTTGCATGGGCGGTTGTCGGATCCGATCGGGCGGATCTGGGATATCTGTGCGATGGTCGGGCGGAGCATGGGAGAAACCTGTTGGTTGACTGGCTGGAGGCGTTGGCGGTTGGCTCTCCGGTGAGGTCGACGGACCAGGTGATGTTTGGTGGCTTGGCTGCTCGGATTGATTGCAGGCGAGGAGGATGGCTTCTGGCTTCGGTTAGATGGTTCTGCTCATAAATGGGATGGAATGAGAGGCACCATGGGATACTTCGGTTGGTTCACTTAGAAGAGAAGTGGGGAGGGAAGCACAGAGAAGAAATAGAACCAGGAAGAGAGAGAAAAGGAAGAAGAAGAGAACCGGGAAGAAGAAGTAGCACAGGAAGAAGAGGAATCCGAGAAGAGACGGAGAGGGGAAAAAAATCGAGAAGAAGAGAGGGGAGAGAAGTCGGGATGCACCCAGATGATTTCTCAAATACTTTTTGCTAATTTTATTCGATGACAAAAGCTTCTTAAATAAACCAAGATAACAACCGATAAAACTAAATCCCTAAAAATCTCAAAGTAATCGGAATGACTAAGGTATTCCGATAACTCTAAAAGAAATAAAAAATATGATCTTCGATTCGGAGATATCTCAAATCCCACGTACACCCAATAAATAATAAAATAATAAAAAAAAATCCATCAAGATCGTGCTGGGTCAGCACCGGGATCTAGACTGGCTACTGGGTCTGAACTGGCTCAATGTCCCCATCACCTAGGCTTCGAGCTCCCGGAGGGACCAGCCAAGGCTGAGAGGGACCCCTGTCCCCGAGGAGAGCTACACCCCTCTCCTCGCCCCGAGGACAAAAATCCTCATGAAGATTGAGGGCAAGGACTACCTGAGGTGCCCGCCTCTATTGAGGTCCACCACCGGCCATGACAAGATGAAGTACTGCCGCTTCCACCGTGACCACGGCCACGACACCAAGGAATGTCGCAACCTCAAGTGGGAGATTGAGGAACTCATCAAGAGAGGCTACCTCAAGAGGTTCGTGGGGGGCAGACCTCAGGCGGAGTCCCAGGCTCTCATCGCTCTCCCGCCAGCTTCGGCCATCGACAACCTCCCCACCGAGGAGCCAGTGGGCATGATCTCTTGGGGAGCTGCCCGTGCATCCAAGAGGACCCGGGGGGCAGGGGAATCTGAGAATGTACTCCCCTTTATGAGGGAAGGGGAAGACGGTGGAAAAAATGTAAATAATGATGCCGTGGTCGTCGAAATGATGATCGCGAAGCACCCTGTAAAGCGCATCATGGTTGATAGTGGAAGCTCCACATACGTGCTTTTTTATGATGCCTTCTCCAGAATGAATCTCTCCTCCGATCAGCTTAGTCCCGTGCACATGCCCCTTGTTGGTTTCACGGGCGATTATGTGAGAATAGAAGGAGAAATCACTCTCTCGGTCACTGCCGGAACCCCACCTCAGCAGAGCACCGTCATGATGACCTTCATGGTTGTAAGGCTTCCTTCCGCCTACAACGTGATATTGGGTCGACCCGGGCTTAATCTACTCGATGCAGTTGTCTCCACCAAGAGGCTACTTGTACAGTTCCCAACTTCCTACGGTGTCGGGGAGATGAGAGGAACGTCCCAGCCGGTGCAGCATTGTTTCCAAACTCTCCCTGGGGCCAAGGTCCCTCAGGATGACCCCAGCGCGGACGACCTCGACCAAAGGGCCCAAGACCCTAGGGGAGGCTCGGTCGAGCATCTACTTTCCTATCCGCTCGGAGAGGACCCCGCAAAGACGGTGCAGATCAAAGCCCAGCTACCCGAGGAGGAGAGGGCTCAACTGCTGGAATTCCTGCGGGCGAACGTGGATGTGTTCGCCTGGACAGCGGCGGACATGCCAGGTATCCCCATTGACATCATTACTCATAAATTGAGTGTCGACCCAAAGCACAAGCCAGTTCGGCAGAAGAAGAGAAGTTTTGCCCCGGAGAGACAGGCAGCCATCAAAGAAGAAGTTGACAAACTCCTGGCCGCCAGTTTCATTCGAGAGGTCCAATACCCGAGCTAGCTAGCGAATGTAGTGATGGTCAAGAAGAATAATGGCAAATGGAGGATCTGTGTAGACTACACAGACCTCAATAAAGCTTGTCCCAATGACAGCTTCCCTCTCCCGAAGATCGACCAGCTGGTGGATGCCACCTCGGGTCACCGGTTGCTCTCCTTCATGGATGCATTTTCTGGGTACAATCAAATCCACATGCATCCAGAAGATGAGGAGCACACTGCCTTCGTCACCGACCAAGGGACATATTGTTACAGGATGATGCCTTTTGGCCTGAAGAATGCAGGGGTACCTATCAGCGCCTGGTCAGCAAGGTCTTCGAGGACCAAATTGGCTGCAGCATGCAAGTGTATGTGGATGACATGCTCGTCATGAGCAGGCCGGGCTCGAGCCATGTAGCTGACCTCGTCAAGTCCTTCCATAACCTGCGGCAGCACCAGATTAAGCTGAACCCGACGAAGTGCGCCTTCGGGGTGGCGGCAGGAAAATTCCTCGGCTTCATGGTCAGCCATAGGGGCATCGAAGCGAACCCAGAGAAAGTACAGGTCATCATCGACATGGAGCACCCGACCTCCAAGAAGCAGGTCCAGCGCCTGACGGGACGAGTTGCCACCCTCAGTAGATTCATCTCGAGGTCGGTTGATCGTTGCCTGTCATTTTTCAAGGTGCTGCGCAAGATGCATAACTTCACCTGGACCAAGGAGTGCCGGACAGCCTTCGAGGAGCTAAAGAACTTCCTCGCCTCTCCTCCGCTGTTCTCCAGGCTGGAGGAGGGAGAGGAGCTCTTGCTATACCTGGCGGTGACACCGGGAGCTGTCAGCTCAGTTCTCGTCCGCACAAACAAAGACAAATCTTAAAAGCCGGTGTACTACACCAGCAAAATCCTCCGTGACGTGGAGATCAGGTATACTCGCTCCGAAAAACTCATTTTTGTACTAATAATGTCTGCTAAACGTCTCAAGCCCTATTTTTAAGCACACCCAATAGTAGTCATGACAGACCAGCCGTTTAGGACTATCCTCACCCAATCCAAGACATCCGAGAGGTTGGCCAAATGGTCCCTACTGCTCAGCGAATTCGACATAGCATACTGACCGAGGTTGTCACAAAAGGCCCAAGTCCTAGCCAACTTCGTGGTCGAGTGCACCGGGTTTGCCAAGGAGCTAGAGCAAACAGCAACGGAGCCCGGGCCAGGAGAAGAGCCCTGGATCCTCCACGTAGATGGAGCGTCCAATTCAGGCAAGAGTGGAGCAGGCCTCATCCTAACCAATTGTGATGGGGTCGTGGCGAAATGCGCCCTCTACTTCAAGTTTGCCGCTACCAACAACCAGGCGGAGTACGAGGCACTCCTCGCGGGCCTCAGGGTTTCCCGCGAGCTGGGTGTGCAGGACTTGAAAGTCTTCACCGACTCCCAACTGGTCGCTGGACAAGTTTCCAGAGAATATGAAGCGAGGGACACCCAGATGATGAAGTACCTGGAGCAGGTCCATGCGAGCACGGCAGGCCTCCGACGCTTCAACATCCTCCACATCCCTCGAGGGGAGAATGCGCGCGCGGATGCGCTGTCCATGCTCGCGACACTGCCGGACTCGTCTCTGGAACGCGCCTATGTCAAGTACCTCGAAAGTCCCAGCTACGAGAACCTGATGGAGGTACATCAAGTTGACCCCGAGCCGAGCTGGATGGACAAGTATATCCGGTACATCACCGACAGCACCCTGCCAGAAGATCGTGCAGAAGCCGCCCTCGTCAGGAAAAAAGCCTCCCGCTTCGTCCTGATGGAGGGCCGGCTTTACCGCCGGTCTTACTCCTACCCACTCTTGAGATGCCTCAGGTCCACCGAGATGACCTTCGTGCTCCAAGAGATATATGAGGGCCTCTGCGGGAATCACGTGGGAGGGAGGACACTGGCTTACAAAGCTCTCCGCCAAGGATACTTCTGGGAGACCATGAGGGAGGATGCCACCGACTTCGTCAAAAGGTGCGACAAATGCCAGCGCCACGCCAACATACAGCGTCAACCGGCGGCGCCGATCTCCCAGCTCTCAACCCCTTGGCCCTTTGTCTAGTGGGGAATGGACATCCTGGGACCGTTCCCCCCAGCAACAGGACAACGAAAGCTCCTGCTAGTGACGATCGACTATTTCACCAAGTGGGTCGAGGCAGAGCCGCTAGCTCGAATCGCGGAAGCCAATGTCCACCAGTTCTTCTGAAAGTCAATCATCTGCCGCTTCGAGCTCCCCCATTGTATCATTACCGACAACGGGCGACAGTTCGACAACCGCGAGTTCGAAGGATTCTGCATGGCACACGATATCCAGCATCGGTTCACCTCGGTGGCTCACCCCCAAACGAACGGGAAAGCCGAGGTGACCAACCGAACCATCCTTCAAGGACTCCATACCAGGCTAGACCAAGCTAAAGGCATGTGGGCAGAAGAACTCCCGAGCATCTTATGGGCCTACCACCAGCGCCCAGGACGACAACCAATGAAATGCCCTTCAGCCTCGTCTTCGGTGCCGAAGCGGTCATCCCAGTCAAGCTCGACGTGCCCACGTTGCGGGTACAGCAATATGATGAAGCGCGGAATTCGATGCGTCTCCTGCTCGACCTAGACTTTCTCGAAGATGCGAGGGACAAAGCCAGCCTGCGGATGGTAGCCTACCGGCAAAGAGTGGCCCGATACTACGACGCCCGCGTCCGGACAAAGGCTTTCAAGCCCAGAGACCTAGTGCTACGGTGGGCGGAGGCATCCCAGCCTAGGGAGTGCGGCAAACTCTCCCCGAACTGGGAGGGCCCCTACAAAGTGGCTGAAGCCCTCTTACAAGGGGCCTACTACCTCGAAGACCTCAGTGGCGTCAGGTTCCCCAGAACATGGAATGCCTGCAACTTGCAAAAATACTATCAATAATATAAGGTTTCCCAGCAATGATAATAATAATGATTTTTTCCTCGCGCAAGTGTCTATCTATCTTGCAGGAAAATTCCAACAACGTCCTCGAGCCCAGCTCTAGGATGCTGACCCAAGACCGGAGCTCAAACCTCCGACCAAAGAATTATGGAGCCACCCCACTTTCAACCAACGACATCCCCGAGCCCAGCTCTAGGATGTCAAAGAACCATCGAGCCACGTAGCTCCCCATTCAAAGCATCCCCGAGTCCAGCTCCAGGATGCCAAGGCACCTTCGAGCCAAGCAGCTCTCAATCATCAACGTCCCCGAGCCCAGCTCCAGGACATCAGCTCAAGACCGGAGCTCAGATCTTCGGCCAAGAGAACCTTGAGCTAGGCAGCTCCCATTCAACAACGTCCCCGAGCCTAGCTCCAGGACGCCGACTCAAGACCGGAGCTCAGATCTTCGGCCAAGAAAACTTCGAGCCAAGCCGCTCTCCATCTGAAACGTCTCCGAGCCCAGCTCCGAGACACCAAGAGATCATGGGGCCACGTAGCTCCCATCAACGCCTCGAGCCTAGCTCCAAGGTGCTAAAGACCTGAGCCAAGATCTCAGGCAACCCTTGGGCCCGAGCCTAGTTCCACGTCCATGAAGGCCTCGAGCCTAGCTCCAAGGCAATCAAGACTGGTAACCCCCTTCTCTGATCTCCCTACTCGAAAAGAAAATGAAAGGGGAAGGAAAGAAAGAGAACAAAGGGGGGAGCCCGGCAACCCCCTTCTCTGATCTCCCCACTCGAAAAGAAGATGAGAGGGGAAAGAAAGAAAGAGAACAAAATGGGGGCATAACCAGCATCCCCTTCTCTGATCTCCCCACTCTAAAAAAAAAAGAGAAAAAAAAAAAGGGATAAAAAAAAAAGAAAGAAGAGAGGGGGAGGAAAGAGAGAGAGAACATGAAGGAAATACAGCATCGAAGCTACCACCTTCTACACTCAAGACGGGAGCTCAGATCTCCGGCCAAGAGAACTTCGAGCCACGCAGCTCTCAGTCACCAACGTCCCCGAGCCCAGCTCCATGATGCCAACTCAAGACCAAAGATCAGATCTTCGGCCAAGAGACCTTCGAGCCTAGCAGCCTTCGAGTGGCATCAACTTGCACCTAGCTTGCTGGTGCCAAAGTCTAACAAGTCGGCCCCACGTAAGGTGAGGCCCCCTCTCTGACCTCCCATACATCAAAAAGACAGAAAGAGGAGAAGGGGGAGTGAAAGGGAGGAAGCGCCAGATAAGAGAAATGAATGCAAGGAAGTTTGCACTTTATTGATTAAGTGTCAATTACAAACATCCCCCGAGCCCCCGACATGCCGGGTGGCCCTGCCAAGTACAGGAAAATAACAAGACATAAAAGGAAGCAGAAAATGGCTACTTGCTGGCTGGATCGCCGGGCTGGGAGTCTCCATCAGTAGGGGCTTCAAGCCGCACGGCTTCGGGCTCAGGTGGCACGGCCTCCTCGATGCCCGCCTCCTGGTTTAAAGCACCGGGATAGTCAAGGCGGCCGTAGCCCTCGGCCGAGACGAACTCCTCAACCAGGCAGCGCAGGTACATGAAGCCTTTGAAGAAGGAGTTCGACGCCGTCTGTTGGATCTTGATGAGGAACTCCTCCGAGGCCATGTACCTTTCCACCGCCTCCCTAGCTTCCTTCTTCGCTGCGGCCACCTCGTGCCTGGCATCCACAACCGACCTGGCGGCCTCCTTGGCTGCCCTCTGGGCCGCAGCCGACTTTCCCTCCTCCATCGCCAGCCAGGCCTGGAGGGATTGGGCGATCCCCTTCTGTCAGGCCGCCTCGGCGTCAAACATGCCCAACCGCCGCTCAGCGTCAGCAAGGTCCTCGGATTTCCTCCTCGACTGCTCCAGCTCGCGGTCGAGGCTCTCCTGGAACTCCTTCACTCGTCCCTCAGAATTGGTGAGCTGCCTCTCGAGGTCCTTGACCCGCCAGTCAAGCGCCCCGTCGGAGTCGGCCTTCTCTTTCAGATCGACCTTCAATGATGCGATCTCGGCCGCTTGCTGCTGCTCAGCTCGCTCCCAGTTTCGGCAGCAGCTTCTAATGAAAAGAGCCTCGACACCCAACTGCATCACATGGGGAGTCAAAAAAAAAAAAAAGAAAAAGAGAGAGAAAGAGGATAAGGTTGCTTACCATGTAGAGGTGGGGGAAGATGCTGTCGATCACAGCTCTAACCAACAGCCCATCCATCTCCTCCCGGTCGCATGGCTGGATGGAGAAGTCCATCATGCGGTAAGCCAGGGCACGGTTGTCGGCTAGGGAGCTCTCTGGCCCTAGCTTGAATGGAAGGCGACACCTCGCCTCATCTTTCCTGCTCTCCCGGAGAGTAGGTGCGCCCGTCCCTCCGGCAGTGGGACCCCTAGGAACCGGTCGAGGATCCGGCACTGTCGTGGTTGGAACCCCCATCGCTGGAGAATCTTTGGGGTGGGCCTCTCCACCTTTAGCCTCGGCCATCCTCGGACACGAAGAGGGGGGCGGCACAACGGCAGCAGCGGTGTCAACCCGGGCGGTCGCCTCAAGCTCCCTAACAGGGACTCCAGCCAGCAACCCCGTTCGTCCTTCGACCTCCCTCCTCGGAGCGACCAGCACCACAGGGGCAAACACCGGTGCGCCCTCAATCCGAGCCCGCCTCAGAGGAGGCTCGGCAACCGTCCCAGCGGGCGGCCTCTTCTTGGAGATCGGCAATGGCTCGCCCTCTGGGAGGATCAACTCTACACACAGGAGCCAAGAAGGTCAACCTAAGATGAAGAAAAGAGAAAATGCAGACGAAGAAAGAGCTGAACTCACCTGGCCCCGCCGATGAGTCGATCCTGGCGTCGAGAAGGTTCTGCTCTGACAGCAGGACCTCCAGAGAGGGGATCTGAGCAGTGTGAAGCTGATCGTAATCATCCCGATCGGCTGCATCGACCGCAGAGATTCGATTGGGGGATCGGTCCGGCTCGCTCCAGGCCCAGTCAACCCCCTCGATGTCCGCAAAGAAAAATTTGCTCTTCCATCCCTTGATGGAAGAGGGAGCTCGAATTTGATGCCCTTTGGACGAGAAGATAGAGACCACCACCTGTCCTCGGTCGGGTGGCATTTTAGGGTGAAGAATGCCCTGAATAAGGAAAATCGGGCAACGAACCCATGGACATGGCATAGTACAATGAAAAAGAAGATCACCCTGATGGCATTCTGCACCAATTGGGCGGGGACCAGGTGATAGTTATTCAGGACAGATAAGAAGAAGGGATGAAAAGGGAATCAGAGACCTCCGGAGAAGTTCCCCTCATAGAAGGCGAGATGCCCCGGACCACTGGAAGTGACCCGCTCCCCGTGGCGGGGGATCATGAGTCGGACGAAAGCCGGGATGCTATAAGCATCCCGGATGGCCTCTAGCTTCGCGGTGGAAATCGTCGAAACGACCCCACTCGGACCTGTTGACCGGACAGACTCAGGAGCTGATTCGAGCAGCAGGGGAGGACAAGTGGGACTAGAAGGAACAGGAGGGGCAGGAAGGGCCGGTCTCATGCTAATCCTAAACAGTGCCCCCTCTGACTCCTCGTAGAAGGAGGAGAGCACTACCCTTTAGGCGAAAGATTCAGGACGAGATATGCTGGACTAAGAAGGAAGGAGCCTACCCCAGAAAGGAAGAAGGGAGAGGAACAAAGCCAGTTTGGATCCCTAGAGAAGAGAAGAACGAACGCAGATCGTGGAGAAGGAAGGATCTGGGCACTGCAACAAGCGTGAAAGATTTGAAAGAAAGGAAACTTTGAGTAAGAAATTTTTTTCTTTTCACTTCGAGAGGATCCATCAAATCCACGCTATTGTGACCCCCTCGCCAACGGATCTGCGCCACATGCTGTCCATCGACAAAAAAAAAGTCCTAGCCGCTCAGAATTTTGTGCCAGCATTAACTACTCCTCGGACGTGGCCACGTGGCACCCCCGTACTGGCCGGCAAGGCCATCCCTCGAAGCACCGGCGATCGCGGCCATCATTGCACCGAATTTTCGCCTTTCCATGCTAGCTCCACAGTTACTCCCTTCGTCCCGAGCGCCACGCACTAACGAGCCTCGGGAGTGGGGGGCAAATGATGTGGCGAGACCGCCGACGTGGATAGCTGACAGGTGCCACATTGAAGAAGACCACCACGACGGACACCAAGGCAACACCCCAGCCCGGACAACTTTGCCGGGCTGAGCTGAGCTGAGCCCCTTCAAGGCGACGGGTCGAGCTCCGTCCTCCGCCAGGTCATGCCCGCAAGCTCGGGATGCCTAGGCCAGAGCCGTCCTCTGCCAGATCGCGCCAGCAAGCTCGGGTCTCCTAGGCCAGAGCTGTCCACCGCCCTCCAGAGCGAGACCCTCGAAGGCTAGTGCCCTGCGGCCGAGGTCGAGCTCAGCGCTCACCCACCGATGTGGAGCCTCTCCGAGCGTGCGCCCTCTGGACCGAGTCCATCCTCCACCCTCCAAAGTGAGACCCTCGAAGGCTAGTGCCCTGCGGTCGAGGTCGAGCTCAGTGCTCACCCGCCGATGTGGAGCCTCTCCAAGCGCGCGCCCTTTGGATCGAGTCCGTCCTCCGCCCTCCAGAGCGAGACCCTCGGAGGCTAGTGCCCTGCAGTCGAGGTCAAGCTCAGCGCTCACCCGCCGATGTGGAGCCTCTCCGAGCGCGTGCCCTCTGGACCAGGTCCATCCTCCGCCCTCCATAGCGAGACGCTCGGAGGCTAGTGCCCTGCAGCCGAGGTCGAGCTCAGCGCTCACCCGCCGATGTGGAGCCTCTCCTAGCGCGTGCCCTCTGGACCGGGTCCGTCATCTGCCCTCCAGAGCGAGACCCTCGGAGGCTAGTGCCATGAGATCGAGTTCGAGCTTAGCGCTCACCCGTTGATGTGGAGCCTCTCCGAGCGCGCGCCCTCTGGACCGGGTACAGCCTCCGCCCTCCAGAGCGAGACCCTCGGAAGCTAGTGCCCTGCGATCGAGGTCGAGCTCAGAGCTCACCCGTCGATGTGGAGCCTCTCCGAGCACGTCCCCTCTGGACCGGGTTCGTCCTCCGCCCTCTAGAGCGAGACCCTCAAAGGCTAGTGCCCTGCGGTTGAGGTCGAGCTCAGCGCTCATCCGCCGATGTGGAGCCTCTCCGAGCGCGCGCCCTCTGGACCGAGTCCGCACTCTTCATCAAGGTGATCGCACGAGCTCGAAGTGTCCAGACCAGAGCATGCCCTACCATCCCAGGACACTGGTGAGCCGCCCAAGGACTACGGAGCGGCGCCTCCCATACCGCCATGACTACCTGCCCGGCCGTACCTCTAGGGAGATGGGCCAGCCAAAAAGCACGAACCCCTAGGACGGTGACCCCTGAATCAAGGCTCTGGCAAGCTTCCCGGAATGGAGCGACAGGAGAGGATGTCAGAACGAACGGAAGCTTCCCTTACCACCTTCAGGAAGGCGTCTCGTCTACGGCACGGAATCTTGCCGCATGAGCCTGCCAACCCAGCGAGGATCCTGAGGCAAGCTCCAAACGATCAATTTTCAACTACAAAGAACAGTCGACACCCCCAACAAGGGGGAGAGGTAACAACAACAATCCACCACTAACACAAGCGCAAGCTCGACCAAGAGGGCGAAGCGCTGCCACCAAAATCACGGCTGAGAAAAAGCGGGGGAAACAAGGAGAAACGGAGTGATAGGGAACCCCTCTGTCCCCGTTATTAGTCTCCCCCTGCTACATTTTTGCCTCCTCACATCTTTCACTCCTAGTGCGGAGTCCATCAAGAGGGGCCCGACCGGGAGGATCTGTTTTCCTGGATTGTCGCTGACTTGATCGTCGGAGTGCCCCTGTCGAAAATCCCGGTCCGGGTCACTAACCCCTATTTCGCAGGTCCAGGAGCAGAGGACCGACAGGCAGCGAAGGGAGTGCACTCCGGCACCGGTAGCAGCTACAGGCCACGACGGTCTTGGCGATAACAGTATATAATAGGTCTTTGGCCCCCTTAATTTTTTAAAAATAATTACTAAAAAAAGTAAAAAGATTTCAAAAATAAAATTGAAATAGAGTAAAAATTAACAAAAAAAATTCTCCATGCACCAAAAAAATCCCAAAAAATCTTTTTAAAAAAAAGGATGAACCTAAGAGGCGTCGCCGACTACCATCTTCTTCTTCTCTTCCAAAATCCTGAAGTTTAAACCAGATTGCACTGGCCGCCGCTGCACCCGACACGGCACCCGCTGACCCCACCCATCACAGTGCCAGCCCACCTATCACAGGTCCCCTTCACCGACGGCCACCACAGCAGCCATCAGTCTCATTCTCCAAAATTTCAAAGCCCAACCAAACCCCACCCGCCGGCCGCCGGTGCCCCTGACAGGGCACCCATTGCACCCATCCATTGCGGCACCACCCCACCTGCCATCTCCTTCATTGACAACTGACCCCAGCCGTCTCTTTCAACTCCAAAATCTCGAAGCCTAAAGACCCCAAACCCTATCCCGGCTATCTGTCGTCTTCGCTCTTCGATGGTGACTCTTCCTCGATTCCTCTCGTGGTTAAACGTGGCAACGCCGGAGCCGACGGTGCCCCCGTAACAACAACCTCTTGGTCCTCTTCTAAAATTTTTACTCCTCGATAATAGCGGTAAGCCACTTAGTCTTATAATTTTGGTACAACTATTCTTTATTATATCAAGGATGGGTTTTTTTTAAAGAGAAGTTCAACGTAACAATTTTCTTTTTTTTTTTGTGAGTTGAAATGCTAAATAATGTGGAAAAACATAGAATATGTGAAGGTTATGGCATAATAAAGTAAATGTAATTAATATTTCGCAAGGTTTGAGTTGATTAGATGAAGTTTGGAAACAACTCGGTAAGAGAGTAGTACTTAAGATAGGTTAATATTTTTTTAACCTCCCTAAAAAAATTGGTGTGGTCCGTCCCTGGTTGGTAGTAAGACAAGATCTCTACTAACTGGGCTACCGCCTTAGCAGTAAATATCAAATCATTTGCTTGCTACCTTTCATCTTATTGTCATTTTGTACAGTTTTATTCCAAAAAATCAAGTTATGAGCTAATTATTATTCGTACGATATATTCAATACATTTTTTTAAAAAAATTATATTTTAAAAAATATATATTTTTATTTTATTATATAGTTATTTATAAAAAATATTTTTTATTAATATAACAAAATTATTTTATTAATATATTAATTATTGATTGGTATCATTGTTTATATATTTTTTAATTAATTAATATCATTATGAATTTTTTTTGGTAAATAAAAGGAGAGGGGGATAAATCTCGATGTAGCTACCCTCACTAGGCCCCAACTCTGCCAGACTATGTTCGATTCAGAGTAGTGCGCTCTCTCGCCATCCCAATCACGTGCTCCGAGAAAATTTCTGTATTTAATCAAGTCATCCACAAGGATCATGTCTCGAACCTGTGACCAATAAAAGATGAGAATCACAGGCTCCAAGAAAATTTATGTATTTAATCAAGTCATCTACCTCAGGCTCCAAGAAAATTTCTGTATTTAATCAAGTCATCTACCACAGGCTCCAAGAAAATTTCTATAATCCCAATCACGTGCTCCAAGAAAATTTCTGTATTTAATCAAGTCATCCACAAGGATCATGTCCCGAACCCGTGACCAATAAAAGATGAGAATCACAGGCTCCAAAAAAATTTATGTATTTAATCAAGTCATCTACCTTATGCTCCAAGAAAATTTCTGTATTTAATCAAGTCATCTACCATAGGCTCCAAGAAAATTTCTGTAATCCAATCACGTGCTCCAAGAAAATTTCTGTATTTAATCAAGTCATCCACAAGGATCATGTCTCGAACCCGTGACCAATAAAAGATGAGAATCACAGGTCATCCACAAGGATCATGTCTCGAACCCGTGACCAATAAAAGATGAGAATCACAGGCTCCAAACCTCAGGCTCCAAGAAAATTTCTGTATTTAATCAAGTCATCTACAAGGATCATGTCTCGAATCCATGACTAGTGAAAGATGAGACTAAATCTCTACCAACCGAACCACCGTCCTAGCGGTGAATCCTCCTTTTTTTTTTTTTTTTTCTAAAGCCACGGTCCCTCCGCTCCCATAAAGTATAAATATTTATTTAAAGAACATTAATGGAATAATACTTAAATTTATATTAATAAAAAATATTTCTTAGTATTTAAACCAGTTTATTTTGTTTCATAAATAACTGCTTAATTGGAATCCATAATCTAAAGAATTAAAAGTTATTTTTTAAAAACAGAATATATTTTTTGGTTATTTAATGATTTATAATTATTTTTTTATTAAAAAGTTATTAATAATTTGTCATAAGAAAAAAAAAAAAAAGGATAAGTTTGGTGACTTTTATTAAACAAAAACACATGCTTGGAAAATAATTTTTTCCAACTGCTACGATGAAATAAGTATTTAGGCCCTTAGTAAATTGTTGAATTTTTTTAAAAAATAATATATTAAAATATATTAATTTTTTAAAAAATATTTTAAAAATTAAAATATTTTAGGTTCTTAATTGATTGAAGCGCGTTATCAACCTATACGCACAAATATATTCTATCTCCTGAAAAAGCGACTGTTTTCTTTGTGAATCTGTTATCGTTTTGCCCGTCTCGATCGCTGCCCTCTTGAAATTAGGGTTCAAGGGACGCAGTTTGAATAAATATTCAGCTACTTTAGGGTTTTCCCCTTTTCTCTCTTCATTCTTTCCATTTGGCTGGAGAGGGAAGGGTGATGGTCGTGGTGGTGATTAGTTTAAGCTTGGAGGTCGAATCTGGCCGCCGGCGAGGTGGCGGGGGTGGTGTGACGAGGTTTTCTTGGCCCTATGCAGGGCATCATGTCTTCATATGCGGTTATTTCGCATGTCTCCCCTTTTATTTCTTCTCCTTTTTCTTTTCCACTCCATTTGTTTTCTTTTCTGGTTTTTTGTTTTATTATTTTTCTTGGATGGCATTGTAGTATCTACAAAAAAAAGCAATTTTGATGATAATTTTTGTTGATGGACTGATCCTCGTCCAATGATGCTCATGGATGAATCGCTTACAGAGTTTCAGGCGTTTTTTGATCTTCCGCCGGGTGTTTAGCAGGTAAAGATAAGAAATCTTCAAGTTTTCCCAGCAAATTTTAGTTGTTTTTACCGCTTCAGTATTTTTTTTCCCTTTTGCTGAGCGTTACGGAGTTGTTAGAAAGATTCTGTTTGAATGGAATTTGGTTAATGATAACTAACAGAATTCACTGTTGATTCTCATTTTTATGCGAGATCTGAGGGGGAAGAGACTTGCATGGCAGGATCACGTAGCTTGAGCGTGGTTAGTGTGGACGATCTGCTGAAAAAATAAAAGAAAGATCGCTCGTGCAGACCAAGGGCCTGGAAAATTTGTTATTTTGAAAATGGGGGATACGGGGATGACAATAATCAGAATTTATATGATCATGTGTATCATCTTGGATATTTGGGTATGATCATATGGAGAGGATGACATACGCTCCGAGGGAGATTGTAAGGAAATGGATGAATGATAGCAGGGAGAGAACCTTACTTATGTATTCTTTTTGTTTATGATATGCTGAAAAAAAGTAAAGGAGAATCAATATTGTAAGCCCAGGGGATGAAAATTTTGTTTTGGAAATAGGGATGTTGGCGTGGAGTCCTTGTATCGGCCGGTCGGAGCTGCTGCGCCGCAGGACCGCTTCATGGTTCACCTGCAAAACAGGTCTCTTGCCGGAGTTGTTCCGACGAGGGACACTCTGATGCCTAAGTCAGTGACGGATTCCAGCCATAGAATGGGGAAGAATGTCGAGAGTATGAGAGAAAAGCTCTTAGAGTATGGGTGGTTCCGTGAGTGTTTGCGTACCTCCTCGAGTCATTCTTCTTACCATTATTTAAGGGGAGGCCTCCGGCATGCGGTCCGCTCTTTTTCCGGTGATTGTGGGGAGTCAATTTTTTCCATGATTAGCGATCGTGGGTTGTCATTGAGCGGTTCCAGCCAGATCGGAGGCATGGCAGCTGGAAAGGCGCGCCATGATTGTGGCATGGAGAGTGTTGATTGTAACCGTTGGTTACAGTTATCTATTTGGACCAGATCGTGGTCCTATCTTCGGGTTTTCCCTTTGCGTGGGCCGAAGACTTGGCGTTTGCCCCGGGGTCGGAGATTGTGTCTACGGCTGGGGCCGAAGAGCGTGTCTTCGGAAGTCGACGAGAAACTTGGTCTTCGATCAGGGTCGAAGACGTCGTCCGAAGTTCTGTCCTTCGAATGTCGTAGTCCGGTGAGAAGCCTTGGGTTGCCTGCAGTTGGTCTGGCATTTTCCTGGTCCGAAGTTCGGAGAAAAAGGCTTCGTCCAATCAAACTGGAGTTCGGTTCGTAGCTGAACCGGGATATCCCAACAGTTGCCCCCTACTCTCAGTTTTCAAAGCGAGGTTTGTCTCGAGAAGTGAGAGTATTAATGCTTTGTCATTTTTCTCGCAGGAGATAGTGTAGTAGATGATTACGGGATATCTGATTGGACTGTCCATCATGACTGCTGGTTGATCTGGGAACCAGGCGGTGGACAGCTGTCATTCCCAAATTAGAGAAAAAAGAAAAAGCGGGCGGCCCTGGGACCTTCTCTCCTTTTCTCGTCGCACGATGGTTAAGCCAATCTGTTGGTTGAGATTTGGATGGTTGTGGCGGCTTCCCTTCGTCCGTTGGATGATGGATGCGTCTCATCCCGGTGGTTAGTTGAAGGCAGGTTACCTCCCTGGGTAACCTGGGATCAAATCAACCTGGTAGGGGTTCAGAGACCCCTGCTTTTCTTTTGAAAAAGGGTGAAGGTCTGGCTAAAGAAGCTTCTTCAACCTCGTCTCATCCTTCGTCCAACTTTCCCTGTTCTGGACTACCAGTCTATTCCGCAGGTAGAATATTTCTTTTGCTCTCTTGCTTCATTCTTTTGTCATTGAAGAAATCATTGAAAGTCGAGGGAAACAGGTTGGGCCCTCGGGGGCCGGTGACGTAGTAGGTCGGAGTCGATTTCCAGTTCAGTTTCTCATGGTAAGGCGGCTCTTCTTTGGGAACGCTATCGTATTCCCGAGGAGTTTTCCATCGTCCTCCCCGTACTCGAAGAACGAATGAACAAACCTCCCCCTGGGTGTCTAGCAGTGTATGAAGATCATCTGAAAGCTGGTCTTCGGTTTTTCCTGCACCCTTTCTTCATCAAGATCTTCCGCTTGTACCAAGTGGTGCCACCGCAGTTGACCCCGAACAGCATCCGGAACATCTGCGGATTCCTGGTCATGTGCAGCATTGCAAGTGTAGAACCTAGGACCAATTTGTTCACGGCCCTTTTCGTTCTTAAGAGGGATTTCCACAGCAACAGATGGTGGGTGGCCCTAGATTAGGCCGCAAGGTCATCAAGGACATGTCCAGCGCCATCCACGGGTGGAAACCCGTTTTTGTATTTATGTTATCTTTTGATCCATGGGGCTTCGACACTGTGTGGAAGAAACCTCGTCTAACCACCAATGGCGGGGAGAAGGTCTTGGTGGCTGATCAGTCGAATTACGATCTCTTGGTCAATTTCGAAATTGCCCCCATCCAGGAATTGTTGGAGGAGAGAAATCTCCATCTTGCGGGAATTAGCAAATTCCCTAAATTAGGTATAGTGACTGGAATTTCTGCTCCCTTTCTCCGATTTTGTTGTAGCTCGGTCAATTGAAATGAACTCTTTTGTTTGTAGGTGGCGGGATGAAGCCCGGTGTGAGTTGGTTCCGTCAGACTTCGGAGAAAAGGGTAGCACAGGCCCCTCTCACCAGGTCGGCGGTTCGGAAGAAGGCTCGAAGGGACGACCCAGAGAGGGACCGAAGCACTTCGTATTCCCGGGAAACTTCAGGGGAAGATGCAGCACCCGTGGAAGGGGCCCCATCGAGACCTTGTCCAATCGATGCTCCACCGGCGGCTACCTCCCCGATTCGTACAATGGGGAGTCCGCCTCAGGCGGTGGATGTGCCACCGTTTTGCCCCCCTACATTTGATAGGGGTAAAACATGGCAAGTCGAGGGAGAGTCCGCCCGCGGGGCTTCTCCAGCTGGAAGCCGTTCGGCGAACTCTTCGGAGCTTTCGCCTACGGAGGGACTGCCGGTCCCTGCCATACCCAGGCAGGCGTTGAAGGGTACGCTGCTGCCTCATGATTTGGCGGTTCTTCAGAATCGGAACCTTCCCAGGGTGTCCGATTCTGCCTTCTCCGCCCTTCAACAGGTATGATCCTTGGCGTCCCCTTTATCTTGAGAATTGTTCGATTCGTGATCCCGCATTCTTGACATAGCTGGTCTATGACCTTACTTTCATGGAGGAGGGCCTGGGGAACGTCGACAGTCTCATCCATGGCCTCAAGGAGGAGCTTCATACTGCCAGGGCCGCCAAGGAAGTAGCTGAAGAGTTGAGGTAGTCTATGGAGGACTGCCTCATCCAGGTGAACGATGAAGTTCATGAACTGAAGGGCGAACTGAAAAGTGCCCATCTGACAATGGCGGAGCAAGGGGCAGGGTGAAGAAAGAGCAGAAAACAAGTCGACTCCTTGGAGCAAGCTGCCAGGGAAAATCAAGAGAAAATAGAAAACTTGACCAAGGCGGTAGAGGAGGCTTCTAGGAGGGCCGAAGAGGCGATCCTGGAGTCCGAAGCTGCCAAGAGAGAGTCCGTGTCTTTGAAGAAGCGGTTAGACGATGCTGTAGCAGACTTCAAAATGTCCTCACGATTTCAAGAGGAGATAAATGAAGCATCCTTGTACGGCTATCAGCATAGATTTAACGACGGACTTTCCAAGGTAAAGGAGGCCTTCCCTCACCTTGATCTTTCCGGCATCCTTCCTTTCAACATAGCCAAAGAAGGAGTGGAGGAGGCCGAAGCCGTAGTAGAGGCCGAAGAAGTGCCATGCCCGAGTGAGGGGACCACTGCCTTAGTCGAAAATCTGGGGGTGACCCCGACTCCGATCCCGGTTCGAGAGGAAGTTCAGGCTGGGGGAGTCCAAGCCGAAGGTTCTCCGGTCTCGGCCCAGATTGATGAGGTCCTCTCAACACAGGTTGACAGACTGCTTTAGTCGTGTGGTGTGGGATCTCCTCCCGTTGACATTGGGTGACTCGAGTCGTTTTGGATGTATTTTCTTCTTTTCTCTTTCGTATTGTTGGATTTTGTATGATAATCTTTCCAGATTTGAAATGACTTATTCCTCCTTTACATATGCAATGTTGTGTTTCATATGTGGCTTGAACCGGTTTTACCGTTCTTTCTTCTACTTGGTCGAATAGTCGTGGCCGAAGGCCGTTCAGTTGATAGTTGACGAAGACGAACTCTGGAACGGACTAGAACTCCGTTGCCGAAGACCGTCTACGATTGGTCAGGCCGGTGTCACCTTCCTTTTAATGTCAAATCTATCCGTTGGGGCGGACAGGCATCAACTCCCCGTCAACCAGTGATTAGGGAAGTTTGATTGTGATTTTTGTTGTCCACGTGGCACGTCGATATTCGTACAGTCATGATTTCTTGCACCTTGTGTGCCGCCAGGTCTTCTTTTTTCAAAAAGAAGCCATTAATATTGCCGTCGCACGATGAGAATTTCTCCGGATTCGAAGCGATGGTAGTTGTTGTCCTGGGAATGACCCCCGAGCGACCTTCTGGTTCTCGAAGCATCGTCCGGACACGTGGCACTTTTGATGCAGCTGGGAAAGGACGTGGAGCACGCCTTCCCGCAGTCGGTCGTGGGTGCAGGGTCTCTATAAATAGGACCCTGCCTTCTGTTGTCGAGGGCTATCATTCTTGTAGACTCCTTTTCATTAAAAATGAGGTTCAGCACTTCTGAGCTTCGCCGAGCCGCAAAGAGAAGGGCAGTTGATCCAACAAGGAGGAGGAGCCCGGAGTATTTCGAGTCGGGGAATGATGAGGAGCCTCTCGTGGACCGTTTGGAGAAGAAGGTCCGCCTGTTGGAGGCCTAACTGAGGGAGGCTTGGGCCCAGGTCGCGGTGGCAGCCACGGAGGTAGAAGAGGCCAAGAGGGAGGCGGCGAATGCCGTCTTGGACTTTAGGACGTCTGCTGCCTTCAAGGAGGAAGTCGCTGAGACGGCTCTGGACTCCTTCCACCAGGAGTTCCGGGAATGTAGGAGGAAGGCCTTCAAGTTTTATAACTTGAAGGGCCTGGACAACATCAAGCCCTCCGTTCCCTTTTCCGGACATGAATTTGATTTCGACTCCGATGAGGGGTCGGATTCTGGTTCGGACGGGAACCCCGGGGCCCTTCGTCATCCCTCCAGATCTCCCCCCGTCGGTACGGGAAAAACCCGGCAGGAGGTTATTGAAAATTTTCCACATCTTATCGATGCTACTCTTTTTTTTTTTGTCTCTCTTTTTGAGCATCTTTTCTTTTTGTTCTCTCTTTGTGAGAGTTTTTTATTTCTTTTCTTTTTCTTTTTTTTTGTAAAAAATTGAAAAAAAGAAATGAAGTATCTTTTCTTTACCTCTTCCCATGCGTTTCTTGCAACATGTTGTATCATGTTTTGTTTGGAATGTAGACTCCGCATACCATTTTCGGTCTATAGGGAAGAAGTGAGGTCAGTTGGACCGTTCTTGGCATGTCTGTTGTCGACAGAAAGGACGACGTGATCCTTTTAGGCACGTTTTGGATTTACCGTAGGGTAGGGTGTCTACACCGTCCCTGTGCTTTTCTGTCGTGATCAAGGTAGGCTGTTCAGGCCTGCCCCGGTGCATTTTCGGATTTACCGTAGGGTAGGTTTCGAAAACCATCCCTGCGCCTTTGATCTTCTTGGTGGCTTGGTCAGGCCATCCGTTGCGCTCGTCGGGCATATCGATAAGATGAGTGGATCAGACTCTCCTTTGCGCAGTTGACCGATTTTTCAGATCAGGTCATTTAGGCTATTGTCGTTCAGTCGAAGCAACCAGCCGTTCCGAGTTGAGCAGGGTTGAGTAACTTTGCACAGGAATTTTAGGAACTCATTTATTGATAGTATTTGCGAAGGTTTTGTACATTCCATGGCGGGATAGAGTCTTTCCCTCCAGGGTCTTGAGTCGATATGCTCCTGGTCGAATCATTTCTTTAACTTGATATGGGCCCTCCCAGTTGGGGAGAGTTTATCCTGTTCCGTTGGCCTGGATTCCTCTGCCCTTCGCAATACCATGTTCCCTGTGCAGAAAGTTTGCTCCTTCATTCTTGAGTTGTAGTATTTGGCGACCTTTTGCTGGTACACCGCCATCCTTATATGGGCCTGGAGCCTGGTGCTGGGTAGCAGATCTAGGTCGATCCTTCTACGATCGGAGTTTCCAGGCTCTTCGTAGTTGTCAATTCTCAGGGATTGCAGGAAGACTTCAATAGGTAGCATAGCTTCGGTACCGTACGCCAGGTTGAACGGAGATTCGCCGGTGGCCATTCTCGGGATAGTTCGGTATGCCCAGAGAACGGAGGTTAGTTCTTCGGCCCAAAGCCCTTTGGCGGTGTTCAACCTTGTCTTCAGACCATGGAGGATGGTCCGGTTAGTGACTTCGGCTTCTCCGTTGGACTGTGGATGAGCAACGGAAGTCAGCCGATGTTGAATGTGGTACCGAGCGCAGAAGTTCTTGAACTTCGGATTGTCAAACTGTCTCCCGTTGTCCGTGATAATGACATGTGGATGTCGAACCTGAATATGATGGAATTTTTACAAAATTTTCCACCTTGCCTTTTGTGATATGGGCTAGTGGTTCGGCTTCTACCCATTTCGTGAAGTAGTCGATGGCCACAAGAAGAAACTTCCTTTGCCCTGATGCCGGCGGGAATGGGCCAAGAATGTCCATTCCCCACTGGGCAAAAGGCTATGGGGCTGCTAGTTGGGTCAGGTGACTCGCAGGCTGTCTCTGTACATAGGCGTATCTCTGGCACTGGTCGTACTTTCGCATAAAATCAGTCGAGGCCTTCTGGATGGAGGGCCAGTATATCCCTGTCGAATGATCTTGTATGCCAGAGACCTGCCTTCCAAGTGATCGCCACATATACCCTCTTGGACCTCTCTCAGAGCATAATCCGCATCCGTTGGTCCCAGGCATTTTAGCAATGGTTGAGAGAACGATCTCTTATAGAGGGTTCCGTCTAAGATGACGTACTGAGATGCCATCCAGCGGATTTTCTTGGCCTCTGCCTTGTCCTCTGGTAGCTCTCCCTCATTTAGGAACTTGATGATAGAGTCCATCCAGCATGGTTCAGCGTCGATCTGGCGCACCTTCGCAGCCTCTTCGACTATGCTTGGAGTTTCAAGATGCTCAACAAAGATGCGCCCGAGAGATTCTGGTGCCGTAGTTGCCAGTCGAGACAACGCGTCCGCCCGGGAGTTCTCTGATCGCGGAACATGGATGATTTCAAAATGTTCCAGTTGGGAGGATAAAGCCCGTACCTTTTCTAGGTACTGTACCATGGTTGGATCTTTGGCTGCATACTTTCCGTTAACTTGATTTACAACCAACTGGGAGTCTGAGAAGGTTCGGAGTTGCTGAACTCCCAAATCTTTGGCGATCCGAAGTCCGGCAAGCAAGGCTTCGTATTCGGCCTGGTTATTAGAGGCATGGAAGGAGAACCAGAGTGCGTACTCTATAGTGTGACCGTCAGGTTCGGCCAGCATGAGTTCAGCTCCGCACCCAGTAGCATTGGAAGCTCCGTCCACATGAAGCATCCAGACGGACTTCGTCTCCTTCGGGACTTCGTCTTCTACCGAAGATGCTTCGTCTTCGGACTTCCAGGTGCACTCAGCCAAGAAGTCGGAGAGCACCTGGGCCTTCATAGCCGATCGGGGCTGAAAACTGATGTCGAACTCACTTAATTTTACAGCCCACTTGGCTATCCTTCCAGAAGTGTCCGGAGATCGGAGAACGGCCTTAAGAGACTGATCGGTTAGCACCACAATAGCGTGGGCGTGGAAATATGGCCGCAGTCGCTTTGTCGCAATCACCAGAGAGTAGATCAGCTTCTGCATCCTCGCATATCGCGTTTTGGCATCATGTAGCTTTTTACTGATATAATAGATTGGCTTGTGGGATCCGTCTTCATTTCTCCGGACAAGAACCGAACTGATTGCTTCATCTGAAGCAGAGAGGTATAGATAGAGGACCTCGCCTTCTTGAGACTTGGAGAGCAATGGCGGGGTCTTCAGGTATTTCTTCAGCTCCTCAAAGGCAGTGTGACAGTCTTCAAACCATTCAAAGCCCTTTGACTGCCGGAGCACCTTGAAGAATGGATGACATTTCTCCGCTGACCGACAAATGAATCTGCTTAGGGAGGCAATTCTCCGTGTTAACTGCTGGACTTCCTTCTTGCAGGAGGGATGTCTCATATCTCTTAGAGTTTGAATCTTTTCATGGTTGACCTCAATCCCTCGTTTGATGACAAGGAAGCCCAAGAACTTACCCGAAGTGACTCCGAAGGTGCACTTTGCCGGGTTCAGCTTCATGCGGTAGCGCCGTAGGGCACTGAACGACTCTTCCAAGTCGTGGATGTGATCTTTTCGGAGGAGGCTCTTGACGATCATGTCGTCAACATAGGCCTCCATGTTTTTCCTCAGTTACTTTTCGAACACCTTATTGTTCAGCCTTTGAAACGTTGCTCCGGCGTTCTTGAGGCCGAACGGCATCATCTTGTAGTAGTAGAGACCTTTATCAGTAATGAAAGCGTCTTTTCCTCGTCTTGTGGATCCATTCTAATCTAGTTGTAGCCGGAAAAAGCGTCCATGAAGCTCAGCAACTGATGGCCGGCAGTGGCATCGACCAGCTGATCAATCTTTGGGAGGGGGAAGCTGTCTCTCGGGCAAGCTTTGTTGAGGTCTGTGTAATCGATGCAGATCCTCCACTTGCCGTTGGCTTTCTTCACCGTTACCACATTGGCCAACCACTCGGGGTAGTAGGCCTCTTGGATGAACCCTGCTTTAAGGAGCTTGCCGACTTCTTCGTCCACGGTTTGTTGTCTTTCAGGAGCGAAGCTCCTTTTCTTCTGTCGCACTGGCTTGTACCAGGGATAACTTCCAACCGATGAGTGATTACTTCGGCGGGAATCTCCGGCATATCCGAGGCTGACCAAGCGAAGACGTCGGCGTTGTTTCTGAGAAAACGGACCAACTCTGTTTTAGTTTTCTCATCGAGTGCACTCCCGATCTGTACAACTCTGGAGGGGTCTTCCTTTGTCAAAGGTACCGGGACAGTCCTCTCCATGGGTTCACCAAGGCTTGCGGTTGCATCCCTCGAGTCCAGCTGATCCGGAGTTGTTGAATCATTGGAATGCCTATCTTCGATTATCAGGCACTGCCGTGCTGTCCTCTGGTCTCCTCTAACTTCTTCGACACCGTTCTTGGTGGGGAAGCGTACCAAGAGGTAGTGAGAGGAGATCACGGTTCGGAACTTGTTCAAGGCAGGCCGTCCCAAAATAATGTTGTATGCTGAGGGGATGCGGACCACCGTGAAGTTGATCGGCAGGCAGTGTCTTTTATCGGGGTTCAGTGCCAAAGGTTACAGGCAACACTATCTCTCCCTCGGCTTGAACTTGATTGCCTCCAAAACCGGTGAGTGATATGGGGGATCTTCGTGGTTGATGTCTAGGCAAACACATTTTAGAGAATGAATCGTAAATTAATACATCAGTCGAACTTCCATTATCAACAAGGATTCGTTGTACATCATAATTGGCCACTACGGTCGAGATTATAAGGGGATCATCATGTGGGAGCCGAACTCCCGCAAGATCGTCGTCGGAGAAGGGGATAGCGTTGTTGTCCTTGAGTCGCTTTGGGGCTTCGTCCTCATCCCTTCTCCAGCTAGTGGGTCGGTGTATCATCCCTACACCTCCGTTGGTGGGCCTTTGATTTGACAGTTCAGCCTCTTCAGGAGGTGGCTGGGGAATAGTAGCTTCCGACCAAGGTCCTTGGCGACCGATGTACCGTCCCAAATACCCTCTTTTGATAAGATCCTCAATTGCATCCTTCAGCTGGATGCACTCTTCAGTGTTGTGGCCGTGGTCCCGGTGGAATTGGCAGTATTTGTTCCTATTCCTTACGAAAGAGGAGGCCTTCATGAGACGGGGCTGTTGGAGATAATTTTTTTCTCTATCTCCATGAGGATCTCTTGAGGGAGATTGAGGGGGGTGTAGGAGTCAAATCTTCCTCCCGATGCTCTAGGCCCGGGAGGGCTTCTTCGGCGGTCTGTATATTTGCTGCCATTGTTATTGGAAGTTAGAGGACCTTGTCCCCTGTTATTCTTCTTTTTTGAAGGGGGTTTCTCTTCAATCAATCGTCGATTAGCCGCCTGCTTTTCAGCATCGGCATATTTCTGAGCACTTGACAGGAGCTCAGCGTAACTTTTAGGGAATTTCCTGTCCAGGAAAAAAGTAAGCCTGGAGGTGCGAAGTCCCTTCTTCAGTGCAGACATGGCTACGTGCTCGTTGAGATCAGGGATCTCAAGTGTGGCCGCATTAAACCTGGAGATGTAGTATCGCAGGCTTTCTCCTTCGTTCTGGTGAAGGAGGAACAGTGTGTCCGTATTCCATGGAGTCTTGTGGCAGGATCTGAAATGCAAGACAAACAGTTTTTCTAACTCGGAAAAAGAGTCAATGGTACCTGGGCGCAGGCTCGAGTACCACATCCGAGCAGTTTTCTTCAAGGTAGCCGGGAACACGAGGCAGTACATCGCGTCTGAAGCTCCTTGGATCATCATATAGGCCTTGAAACTGCTCAATTGGTCGAGAGGATCGAGGTGCCGTCGTAGGATTTTATCTAGGGAACCCTAACGTGCCGAAGAATAACCTCGGCCATGATACGGTCGAAGTAGGGTGGGCGTAGATCACCCACAATCAAATCGTCGGGATCCTTCAGATCCCACATTCGCTGTTCTCGCGTCTTTGCCATCTCTGACTCGATGGCTCTGAATCTCCCGTTGTAATCGGGTGTCTGTTTCGACGCTCTCTCCATGGAGGTGGAGTCTTCGGAGGAGGGTGAGGGAGTTTGCCTAGGCCTTTTCCCTTTCCATGGGGAAGCGGCAGACCTAGGCAATCTCGAAGTTCGGCCTTCAGGAGAGGGCCGAGAACGGGAGGAGAGATGTGTAGGATCCTCCCGTGGGGCTCTCTTCCTTCGGGACCGAGAGCTATGTCTGGAGGCGGCCGGTGGATTTCCCACCGGAAAAGCTCTGTTCTGGAAGTCCTGAACTATGGCTGTGAGGTTGGTGACCTGGTTCACGAGGGCTTCAAATTGCTGTAGTCCCACAACAACTATGGGAGGTGGGACATCGTTCTCCCCCGGGGGTGCTCCCCCCTGGGATGAAGCACAACTTCGGCTTGTAGAAGCTATCTGAGTCTTTCCTCTTGCCATCAAGAACTTCTTACTTCCCCTTGTCTAGGAGGGAGCTTAAAGAGTGTTAATGCCCCCTTACCTGGCGCGCCAATCTGTTGGCGGAGTTCCTGTATCGGCCGGTCGGAACTGCTGCGCCGCAGGACCGCTCCCTGGTTCACCTGCAAAACAGGTCCCTTGCCGGAGTTGTTCCGACAGGGGAACTCCGATGCCTAAGTCAGTGGCGGATCCCTTTCACAGAATGGGAAGAATGTCGAGAGTATGAGAGAAAAGCTCTTAGAGTATGGGTGGTTCCGTGAGTGTTTGCGCACCTCCTCGAGCCATTCTTCTTACCATTATTTAAGGAGAGGCCTCCGGCCTGCGGTCCGCTCTTTTTTCGGTGATTGTGGGGAGTCAATTTCTCCCATTATTGGCGATCGTGGGTTGTCATTGAGCGGTTCCGGTCAGATTGGAGGCGTGGCAGCTGGAGTGGCGCGCCATGATTGTGGCATGGAGAGTGTTGATTGTAACCGTTGGTTACAGTTGCCTATTTGGGCCAGATCGTGGTCCCATCTTCGAGTTTCTCCTTTGCGTGGGCCGAAGACTTGGCGTTTGCCCCGGGACCGGAGATTGTGTCTACGGCTGGGACCGAAGAGCGTGTCTTCGGAAGTCGATGAGAAACTTGGTCTTCGGTCAGGGTCGAAGACGTCGTCCGAAGTTCTGTCCTTCGGATGTCGTAGTGAAAAATGACTAAAATGGAATAACTAACTAGCTAGCATATGATGATCTCTGGAAAAATCGAAAACTCTGAAAGCTGTTCTAGGACTTGAACAATTTGTAATTTTTGAATGCAAAGGGTGAAAAAAATAACTTACGACACGAGCATGGCATTTCATGATAGTTGGACATGATAAAGGTGAATTTTTGATCTGGTGAGGTGTCAAGGTCTAGCTGCAGGTTTGCTTGAACCCAATACTGTCAATATCACCATGATGCAGAAGACCAGAGGTCTTGAATTTGCAGCGAATTTCTTTTTGAGTAATAGAGTGGCATTTGTGCCACCCACCAAGGTTGAACCATGGGCCTCTCCCAAGTGCAAGCCCTTAGGAGAGGGATGCCAACTAGCAGAGCTAATAGATGTTGGCAATTCATGGTCAATTTCATGTTTACATGATTCTTAGTTTCAATATGAATAATCAAGACTAACACTCAAACAGTTTCTATCCTCCCATAAAGCATGAATGCACCATCTTGTGCATCTCAGGAACACCATTATCTTCTTCTACATTTCATCTCTGTTGTGTGTATTTGATTGCCAAAATTGCCAAAAGATCTAACAACTAAAGCTTACAATATTTTTGTTAAAGAATTTCAACAGATGAACCACTCATTTAAAATTAGTGGAAACCAAAAATGTTCTATAACATGTTAACAAAGTCATGCGGATGTTCATGTATAAGAGGGCAGGCACGAGGTTGATATCATCATGTTATGGGAACAAATGTAATGACCTCCAGGAAGTTGAACCTACTTAGGTCCTTTTAGTCATCTGTGAGGCCTTTTTCAATAGCCTCAAGCTGGTTAAATGACAAAAACCTTGTAGAACCATTAAAGCTTTCAAGTGCATTGATTAGAAGATAGGCCTAGGAAAGATGAATATGCTGTGGAAGGATAATCAAGTTCATTCATTTGTTTTAACTTCATAATGTTCTAAGGACCCTAGTGCTCCTTTAAAATCTCTTTGAGACATGAAGCACTGTCCATGACATAGATAATGATCTGCACATTCTGTTGAGTTAAACAGTCAAAAGAGAGGATATATTTTGGCCACTTCCATTACTTTAGACTCTAACATCCTTTGACTGAGTTAATCTACCAAAACTATGAATCTTTAAGCAGGATAGAAGTATATAACTTTGTCTCAAATTATGTTATGCCATGGTTCCTCTTCAGAGCATTTTTTTGGAAAACCATCTTATTCCTTATAAATAATATATTTATTCTTTAAATCATGCTTTTCAGAATCAGACCAAACCAGGCAGTTTGAGGTGTTCTGAGCCATATCGGCAGCAAACCGAGACAGTTCCAACTCATAAATCGGAACAATGGCAACAAACAACGAAGGGAGAGGGAAAGAGAGAATGACATCGCTGAAGGTCGGCGATGGCTTGTTGAGTAAGGGCGAGCACAGTTCGGCTAATCAAATCGTTACTGTATTTTTAAAATTAAACCGATTCTATCAGTTTTATAAACAACCAAATGAAAATCAAACAGATCAGACTGGTTCAATTGGTTAACTAGTTAACCAGTCTGACTGATTTTGTTTCTTGATTTCTCGATTTTTATTTTTTTAAAATATATTTCAAATTGCAATCCATGAAGCAAATGAACTGAATCGAAAGCTTTCTTAACATTAATCTTATTATCAACTTAAAAAAATCAAAACAACCTTTCTCTTGATTATAATTATCTTAAAAATGAAATCTAACAAGATATTCTAATATAAACAGAAAAAATAACAATAACTTCATATAAAATCCTATAGCATGGCTTTAATTACTAAAATCCTTTCATGATAAGTGTCATAAAAGGCTATCAAATAACAATTACATAATACCATCAAATATAATCCCAAATGTCAAATGAAACACGTGATAACATAGCTTCAATTATCCAATACATACATAAAAATATCATAAAAATTAAGTTCTTGAACAACACATGAGCATAATTCATAACTCCAAATAAGATCCCATATCTTCTTTCCGATGCGGGACGGGCTAATCTAGGGATGCAATGCAAATTAATATTTTATTATTTTTATTTTTTTAAAATTGTCAGCAAACTGAAACTATAATTTAAAATTAGCTAGTTATTATTATTATTTTTAATATAGAAGGGATTAAGCTATAATCAAATTTTTTAAATAACTACAAGCAATAATAAAAGTCCTGGATTTAAAAGAAATTAGGATCGTGGGTAATTGAGAAACTACCTGTAAGTTTAGGCTAAGCACAATCAATTAATATATTAATCTAATAAAATTAAAGAAAGCAACTCTTTACCAATATCAATTAAATATTTTAAATGGAAAGGGGTGCTCACAAGCTTGATCGTGGTCGAAACTGGAAGAGGAGGCGTTGAACAAATCGAGTTGCAGTCCTAGCTAGATGGCAAGTCCGATAAAGTTCTTGGACCTGGAATACCAAAAAGTAATAATTGTAGCCAGCGTTTTCCAAATCAAAATAATTTTAGATCTGGTCCAAAAAATCCCAAAATTATGGTTGATGCACTCTTCTGGAAATGCTCCGAAAGGCATGCGAACTCTTCGATCATGCGCTGATCAGGATGCTCGGGAACCCGATGATGTGAGGCTCAAAATGCTGATCTTAAAACTTTTTTTTCACTTTTTTTTTCTTTTTCTTCTTTTTCCTTTAAACTTGAAGTCAGCTCAGAATGTAAACTCTGCATTCATGTTTGTGCGGGAGCTCTCCTCTTTAGACCGAAGGCAAGGTGAAACAGGGGATCAGCTTCGGAGTGGTTGGCTGCGCTCGGCGTTGGAAGAGATGTCGCGGACGAAGGAGGAGACGACTGCCGGTGGTCTTGGGAAGGATTGGTCTTCAGAGGAAGGGAGGTCCGACGGCGCAAAGACCCAAATCTGTGACCCTGTTCTGGAAGTCGGTGATTGAAAGAACAGTGGCGCAGGAGCAGGGGCTGGTTCCGATGGTTGGTGGTGACGGATGGGGTTGGATTACTATGAACGGGGGTGTGGGCGGAGGCCGACAGAGATTGGGTGATCCAATTATGGGCGGAAGAGATGGGCGACGGTCATTACTGTTCGGGCAGAGGTGGGATACGAGGTTGGAGGTCGGCCAGAAGGTGATGGATTGATGATCTCCGGCGAGATCGGTGACCTGATGGTGGTCGGTTTGGTTGGTTGCAGACGGCGGCGTGGGATCGACAATCGGGAGCGCAGGTGACTGGTGGTCGCAACTTGAAAATGACTTGAAATATGGGCTCGGTGATTTGATTTCTCAGATTGGCAGGAGGAAAAAGTAATAGAGAAGAAGAAGAAGAGGAAAGGAAGAGGGAGAAGAGAAGAAGAGAGGAAGAAGGATAAGAGAGGAAGAAAGAGAAGAGAAGAAGAAGAGAAAGGGGAGTCGGGAATCCAACTTCTTTATTCAATATTTGTCGATGCCTCAACTGATACATGGGACTTCTTTAAATAGATCCTGGTCCTTCATAAATTGGAGACCAAAACTCTGGGATAATCCAACAGATTGGAGACCAGATAAACTAAAATGCTAAAACTCAAATCAAATTGAAACAACTAGTCTAATCTAAAACAGACTCTATACTAATCCAGTTTTCATGCTCTAAGATCCATGCATGAGCTGGATACAAGAATAATAAAAATAAAATAATATGTCCAATCCCAATACGTCCAGATAAAATAAAAAAAATATAAATGTTTACTCAAAGATGTGTATTAGGATATGTGCTGGACGATGTACTCATCACTTCTATCATAAGTCACTTCAAATGAAAGTCTTGTTATGTGAGCTCATATATGAATCAAGGATTCACCTTTTTTAGAAGGGAACAAATGATGACTAAATTGTAAAAAAAAAAGGAATCATTTTGCCGCTTTCCTCTTTATTAGCTTCTCAATTTCCTGCAGCATCTCGAACAGTGAAACGAAACTTGATGACTATCCCTCCTCGCATCTATGAATTATTCTTTAACTCTCCATATTATAAATATTTATAAGAATACAGATACGGAGTTATTGTTTCTTCTCCTTATGTTAGCCCTCATTACTTATAAATATATTAATTTTTTAAAATAATAGAAACCTATCAATATATCTACACATCTAATCTAATACTAATTTCATCATAATAAACAAAAAATTATAAAGAAACAACCAAACAAGCATTCAACAAAATAATATTAGGATTTTTTCTTAAAAAGAAGTTTACATACATGGAGGGTGGGCGGGCTGGCGGCTAAGAAATGGAGATAGAGAGAAAAGTTTCTAAGATTTGATAGACTAGGATTTTCTTATGTAAAATAACAAAAAGTAATAACTAGGTCTAATTTATATGCATCATATATGTACGGTTCGGTTCAGTTAACCGACAGGTTTCAAAATCATGAAATCAAAACCAAATCAGAAAATCAGTTTTTTTTTAAATTGCCAAACTAAAATTGAACCGGTTTGTTTGGTTAACCAAGAATTTCGGATCAGTTCAGACCGATTTTTCGATTTGGTTCAGTTTTTCGGTTTTCAAAGCCCACCCCTACCGTTGAGGTCTATGGTATTCTGCATCCTCTATTAGCGCCTCTAATCGAGAGATATAGAAAGAGGGGAAGGAAGGGTACCAAAGGGAGGGAAAAGTGGCGGAGAGGATGCTCAAAGGTTACCGGAGTGCCCTCTTCACCGCTATTCCTGCCCTCCAGTATGCTCCCTCTCCCCTTCTCTCTATTAGAGATCCTAACGAAGAATGTGGAGCCCCAGAGGCCTCCATGACCCTCTGGTGGCCACCGCTGGCCCTTTGAGGGCCTTTGCTCCCTCCAATGGCCATTGCTGGTATCTCCTCTAGCTCCCCATCTCTCCTCTCTCTCTTTCTCTGTTTGCCTCCCCAGTTTGTTTCTGTGTTTGTTCGCATTGTGGTCCAGTATGGGCCATACCGGCATGTATCGCCGGCTAGCCAAAACAGGGACTAGTTCCATTTCCGCATTCATTGCTTTAAATGATAGAAATTATGGATTTTTGGCAGAGTAAATGTTCTTGGTTTTCTACTCTTGACATTGCCTGTGTGGACGTTTGGAATATTATGTTCATAGTTGGCATGGACGGGGTACTGCCACTGAAAAGCAACAGTGGTCCGTTGAAAACCTTGCATTTTAACTTTAGTGGGTCCTAGCTCAAAAATCTCCTTCAATCAAAGTTTTACTCAGTTTAACTAGTTGATGCTTAAACTATTGGTGAAACATATTTTACTGTCCTACGGTGAGTAGGTAGCAGATGTAGAGTCAGAGGAAAATTTGGGATATTTTGATTTGTTATGTGACTTTGTTAATGAGTGGAATCAGTTTGGTGAATCCCTTTCAAACTGATTTAGTGAATCTCTTCCTAACTGATTTAGAGAACAATTGTCATTTGTATCGGAAAGTAATTTTATTTGTATTTCTTCTTCTTTTTTTTTTAAAGCATATTGTGGTTATTTGTCACCACCTTGGATCGAACCCAGAGCCTCTCCTATGGGGAGTTGGGTGCCACCCAGCTGAGCTAACAGTCATTTGTGGTTTATGTAAATTATTGTTGTGTGGCTTATTTTTGTAGTCCAGTTATGCATAATTATGTATTTGCACATGTTTCTGTGATTATCAATAGAAAATATGGTCTTATGGTGGATGTCAGTACCACTTTCTTGTTAATGGTATATTGCAGTTTGATGAATGGCAACGATGTCGTGCTGATGAGTATGGGACTATGAACAATGTGATATTTGTAGAAGACAGGGAAATGGTCAATGGCATCTTTTTCTACACAGTGTGTTCCCATTTTTTTACCTATCTTGTCTGCATCTTTTATCCTATTTTTTGATAGTCGTCGAATAACTCCAATGCATTGAATTATACTTGTACTTTGTTAGTGCTTGCAATTTATATGTACTTTCTTTTCTGTCATCCAGGCCTCACTGCCAAGCCACATGCACCCCGACCCCATACTTCTGCCCTCAGATGAAGTAATGGAGGATTCCCATGATTGGGTATACTGGCTATTATCAAGGCAAACTATATGTGACATCATTCCCGTGTCAAGCAATGGATGATGTATAACCTTTCTAATAATTTGCTTATGCTTCCATATAGTTTGTTATATGATATTGTAAGTTTGCAGATCTTCATCATGGGTGTTAAAATGCCTGTGAAAAAAGCAGTCTTTATCATGTATGAAGAAGTAATTGTCCTATGATTGGATATACAGGCTATTAATCGATGTATACTCTCGCAGGGAGCTTCTGCATCTACATGCTTATATATTCTTGGTCCTTCATTGGATATAGCTCTTAAAACTTTTGGTAGAACATTATTATACAAATTTGGTAGAAGCTGTCAATTAGAATGATCTTTGAGCAATGGCAACATAGAGGTGGTTCATTCAATAAGCTATGTCTAGGTAAGTTATCTTGCTAAAACACACCAGATGTTGCACCTGCTTTTGTCTTTCTTGTGGACTTCAGCTCTCCAACACCCGGAGACCATTGTTGTCGGCTGTGCAAAAAAGTAGGTGGCTATTTGCATTTACACACATTTCAGTGTTTTTGTGTCATGCAGGTACAAGTAGAGATAGCTAAGAAACTGGTATATAAGTGTTACGAACTTACAATGACATTAAAAAATACTGTGCAAGGAGAACAGTATAACTGCTTGTACTTCAGAAAATGGAAAATGTGCAGCGAATGCAACATAAACACTAGAAAGTCATTATCTACTTGTTACCTAGCCTTATCTTCTGATTTGATGCTGTGCTGCTCCAAAATCTTTCCCATGCATTGTTTCTTTTTGTAATCATATCAAATTGGACCTTTTAATTCTTTCGCCTGTGGATACATCAATAGCTACATAGGAATCTATACCCTATTTTGAATTTAATAGGTTGTAGACCTAAAAAATTATATACTTTTGGGTTTAGGCTCAATTTTCTTTGCTTGAGCTGGAAATGTGTTTATCGGTCTTCTATCGTTGAGTTTATCAAAATTTTAAACTCAATTTTCAGCAAGCCAATCTTCATAGATGTCTGGGAGCGACTTAAGATGGCAAATTATATTGTGATTAATATGTATCCTGATTTTTCCAATTCTACATGAGTTATGTAGAAGTAAATGTGGTTTTTTGTCATGCAGTGGCATTATGGCTTTAGCAAAAGATCATATGTATGCTCTCATTCAGCTCAATCAGATGACACGAAGTAAGTCTACCTTTTGGCTTGTCTATACATTGATTATGGTTTATCCATATCTACCTCTTATATCATTTTAGTAGCCAGTCATTAATCATACTCAGGTTGATAACACACCTTTCAAATAATTCATAGGCTAGCTTCTCTTTGGTGCTAAGGTGGTATCATATTCAGAGGAACTGTTTAGCTTTCATAATAAATGCTGTGTAACCACAACCTGTCCATTCATGGAAATGAGGTGGATCTTTTTATCTGTCATTACTCATGTACTCAATTGGTAATAACATGGAACATGACAACAACTTATTTTCATTATCAGGAGTAACAATTCAAGTACATATTGCAATTATACTGAATTTTTTCAATGCATGGTGAAACGATCTTTAAATCACAATGAATGCTATATAACATTGGTGCACACCACCACCAATCTACCCAAATCTTAAACGTGGCATTAAGAAAAAGAAAGTCAGGAATCTGTATTTTTTTTTCTATACTTAAAGAAGATTTTTAGTAATAAAGTCACTCATTTGCTATATACCCTGAGCTGATGTTGTCACCCCACTGTATCTGGTTTCAGGCCCTGGAACGTGTATACCAGAACAAGATTTGTGGAAGGCATGATGTCATTGAGAGGTGTATTCAAGTTTCTTCTAGGCTGATGTCTCCATGTATATCCCTCCATCTTCTCTAAAATTAGAATTTTTTCTAGCAGCATTGAAAGTTTGAAACAATTAAGGATTAAAAAATATTTAACATAATGAATTTGTGTGTGCTATCAGCTTAAAGCTATTCTAATTATTCTCAAGTTCCTATCAATAGCATGTGTACAAAAATGAACTATCCTTTTGGTAAATACAGTGTCTGTCTTCTCTAAATGTGAAAAATCTAATGTCAGATGATTGGGTGAAAGAGCTTCAGAAATATGAAGACTGCGCCGGAATGGCATCCATCTGTCTGAGCACCAAAGCTGCTTTTTTCTTCAGTTGATCTACTTTGAGGAGGCTGATGAGGATCGCTCTTGACCGCTGAGCTTGCTCTCTTGTGATTGCTGAATGCTGCACGATCTTGTGGAAGAGGTCTAGAGCCACCTCCTTGGTGGTGACGGAACCTTTGTCCAGCACCTCTAGAATTGCTGCCATGCCCTCGTTGTCCATGATGATGGCTGCTGCGGCTGAGAGATCACCATCGTCCTTGAGCAAGGTATCAAGTGCTTCCAGCGCAGCTTCTGAGGCACTGGACGCCAGCTCTCTCACCACCGTCTGCACCAGTGGCCCCACTGCACCAGCCTCAACAAGGCACAATGCATGCCGAGATGAGCAAGCGGAGCCATGGACAGGGCAGTGGCTCTGATGCAGTGCTGAAGTGGAGGAGCCACACCATGACTTTACCTGGAGGAGCCTTCTGAACTGTAATAATAGGAAGAAGCCTTGCCGCTGGTCTGCCATGACGGTGGTGGTTGCAGTGTCTGGATGACTTGATTGGGACAGATGGTGTAGAGCTCTGGCCGCCTGCTGCTTGGCGAGAGAGCTGCCCGTGGAGAGGACGTGGATGAGAGATGGACTGACATTGAGCTTGGATACTTGCCTTTGGAGCTCTGGCTTGTTTGGCTCAGTGTAGCGTAGCAGGACTGCAAGGGTGTTTTCCAATAGGCAATTGGATGTGGTAGCCAACGGCGATGGTGATTCCCTGCTCATCCCTCGGTACCTGCTGTCATCGGCACAGACCACCTCATGGATGGCCTTCAGGGTTTCTGAGTTGCAGAGCATGTCATTGATGGTGGTGTCATCATATGGAAGCCGGCCAATGATTCCGGCAGCTGCAGATCTCTCCTCGGTGCCGGTAGAACTGGTGAAGATGTTCAGAAGGGTGGTGATCACGGTCTCTTTTACAGGAGATGGGGGGAGTAGAACTCCAGCAGGATGGCCTTCGGCGACGCAGCATATCAGCTTCAGCACTTGCAGCCTCACCTCACTTCGGGAATCTCCTTCAAGGATATAGAAGAGATGGGCTATCACACTCTGGTCTGATCGAATCTGAAGCCGAGCATTCTCTGATTTCTGAGCCATCAGCAGAAGCAGGCGAAGGAAGGAAGCCTTGTTCTGAGTAATGGTCGTGCTAGCAAGTCGGAGGAAGACATTGATATTGTGCTGGGAGTGCAGCTCTTCCAAGCTTGGATTGGTCTGGTAGTCATTTGGCTCGCTGGCTTCCACGAGCGAGAGGAGGATCTCCATGGCTTCCTGCTTCAACTGCTGGTTGGAAATGGTCGACTGTATTAGGCCATGCAGCAATGCTAGGATCGTGTTCCTGTCTGAAAGAAACTTTCTCACCAATCCGGGGAAGGCCAAGAGCTTTTTGATGCAACCGAGACATTTCAACTTGTTGTCCTGAGAGCTCGAGTACAATGTCTCTGTGAGTGCACTGATGAACCGCTCATTTTCGAAGGGTCTTGCAGTGCTCTCCCATAGATGCATCCTTGCCAGATCCTGGGCCATGTTAGCTCTGGTCTCTGAATTGCCTGACTTGAATACGAACAGCAGAGAAGGTATATTAGTGATACTGTAAAGAAAGCATCCATGATGCTTCTCATTTAAAAGCTATTAGCTTCACCTTGTTGGAAGCAAGCGAGGAAGGGTTCGAAGTACCCAGCTTCCGCCATCTTGATGACAAAATCGATGTTGCAGGATAGGTTACCCAGAACATTCAGGGACTTCTCGGATATGTCGGGATTGGAATTCTGGATCAGAGAGACCAAGGTGGGGATGGAGTCCTTGGTCTTTCCGATCATCTCTGCAAACTCTTCATTCTCCGAGAGCTCCAACAAGATAACGAGGCCTTCTGGTTCGGCCTCGCCTCTGCAGAACTGCTTCACGATGCAACGGATGACTCCTTTTGCAGCAATTGATTTCTGTTAATCTGAAATTAATAAGCCACAAATTTCGGGACAAGGAAACACTCTTGGTGGAAGCGGAGCAGTTACCTTGTTTTCTTCGGAATGATGGGCAAGGTGGCGGATGCACTTCAGAGCTGCCTTGGTGTCAACTCCATCGGTTTTCAGTAAATTCACCAGCTTTTCAGCAATACCCAGTCGTGAAACTTCGGCCATGTAACTGGGGTTCTCCATTACGGCGAGCAGATTCTCGAGTGCTGTATTCAACGCATCGGGATCACGCGAGTCTAGGCTGGATACTGCACTCTGTAGTTGGTGCTTGGCATTTCTCTGCTTCCATTCTTGAATGGAATTACGTAGCGAGATGTTCTGGGTTACATCCAGAGAAGAGAGCTCGTCATTGCAGGTCGGGCAAACCTTCATTCCAATCCGGAAGTATTCGAGAACGGCGCTCCTCTCAAAGCTATGCCCACAAACAATGGCGACCGGGTCTTCCATGAGCTCGCCGCCGAGCGGGCATGTGAAGGACTTGATCAGGTAGTTCCGTGGGCTCGTTATCGTGGGGCTTTCCGTTGGCGGGCTCATGGCCATCTCCGAGCTGTACAGCAGATGTATCAGCTGCGATAGCTGGAGTGCTTCCGCGTGCTGCTTTCGAGCTTCCATCTCTTCCTTCTCCTGCCTCAGCAGTGCAATCTCACTTCTTACAAGGGAGACATTCGGTGCAGCACCAACAGCATCTGCAATCCGATGCAAAAGCCTCAACGTATGCTCTTGGCTCCAGCTATTCTGCGCAACGGATTCCTCGATCTCGGAGACTATGGCCTCGGTCGCTGCTGCTGATTTGAATTCGAGGGACCCCATGCCGCGAATGATCTCATCGGTCCTGGATTTCGATTGCAGCAACGAATCGAGATTGGCCAGGGAGAGCTGCTGGATGATGCCGGCGATATCGTTGGCTGATCGATTCAGCTGGGACAGCACGGTCTTGCATCTGAGCAGGAGCTGAAACCGGCTCCCGGAATTGTAGGTCTTGATGAGGTCGCTGGCTTTCCTCACTTCGGCTTTCAATTTCTTCAGCACGGAACTCGTGGCTTCCCACTCGGGCTTGTCGTGGACCCTCTTGGCACGGAGCTCTTCGATGAGAGTCCTCAAATGGTCCACATATTTGGAGAATCCCTCGAAGCTCTCCTTCTCCAGTCTCACATGTTCTGCCTCGGTAATTAGCACGGATACATCATCCACCATTCTCTTCAAGAACTCATCTCTTGCACTGAATCCTATTCCTATCATATCCATCTTGAAGAATGAAACTCTGAGCTTCCGATGACTATTTTTCCATCACTCGCCGATGCTTGACCGCCCTGAGATCAAGAGAACATATCAAAAGTTAACAGAGAGAGAGAGAGAGAGAGAGAAATCACAGGACTCGCGACTCAAGCTCGTGGACTCTTCATCACCTGGGTTTCAATTTTGGAGAGAGAGGAAGAGCCGTGGATGATTAAGCTCCCATCCTTTTCACCATCGCAAAATTCGAGGATGGGATCGGTGGAGCAGCTCCTGGTAGAGCTTCTTTGCAAGGAGAGGGGGCATAGCGGAGGAGCAGCTATTCGCCCGTAGCTTGGAATGGAGAGTATATTGGAGGAGAAGACCATTGAAGAACCGCGTTTAACGTGTGGTAGGTTGGTTGGATACGCGTCAAGATGGTGATGGATTCCATCGGGACGATACTTTTAGTTTTCGTTGCCCGGGAAATCGCTGGGCAACTGCGGTCAAGATTACTTCCCAAGATGCGAAGAGCAGGGAAGGGAAGGAATGAATATATATGAATATAAGGACCGGTGGAAGAGCAATCCAAACTCTAAAACGGTGGGGCCCGACCGTGTGGAACGTCGTTCACGGTTGGCCTCCATTTGGATCGTTGGCACGCGAGGTTGAACCTGATCACGGATCATTGACCGTTCCGTGGGTGGAACTCTTCGCCAATGTTACTGACGAGAGCTTGGTTGTTGACGTCACCTAAACATGTTGGCCGACCGATCTGATGTTTTAGTCTTTTAGTGCCCGGTCCGTGAAAAAAAAAAAAAATCCTCGTTGAAATATTTTTAAAAATTATATATAATATCTTTAAAATTTGTTTATATCTAATAAAAATTGATATATCATAGATTATATTTAATTAAACATATTTTTTTATTAAAAAATATATAAAATACCTGTTATGTTCTTAAATAAAAAAAAAAATTCATAGATATTTTCTGAAAAATATTTTTTTTAAAAAAAATTAAAAAAAATTTCAATTTTAATTTATTCCTTGATTGTATTTTTTCTCTCCCTCACCAAATGAGTTCTTATATACATAGGAACATCTTGTCATGCGGTGCTAAGAGTCAGGAGGCTTCGTTTGGTTTGCACATAGGCGTGCTGGACGTAGGTACATGGTGTACTTTGTTAGACATGCTGAGACAAGGTGTGCAGCCGATCACACGGTCAATCCGACAGGCATAAACTCTGACTTAGATTTTTTTGATTCATTAGTGGGTGGAAGAATTCCACTTGGAGCACGGATTGGGTCTAACCCTTCCACTCGAGTTAAAGGCTATTCTGTTTTCAGACAATTTGTGTAGCTATCAATTGTAGGGATTATTTTTGGACTGTCGAACTTGTCGACGACGGCGAGGTGAACCTAATGATGCAATCTAGAGTGCATCAAGAGTTCATGAGTGTAAATAGATCGGGTCATGAATACTAATAATTCATATTGTTTAATCTAGAGTCCATTCAATTAAACAATATGAATCAATTTTTCTCTTGAAAAGTTAATGTTAACTCTAACAAAGTAAATAACTTTGAATTAATGCTCTTATAAATAGAATCAATCATATCATTTTGCTTATAGAACGATCTTACCATGATTCTTAGTATCAATTAACGAACTATCTAAAATATTTTTCTCATAGACTAAACCCATATAAGTCTTCCAATATCCATTTCTTCATTCAATGTAATATCAGTAGCAAAGTAATCTAAATCTTCTCATAGATCTTAAATTTGACTTAGAGCTTGATATATCCCAATAATTCCTAATAATATATGGAAGATCAAGTAATCTAATCCAAAAATTGCTAATATAAGATATCAAAGATTCTATCAAGATGTGCATGCCATGTCCATGTAATATCATTTAATCCACTAATAGCAAATTGCAAATCTATACATTATCCCAAACACATTTTTATTACGTATTTTCAAAAATAATCCATATACATATTTATCAAAAAAATTTCCTTCTTAATATCATTAAACTTTTTCATAACCTACATCCTAAATATCTTCTTGCAATAGTTCTAAATTTTATAATCCAATAATTAATAATAAAACTCGCAAGCTATCATGATCTTTATTCTTATCAAGTTTAGGTCTCCAAAATCATTCAATCAATAATTGAATATGTATATTCAGCATAACATAACACATTATACTTCCAGGCCAATACTTCTAAAGCTCGGTCAAATCTATTTATCAAAGATAAAGACACATCTTATCTAGCTCTTCAATATCCAAAATATGGTTGCTTATCATGATCAAATAGTATAAATCATTCAGCCTGTTATACTTATTCAAAATCAATCTTATTACCTATATTAGGGATAAAAATCATGTTCCTCTTTTGCATTAATCATATGCCACATCTTATGCACAATACCTAGGGATTAGAAATCCAAACTATATATCCATTCTTGCAACTTTTATTATCTTTCGACTGATTATAATACTAGGTTCAAATATCTCTCAAGTCACAGTCCATAGTGATTACAACCTAAATTTTAATATCACTCAAATTATATCATAATCACTTATGTCACAGTCCCAAATGATATAACCCAAGCTTTGATATCATTCTGTCATGCCTTAATAATCATCATATTAATTTCTAATCACTTATATCACGGTCTATAATTATATCAAAAGTAGATTTCTAAAATAAATCAAATCCATAATATAATTCAAAATATACATCCATATATCTATTGTCTAGTCTTGATGATATTCTTCCAAAAAAATTAAGCTAGGAGAGTTTAATCCAACATTTTATTCTTCCAAGCTTTCTATACTTAGCAAAATTCTTGGAACTATAGCATACACTTATCAAAGAAAATTAAATAAACTTTTAGTATGAACAATTATTCTAGAATATTCAATCAAAATCTTAATTCTATCCCACTCTCACTAACTAAATCATCTTGATCTTAAAACTTTGCTCTGATACCATTAAATCTGTCATGTCCTGACCCGATATCCGAGTCAGGTGTATGATAGATGGCCACATATCCTTAGGATTTAATTTCATCATATATGCAAGGCCTATCCATCAAATCAATATCTAAGCAGTGGTCGAAAATAAGTTCACTAGTCTCTATTTATTTTTAAAGTTTTTTAACAAAAACTAAAAAATGAATGAAATTCCACTAAAAATCCAAAAAACATTATAAGCAGAGTTTAACTAGAATTTAAGAACTAACACCTAAATCCTGGCTCTTCATTGATTGGTCCCAAAGCCCAATTAATCTTCTAGATCTATAACAAAAATATAAGAAACAGGAAGTAAGCTTTACAGGCTTAGTAATTAGTTATCCTCATCTTTAATATATGTATAAATATGTTGACAATAATTTACAAATATATACAAATTATACATCGTAGAATAACCAGTTCATGATAAAATAAAATATAATATTATATTAATGTGCACATTCAATTAACAAATAACACAACTATTGGTGCGGGCACCAACAATGGCCTTCAATCAAATTTTTTATAGATTGAATGATAAAATTGAAGCCCCAACAAGTCAGTTCAACTACAACCTAAAGAGCCAACTCGAGCACTGAAGCTGACTCAACTAGAGAATTCTGCTACTTCAATTTCTACTTCAACATTTCAGCTATTCAGCACTTATTTAGCTACTTGGAATAACTCAATACTTCAGCACTTATCAGCTACCTGGAATAACCTCGGCTATTTGGGATAACTCAGCACTTAGGATAAATCAGCAAGTCAACTACAAGACCAAGTTGGACTGCCACATCACCAAGCCTAGGTGGCAGCCATGCCAACATGGAGGAAACCTCACACCCCCCTCTACTTGGGCACCTACTTTCAAATTCAAATTGGAGTGGCCAGCCCTTAATCCTCTCCTTGAATCAAGCTTGGTTGTAATTCTCCACCATTTTCTCCATGTAATCCTTCATGAAATTTGAAATTTTAAAATGGCTCTGGGAGATCTATTAATACCTCTCCATAGCTCCTTATAATGCAGCTAATGAATGAAAATTTTTGAGTTCCAAATTTATTTCCATTTGTATGATGCAAATGTCCTCGGTGAAGGAGTGAGCAAGAAGCTCAATCTATCAACCACTTAGTTCTTAGTCTACCTTAGCAAAGCTTTCCCTTTCTTTCTTCCCTAAACCTTAATTTCAGCAAGCCCCAAAGGACGTCATCTCCAAGGAAGCTCTCTCAAACAATCCATCCAAGATCACCTTCTACACATTCCATCCAAGGTCGACCACCAACTACAAGGAAGTCATTCATCCACTCCAACACAAAAATGCCAACCTCTCTTAATTCTTCCTTTTGATCACTTCTTTCAGCTTTTCCCAACTTTGCCATATCACTAATGCCATTCATTGCAGGGTTCCCTACAATTATGAGTTAAAGAGGAGATTTTACTTTGCCTTGGAACCAGCCATGGAGGGAGTTTCCATTCCGGAAGTGGTAGAGCTATGGAGTGCTGAAAATTGATCTACCTTCAAAGGAGGGAGAGCTCATCATTGGTTAGTAAACCCATCCGAGTCTCTTAGGTCTATTCATATGAAGGTTTATGCCCTAGTTAGAATGGTTTCTCAACCATTGGGTCCGTTCTTCCTTGATTAAAATTGAACTACATTGCAGGTGGATTTCCTATCATTAAGTAGTCTCATCATCTAGTTACTTTGGCCCTTTCTTATGAATAAGTTTTGCCTTATGTAAGTAAGAATCATTGCTCATCAACTAATTAATCCTCTAAGTTAGAACTCATCTTTGCATGCCACATCAAATTTGGTATCAGAGCATGGTTGCATGGGTAGCATAATAATGATAGCATGTATGTTTCTCTTTAAGTACTCAGTTGGGTGCATTACCAAGGCCGTCTGGTCATAGGAGAGAAGTAGGGCTACGAGACCCTCTCTTCCTATTCAATGGAGTCTCCTATGGCATGTAGGGGTACCGTTGTGATTTGACCCGTGAAGAAGAAAACAAAGAGAACCTTTTAGGGTTTAGTTTATGCATCCTGTAATTTTAGTATATGGCTATTCATTTAATTGTTTCTGCATATAGGAAACTTGAAAAATTCTAATTCTTGTTTTGCTGGATTCATCACATTTGATACTTTTCATCAGAATTCTTTCCTGATTTATTTCGATCTATAGATTTTTTGCACATCTATTTTATGCCTGAGAATAATTCTATTCTAAAATTTCAGCCAGTCTATTTTAGCATTTAGTTAGATTGTTGTTTGTTGTATTCATTTTAAACTACTTAAGTGCGACAATATCATAAGATAAGGGAAGGAGGTCATTACCTTTCCTTGGCCCAAAAACAACCAACCATATCTTGCATCAAACCCAAGCCCTTTTAATAAAATTGAGTAGCAACCTAATTAGAATTATGGACACCAACAACTCAAGCTCAATTAGTATGTTGAGACTAGTGTGAATCATTTCTTCATATACTCCTGGAAATTGGTGTCTAAGGCTAGAGGTCCAAAGGTAAACGCCTTAAGTGGATTTGTGGTTCCTTAATTGGGTCCTCACGAAAGCGGGGGGGGGGGGCCTTCCACAATCCCACCTCTTACCTGGCCAATTGAAAGGGTATTTGTAGTCTTGATCTATACTGAATCAATTCATACTACATTGGACTTCTAGGTCTAGCAAACCTTAGAACAAGTCTTTGTATTGAATGACTACTAGATCAGGAACTCCATACCAGCATTCACAATACCAACCAAGTTTTATCATGGACCCTAATATAGAAGTTCTAATAAAAACTATGACTAAGCAGTTCAAGCAATTGAACAATAGGTTTGATCAAATAGAATAGAGGATAGGAACTCTTGAAGAGACCTGTATGACCCCTACTGAGCCACAATCACCCAGTTTGCCACCCATCCATCCTAGAGTCCAATGCCAGGAATATACTCCTGACCCATATCAAAGGAGACCACACCATGATTATGTTGACCAGGATGAGAAAGCTTTTAGAAACATTCATCTAAATGCACCCACATTCGATGAAAACTTGGATCCTAAGGTGCATATAGACTTAAAAAGTGATATGGATTAATACTTTGATTAGTACGAAATGTCGGAAGATAGAAAATTTAAGTTTGCCAAATTTAGATTGGTCCGTCAGGCTAGATTGTATTGGGATAATGTTGAGTGGATTAGTAGACAGAGAGATGACATGCCCATAGCCACTTGGAGAGCTATGAAGGTAAAGCTTAGGGAGAAGTATTTACCCCTGTCCTATGAACAAAGACTCTTGGATCGATGGCAATGATTAAGTTAAGGAAATAAGACGGTGTCAGTAATATATTGCCAAGTTTGATGAGTTCATCATGAGATGAAGTGTGGTTGAGTCGGAAGCTGTGACCTTGTCTAGGTTTAGAGCAGGTCTACGAGAAGAAATCTAGAGAGAGTTATTCCTTAGATATGTCCATGATCTAGACCAAGCCTACCAAATTGCTAGGGACTATGAGAGATTTCAAAGGGGACCCATTTTTCGATGACCTGAATGTAATATGTTCAACTCTCCTGGAAGTAGACCCAGCCCAAGCCCAAGTCCATCCAACAGACCCAATCCTACTACTCAATTAGCTAGAAGAGATGACAAACCAAAGAGCCCTGAAGTCCAAAGAGAAAATAATGTCCATTGTTTTAGGTGCCATAAGGCAGGTCATATTGCAAGCTATTGTCCCACCAGAGCATTACACATAGAAGAGATAGAAGAGGAGGTCCTTGAACCCATAGAAGATGGTCCAGTTGGTCACCTTGGCTTCTCCATTGATCTGGGGGTGAGCCACCGAGGTGAAGCGGTGATGGATATCGAGGTCGGCACAAAACTCCTTGAACTCTCGATTGTCGAACTGTCATTCGTTATCGATGATGATGGTGTGGGGGAGTCCAAAATGGTAGATGATCGACTTCCAGAAGAATTGACGGACCTTGGCTTCGATGATCCGCACTAGTAGCTCTGCCTCTACCCATTTTGTGAAGTAGTCAATGGCCACTATCAGAAACTTGTGCTGTCCGGATGCAGGAGAAAATAGACCAAGGATGTCCATCCCCTCCCACTGGATGAACGACTAGGATGCGGAGAGCTGGGAGAGTGGTGCCATTGGTTGACGCTGTATGCGACCATGGCGTTGGCAACGATCGCACTTTTTTACGAAGTCGGCATCGTCCTCCCTCATAGTCTCCCAGTAATACCCCTGACGGAGAGCCTTGTATGCTAGCATCCTGCCCCCCACGTGGTTCCCGTAGAGGCCTTCATGTATCTCTTGGAGCACAAAGGCTGCCTTCATAGGTCTCAGGTACTTCAGGAGTGGATAAGAGTAGGACCTGTGATAGAGCTGCCTATCCATTAAGACGAAGTGCACAGCCTTCTTCTAGACGAGGCCAGCCTCCGTGCGATCTTCTGGCAAGGTGCCATCGGTGATATACCTGAGTATCGGTCCATCCAGCTGGGCTCCAGGGTGACCTGATGGACCTCCCCGGGAGCCTCATAGCTTGGAGTTTCTAAGTATTCAATGTGGGCGCACCCTAGTGATGAGTCCGATAGGGTCACGAGCCTCGAGAGGGTGTCGATGCGTGCGTTCTCTCCACGAGGGATGTGGGAGATGCTGAAATGCCGAAAGCCCGCCATGCTCGAGCATACCTGTTCTAAGTATTTCATCATCTGGGGGTCCTTTGCCTTGAATTCCCTAGAGACCTATCCAGCCACCAACTGGGAGTCGGTGAAGACCTTTAGGTTGGGTACACCCAGTTTGCAGGACACCCTCAGTCCCGCGAGGAGTGCCTCGTATTCTGCCTGATTGTTGGTTGCTGCAAACCGGAAGCGGAGCGCGCACTTGGCTATAACCCCATCGCCATTGGCAAGGATGAGGCCTGCTCCGCTCCCTCCCGAGTTAGATGCACTGTCCACGTGGAGGATCCAGACCTCCTCCTCGGTCACAGGCTCCGTCTGGCACTCCAGGGTGGTCTCCTCTGGCTCCTTGTCTATGCCCGTGCACTCGACCAGAAAATCAGCCAACACTTGGGTCTTCTGAGATGGCCTCGGTCGGTACGCGATGTCAAACTCGCTAAGTGTCAGGGCTCACTTGGCCAGGCATCCAGAAGTATCGGGGTGACTAAGTACGGTCCTCAATGGTTAGTCCGTCAGGACCATAATTGGATGTGCTGGAAAGTATAGCCTAAGTCTCTAAGCAAACATTATAAGAGCAAAAATTAACTTCTCGGAGTGGGTGTACCTGATCTCCGCATCTTGAAGGAGTTCGCTAGTATAGTACACCGATCGTTGAGCTCCGTCCTCGTCTGTACAGACAAGGACTGAATTGACGGCCCTTGGGATAACTACCAGGTATAGCAAGAGTTCCTCTCCATTCTCTGGCCTAGAGAGCAATGGTGGTGATGCCAAGAATTTTTTCAGCTCCCCGAAAGCTACCTTGCACTCTTCTGTCCAGGTGAAGTCATGCACCTTGCGCAGTACCTTGAAGAAAGGCAAGCAGCGGTCAGCCGATAGTGAGATGAACCGGTTCAGGATGGCAATTCGGCCCGTTAGGCATTAGACCTGCTTCTTCGAGGTGGGGTGTTCCATGTTGACAATTGCCTGAACCTTCTCAGGGTTAGCCTCTATTCCCCTCTGGGTGACCATGAAGTCTAGGAACTTCCCTACCGCCATGTCAAAAGCATATTTCGCTGGATTTAGCTTCATCCAGTGCAGATGAAGGTTTTGGAAAGCCTCCGCTAAGTCGGCGATGTGGTTTGACCTCGGCTTGCTCATGACGAGCATGTCATCCACATAAACTTGCATGTTTCGACCGATCTGATCCTTGAAGATTCGATTGACCAGCTGTTACAGCCGTGACAGTGATGTGGCCAGGCTCAGGTATCGCCGAATGCGAGCGAGCCACGTGTGAGTTTCCCTGCCAGAATCAGCGCCACGTCCTCAAAGCTAGGGTCGGCAAGACCGCACCGCCCGACGACTATCTGAAGCAAACAGCTCCCGCCGAGGTCGAGTTCGGCGCGGAGTTCCCCCACCAACTCATCTGCGCCCGGGCTCGGAGGAGTCCGCCCCGAGTAAGGTCGGCCGAGGTCGGCTGACCCTCCGCCTTGCGCCAGGTGGCCACCCGGGGACGGGTCCACCTCGGCCGAAGCCAGGCGATCCTCTGCCACCTCGCCAGGTGTCCACCCGGAGGGGTCCACCTAGGCCGAGGTCGGCTGACCCTCCGCCTTGCGCCAGGTGGCCACCCGGAGACGGGTCCACCTCGGCCGAAGCCAGGCGATCTTCTGCCACCTCGCCAGGTGTCCACCCAGGAGGGGCCCACCTAGGCCGAGGTCGGCTGACCCCCCGCCTTGCGCCAGGTGGCCACCCGGAGACGGGTCCACCTCGGTCGAAGCCAGGCGATCTTCTGCCACCTCGCCAGGTGTCCACCCAGGAGGGGTCCACCTAGGCCGAGGTCGGTTGACCCCCCGCCTTGCGCCAGGTGGCCACCCGGAGACGGGTCCACCTCGGCCGAAGCCAGGCGACCTCCTGCCACCTCGCCAGGTGTCCACCCAGGAGGGGTCCACCTGAGCCGAAGTCGGCCGATCCCTCGCCTCTCGCCAGTTGGCCCCCGGAGACAGGTCCAACTCAGCCGAGGTCAGACCGCTCGTACGGAGAGGCCCCCGGGGAAAGCGACAGGTCCCGAGGCCATCCCTCGGGCCGTACCGACCCCAGACGGCGTCCCGTACGGAGGGCGGCGGCACGCGGAACGTCACTTACATTGGCCCGACAGGTCCCGCAGTCGAGAGACCGGATCCTGATGGAACAGGCCCCGTAAACGGATGGCGCCCACGCTCGGGGAAAAGAGCACTCTCACGGAGCCCGAAGCCTGACGACTGGCCGCTCTGCCAACGCCGCCCTCCCTCTTTTTCCCTCATGTCTTTGCCTTTTCCCTGCTGGGCCCGGCGGACGAGGTCAGAAAGCCGCCTGGCCTCCCTCACCGAAAAGGGAAAAGGAAGGAAAACAGGGGAGGGGAGTTTCCGATGAGGAAAAGGACAAGCGCACGATGGAAGGAGATAAAGAGGGAAGGATCTGGGGACTGCAAGGTAAGCCAACTAGCCTGGGGACAAAGAGGAAGCACCGGCACAAGGCCTCGCTCTGAAAAAGAAACCAGAGATCCCGAGAGGGGAATACTGGACATGAGCTCGGCAAACAGGCCCAGCCGAGATTCCGGTCCCCAGCGCGTTCCCTTCACTAGTTAACTCTCCAAATCTGGGGCCCTTTAGAGGGCCTAGGAGGGAGAGTCTGTTCCTTCTCGTCGTCTACTGACTTGACCGTCGGAGCCCCCTCGCCGGAATCCCCGGCCAGGGTCCTCTAACCCCTTTGTCGCAGGTTCTCCGCAGGAAGGGAGGCTCCCTCGCCAGGCGGTCAGGAAGGATCGGCTGATCCACGGCACGGGCGCGGCGACGAGAACGGCAACAGATCGGCGCGCCAGGTAGGGGGGCAGGACACTAACCCCCAGAGGGAACTAGCTTTCTGCAGGTGTCGCGCTCTCTAGCAATGGTGGTCACTCGTGGTCGCGAGGCGTCCACCAGCCGTGTGGGAGAAGCCCACTCCCCTCCAGGGGGCCGCACCCCCGAACGGGAGCTTCCGGCTCCTCCTCCTCTTTCGCAGCAGCCTGCCCCGGTGGACGGATCCCTTGCGGCCATCGCCCAGCAGCTGCAGACCTTGACCTCAGTGGTCCGACAGCTTCAGCATCAGCAACGATCCCTGGCCACTCAGCCGCAGCCAGGGACTCCCACGGCCCGAGCCGCGGGACAGCGTGGGAGCCTGCGCTCAATCCAGGGCAGGCCGTCCCATCCACAAGCCATCTCCAACCCCCGAGGGAGCCGCCAAGCTCTCCTGAAGAGAAACTATTCCGGTTCGGAGGATCACGAGAGTCGATCCCCGGCCGATGGGGCAGAAACGGCGCATCACAGCAAGCGACGCCGGGGCTAGACCTCGCGCCGAGACCGATCGGCGCCCCCTTCACCTGCAGTCTCGGTGGAAGACTCCACCGACGAAGCCATCAGGCGCCAGGCTGAGAGGCGCCTAGAAGAGCACGAGCGCAAGTTGGCGGAGTTCGCCCGACGGTTCGCCGACCTGCAGAACTCGTCAGCTGACCCGGTGGGCTACGACTCCCGCCCCCCTTTCTTCGAAAAAATCCAGGCGGAACCGATTCCCAAACGGTTCCGCATGCCGCAGGTGGACCCCTACGACGGGACCACCGACCCCCTGGACCATTTGGAGAGTTATAAAGCTCTCATGAGGGTCCAGGGCGCCACCGACGCCCTTCTGTGCATCGCCTTCCCAGCAACCCTTCGGAAGGCCGCTCGAGTCTGGTTCGCCCGCCTCGAGCCCGGATCCATTTGCTCATTCCAGCAGTTGGAAGGAAAGTTTGTGGCGCACTTCGACGCTTGTCGAAAGGTGCCAAGGGAGGTAGACAGCCTCTTCTCCATCCGCCAGCAGGACCAGGAGCTGCTCCGAGACTACATCACCCGGTTTAAGACCGCAGCCCTGGAGATCTACAGCTTGGACGAGCCCGTCGCTATGCTGGCTTTGAAGCGCGGGCTCAAGACATCCCGCCTGACCTATTCTCTGGACAAGAAGCCGCCCAGGATGTATTCCGAGCTCCTCCTCCGCGCCCACAAGTACATCCGGGCGGAGGAGGCTGACCGTACCCGTCGAGAGCTGGACGGGAAGATTTCGAAGAAGTCAGCTCCAAGGGATGCCACGGGAGTTCGGAGGCCCGGGCCGTCCGCCGACCCTCGCCCGAATCCAAGGCCGAGGGCCGAGTCTACTTCCGAGCGGAGGTACACCCCTCTCCTTGCACCTCGAGCAAAAATCCTCATGGAAATCGAGGGCGAGCGCTACCTCCGCCGACCTCCACCTCAGAACCCGAGAGCCGCCCGAGACAAATCAAAGTACTGCCAGTTCCACCGCGAGCATGGACACAATACGGAGGAGTGCTGCCATTTGAAGCGGGAGATTGAGGAGCTGATCGGGAGGGGTTACCTCAGGAAGTTCGTCAAGAACGAGGCCCCCTCCGAGAAGCAGCCGCTCGCGGCCTTACCGCCTGTCCCTGCGATCGACAACCGGCCAACAGAGAAGCCCGTGGGCATGATCTCGCGCGGGTCCGGCCGAGCAGAGAAGAGAGCCCGGGAAGTCCCGGAGAATGTAATCCCTCCCAAGGGGGGGAGTCTAATGACGATGTAAACAATGATGCCGTGGTGGTCGAGATGACCATCGCGAAGCATCCTGTACATCGAATCATGGTGGATAGTGGAAGCTCGGCCGACGTACTTTTTTACGATGCTTTCTCTCGGATGAATTTGTCTCCCGACCAGCTAAAGCTAGTGCACATCCCGCTGGTAGGTTTTACAGGGGACTCCGTGGGAGTCGAAGGGGAAATCACTCTCCCGGTCACCGCCGGATCCCCACCTCGGTAGGCAACCATCATGGCAACATTCACTGTCGTCAAGCTCCCTTCGCCTTACAACGCCATTCTCGGGCGTCCCGGGCTCAACCAACTAGACGCCACCATCTCCACGAGGAGACTGCTGGTGCAGTTCCCCACGCCCTTCGGGCTCGGGGAAATGAAGGGGACGATTCAGCTGGTCCCGTTCTGCCTACAGACAATCCCAGGCACCAGGAGCGCAGAGCTCGCCCACGATATCGAGGATCTCGACCTGAGAGAGAAGGAACCCAGGGGAGGGCCCGTAGAGCGCCTGCTACCCTTTCCCCTTGGTTCGGACCCCCTGAAGATGGTGCAAGTCGGGGCCCAGCTCCCCGAAGAGGAGCGAACCCGCCTGCTGGAGTTCCTCCGTGCCAACGCCGATGTGTTCGCCTGGTCGGCGGCCGACATGCCGGGTATCCCGCCCGAGATTATCATGCATAGCCTGAACGTGGACCCAGGTTGCCGCCCGGTCCGCCAGAAGAAGAGAAGCTTTGCCATGGAGAGGCAGAAGGCGATCAACGAGGAGATAGAAAAGCTCCTCGCCGCCGGTTTCGTCCGAGAAGTCCAATACCCCAGCTGGTTAGCAAACGTGGTCATGGTAAAGAAGAGTAGTGGTAAGTGGAGGATCTATGTGGACTACACCGACCTCAATCGAGCTTGCCCGAAGGACAGCTTCCCTCTGCCGAAGATCAACCAGCTGGTCGACACCACCTCGGGGCATCGTCTCCTGTCATTCATGGACGCTTTCTCCGGATACAACCAGATCCGGATGAATCCGGAGGACGAAGAGCGCACTGCCTTCATAACTGACCGCGGGACTTTCTGTTACAGGATGATGCCTTTCGGCCTCAAGAACGCGGGGGCGACGTACCAACGTCTGGTCAATAAAGTCTTCAAAGACCAGATAGGCCGCAACATGCAGGTATACGTGGACGACATGCTAGTAATGAGCAAACTTGACTCGGACCACGTGGCCGACCTGACGGAGACGTTCGGCAACCTCCGGCGCCACCAGATGAAGCTGAACCCGGCGAAGTGCACCTTCGGGGTCTCCGCCGGAAAGTTCCTAGGGTTCATGGTGACCCAAAGAGGAATCGAGGCCAACCCAGAGAAGGTCCAGGCCATCCTGGACATGGAGCAGCCAGCCTCCAAGAAGCAAGTGCAGCAACTAACCGGCCGGGTTGCGGCCCTTAGCCGTTTTATTTCCAGGTCGGCGGATCGCTGCCGTCCCTTCTTCAAGGTGCTGAGGAAGATGAATGGTTTCGCCTGGACCGAGGAGTGCCAGCAGGCCTTCGAGGAGTTGAAGAAGACGCTCGCATCGCCACCTTTACTGTCCAGGCCCGAGGAGGGGGAGGAGCTTACCCTCTACTTGGCCGTTACCCCGGAGGCCGTCAGCTCTGTCCTGGTCCGAACCGATGACCACGGGATCCAGCGGCCGGTGTACTATACCAGCAAACTCCTCCGGGATGCGGAGCTCAGGTATTCCCGGCCCGAGAAACTCGTTTTTGCGCTAATAGTGTCTGCCCAGCGTCTCAGGCCCTATTTCCAAGCGCATCCCATCGCCGTCTTGACGGATCAACCGCTGAAAGCGGTGCTCAGCCGACCCGATACCTCGGGGCGATTGGCCAAGTGGGCACTGAAACTCAGCGAGTTCGACATTACGTACCGACCGAGGTCGGCAATGAAGGCACAGGTGCTGGCCGATTTCTTGGTCGAGTGCGCGGGTTTGGGCAAGGACCCCGAGAAGGACCCCCCGGCCCGGCCAATGGAGGTCGGCACCGGCGAGCCCGGAGAGGACGCCTGGATCCTCCATGTAGACGGAGCCTCAAACTCCGGCGGGAGCGGAGCTGGGCTCATCCTTGCCAACGGCGACGGAGTCGTCGCCGAGTGCGCGCTCCGTTTCCAGTTCCCCGCGACAAATAACCAAGCGGAATACGAGGCACTTCTCGCCGGACTGAGAGTCTCCCGCGAGCTGGGCGTGACCAACCTCAGAGCCTTCACTGACTCCCAGCTCGTGGCGGGGCAGGTGTCCGGGGAGTACGTCGCTCACGACCCCCAGATGGCGAAGTATTTGGAGCTCGTCAAGGCGGGCGCGTCCAAGTTCCGGCGCTTCAACATCTTCCAAATCCCCCGCGGGGAGAACGCTCGCGCGGATGCCCTCTCTCGGCTGGCGACCCTGCCGGACACGATGCTGGGATGCGCTCATGTGGAGCGACTCGAAGTCCCAAGCCTCGAAGTACCGGCAGAGGTCCATCAGGTCAGCCAGGAGCCCGGCTGGATGGACAAGTATGCTGCGTACATCACCAGCGGCACCCTGCCGGAAGACCGAGACGCGGCTCGCCTCATCAGGAAGAAGGCCATGCGGTTTGTCCTGATGGACGGGCAGCTGTATCAAAGGTCCTACTCTTATCCCCTCCTCAAATGCATTGGACCCACAGAAGCCAAGCTTGTGCTCCAGGAGATTCACGAAGGCATCTGTGGGAACCACGTGGGGGGCAGGGCATTGGCGTACAAGGCCCTTCGTCAAGGATACTTCTGGGAGACGATGAAGGAGGACGCCGCCGACTTCGTGAAGAAATGCGACCGGTGCCAGCATCACGCCATGGTACAGCGGCAACCATCCAACCCGATCTCTCAGCTCTCAGCCCCCTGGCCGTTCGCCCAGTGGGGGATGGACCTCCTGGGCCCATTCCCGCCGGCGTCCGGCCAGCGGAAGTTCTTGATAGTGGCTATCGACTACTTCACAAAGTGGGTCGAGGCCGAACCCTTGGCAAGAATCACCGAGGCAAACGTCGCCAAGTTCTTCTGGAAGTCCATCGTCTGCCGCTTCGGCCTCCCCCACACCGTGGTCACCGACAACGGATGCCAGTTCGACTGTCGGGAGTTCGAAGATTTCTGCAACGACCTCGGCATCAAGCATCGCTTCACTTCGGTGGCGCACCCCCAGACCAACGGGGAAGCCGAGGTCACGAACAGGATCATTCTTCAGGGCCTCCGCACGCGGCTAGACCAAGCCAAGGGCAGGTGGGCCGACGAGCTTCCCAGCGTTCTTTGGGCATACCACACCACCCCAAGGACGGCTACTGATGAAACTCCATTCACCATCGTCTTCGGGGCCGAAGCAGTCATCCCGATCGAGCTCAGCATACCCACGCTGCGCGTGGAGCAATACGACGAGACAGAAAACCCGGCCAGGATGATGCTCAACCTGGACCTCCTCGAAGAAACGAGGGACAAGGCCCGAATCCGAATGGCGGCATACCGACAACGTGTAGCCAGATATTACAACTCCCGAGTACGGTCGAAGGTTTTTCGTCCCGGGGACTTGGTCCTCCGGCGCGCGGAAGCCTCCCAGCCACGGGAATGCGGCAAGCTTTCACCCAACTGGGAAGGCCCTTATCGGGTGGCAGAAGCCCTCCCTCACGGAGCATGTTACTTGGAAGAATTGGGAGGTGCCAGGTTCCCCCGGACATGGAACCCCTCGAACCTGAGAATGTACTACCAGTGATGTAAGGCTCCCAGTTTCTGTAACAAGGCTTCTCCACTTTAAACACTCTTCTCTAACTTCAACAAGAAGGCCTGCGGCATCGAGCTCAGTCCGGAAGATCCTGGGCTTCGGCCTGGAAGGTGGCACCGAACCTAGTTCGCCCGCGCAAGCCCGGAGCACAGCTCAGCAAGCCGCGCAAGGTTTGAGAAGGCCTGCGGCATCGAGCTCAGTCCGGAAGATCCTGGGCTTCGGCCTGGAAGGTGGCGTCGAACCCAGTTCGACCACGCAAGCCCGGAGCACAGCTCAGCAAGCCGCGCAAGGTTTGAGAAAGCCTGCGGCATCGAGCTCAGTCCGGAAGATCCTGGGCTTCGGCCTGGAAGGTGGCGTCGAACCCAGTTCGCCCATGCAAGCCCGGAGCACAGCTCAGCAAGCCGCGCAAAGTTTGAGAAAGCCTGCGGCATCGAGCTCAGTCCGGAAGATCCTGGGCTTCGGCCTTGAAGGTGGCACCGAACCCAGTTCGCCCACGCAAGCCCGGAGCACAGCTCAGCAAGCCGCGCAAGGTTTGAGAAAGCCTGCGGCATCGAGCTCAGTCCGAAAGATCCTGGGCTTCGGCCTGGAAGGTGGCACCGAACCTAGTTCGCCCGCGCAAGCCCAGAGCACAGCTCAGCAAGCCGCGCAAGGTTTGAGAAAGCCTGCGGCATCGAGCTCAATCCGGAAGATCCTGGGCTTCGGCCTGGAAGGTGGCACCGAACCTAGTTCGCCCGCGCAAGCCCGGAGCACAGCTCAGCAAGCCATGCAAGGTTTTGAGGAAGCCTGCGGCATCGAGCTCAGTCCGGAAGATCCCGGGTTTCGGCCCGGAAGATGGTGTAGAAACTGTGTTGTCCGTGCAAGCATGAAGGCAGCCCAAAGTCGGACCTGCTCAGGGTTTGCCCTGCCGCGACATGACTCTGCAGACCCCGTCCTTCGATTTAGTGTAGAAGGACCAGGCCTGCAGTTATCTCAGGTGTCCCAGACCGACATCTCAGAAACAAAAAGAAGAAAAAAGAAAAGGCAAAATGATGAACGAGTTTTGGTAAAAGCTGTGCCTTCATTAAACGAAGTCTTTCAGTACAAACTGGGAGCCCCGACAGGCCGGGACTCCCCAAAAGAAGAAAAGGAAAGGAAAACAAAACTACAGAGCAACGATCACTGGGGCGCAGGGTCGGTGCCGTCCGCCGGAGGCGCGGGTGCCACTTCTTCGATTTCCACGACGACCGGCTCCTGGGGCTGTGCCGGGACCGCGGTGTCGCCGGTCGGAGGTGCTACAGGTGTCGCCTGAGATGTCGCCTGGGTCGCGCCGGGGACCCTGCTCTCGCTCCCCGGCCTCCTGCCGCCGCCGACGACCCCACTCAAGTCCAGCTGGGGGAAGAAGGCCCCCACCTTCTCCCGGCACATCCGGAACCCCTTCAGGAAGGAGTCCACGGCGGCCTCCCGGACTTCCGACGTGAACTCGTCGGAGGCCCGGAACTTGGGGACGGCCTCCTGCGCTTCCCGCTTCGCCGCCTCCAGGAGCCCGTTGATGTAGGAGCTCCGGTCCTTCGCCGCAGCCACCTCTCGCCGGGCCTCATCCAGTTGGCGCTCCAAAAACAGGGAATGGGCCCGCAGGCGGGCCTTCTCCGCCGCATCCTCCTCAGTCCGGCGCTGGTTGGAGGTCCGCTCCTCCGCCAAGGAGGCCTCCAATTTTTTGTTCCGCTCCTCGGAACGTGTCAGGTCGGACTGGAGGGCCTGCTTCTCAGCTCGCAGCTCGGCCCCCTTGTCCATCAGGTCCTTCACATCGGCCGCGAGTTTGCCAAGCTTTAGCTCCCGATCGGAGTCCCGCTTGGCGTTCCCTACGAGGTAATTCCTCAGTAGGAGGACGTCGTTCCCGATCTGCAGGAGCAAAAACAGCGCATGTCAGTATCAAGGCAGAAGGCCTCAAATTGGAAGTAAAGAAGAAGGGAAAGCTCGGACTTACCGTAAAAAGCTGGGGCAGGATGCCGAGCAGCGCGTCCGCATAGTCTCGGCCGCCCCGAGCTCGGCGGTCCCGGGCGGTGGAAGCATACTCCATCACCCTCTCCGCCAGTCCTCGGTCGAGGATGACCGAGTCTCGGTGCGAGATCTCCGGCGCTGGACCCTTCGGGCCGACCCCCGCGGCAGCTGCCCCCTCGATCGGAGCCGCAACCGACGGGCCGGTGGTCGCCACTGGCGGTGCCGTCGGGCTGGTGGCAGGAACGGGCCCGGCGATGGGCCGAGCAGCGGGCGCCGGAGCTCTCTCTGCAACGCCGCCAGGCCGCGGGGCCGAAGTGCCAGGGGCGCCGCCCTGAGGAGGCCTGGGCGGGGAAACGACAGCAGCTGGGCCGGGCACGGTCGCCGCCACGACCTCCCGGCTCGTCTCTGTGCGAGCCCTCTTCGCTACGGGCTCATCCACGTCGACGACCTCCCGCTGAGCCGCTCCCTCCAGGAGGTTCTCCAGAGAAAATTTCATCCCTGCAAAATGAAGAAAGCAGAAGGTCAGATAGTTCGATCTTAAAGAGAGAGCGGGGGGGGGGGGCAGAAATTAATGCGGGGCCAAATCTCACCAGACTCACGGATGGGACTGATGCCGGCCTCATAAAGGTTCTGCTCAGAGAGCAGAACCTCGAGCGCCGGGACCACGTCACTCAGGAGCAGGGCGTAGGACTCCTGGTCCGCAGACTCCACTCGGGAATTCCGGTTCGGCGACCGGTCCGGTTCGCTCCAGGCCCAATCGACGTCGTCGACCGAGGCGAAGAAAAACTGGCTCTTCCATCCCTTGACCGAGGAAGGGAGGTCGAACCGGAGACACCTAGGCCGGGGCGAAATGTACCACCAGCCGTCATCGGTGGAGCACTTCTTCAGGGTGAACAAGGCCCTGAAGAAAGAAAAACGGGCAACAAACCCGTGAAAATGGCAGAAGACGATGAAGGAGAAAATGACCCGGATGGCATTAGGAGCCAGCTGGGCCGGGACGAGCCGGAAGTGGCTGAGGAAGGAAAGAAAGAAAGGATGCAGGGGAAAATGAAGACCCCCGAGGAGGAAGTCTTCGTAGAAAGCAATGCGGCCGGGGCCACTCATGGTGACACGCTCCCCGGACCGCGGAGCAAAGAGACGGATAGACCCCGGGATGCCATAGGCATCCCGGAGCAGAGAAAGGTCGCCTTCGGTCATGGTAGAAGCATGACCGGAGGGACCGGCGGGAAGAGATGGCGGAGCAGGAAGAGAAGGCAAGGCAGGAAGAGAGCGGAGGGGCACGGCAGGCGCAACCGGAGGGGACCGGATCCCCCTGGGGATGCCAATAGTGACACCCCCGGGTTGCAAGCGCCGGCGGACCTCCTCTGGAATTACCTCCTCATCCGAGGAGGAAGAAGATGGAGTCCTCGGCCGGGATGGACCGGCCTCGTCCGGGTTAGAAGAGACATGGCGACGGCGCGCCATGGAGAAGGCAAGGACAAAGAAACTGAATAAGAAATGAGAGAGAAGGAGGGGGGCTAGAGAAGGAGAAGAAGACACTCACCCAAAAATGCACAGACGGGCGCGAGCAGCAGAAGTTGTTAGCCTGCAGCAAACCGCCCACGAAGCAAGGGAAAAGGTCTCGTTCTGGAAAGTCCCCTCCCTTTCAAACTCAGCCGGCAGCAGCCGTACCCATCATTCCGCCTCAGACCACTGGATGGTCGCCACGTGGGCACACGCCCGACACCGATGCCTCGTTAGCAGAGTAACGGCCTCTGCCCTAAAGCGACGCATTGATTACGGGCAGGTGGACGACGCGTGGCGACCCCCCATAGGTCTTCAGCCGCATCGAGCCACGACGAATGGAGATCGTGCCAATTATGATGCAAGATCTTCGCCTCCCCACGTCATGTCTGCAATTAATCCCGACGTTCCGTTTTACGATGCCCCGACGGAACGGCGGGCTGGGGGGCAACTGTTACAGCCGTGACAGTGACGTGGCCAGGCTCAGGTATCGCCGAATGCGAGCGAGCCACGTGTGAGTTTCCCTGCCAGAATCAGCGCCACGTCCTCAAAGCTAGGGTCGGCAAGACCGCACCGCCCGACGACTATCTGAAGCAAACAGCTCCCGCCGAGGTCGAGTTCGGTGCGGAGTTCCCCCACCAACTCATCTGCGCCCGGGCTCGGAGGAGTCCGCCCCGAGTAAGGTCGGCCGAGGTCGGCTGACCCTCCGCCTTGCGCCAGGTGGCCACCCGGGGACGGGTCCACCTCGGCCGAAGCCAGGCGATCCTCTGCCACCTCGCCAGGTGTCCACCCAGGAGGGGTCCACCTAGGCCGAGGTCGGCTGACCCTCCGCCTTGCGCCAGGTGGCCACCCGGAGACGGGTCCACCTCGGCCGAAGCCAGGCGATCTTCTGCCACCTCGCCAGGTGTCCACCCAGGAGGGGTCCACCTAGGTCGAGGTCGGCTGACCCCCCGCCTTGCGCCAGGTGGACACCCGGAGACGGGTCCACCTCGGCCGAAGCCAGGCGATCTTCTGCCACCTCGCCAGGTGTCCACCCAGGAGGGGTCCACCTAGGCCGAGGTCGGCTGACCCCCCGCCTTGCGCCAGGTGGCCACCCGGAGACGGGTCCACCTCGACCGAAGCCAGGCGACCTCCTGCCACCTCGCCAGGTGTCCACCCAGGAGGGGTCCACCTGAGCCGAAGTCGGCCGATCCCTCGTCTCTCGCCAGTTGGCCCCCGGAGACAGGTCCAACTCAGCCGAGGTCAGACCGCTCGTACGGAGAGGCCCCCGGGGAAAGCGACAGGTCCCGAGGCCATCCCTCGGGCCGTACCGACCCCAGACGGCATCCCGTACGGAGGGCGGCGGCACGCGGAACGTCACTTACATTGGCCCGACAGGTCCCGCAGTCGAGAGACCGGATCCTGATGGAACAGGCCCCGTAAACGGATGGCGCCCACGCTCGGGGAAAAGAGCACTCTCACGGAGCCCGAAGCCTGATGACTGGCCGCTCTGCCAACGCCGCCCTCCCTCTTTTTCCCTCCTGTCTTTGCCTTTTCCCTGCTGGGCCCGGCGGACGATGTCAGAAAGCCGCCTGGCCTCCCTCACCGAAAAGGGAAAAGGAAGGAAAACAGGGGAGGGGAGTTTCCGAGGAGGAAAAGGACAAGCGCACGATGGAAGGAGATAAAGAGGGAAGGATCTGGGGACTGCAAGGTAAGCCAACTAGCCTGGGGACAAAGAGGAAGCACCGGCACAAGGCCTCGCTCCGAAAAAGAAACCAGAGATCCCGAGAGGGGAATACTGGACGTGAGCTCGGCAAACAGGCCCAGCCGAGATTCCGGTCCCCAGCGCGTTCCCTTCACCAGTTAACTCTCCAAATCTGGGGCCCTTTAGAGGGCCTGGGAGGGAGAGTCTGTTCCTTCTCGTCGTCTACTGACTTGACCGTCGGAGCCCCCTCGCCGGAATCCCCGGCCAGGGTCCTCTAACCCCTTTGTCGCAGGTTCTCCGCAGGAAGGGAGGCTCCCTCGCCAGGCGGTCAGGAAGGATCGGCTGATCCACGGCACGGGCACGGCGACGAGAACGGCAACACCAGCCATTGGTATATAGCACCGGCATTCTTTAGGCCAAAAGGTATCATCCGATAGCAGTACATCCCTCGATCTATGATGAAGGTGGTGTGCTCCTTGTCCTCTATGTGCATCTGGATCTGATTGTATCCCGAGAACGCATCCATGAAGGAGAGCAAGCAGTGCCCCGAGGTAGCGTCTACCAGTTGGTCGATCTTTGGCAATGAAAAGCTATCCTTCGAGCAGGCTCGGTTGAGGTCGGTGTAGTCTATGTAAATCCTCCATTTTTCATTATTCTTCTTGACCATGGTCATGTTCGCCAGCCAGCTAGGATACTACACCTCGCGAACGAAGCCAGCTACGAGGAGCTTATCCACTTCTTCATTGATTGCCCACTATCTCTCCAGGGCTTCTTTTGCCGGACGGGATGGTACTTCGGGTCGATGCTCAACTTATGAGTGATGATGTCGGGGGGAATCCCGGGCATGTCCGCCGCTGTCCAGGCGAACACGTCCGCATTCACCCAAAGGAATTCCAACAGGTGAGCCCGCTCCTCTTCTTGTAGCTGGGCCCCGATTTGCACTGTCTTTGTCAGGTCGGTTCCAAGTGGGTACATTAGTAGGCATTCAACTGGACCACGCCTGGGATCTTGCACCCTTTGGTCGAGGTCATCGATGCTGGGGTCCTCCTCGAAGCTTCTGGCCCCTGGGATAGCTTGAAGACAGTGTTGGACCGGTTGAGGTTTCCCCCTCATTTCTCCTACGCCATAAAGGGTGGGAAACTGCACCAATAGCCGCCTAGTGGAAATGACCGCGATGAGTAGATTGGGCTTGGGGTGGCTAAGGATCATATTGTAGGCTGAAGGAAGCCTAACAACCATGAAGGTCATCAAGACAGTGCTTTGCCAAGGTAGTGACCCAGCAGTAACGTGGAGAGTGATCTCCCCTTCAACTCCCACAGAGTCTCTAGTAAAACCGACAAGGGGAGTGTGTACATGCTTTAATTAAATAGAGGATAGATTCATCCTGGAAAAAGTATCATAAAAAAGGATATTAATCAAACTTCCACTATCAACCATAATCCATTTTACATAATGCCTGGCGATCGTCATCTCGACAACCATGGCATCATTATTTATATTTTGATCCCAGATCCCCTCTCCCTCATAAAGGAAAGTACAATTTTCGACCTCTCCCCCTCTCGGGCCCTTTTGACCGCCGCTCTATTCCCCAGCATATCATTCCCACAGGCTTCTCGGTGGGTCGATTATCGACTGCAGGGACAGGGGGGAGAGCAGCAAGCGCCTGAGGTTCCATTGAGGTCTTGCCCCCCACAAACTTTTCGAGGTAGCCCCTTCTTATAAGGTCTTCGATTTCTCTCTTTAGATGGTGACACTCCTCGATGTCATGGCCATGGTCGCGGTGGAACTGGCAATACTTCATCTTGTCACGACCGATGGATGGCCTTAGCGGGGGAGGGCGGCGCAAGAAACGCTCGTCCTCAATCTTCATGAGGATCTTTGTCCTCAGGACTAGGAGAGGTATATATCTTTCTTCTAGGATGGGGCCGCTCTTCGACTTTAGCCCTAGATGGAAGTTCGGGGTGGCCGGTCCGGGCTTCCGTATCCTAGACGTCTCCCCCGAAGGTTGCTTCTTCAGTGGCTTTCCATCCAGCTCCCTCCTCGTATGGTCCACCTCCTCGGCACGGATATACTTATGAATGTTGAGGAGGAGATCAAAGTATGTCTTCGGTGACTTTTTGTCCAGGGAGTAGGTGAGACGGGAAGTCCTGAGTCCCCTTTTCAATGCCAGCATGGCAACTGGCTCATCCAAGTTATAGATCTCTAGTACGGCAACTTTGAAATGGGTCACATAGTTCCGCAGGGGTTCGTGGTCCCGTTGTCTGATGGAGAAGAGACTATCTACCTCACGTGACACCTTTCAGCATGCATTAAAGTGGGCCATAAACTTTCTTTCCAGCTGTGCAAAGGAGTCAATACTTTCGGGCTCGAGATGGGTGAACCAAACTCGAGCTGCCTTCCAGAGAGTGGCTGAGAAGGTAATACAGAAGAGGGTGTCGGTCGCCCCTTGGACTTTTATGAGAGCCTTGTAGCTCTCAAGGTGGTCCAAAATATCGGTGGTCCCATCATAAAGATCCACCTGCAGCATGCGAAACCGACTCGGGATCGGCTCCTCTTGGATTTCTTGGAAGAAAGGGGGATGGACATTATGGTCCGCAGGCTCACGGGAGGAGTCCTGCAAATTTGCAAACTGGCGAGATAGTTCCACCAACTTGCGCTCCTGTTCTTCCAAGCGTCTCTCAGTCATGCGCATGATGGCCTCATCGATAGAGCCTTCCGCTGAGGCTGACGAAGGAGGTAAAGATGACAGCTGAGGGGGGTCGCGATGGGGGGCCTTGCCTCGATGGCCTTGGCAGTGCTTAACAACATCCTGCTCAAGGGCCAGAGACCAGCTCTCCCGGTCGACTAACCCGGTCCACTGTCTTTTTGTCGGGGTCCGATGGCTTCCTCGGGGGTATGTCGTGGCCTACGGTAGTGAAGGCCTTCCCTGAAAGGACCGCAGGCTATCGCGGGGTGCGGCAGCTTGGGCCATAGGGGTCCCTGGCTATTGGTGGGTGGCTAGGGATCTGTGTTGATGCTGCAACTGTCGCACCGTCGAAGTCAGAATCTTCATCTGCTGGGCGAGCATGGCCAACTGGATATCCGCTGGAGGCGGTTGTGGTAAAGCGGGGGGCTTCCTCTCTAGATTGTGCGGGCCCCCGCGAGAGGGGGGTCCCTCGCATGGCTGGTGGACACCTCTCGTGCGCATGTCATCACCATGTTTCAGGTGGAGTTGCATATATGAGGATTAGCTTGGATCAGACTGTGTCCTGCCCCCCTTCCTGGCATGCCAATCTGTTGCCGTCTACACCGTCATGGCCTGTAGCTTGGGGACGACCTCGGATGTCGACCTCGTTGCTCGGGAACCAGCTCATGCACTCGGACCAACAAAACAGAGAAGACCCAGGTCGGGAATCCCAGTGGGGGCACTTCGACAATCAAGTTAGTGGCGATCTAAGGAAATAGATCCTCCCTTGTGGGCCCTTTGCTCGGACTCCACACTTGGAGGAGGAGATTTGGTTTGGGAAAGAGAGAGTACAGCGAGGGTGGTAGCAGTGGAGGAGAGCTCGAGCCATGTGGCTGTGTCCATCAAGACCCTTTCGGTGAGTCCCCGGTAGCCCAGAGCACTCGGCCTCTCGATTGCTCTCCTGTGCGCTAGCTCTTTGCTTATTTGCTTACCTTCTATCGAGAACCTTTGGAGAATCCTTTTAGGCTAGGATCCCTCCCAATGGCTTGCCTCGAGATCTTCTCCCTCTGCAGGCACCAGAAGGTCAATGCCTAGCAGTGCTTCATACCGTGTGCATAAGTACTTTTCCCATCCATGATAAGGAGTTATGTTGCTGGCTTCGGCCTCCCTTTTGGTCGCTCCACTCTAGAAAATTTGGCAGGGCCTTGATTGGGGGGCAGTCATCCCTGGATTTGAATCCTCTTAGGTGATTTCCTCTTTCGGGTGGCGCAGACGGTCGGTTGGGAGTGTAGTGCCTTGGCCAGAGCGCCCTTTCCTAGGTGTAAGTAGCAGCGAGAGTAATCATGGCATCCTTGGGGGTGCTCCTCCATGGTCCTTGGATGGCGGTCTGCCGCCCAAGGGAGGTGGCGCCGTGGGCTTTGGCTTCCGGTCACTGGACCTTCTCTCTAAAGAGAGCTTGGCTTGAGAAGAAGAGCTCGACTTCAGTCGGGGTGGACTCGACCTCGAGGGAGCCGCCCGACGAAGGAGCTCGAAGAGAGCGAGAGCTCGACTTCGGCTGGGATGGACTTGACCTCGAGGGAGTCGCCCGGCGAAGGAGCTCAAAGAGGGTGGGAGCTCGACTTCGACCGGGGTGGACTCGACCTCGAGGGAGCCGCCCGGCGAAGGAGCTCGAAGAGAGCGGGAGCTCGACTTCGACCGGGATGGACTCGACCTCGAGGGAGTCGCCCAGTGAAGGAGCTCGAAGAGAGCAGGAGCTCGACTTCGGCCGGGGTGGACTCAACCTCGAGGGAGTTGCCCGATGAAGGAGCTCGAAGAGAGCGGGAGCTCGATTTCAGTCGGGATGGACTCAACCTCGAGGGAGCCGGCCGACGAAGGAGCTCGAAGAGGGAGTCTGACATGGCAACTTCTTCCAACGCGGTATCTGACTGGATCTGACAGGGGCTCCACGTCAGTGATCCTATCACATCAAAGAGTATCTCGCAAAAGGGTATGGGCATAAGTGTCCCTCCGATCTAAGATCACTTGGTGACTTGCAAACAACTCACTATACTTTGATGACAGGTTACTTGGATTTTTAATCCAGTGATGGATGGTTTCTGGATGCAGTCAAATATTTATAATGTCAGTGTGTAAGTCAAGAAATGATTGACCATTCAAAGGTATTGGAGATAATACTCTATTATATTTTAATTTAGCAAGACCTTGGGCAAGAAAATCCTTGTGAGGAGTTATAGGATTCGTTATGTTGAGACATATCTAGATGCACTGATTAAGAGTTGGCGATTGACTCTGGAGTCATTTTGAGCATTAGATCAAAATAATGAATTATACAATAACCATATTCCTGGATTCTTAAATATTGCTTTACAATCATTCAACCTATCTAGACATCGGATATCATTGTTAGATGGTCACACCGATTAATTCATGAATTAATTCCCGAACTACCAGCTTAGTATTCGAATATATGGGGTCATATACAATAAAAGTCTCTAACCAATCATGATGGTTGATTAACGATTAAAAATTATTCAAGTATATAATTATCAATTTAATTGATAATTAACCTAATATAAATATTATATATAAATAAATAAATATGAATTAACTATATGAGGAATAATTAGTAATTATATTGCTAATTGGTTCAATTTGATTGAGTAAAGAGGTTTAGGTCAAGTTTAATTGAATTTGGTTCAATTAGGTTTCACCCGATTAGGTTATACGATAATCTAATCAGTAAGGGATTTTATTCTTGATTTGATCCCGACTTTCCCTTAACTAATTTTTGATTTGATTGAAATTTAATTAAGCTATTAGGGATCTAATTGGATTAGATTCAGTTAATTAATTAGTTCTAACTAAATTTGGTTTGGTTCCTAACTAAATTTGATTTAGTTTGCTTAACCCACCTTAAAGTATCATGATAGTTACTAGGCTAGTATAACTCATTATTTCTATCTTTTCTTCTATTGCAGTTGCTGAGCTATGAATGCTTAAGAAATTTTGAAAGAGTACATTAGGTAGGCATAAATATGAAATACTCGCATTATATTTGCTAGCTGATTCTATATATTGTCTGGATATAAATATCGTAATATGATTTTTAACAATATTATTTAGAAGCATTGTGACTTTTGTTATTCCAGGATTACGTGATAATGAAAAAGGTTTTTGAGATATAATTATACCAGCTCTCGAGGATTGATAGTATTTTTTATTATAGTTATTATGAAATAATTTGATTTATTAATTAAGTAACCTTGTATATTTGTGAGGTTCTCCTTGCAAGCATGCGACATCTATTATGTGCTCGATTCAAGATATAACATTATTATAAAGAAGTACATTTTAAACTTGTTACATGGCTAAGTTCTTCATCTTGAATTTTTTATCGCAGGTGAGAAAGCAATATTTTGTGGAGCAACTGGCAAGCAAGCAAGGCTCCACCTCTTTGTTTCCTCCTTTATTAAAAGAGATAATAGCATTTTAGTCTTAAAGTATTTTTAGGTTATCATGTGTTAATCATATGTTGCAACCTAGGCTAATGCAAATAGATGGTAATTGGTAAGGGCACATTGGATTGTTCAAGTAATTTGAGTGATTTGATAAAAAAAATTTATGATCGAAGAGGTTCATATGCAAATTGGATAAACTTGAGAGGTTTTTTTTAAAAAAATATATAAAAAATCTGGGAACTCAATGAGGTATTCCTGTGTGGAATTCTTGCTAAAAATACACGGAGTTATGGAAACAAAAATTGGAAAAAAAATGATAAGGGAACGAAGAATGATAATTTGTGGAATGGATGAGTTATATGAGTGAAAAGTCTTTGATAAAAAATATAAAAAATTGTGAAAATAAAAATTGAAGGTGAAAATTGTAAATAAAAATCAACATGTGCAAGCACTACTTGTTAAAAAATATAAGGAATTATGATAACAAAAGTTTTTAGGAAATAATAAGGCTAAAAATAGCAAAAATTTGAGAAGTGCGCTATATCAGGGATTCTTGTTCAAAAATATAAAAAGTTATGAATATATATATATATATATATATATATATATATATATATATATAA